>CM035281.1:6381613-6621072 GCA_020226075.1 Hydropotes inermis | reverse complement strand
TGTGTCTGTGTGTGTGTCTCTGTGTGTCTGTCTGTGTGTGTGCACATCTGGTGATGACACAGCCCTGTCCATCTTTAGGTCTTACTGCTTTAGGCAGCTTCAGGACTGCCACCGCTGAACTAAGAATCTAGGAGTTGTCTTCAGGGTGGACACCACAGTCCCAAAGTGAGGCTCCTTTCTCTTTCTCCTTTGGGCTCCCTCGTGGCCTTCTGGGGCCTCTGTTTCACCGAGGCCTGGCCTCTGGGCTTTCCTCTCGGTTTGATGGGAAGACCCAAGTCAGCTGGGCTGACATGCTGGTGTGGCCACTTCTCACCTAGGATCTGAGTGCCTGCCCCCACCTTCCTGAGTCTGGGTTTTCTTATCGCAACCACAAGGGTGGTGAATGGAGAATTACTGCCCATCTTGCAGGGCAGTTGGGAGGATATAAGGGAAGGTGTATGGAAATCACTGTGGGGTCACTGTTGGGGTCCCCCTATCCTGATCTCATCAGGAGCTTGGGAAGCCCCCGACAGGCAGGCTGAGGGGGGAGGGAAGCTCCTGGGGGACAAGCCGCTTCCGGAGCCTTCAAACCATCCTCCAGAGCCAGCTGCCTGTGCAGAAGGCTGCCACGGATGCTGAGCCAAGAGCGGGGGGCTCTGAGTGAGCTCCAGAGACTCAGGCACCCACCCGCCTGCCCGCTCACTCACACTCACACACACACGCAGGGCACTTGGGGAGCACTGGTGGGAGGGGCTACGTGTGCACATGGTTGTGAGTGTGTGTGTGTGTGTGTGTGTGTGTGAGTAGATGGGCATGCTGGAGAATGAGGATCGAATGCTACGTGACTTGCCTGAGCTCATCCTGCGGTCGGCGCTGGTGCTGACACAAACCTGCCTCGAAGGGGTGCACCGAGATGCAGGGCACTAGCATCTCTAGGGTGGCTCTGCCCGCCATGGGGCACCCACGAGGGGACAGGGCTCCCTGTCCAGCGAGGCTGTGGACCATCCTATCCACCTGCTGTTTATTTCCCAGGGACTCAGCGAAGGGCAGGGGCTGATTGTCTTGGAGGCCAGAAGCTCTGAAGCTGCTTTCAGCTCTGACACTGGCCTTGTGATGACTTCAGCCTCAGTTTCCCCACCTGTCAAATGGGGATGATGGTCCAGGCTGCTCACCTGGCAGGACAGCTGTGAGAAACAGGTTGGTCCCACCCAGGGAGATGCCCACAAAAGGTGCTCCTGGGATGCAGAGATGGAAGGACTCTTCCCCGGTCTGGGCCAGGGGAGGCGGAGGTGACCTTGGGAATGACCTCTCCTGGCCCTGAGGCAAGCTGAAAGCTAACCCTGCAGCCACAGATGAGGCCTCCGTCATGCAGGTACTTGGCGCTGAACCCTGATTGGCAGGCTGGACGCTGTCCCGGGGGGAGGGCCAGGGGCTGTGTGTGGGCTTCCCACAGGGCAAGGCTTCCCCTTGCCACGGAGGGTTATGGCAAGAAAGGGGTGCAGGTGCTCTAAACCCTGCCTGGCTCTGTGGGCATAACTCACACAGAAACCTGGACAGAACTTTCATTGATTTACTCTTCAGAAACACCTTGGCCCCAAGAAGGATGTGAGGAAGTTTATCTGAACTGGAACTCACCCAGTGCTGGGCAATTCAACAAGTCCTCACTGAGATCTCTCTCCTGGGTCTCCTGGACATGATATTTACTACATTTGAGGACTGAGTCATCACCTGTGAGTTTATTTCTACCACAAAGGAAGCAGTGATCGCCAACCCTGGTGAGGTGGTCACACTCCCTGGAGTACCCTGGGGGCCTCTTTCCTGTGTACACCCCACGCTCTGCGATTGCTGCTGCTGGCAGAGAGCTCATGGGGAGACTGGTCTGTGGATCCTTAGGGTCTGCATGGGCCGGTTCCCAGTTCAGAGCCTGGCTTAGGCTGGCAAGCAGCAAGGGGCAGGGAGAGTGGGTGGTGGACTCGGGGACAGGTGCGTGGGTGCAGGGAGGCTCCACCAGCTTCACTGAAGCTGACCAACAGCCACGAGAGCTGCTCATAACTAACTCAAGTTCAAGTATGAAGGACTCACTCTGTCCTTCAGTCCAGTGGGCTTGCAGCAGCCAGTGCAAAACTGAATTTGACAAGAACCTGGGATGGGGGTGTATGAGACACCATGAGTTCCAGATATACAAACATCTCAGATGGTGGAATGTTCCCCAAAAGCAAGAGGACCCACCTCCCCCAAGACTTTCCAGGAGGAAAAGCAAGCCAGGGTGGAGAAAATCCACACGTAAAATTGTGGCCTTGCTCTGCTCCCTTCTGCCTGGGTGATTTCAGACACGCCACCTAACCTCTCTGAGTCTTGGTTTCCCAACTGTAAAGTGGGGACCAGAGAAGTGCCTAGCCCTTAGTTTGCTGTGAAGTTGAAATGAGATGATACAGGAAAAGCAGTCAGACGACACCCAGGGTCCAGTCAGGGAAAATTAGCAGTTTCTATCACTCATTCATTTGCTCCATGAATATAAAGCCCTGACGATGTGGTAGGCCCTGGGAAGTAGCTGAAAATAAGATCCTCCGCCCTGTGGAGACTATAGATTCCACCACGAGATACGGACTGCACAGCTGCTCTGAGGGGATGTGAATTCTGGGGCGTGAACCTGATTTCCAAATTGCCGGGTGTTGATAATGATGAGACTCCCGAGAGACTGGATGGGAAGCAGGCCTCCTTCTCCCTGGGTGCCTCCCAGCAGCTGGCTGAGCGACAGACTCCACGTGGGAGGCAGGAGGCAGAAGCCCGTCTGTTGGGGCCACAGGTCCCCTGAAAGCAGAGTAAATCAATATGGCCAGGGAGGGTGTGGGTGCAGGCTGTGGGGCGTTTGGGTTGTGAGAACAGAGATGCAGCCAGTCGAGGAAAAGGGGGAGATTGTGCTGACATGCAGCTGGGCCGCTGATGGGAGGCCATGCTCACATCCCAATACTTTTCCTCTGGGTCTGGGGCCACCATTCTGGAAATGTCTTGCTCTTTCTCCACAAGGCTCCCCCACCACTCTGCGTGTGGGGACTCTTGATGGCAACTCAAGGCCTTTTCCGCTGGCTGCCTCCAGCCCAGCCCTTGGAGTGGGTCAGTCTAGCCTTTCTTCCAGGAGCTCTCGGACCCTGACATCTGAGGGCTGCCTGTCCTCCCAGCTGGCCTGCAGCAGGGCCCCCTCCAGCCAAGCACTAGCCCCCCCTCCTCCCCGCCCACCAACAGCTCCTCACCTCCCCTGCCCCGCCAGGCCAGTTCCTGGAGGCAAGTCCAGGAGAGGACTGGCCAAGGTCTAAGTTCAACTCATTAAATTCTCCCCACCTCCCAGCATCTTCCCACCCTGGGCCCAGGGCATGGTGAAATATTCTTCCCTTCTTTACTCAGTGATAGCGGCATGCTGTGGGTACACAGAGCCTGGACACCACCCTGGCCCTGCCTCAGGGAGCTTGGGGTCTCCCAGGAGGCTCAGAGGCCCCGAATGATGACCCGAGTTTTGAGCAGAGCTGGACTCTGTGACCTGGGAGGCCGGGCCAGCCCAGGGCCCTGGCACGGTGCACCCGGCTCTCAGGGTGGGAGCTGAGCCAGCCCCTCCCCGAGTCCCTGCTCTCCCAGGCTGGGCCCAGAAGCAGGATCTGGGAAGCATTGTTTGGCCTGGTGTTTTTAAAAAGGAAACAATGGGATGCCTTAGGGAGGGCTCACCGCAACGCCAGCCAGGGAACGAACCCTGGGAGCTCTTGGCTTTCGTGCTCGGCTTTCATGTCCCCGACTGAGCAATCTCCTCGCCCCCACCCTTAGGTGAGGTCACATCTCCCCAGAGGCCTCGCCGCCCGTCCTCCCTGCCAGCCACGTCCTGGATCAGAGGTTCCTCCAGGAGAAGTGAAACTGGGCCTGCTTCTCTGGCAGCGCCCCTCAGAGCCGAGCATTCCCAGCTGTGCGTTCTGCTGGGTGAGCGGTTTAGGTGGTAACTAAAGAGCCAGCGACAGTTCAGGGGGACTTGTGGAAAGGCATGGCACCAAGGAATGATGCAGGGTTATCATTGGGGGCCACAGAATGAGTCTTCTGAATATTCTTGTGATGACCTGCCAGTGGACGCTTCACTCCAAGCTTCTCCAAACAATGGACAACAAGCCAGTCAGGGTGACACGCATTCTTTCATTCACTGGAAGATATCTGTTGCCTACTGACCACGTGTCAGGCTCTGTGCTGGGCCCCAGAGGCCGCAGCCCCAAGGCTGGGGACAAACCCTCCTCCTCCGGCCCTGCTTGTGGTCAGACGACAGTGTCAGACGCAGGTGGGCAGGTCTGTGGGACTCTGAAGGCTGCCCATCCCCATAGAAAACAGGACAAGAGGACAGAGGTCCCTATCTGCCAGCTGTGTCTGGGGAAGCATCATTCCTGGACACTGCAGGCTAAGGAGGAAGGGATTCGGCCAGGAGTTAGCAGTGGGGGTCAGCAATGGGGTGAGGTCATCAGAGGTGTGTGTGCTGCAAGCCTGACCCTTCCAGGTCTGTCTGGGGAGGGAGGAGACTCAGGGGAAGAGAAAGAAAGTCAAATGGCTGGGCCAGTTCAAATATCCTTCCTTTAGTCGGCCTCCATCTAGGATGGGGAGAGGTGGCAGGGGGCTCAGCAAGCCCCCAAATGGAGCGGTTTTTTCCTCCACAAGTAGACTTTCCAATTAACGTATAAACACTACTGTATATAAAATAGATAACAGACAGGGACCTAGTATATAGCACAGGAAAAGTGAAAGTATTGGTTGCTCAGTTGTGTCTGACTCTGCCACCCCGTGGACTTAGCTGGCCAGGCTCCTCTGTCCATGGAATTCTCTAGGCAAGAATACTAGCGTGGGTAACCTTTCCCTTCTCCATGGGATCTTCCCCACCAGGGATCGAACCTGGGTCTCCCACATTGTAGGCAGATTCTTTACCATCTGAGCCACCAGGGAAGTCTGCTCAATATTCTTTAATAACCTATATGGGAACAGAACAGAAAAGAAGAATGCATGTATGTATACACATAACTGAGTTACTGCGCTGAACACTTGAAACTAACACAGCATTGTAAATCACCTAGACGCAAATAAAATGTTTAAAAATAAAGTGAAAATAAAAAGTGAAAACTAAACAAAACACAAATAAGCTTCCCATCCTGTCTCCCTAAATACAAATAGGACAAAAATGCACTGAGTTCTTCATTTATGGGTACATGGATAACCATTCCTCATCTATGCATTGAGCCTGGGTGCCAGGCACTGGGGATCCCGCAGGGAAGGTGGGCAGAGTCCCTGCCCTCCTGAAATTCACATTTTGATGGGTGGGTGGGTGAGTGTGGGCAGGATGAGCAGAGATGAAACCCAGATAAATCCGCTTGTGGTGGGTCACGGCAGGGAGGGGAAGGAAGAGGAAGGGAGACAGACAGCTCCGGCACCAGCGTTCTGACTTCCTCCATGGCCACAGCATCCAGGTGCCTCATTCCAATAAGATGCAGGTCTCTCTCTTCCCCGCGCGACAGTCCTTGTCCACATGTCCCCTTCCTCCTCCATCCAGTCTTCCCACGTTGCCCTCTGGACAGAAAGCCATTCTCCTGAAGGTTCACACTCAACTCCCTGGGCCTTCCTCCTGTGATGCAGAGGAAGTGGGCAACACCCGCACAGTTTATAGCTCCCAGAAGGGGTTTGGGATATGGGGATCTCCTCCCCGCTCTTTTCTGCCAGTGATGGGGAGCCAATGTGGGCTGAAGAGGTGTCACCTGAACTGAGCCAGGTGGGTCTTGAGGGCAGAGCTAATCAAAGGCCTAGCGATTGCTCCAGGAGGCAGGGGGAGGTGTGAGCCACAGGTGTGAGCTCCCTCCACTGCAAGAGGAGGCCCAGAGAGGGAGAGATGGACACACCCCTGAGCTTTCCAGTGGGCATCAAGACAAGGATGGGCTGAACCATGGTGCCATGTGCGGTCTGGGGAGCAGGAAGTCTGGTGGCAGATCTGGGGAGAGGCGGGCAGGTTTAGGGTAGCAGAGGAGGGGACCATCGCAGTGAAGGGCGTGTCCGGCTGTGGGGAACTCGGGTCAGGCCTCGGGAGAGAGGTCAAGGCATTTCAGGAAGATAAGGTCAGGTTTGGGCTATGTGTTGCCTCTGGGCTGATGCATCAGATGGGCTTATGTCCATAGATGGCAGAAACTTAGTGACTTTGCCGTGGGAGGGTGTGGATGGGGTGACGGAACCAGGCAGAGTCAGGATCTGGGAGTTAGAAGCATCACCCCTGGGGCCCCCCAGGACCTGACAGACCCAAGGCTCCTGGTGTGGGACAGATTCAGGGTCTGTGTCCTTGGCTCATGGAGCTCAGCGTCTGTAGGGAAGGCAGCCATGCGAACACAGGATTACCACGACAACACAGGAAGGCCCTAGATTGTGGGATGGTCCTCAGGGGACAGAGTCAAGGAGGGCTTTTTGGAGGAGGAGATGCTTGAGTCATATCTTGCCAATTTCTGGAATTTCCTATACCAGTAGTTATGTAATATCCTTCTTTAGATTAATATACTAAAAAAAAAAAAAAAAAAAAAAAGCCCAAACCAGAAAACCAATTTATTTATTTTAAAGATTTTTTTATGTGGACCATATTTAAAATTGTTATTGAATTTGTTACAATATTTGTTTCTGTCTTTCTTTATGTTTTGCTTTTTGGATGGGAGGCTTGTGGGGTCTTAGGCCCCCAACCAGGGATTGAACCCACATCCCCTTCATTGGAAGGTGAGGTCTTAACCATTAGACAGCCAGGGAAGTTCCAAACCAATTTATTTGCGAAGGAAACAGCTCCATACCACTGCCATCAGTAGAGAACCCTATCACCTGCCATTTGCAGGAGACAATACAAGCAAACAAATAAAGAAGTCCATTAAACTTCATCTAGATGCGGCTGCCTGCAGGACCACTCTGAACTTGAGGTCTGGTGAATGAGTGTTAGAAAGATGTTCAAGTTGCCAGCCCCGAGCTCCTTGATAGACTGAGCACTTGTTGAAAAAGAGCTTACTTAAGAGAAAGCAATTTTCTTCTGGTGGCATCGGCCGTAACAGAGCTACCAGCCTCACACCCTGGGCCAAAATGTCTGCTAGAGCAGGCTGAAATCTGCCAGCCTGCGTGCGAGTGTGTATGCATGTAACGGTGTGTGTGCAGGGGCGAGTGTGAGTCTGTCAGTGCGTGTGGGGCGGGGGGCACAGAACACAGAGCTGAGAAGGCCCCCGGGTGTGCTGAGGGGATGGGGCTCCTTGGAGGGATGTTTAGTGAGGATGCTGTGACCTGCGACTGGGGTGAGGCTGTGTGTGGGACTGGACCCGGGAAACCCTGTGTGTTGCGGGAGGCCTGGGGGACCAGGGCCCCTCCAGCTGACGAGCTGACCAACTTGGCCCCATGGGCTGGAGGCACAGGGGGCCTTGGGCCGGGCTATGTGAAAAGGACTCTCTCCGGCCCACCGCTTCCGCTCGAGGCCTCGCCTGGAGCATGTATGCTTGGGCGTGTGTGTGTGCATCCCAGTGGCTGCCTTTGGGAGTGGCTGCACCTGCCTTTTTGTCCTCATGTACCCCTGCCTCCACACACAAGTGTGTGCCCCCCACCCCGCACACGGCGGTCTCACACCAGCTTACACAGCTGAGCCCCAGGGGGAGGGGCCCCTTCCTGCTCAGGAAGCTTTCTGACTCACTGCCTCTCTGTGTCCATACTTGCAGAGGTTGTGTGACCTGCCCCCGGTCGCGTGGTATAGATGCCATGTCTTTTTCCAGGAGGTTTACTGGAAACTTTCTGGAATGTCAGGAATTTGGGGGGTTGTCTTCTGGTCAAAGGCAGAAAGGGCAAGGAGATAGGAAAATTAACTTAAGACAGAGACATTCCTTCTGAGTGACAGCCTCCCAAGGAGTGGCGTGGTGGGGATGGGAGGTGATGGGATTGGCGGTAAGGATCCCCCAGGCGCTGGCTCCTTCCCACGCCAGACCCAGGAAGAGCACAGAGTCCAGGTTATCAGGCTCCTGAATATGGAACCCAGCCTTGGATGGAGCGTGGTGACTCCAACTCTGAAGGGACAAAAACTTCTAAGCTCCCCAGAGCTCTAGTCCTCCATCTATTAAATGAGATTTGCTGGAAGAGTCTGTCCCCGAAGCTGGTGAGGATTGGCTGGAGTTAAGCGTGAAGTGACTTAACACAGTGCCCGGAATCTAGTCAATCACGGATGAAAACACAGCCCAGAGAGGTTAAGAAACCTGGCCAGGGTCACCTTGCCCCGGAGTAAGAGCTGGCCTTCAGTGTCAGCTTGTCCGGGCTCCGCTCTGCCCCCTAGCCCACACATCGGGGAGCTGGGGCAGGGGGTGGTGCTGAGAAGCACCTGCAGGGGGTGGTCTGGACTTCCTGTGGCCCCAGCCCCACCCCCAGCTCCTGCACCACGACAGACGGCTCGCAGAGGGCCTCAGAGGGAGGGTGTGACGGCACGGCCAGTGCTCAGGGGCCTTCTGGGGGAAACCTGGGGGCCAACTGCAGTCTCTCTGGATCGGGCCTGCCTTCTGGGGAGAAAGGGCTCTTGGCAGCCATCAGATGCTCTGGGCAAGTGGGGCAGCTGTTAACACACCCAGGCCAGTGTCCACTCACCGCTAAGGCCAGCAGACCTCGCTGACCCCACTTCCCATCTTCTGGCCTGTCACACGCCTCCACCGCCCAGGAGGACTTCCCGAGGCCAGCAGCTACCAGTGGCCCCCACCGCCCGCTGGACGAAGTCTTCGCAGCATTCTCCGAGGTCTCTCTGTCCACACCCCCTTGGTCTTTGTGCTTCTTCACCGCAAATAGATGGGGAAAATAAACACGGATTTTATTTTGGGGGGCTCCAAAAGCACTGTGGATGGTGTCTGTAGCCATGAAAGGAAAGACGCTTGCTTCTTGGGAAAAGAGCTATGACAGACCTAAGAGAGCATATGAAAAAGCAGACATCACTTTGCCCACAAAGGTCCGTATAGTCAAAGCTATGGTTTGTCCGGTAATCATGTAAGGCTATGAGTTCAGTTCAGTTCAGTCACTCAGTCATGTCCGACTGTTTGCGACCCCATGGACTGCAGCACACCAGGCCTCCCTGTCCATCACCAACTCCCGGAGCTTACTCAAACTCATGTCCATTGAGTCGGTGATGCCATCCAACCATCTCATCCTCTGTTGTCCCCTTCTCTTCCTGCCTTTAAGCATTCTCAGCATCAGGGTCTATCCCAAGGAGTCAATTCTTTGCATCAGGTGGCCAAACTATTGGAGTTTCAACTTCAGCATCAGTCCTTCCAATGAATATTCAGGACTGATTTCCTTTAGGGTGGACTGGTTGGATTCTGAGAGTTGGACCATGAAAAAGGCTGAGCGCCGAAAAACTGATGCTTTTCAATTGTGATGCTGGAGAAGTCTCTAGAGAGTCCCTTGGACTGCAAGGAGATCAAGCCAGTCAATCCTAAAGGAAACCAACCCTGAATGTTCATTGGAAGGACTGATACTGAAGCTGAAGCTCCAGTACCCTGGCCATCTGATGCAAAGAGCCAACTCATGGGAAAAGACCCTGATGTTGGGAAAGATTGAGGGCAGGAGAAGGGGATGACAGAGGATGAGATGGTTGGATGGCATCATCGACTCAATAAACATGAATTTGAGCAGACTCCAGGAGACAGATGGAGAAGGAAATGGCAACCCACTCTGGTACTCTTGCCTAGAGAACCCCATGGACAAAGGAGCCTGGTGGGCTGCAGTCCATGGGGTCACTAAGAGTCGGACAGGACTGAGCGACTTCACTTTCACTTTTCACTTTCCTGCATTGGAGAAGGAAATGGCCACCCACTCCAGTGTTCTTGCCTGGAGAATCCCAGGGACGGGGGAGCCTGGTGGGCTGCCGTCCATGGGGTCGCAGAGTCAGACACGACTGAGCGACTAAACAGCAGAAAAGGAGCTGGCACAGGCTGGTGCTCCAGGAGGTCCGCGCCTCTGCGCCTTCACCAAGCTGCTCCCACGGCCTGGGACGCCTTCTCCTGGCCACTATGGCAAAAACTTCCTTACGTCTCAAGACCCAGCTTGCCTGCCATTTCTGTTCTGCAGTTTTTTTCTGAAGCCCCCTCCAAACCCCTAGGTCCCCCAATACCCAGACACTTCAGGGCAGATCTTCATGGAGCATCTGCAGCTCCCAGACCCTGGCAGCCATCTCCTTGGTGACCAGGGCGACCCCTGGCACACAGCAGGTGCCGCGGGCATGTGTAGCCCTTGGCTTGGCCAGGGCTGGGGCGAGCTGTGGTGTGCCGGGTCTGGTGGGGCGCCTGTGTCAGGGACCAGCCTGTTTGTACCTGTTCTCCCCTCTGGGTCACTGAGCCAGGTACCAACCTGAGGGCCCCCACTTCTGTCCTCTCTGGCACAAAGCCTTGTGATTCTCCACCCCCTCCGAAAACAGAGAGCTCCATTAAACGCAGAAGACAAAGCAGCCCAAACCAGCACACACCCGCTGGAGCAGGGCCATTCCGGGAGGGTGTTGCCAGGGGCATACCCCTCTTCGAACCTCCCATCCACCTGTCTTCTGGGCTCCCCAGAGAGAAGGCTGCTCACCAGCACGGGTGTCCTGGCTCCATGAAGGGGTGCTTGGGAGCTGTCCTCACCCATCATTGCCCCCAGAGTTCCATCTCTACATAGCAGGCCAAACACCTGGGTACCTGTGTCTGGCTTCCAAGATACCAGCCCATGGCCAAGGGAGCCCTGGTCCCTCCTTCCCTTTATCATTCCTGTGGAGGGCGCAGGGCTGCAGGTGGAGGTTGGGGAGGGGACTGGGCTGGGCTCCTGGGCTGGTGAGGTGTGGTGTGGACCCAAAAACTGTGACCATTATTAATGCTCTCGTCCCTCTTCCTGGAACATTCTTCCCAGCTCTTCTCTGCTGGCTCCTCTTACTCATTGCCCAGCACTCCTTCACTCAAGTTGCTTCTTCCCTCGGAAGCTCCCCTCGGGCTGGGTTAGTCACCCTCGAGGTTGGAGGCTGGGCAGCCACACCTGGCCTGCAGGCTGTTTGCCCAGCATCCTGTTTCAGAAACATGTGAATTAGTTGCCAGTGTTTCAAAAATGTGTGACTTCTCTGGAAAAATTGGGCCTTGGGGTAGCTCAAGGCTTACATTCCCAAACACTGGTGAGGGTGGGGCTGAACCTTCTAGAGAGGGCAGCTCTTGCAATCCACAGCTGCTGATGGATTTCTCCTACCTGCCTGGACCCTGTTTGCATTAGAGGTGGCCATCACAGGTTCCAGAATCCTCTGGGGAAGGGCCTGGGGTCCCATCCATCTCTGAATCGGGGTCAAGCACAGAAATAGCTCACGGCGATGCCCACTAAATATTTGCAGGATGTGTCTGAAGAATACCTGCCAAACACAGAGGAGGCACTGTTTTTATGAGAAAGGGAGGTTGAACTGGGTCCCGCAGGAGTGGCATAAATAGGACCATCTGGAGAAGCGCCCTCCAATAAGGAGGAGTGGCCTGGGCCGAGGCTCAGAGGTGGGAGCTGGAGGTGGCAAGGCTTGGCTGCTGTCCACGTGTCGGTGGCGATGTGGCGGTGGATGAGGTTGAAAACACTGGAGCTGGATCCTTTTTTTTTTTTTTTGAGCTGGATCTTGAAGGGTGAGTGGGTATTTATGAGGAACTAGATAATCCAGTACTCTTGCCTGGAAAATCCCATGGACAGAGGAGCCTGGTAGGCTGTGGTTCATGGGGTGGCTAAGATTCAGACACGACTGAGCGACTTCACTTTCACGCATTGGAGAAGGAAGTGGCAACCCACTCCAGTGTTCTTGCCTGGAGAATCCCAGGGACGGGGGAGCCTGGTGGGCTGCCGTCTATGGGCTCACACAGAGTCGGACACGACTGAAGTGACTTAGCAGCAGCAGCAGCAGCAGATAAGCCTCGAGGGAGAATTTTGGGGGTAGGAGTCCCAGGGTGCAAACACAGTGAGAGGAAAGTGTCCCTCGGGGTTGCTCAAGGCAGGGAGTTCACAGTGACAGAGGGCAGGGCTGTGTGTCAGGGATGGGGTGGATGGAGAGAAATGAATCTCATGTGGGAGGTGAGTCAGGCCTGGGGAAGAGGGTCATTACAGAAGGCCAGCTGAGGATTGCCCTTTTTTTTCTCTTTCTTATCCAAAAGCACTGGGAGTGATTCAGTTGGATTTTTGTGTGAGAAAATTTGCTTTGGTAAACCAACAATTGGAGTTGTCAGTGTCAATGCATACTTCTCAGAAACTGATTTGATTAAGTGGACTTAAAAGGATATAGAAACATTGATAGACACCATTCATATACTCAAATTTCCATGAGCATATAAATGTTGCACAAGCAGAGAAGCTGAAGTTTATCCAGACACACATGGAGCAGTCACAGAAATCACCCTGGTGCTAGCCTCGTAGAAAGCCTCCACAGACTTAGCCAGCTTGACACCCACTGTGCTCTCTGACTAC
This sequence comes from Hydropotes inermis, assembly GCA_020226075.1. Lineage (NCBI taxonomy): Eukaryota > Metazoa > Chordata > Mammalia > Artiodactyla > Cervidae > Hydropotes > Hydropotes inermis. The sequence continues at coordinate 6,608,604 of CM035281.1, read as the reverse complement.
CATGCAATAGAGTGAATCAAGGACCACAGGGTCAGCACAAACATTCCAGGTGTCTGGGGATTAGGCAGCATCCTAGTCAATTACACCTGGATCAGAGAGAAAATCACCTGGGGAAATCATAAAATGCTTAGACCTGAATGACCTTAAAGGTGCTCTATACCCAAATTAAAAAAAAAAGGTACTCATAGGAAAATATATAGAATAAAATACATTTATCAGAAACAAGAAATAATGAAACAAATGAACTAAGGATTCAACTCAATAAGTTACAGCAGAACAAAAGAAAAGAGGGATGAAATAATGACACTAAAAATAGGGGACTAAAGAAATAGGGGACTTCCCTGGTGGTTCAGTAGTTAAAATAAGAGTTTGCCTTCCAATGCAGGGGGTGTGGGTTCGACCCCAGGTCAGGGAGCTAAGATCGCACATACCTCAAAAAAACAAAACATATAAAACAGAACCAATATTATAACAAATTCAGTAAAAGACTTAAAAAAATCAGAGAAACAGAGCTAAAAAGGATGGACTACTGAGTGCCAACAGTTGCTTCTTTGAATAAATTAATATGAATAATCAAGGAAAATAGAATAAATATGCAAATATGATGTATAAAAAAAGAAAAAGCTCAAAAGTAATATTCTGTGGATGTGAAAAGAGTAAGAATCACCACAGGATAATACGTTGATGAGCGTGTGGTCCGTTGCTTCCGTCGTGTTTGACTCTTTGCAACCCTATGGATTAGAGCCTGCCAGACTCCTTAGTCCACGGGATTCTCCAGGCAGGAATACTGGAGTGGGTTGCCATGCCCTCCTCCAGGGGATCTTCTCAACCCAGGGATCAAACCCACGTCTCTTATGTCTCCTACATTGACAGGTGGGTTCTTTACCACTAGCGCCACCTGGGAAGCCCAGCAAATTAATAAACCTGAGCAGAATGAATAAATTTCTAGAAAACACAAAGCATTGAATAAACTCAAGAAGAAATACTCAAATAGATCAATAGTCGTTTTAAAAATTGAAATGATAATCATGATCTTTTTGTTAAAAACTCTAGGGTCATATAGTCTAATAGGTGAGTTTTGCCAAACTTTCAGGAAATAGGTAAGTGTTCTTTTACAACATTTGTTCCAGAATTAGACAAAGCAAGGAAGACACCAGTCCATTTAATAAGGCTGGTTAGCATAACCTGGATTCTGAAACATGATGAGGACAGTACAGGAAATTATAGGTTTATATCACTTGAGAGGGTAGTAGACATAGGATTTATATAAGAATGCAAGGATAACTGAGCATCAGAAAAATCTATCAATGCAATTCTTTCCCAAATGAAAGAACAAAATCATTTCATTATTTCAATAGCACTCAAGAAATGCCAACAGCTACTTCTGATTAAAAACTTCTTAGTAAACCAAGAATAGAAGGGAATTTGTTTAACTTGATAAAAAGCTGTATGCCAAAATCCTACAGCAAAATCATAATTAATAGAGAAACTTGAGACTCATTTTCATTAAGATTTAGAGCAAAGAAACTCTACTCATACTATCAGTACAATTTTTTTTTAAACATAGTATTACAGGTTGAAGTTCTAAGACAAGGAAAAGGATAAGAGGTGTAAGGATTTAGATGGAACAGATAAGACTGTCATTTGTGGAAGCATTGACCAACTGCATGGAAACCCCAAGGAAATCAACAAGAAAGTATTAGAATTGGTAAGAAAACCATCAGACTGTCATTTGTGGAAGCATTGACCAACTGCATGGAAACCCCAAGGAAATCAACAAGAAAGTATTAGAATTGGTAAGAAAACCATCAGCTTTCAAGATGAAAGACCAGCTTAGAAAAATCAGTAGAATTTCTTTATAGTAGTTGGTATTTTCCCTTCCTTTTCTCTCTACTTCTTTTCTTTTCACTTTTTTCCTTCAATAACTCTTTAAATGCATGAAGCAGTTTTTAGCTCATGGGTCACACAAAAACAAACCATAATCTGAATTTTACCTGCAGACCACAGCTTGCTGTTCCTTACTAAGTAACTGCAGTGCTAACCAGACAGAGAATCAAAATAAGATGCTATTCACAATATCATAGGAACATGAATTATCTGGTCTTAACAAAAATGAACAAAAAATGAACAAGATTTTCTTGTCTTAAGAATAGCCTCTCTACCAAAGGAAATTTTGTTAAACATTTGAAAAATGAAGAAATGTTCTATATTCATAAATGTTAATAGCATCCAAAGCAATCTATAAATTAAGAATTAGCCTCAATAAAAAGAGATTAGGTTTCTCAAAGAAATCAACACATTCATTCCAAAGTTTATTTAGGATAATAAAGATTCATGGATGATAAGTCCGTTTTGGGAAAGAATAGCAAAAAAAATTTTTTTTTAATTTTGTTGTTGTTCATTACCTCAGTTGAGTCCAACTCTTTGTGACCCCATGGACTGCAGGACGCCAGTCTTCTCTGTCCTTTGTTGATTTAGACCATTTTTTAAAAAAGGTTTTATTGAATTTGTTACAATATTGCTTACATTTTATGTTTTGATTTTTTTGGCCACAAGCCATGTGGACCGGGTCTTGAACCCACACTCCCTGCACTGGAAGGTAAAATCTTAACCACTCCACTACTGGGGAAGTGCCAAGAAGAGCAAAATTGAGTGTGAGGCGGACACTGCTTTCTTGACCTTCCATGTTTTTGCTACGCCTTTTTCTTTTAGTAGAGAACTCTCAAATTTTGGTCCAGCGCACGGTTGCCCAGAGACACATTTCCCAGCATCCTTTGTAGCCAGGGGTGGCTTGTCACAGTTGAGGACGTGAGCAGAGGTGTGAGCAGCTTCGGGGCTGTGTCCTTAACAGGGTATCACTGTTAGAACAGTGAGTCTACCTGCGTCTGGCAGATGAGGACCCCATCCAAGGGAAGAGAGGAGCAACAGAGCTGAGGGGGCCTGGGGATTTGGGTGACGTACAGCAGAGCGGCCTGCCAGCTCGGACATCCACACAAAAGAGAACTGACTCGCTAACCCACTTGCCATTTGATCTCTGTTGATACAGCCAGACCAATATCCTAGTTCATACAATGGGGTGTTTGCTCTGTCAGGCGATAAACCTACTACAGGTTTTAGCAGTAAAAGGGGGTGCTGAAGCAGGAACACATGCACATAGACAACAGATCAGAGTATAGAGCCCGGGAAGAGTCCCATGAATATATAGGGACCAGAGGTAAAGATGGAGATGCAGGGTGATGGGAAAGATTGGGCTTTGGTAGATTGTATCAGGACAACCAGATATCTCTATGGAGAGAGATCAAGTTGTGTCGCTATTCCAAACCGCATACAAAGGTGGATTCCAGATAAACTGAAGATCTAAATATGGATGGTAAATTTATAAGATTAACTAATGAAAGTGTACAAAAATATTTTTGTGCGTCAGCTAGAATGGGAAGACACTACTGTATTTTCTAAAAAAATTTATTCATACACAAAAGATGATGAGAACAGTATAGTGAACCCCCCTGTACTCAAGACATTATATTCAATAGTCAAAAACATTTTCCCAATTGTATTTCTGCTTCTCATGAAAAGAAACAGAGGAAAATGTAATTGATATTCACGTACCCCAGGCTTATATTCAAACAGTATGTCCTGGTTAGTAAATTACTTTCATCTAGGTTGGTAAAGGGTTGCTGTTCTAAGATCTCTGAACAATTTTGTTTCATCCACTTTGTTTTATTGTTGTATTTTATTTTTTTGTTTTTCAAAGAATATTTAATAACAAGGTAGATAACATATGCTTATCTAATATTTTTATATCACTGAGGGTAAAGCGAAATGTCTTGCTTACTGTTTAAGTATGGACACTGCAGTGCAATTTTAAAAATACCGTAATTATAATTTCAGAACTTCAGAATCTGAATAGGTGCCAGTGTTCTCTCCTTTTTTAATATGGGAAAAGAAAATCCTTTGACGATCATTTGAAGCTTGGAACAAAATTCCCTAGCTGTGTTATTAGGATCACTCTGTAGTCTTCAGGATTCAGATACAAGGGAAGCTTCAATTCAACCTTTAGAGAAGACATTCCAGCTCTCATGATCTCATCAACCAGGAGAATGTTCGTGGACATCACAGCGCAGGAGAGAAGAAGCTGCTATATGGAGTGAAGAAGAACAGTAGTTATCCCAAATGCTTGCTTCTGATGCTGCCATTGGTTCACCAGTGTTCAAGTCCACACCCATAAGCTGACCGGATTCTGAATGTTCTGCTTGAACTTTAACTAGTGTTTCCCGAAGGTCAAAACCAGAGTTGTGAGCAAGAACCTTGGGAATAATGAGCAACACATCAGCAAATGCTTGAACTCCAAGCTGGGCCCTGCCCTTTCCACTGGGCTTGTATTTAACCAGGGCTTCTGCCATTGGCACTTCCACTGCGCCAGCACCTGGAACTACATAGCCATCGTCAATATCATTTTTAACAGCCCTGAAGCCATCTCTTATTGCATCTTTGATTTGAGTATGTGTGTCCTTTGATCAATAATGTGACAGAGCGACTATTGTTACATTTCTTAATAAAGGTGAATTTCTCTTCTCCCAGTGTATATTCATAGACAAGTCCTGCATGTCCCAAACAATCAGGATTTAGGTCATCAAGAGAATTCAGGGCTATCCCACCGCAAGCAAGAGTCAACCTTTCCATGTTTCCCCTTTTAGCTACGCGCAGAGCTGTTATGCTTTCTTTGGCACAAGCATCTAAGGAAAACGGATCAATTTCCTTTTGATTAATAACAACAAATCCTTTACCTGAATCACCACAGACTTTCTTTTTCAGGTTGATTATTTTTTTTCTCTGTCTTCGATGAATTTCCTTTCAGCTTTCACTAATTTCTCTCTCTCCCCTGCACTCTTCTAAAAAAAAAGCCAGAAATCACTTGTTTTTTCATATTCTAATGACACGTTGCTTGTGAGGATGTATGCATCTTCTCTCTTCTTCATGTCAGGATGCCGTGCCCCATGGTCAAAAACAAGACCTCTGGTTAAGCTTGTATCAGTTTCAGATTTATGTTTCATCTCCATGATCTCAACCATGAAGAGGTGAATAGGTTCATCTTGTTTTTTAATGGCCAAAATGGAGTCCACTTCGGCCTCTGTTAAGACATCAGCAAGTTCAGCATGAACTTCAGTATGTAGAGATGTTCTGGCCACTTCTATAAGTGTTTCCATGTCCATCTCTTTGCTTGCTTTGACTTGTTCCAAAAACTGAAGTGCCTTTTCCTTTGCAGCTTCAAATCCTTCTGTAATTATCCTGGAATGAAGACCTTCAGAAATGTAGAGATCCACCTGCTTCAGCAGCTCTCCAATGATGAGGACGTTGGAAGTGGTAACGCCACCACTTATGTCATCCTGGGCTGTTGCCACTTTGGCTATGAAGGAGGCTGTTGGGTGATGAATTTGCATTTCACGAAGCGGCACATTTCCATCTTTAGTGAGTTTGATGTCTCCAGCAGCAGAAATAAGCATCTTCATTGTGTGTTAGGCCCCAAGTTGGTCCTCAGCACGTCCTGCAGCCCCGGGCCGTGCTGATATTGACCACCAACACCGCCTGGGCTCAGGCCACCTCGACCTTGGGGTTCAGAGTCTTCCTCTGCTGGGTCAGCTATGGTGTCTATGGCATGGCAAAAAGCCCTGAACTGGTTCAGCGTGGCTGGGAGGTGTTGCATTTTAAAGCAAACCCAAGACATCATATTATTTCACCCATAAAGAAAGTGAAAATGCTTGTTGCTTAATGTGTCCTACTCTTAGCATCCCCATGGACTGTACACTCGAGGCTCTTCTGTCCATGGACTCCCCCTTCTCCTGGGGATCTTTCTGACATAGAGACTGAAGTTGGGTCTTCTGCAGTTCAGGCATACTCTTTACTATCTGAGCCTCCAGGGAAGCCCTTTCACCCCTATAAGTAATTAAATATTCATCTCTAACATATAGACTTAAAAAATATAACCACAGTACCAGGATCACACTGAATAAAATTCATAATTATTTCTTAATAATTTTATGTCATATTTAATTTGTGTTCAAATGATAAGGACATTTAAAAACAAGACCTATGAGTGGATAAGGAAGCTGTGGTACATATACACCATGGAATATTACTCAGCCATTAAAAAGAATTCCTTTGAATCAGTTCTGATGAGATGGATGAAACTGGAGCCCATTATACAGAGTGAAGTAAGCCAGAAAGATAAAGACCATTACAGTATACTAACACATATATATGGAATTTAGAAAGATGGTAACCATAACCCTATATGCAAAACAGAAAAAGAGACACAGATGTATAGAACAGACTTTTGGACTCTGTGGGAGAAGGCAAGGGTGGGATGTTTCAAGAGAACAGCATCGAAACATGTATATAATCCAGGGTGAAACAGATCACCAGCCCAGGTTGGATGCATGAGACAAGAGCTCGGGCCTGGTGCACTGGGAAGACCCAGAGGGATCGGGTGGAGAGGGAGGTGGCAGGCGGGATCGGGATGGGGAATACATGTATATCCATGGCTGATTCATGTCAATGTATGACAAAAACCACTACAATATTGTAAAGTAATTAGCCTCCAACTAAAAAAAAGAAAAAAAAAACACCAAAAAAAAACAAGACCTAAAAAGCACAAGCCACAAGGCCAAAAGAGAAAAGATGACAATATCAAAATTTAAGATTTATATTCACAAAGAATATCAAAGGTACATGGTAGGTTAGGAAAATCAACACAGAATTCATATCTAGACTTGCTCTATTCAAAGTGTGTGCAGGTCTGTAAGTGATGAACTTACATCAGAATATCAATCAATTATGGACCCTAAGCATACTGCTTAGATTAGCTGAGATGTTTGTGTTTTATAGCAAGAATTTCTTTAAAAAAATTTTTATTGAATTATAGTTGATTTACAATGTGTTAATTTCCGCCTCATAGCAAAGTGACTCAGTTATGCATACAAACATACATGTATGCATATATTATTTTTTATATTCTTTTCCATTACAGTTTATCACGGGATATTGAACACAGTTCCCTGTACTATACAATAGGATCTTCTTTATCCATCTTATATGTAATATTACAGTTTGCATTTGCTAATCCCAAATTCCCAATCCTTCCCTCCCTCACCCCCCGCCCCCTCGGCAACCGCAACTCTGTTCGCTATGTCTCGAGTGTGTTTCTGTTCTGTTTTGTAGACGGGTTCACTTGTGTCATATCCTAGAGTCCACACATAAGTGATAACTTATGGCATTTGTCTTTCTCTGTCTGACTTACTTCACTGAGTATGATAATCTCTAGGCCCATCCACGTTGCTGCAAATGGCATTATTTCAGTCTTCTTATGGATGAGTAATATTCTGTTGTACATTTGTACCACACTTTTTTTATCCATTCGTCTGTCAATGGATATTTAGGCTGTTTCCATACCTTGACTATAGTAAATACTGTATAGCAAGAATTTTTTGATGGAAGAAGAGTGCTTTGATTTTACCGTTTCTTAGGTAGGCAGTGGGTCCCCATTTTGAGTGGTGCTGATTGAGACTATTCAAATAATTCCAAATGAACAGGATAAAGACAGAAAACCCAACAGAAAAATGGGCGAGAGCTATGAATAGGCAATCCTCAGAAGAGAATTCTCGAATGATTGAAGCAGATGTGAAGAGATGCTCCAGCTCACCGATAATGGGTGAGATGAAAATCAACACAAGGAGTCATCATTCATGCCCATCAGAATGGCAGATTAGAGGTGTGGGTAATGAATGCCAGGTGTGGACAGGTTTTAGGGAGATACAGACTCTGTATACTGCTGAGTGTAGGATGTTAACAGGTATAGATAGTCTGGAAGGTATTCTTTGTTTTAATTAAATAGGCACATGTTTTTTGGCTCAGGATTCCTCTCCTGGATTTGTATCCCAGAAGATGCTTCAAACAGGAAGCCTGAAGGAGAATGTTCACAGAGGTATTGGTTACGGAGGCTAGAAGTTGCCAGTGACCCGGCTGTGCATTCTGAGGGCCTGGGTACCATGCACATGAATGCTTTCTTCAGAGTAATGGATAAGATGCATTTACAGAACAGGGAGGAGCCGTGAGTCATACGCCAAGCCCCAAAGGGCAAAGGCAGAAGGAACTTGATCACGTTATTCTAGCGATTCTCAAACTTTCATCTTAGGTCCTCTTAAAAAGCTTCGAAGATTCCAAAGAGTTTTTTGTCTATATGTGTTATATCTACATGCATTTATCATACAGAAACTTAAAATTTAAAACAACGTGTGGAGTCATTAAAAAGCAAATGTCCGTGTGTATAAATATTTCATGAAAAACAGTTTTATTTTCCAAAGTAAAAAATACAGTGAGTGACATCGTTTAACATTTTTGCAAATCTTTTGAACATCCGCCTGCATAAAAGACAGCTGGACTTTCACATCTGCCTCTGGATTCATTCTGTTGTGATGTAGCGCATCCTGTAAGCTCTGGAGAACCCCAGTGTGCATTCAGGAGAGAGCCAGATGACAGAGATCAAGAGCATGTCAGTGCCGTCATGGAAAGTGTGTCGACCTGAACCACACTTGAGAATTTCTGTATTGCAGCATTCGTGTCTATGGACAACACATAGAGACCCAGGTAATTCCATTATGCACTTTACTTTTTAGGCACATTCAAGGCTGTACATCAAATCTGTTGGGTCAATGCTTGTGGGGTACAAGAGGGGAGTGGGAGGGGCTTGGGAAAAAAAGGGAAACAAGACAAAACTAAGTACATCCACATGAGCTTTGCTGAGGATTGAAATTAAACTCAGGTCTCCATACCTGCACCGAAGAGTAAAAATGATGAAAAACAAAATGAAATAAGAAGACAGTCTGATGTAGCTGCTAAGTGGAGCCTGAGTGGCCAGGCCTCTGTGAGGAAGCAGGGAGCTGGTGTGTGAGTGTGTGTGTGCATGCATGCATGGGGGTTAGAAGTGATGAGGTCTAATGGGAGCAGAGCCATGAATTCATCTGGAACCAAATCCAGGATATTCAGGGACAAGAGGGAGGAGATGCAGTTTCTGCCACATCCCTCTCCTCTCCCCAAAGCCTCCAGGCTCCAGGTGAGGACCCTGCTCCCCTTAGATGAAGTCTGCCTCCTGGTTTGAGGCTGGACCGGTGTGGAGAGGCCTACAGTCATGCCCACAGCCCACTGCTACGGCAGTACAGACCTGACAGCAGGGCTGAGGGGAGATGCTCTGGGTGACCCCAAAGGCCCTTCCAGACCTCTGGGCCTTGACATCAGGATCATTTGTTGGCCACAGCTCTGAGCTACGCAGCTCTGAACTCCTGCCTCCTGGCCTCTGCCCTGCCAGGTACAGCTCCACAGGTGGTGGGCACCTTGTACCACGGTGTCAGCTCGGAGCAGTGCCATCCCTGAAGGGCCTTCCCGCTTGCCTCAAAGCGGGGCCACGGGTTGCATCCAGTCCCCTTGAGGACATCCAGCACCCCCTCCCCCTGCTAGGCACTCAAGAGTAGGAGGAATTCACCTGAAAGTCTCTGGCCAATGCCAATGAGAGTTCACAGCCCGCCGGCTAGCTCACAGCTCCTCTTTTAGATGGTAGGTGTCCTGGGGAGGCCTTCTGCGGACGCCCCTTTGTGCTCTATTTGGCCTCTGCCCTGTCTTCACCAATCACCCTGTGGACTCTTTGTCCCTTTGACCAGGTGTCTGCCCACAGGTGTGTCCCCTGACTGCGCTGTAGGCAATTGAGATCAGGGACGTTCTTCCGTCCCTTCCTGTGTTCCCAGGGCTGGGCACTCAGGACGGACTTGGCATTTGAGAAATGAATGAGAAAGTGAAGTCCCATGCAGGAGTGTGGCTGCAAGAGGCCAGAGGTGGGAGATGGGAGGTTACGAAGGAGAGTGGTTACTTCTGGTCACATTCTCGCTTCTACCAAGGCCAGGGGCTCTGCCTCTCCTCTCCGCAGCTCCCGTGAAAGTCAGCACTCTTCCTGCCTGTATCCTTTAATCAGAGGTATGTTGCCATTGTGTGAGTCACTCAGTCATGTCTGACTCTTGGCAATCCCATGGACTATAGATGATCAGGCTCCTTTGTCCATGGAATTCTCCAGGTAAGAATTCTGGAGTGGGTAGCCATTCCCTTCTCCAGGGGATCTTCCTGACCCAGGGATCAAGCCCGGGTTTCCCGCATTGCAGGCCGATTCTTTACCACGCAGCCACCAGGGAAGCCCGAAGTATGAAGCATCCCAAGCAGGCGGAAAAGTCAGCAGTTGTCATGAGCGTAATTAACACTCACGGACCCCAGGCTTGTGTTCAGCTGAGGTGGCCCTGTTGTTGAAATATGTTCAGACAGGTTGGGAAATGAGCTGTTCTCCTGAGTTCTCCTTCCACCCGCCTCCCAAGACATCTCTGCCACCAGCAATTAAAGGGTTAATGTGGCCCAGCCCAGGGGTGGGGTGTGCAAAGCTGGGTGCCAGGATCCTAGCGGTTCTTACAGACCCCCAGCATCTCCCTGGAGGATCCACTTCTAAGCTTTGTCACAGGCGAACATATTTTCTTATTTATTTCAAATTTTCTTCAAAGAAATAAAACAACAGGGAATCTGGAAGCTCCTGGTGGGCCCCTCCCCCTTCCACCTTCACCATAATGAATTTGTTGCTTTTCATTCCCTTGCATGTGGTCGTATTTTTGCTATAGAGATAAGTATCCGTCAACAAAATATTGTACTGTTTTGCATAACTTCGAGCTTTATATAAATGCTACCAAGCTGTCCACATCCTTCTGCAACATGCTTTTGTGCCCAGCGTTGTTTTGAGAGGGTCCGCGTTGACGCACGTAGCTCTGCGTGCTTCCTCACTGCTGAAGAGCCGACGTGCCATTGGACGTCTAGACTGTGACTTGGAAAATCTACTTTCTCCTTACGAGGATTTGGGTTGTTTCCAATGGTTTGCTTTTGGCAAACTGTGGTAGAATAAACATCCTCGTGCATATCTCTTGGTGCACACGTGCACAGATTTCCGCTGGATATGGTTCCAGTTATCTGTGGCTGCAAAACAAACCCCCAAATGCAGTGACTTTACACTAACAACCGTTTCATCAGAGGCGGTGTGTCAGGAATTCAGGGTGGGCTATGGGAGGGACTTCTGTTGCCCGTGCACTGATGGGGGTCACCCGTGGGAACCCTCTGTGTTGGCCTGGATGGTGGTTTGGCGGGGGACGGCTGGACGTTGGAGCATCTCTCTGGTCTCTCCGGCGTGGAGGTCTTAGGGTCTTCAGAATACTTACCTAGTGGCTCAGATTCTCAGGAATGAGTGTCCTGGCCGGTAGGGCAGAAGCCGTGTGGTGTCTTGTGTCACCTAGCCTCACCTCCGCTGAGCTCATTGACTGCCATGGCCCCGGAGCCCCCAAGACTTCAGGGGGTGGACGCTACCTGTGGGTAAGAGGCATGGCAAGCGATTCTCAGCCATTCAGGGCCAGAGCTACGTGCTGGGGGTCTGTGCGCCTTCAACGAACCGCACTGGGCTTTGCCAAGCTGCCCTCCCAGGAGAGGGCACAGCCTGGCGTGGGAGTTCCTGGTTCTCGGCATGCTCGTCAAGACTTCTAGTGTCAGACTTCTTATTTTTTGAGACATGGTACCGTACTATGGTTTCAATTGATTTCATTAACTGCAATCAGGATAGCATGATTAGTAACGACACCGAATACCTCTTCATACGTTTATCAGCCACTCAGCTTTTCTTTTCTCCAAAATGCCTGTTGCAGTCACTTACATGTTCTTTTCCTTGGGTAGTCTGTTTTCCTCCAACATATTTGTAGGCATTCTTTTTTGGGGCTGTACCACCCAGCACGTGGAACTTCCCTGCCCAGGGGTCGAACCCATGTCCCCTGTACTGGAAGCACAGAGTCTTAACCATTGGACCACCAGGGAAGCCCTTGTAAGCATTCTTGAGAGTACTTAGATACCAATCATTCGGCAGACATAGGCATACATATCTCTCGGTGGCTTATCTGCTCACTTAAAAAAATGTCATTTTTTGGATAGACAACCTTTTCATTGTAATGTAGTTAAATGGGTCATTCTTTTCCTTTATGGCCTGTGCCTTGCGTGTCTCAACAAGCCAGGCATACCCTGAGCTTACACCTCAGTTGTCTGAGCTCTGGCCTGGCTGGAGTCTGTCTGTCCCACCACCAAACCCGTCTGACCCTCACATCTTCCCTCCTATGTCCCCAGCACATGGGGACGCCTCTCTCCTGCTACCAACCAGGGTTCCTGGCCTTAATCAGTCAATCTCTAGTTGATCAGAGGCCAGGACAGAGACTCAGGCAAGGTTTTACTGGGGCCCCTCCTATAGCAGGGGGCACTGAGAACAAATAACAGGTTCCCTTGCTTGCTTGCTGAGGGAGGGTGAGCTGGTTCCTCATATGGGGTGAGGATAGGAGTGTGTCCAAGGGTCAGACCAAAGTAGCAGCTTAGGGGGTTTGCCCATCCCTTTGGTTGGTGTTGAATGCAGGGGGCATGCTCATGGGCAGTAACCTGCTTTTTATTCCTGATCCCCTGTTTTTGCTTCAGGCTGCTCAGAGTAGCAGTTGGGTTTTGTCTGCTTGTTTGGTCTTTTTGTGTCTTTTTTGTCCATTATTTGCCTGAACTGCGCACATGCACACAGCTACTTTTAGTCCATCATAGTTTCTTTGTAATTTGTTGATGGGAGAGACTCATGTTCAGGTACAAGCCCTGAAGCAAAGGGTCCCAGGTCCCAGTCTGTATCTCTCCAAGTGGGCCCTGAGCACCCTACCTGCCCATGAAAGTCCCTCCAGGCCCTGTCCCTCTCGGCATTTCCCCGGGGGCTTTCTCTGTCCCTCCTTCCTTGACCTACTCCCAGGCCCCTGGGTGCCTGTTTTAGCTTCTTTTATTTCCTGCCGCTCTGCACTGATCTGCATTTATAAGCCTGGAGTTTTAGGCGTGGGGTTTCCTGCTCAGCATTGGCTTGTACCCAGGAAAGGTGGCTGCTGAGTCTGAATGCAGAGGCCTAGGGTTCTATGTTCCCCAAATGTCATTAACAGAAACATCAAACTTTTAACAAGGTTCACAAAACACACTGTTAGAACAATGACACAAAATTATATCACACCATATTAAAATAATAGCACAACTTATTAGTAATCACCCTGAGACACACCAGTGAGAAAGGAATACAGTGCAAAGCAATACTTAAATAAAAACACCAAATCATATCCAGTCTCTTTTGACACTGAACTCCGGGATGATTAATTGAAACTTGGTGTTTCTTCTCATTTAGAGGGAAAGTATGCCCCTTTGAGCTTCTGGGGCTAATGCTGAGGCCCTTCTTCACAGCTCCCCACTGTGGGGCAGCTCTGGACACTTCTGGCCACGCCAGGAGTAGCTGGCTCCCGGGGTACAGATACAGCATTGTGCTCTCGCATCATCAGTCACTCCTAGCCCTGTTCCGGGCGCTTAGCCGCATCTGGATCCACACTTTCCTGAGCACTGCACCACGTCCACATCATCTTCGAGGGGAGATGGTGGCCACAGAAGAAGGTGAGGATGTGCTGACCTCTCCTTGGAGGCTGGGGGGCAGGGAGTGAGGGACAGGATAGCTGCCACTGGGCAGGGATATGGGGGTGGGAAGTGGAGAGTGTTTTCAGAGGTCCATGGAATATCCTGGGGTCAGGGAGAAGCAGATGTTGGTGCTGCTAGGCAGGAAGGGCAGGAGGAGAGAAGCAAGGATGAAGGAGACTCAGCTGGCCCTGCAGGAGGACTTCGAGAAGGGCTGGGCAGGCTGTCAGTGTCCAGAAAGAGGTCTGTCCTCCCCATGTCAAGGCTCTGGTACTTCTGTGCCCATGACGCCTCACCTGAAAAACAGGAGAAGGAAAAATGTGACCTCTTCCTAAGGTTTTATGAAAAGTGAGCTCATTTTACTTAAATATAAGAGTGATTAGAACAATGACCAGCAATTTTAGTGAGGTGTTTTTTTCCCCCCCATTAAAAGCAAATACCAATTACTCGAGAGAGATAGATGGGGCAGGTTATGTTCCTTATTTGATAGATGGGGAAACTGAGCCTCAGGGACTTGAGGGCGCCCTTCAGGGAGATTGGAAGCCGTTCTCGGGGCTGGCCTGGAGAACTTTCCCACGAGGCAGGGTGGGAAAGCATTCTTGCCCGAAGTGGATGCCAAGCAGGGGTGAGTTTCCATGTGACTCCTGCCGTGATAACACAGTGTGACACCCGGCTTCTGGCAGCAGAAAAGCTGAGAGCAGAGGGAGGGGCTGCAAGCCAGTTGGTTCCCAGCAAGCCTGGCTGTTTCCATTCCCCAATCTCCACCGGAAGGATGAGGCTAGCCTTGAGATGGCAGAGCTGGGGAGGGCAGACACCCATATCCTCCCAGCTCAAGGGGCTTCCCCTGACACCCCCTTCCCATTGCTACCTTCCCCCTGCAGCAGGGGGGTGGTGGTCATCTGATGCAGTTACTCCCACAGGCTATTCAGATGGCAGAGAGGCTCTTCCCACGGGATCTGAGATTTAAAAGTGGGTTGGATGAGGGCAGTGCTTATCCTGAAGTAATGAACTGGGAACTGTGGAATTTCAGGCAGCAGCAGGAGGCCTAAAGGGCAGGGGGTGAGGTGAGATTGGGGATGTTTCTGGTTACCTATCAACATCATTCAAATTCCTGATTCCTGCCCTCCTGGCAGATACCAGGGGGAAAATGAGCTATTATTAATAGCTTCAGGCATCAGCTCATTTTCTGCAGCCACCTATACCAACACATTCATCCACTTATTATTTTTTTCATTCTACATTCATCTGTCCATCCACTCATCTGTCTGTTCAATCCATGTTCATTGAGGGGCAGTCTGTGTTTGCAGTCCCCGGGCCCCGCACTTACAGGTTGGATGCCCTTGTGCAGATCATTGCACTTCTGTGTCCTCAATTTCTGTGAGTGTATGTAAAAATGGTAATTGTACCTACTTCATAGCACCTTCTGCGAGACTCAAGTGAAATGCAAACCCAGCACATGCACACATTATTTTATGTGTTACCTGGAGAAGGAAATGGCAACCCACTCCAGTATTCTTGCCTGGAGAATCCCATGGATGGAGGAACCTGGTAGACTGCAGGCCATGGGGTTGCAAAGAGTCAGACACGACTGAGCGACTTCACTCTTACTTTAACATTTTTTAAAAAAATCATTTTTCAATTCACTCATTTATTCAATTTCTCTATTTACTCATGCATTTATTCATAATCACTGCCCTAGTCCCAGGAAGTGAACTTGATTTTCTTCTTAGCTTTTCTTTTTCATAGCTTTTCATCTCTGCCCTTTGGTTGGAGGATGGGGGCTCTTCTTAGAAAATAGATCCTAGAAGCTGATCCTGGACACCAGGTGTTTTTTGTTTTTAATTTATCAAAGCATAATTGATTCACAATGCTGTGTTAGCTTCTGCTGCACAACTAATTCAGTTAATGCACATACATTCTTTTTCATATTCCTTTCCATCAATGATACTCCGTGTACTATACAGTAGGACCTTGTTGCTTATCCATCCTATATATTGGATATTAGAAGTCATATTTTAAGAGAGACCAGAAGAGGGGAGGACCCTCCCAGCAAACTCCCGGAATCCTTCCCACCAGCCTTACTTGCTGATCAGCTTGAGGCTTCTCCTGGGTTCCCACCTTGTCCAGTCCTTTCCAATGGACAGAGATCTGAAGGCAAGAAGGACCAGAGAGGGAGCCTCTTCTCTTTTCCTAGACCTTCTCTGATTTAATATTCCTTATAGCCTTTAGAAGTATAGGACTCGGTCCATTTTGTGATAAGAGAACTGAAGTTCAGAGAGGTGACGAGATTTGCCCCAGGTTGCGCAGCAAACAAATGGCAGAGTTGGGGTGCACACCTGGGCTTAGCAGGTTGCAAATCTCAATGCCCTCCCCCAACTGCAAAGCCCTAAATTCTCTGGTTGGAGGACAGGTGCTCAGAGTTGAGTGTCTTAGCTGTGGCTCTTCTGTTTTCACCCTGTCAACCCCTCAGTTCCCTGGCTGCTGAGTCTACACATCCCCCTTGACCCGCCCTCATCTGAAGTCCCAGGAGCTGCTGGGAATCTGCAACAGTTTCATCTGGAGCGGGAGGGCACCTGCCTCTGGGCTCTCCTGGGAGAGCGAGGGCCTGTGGTTCTCACCAGGGGGGTGAGGGCGGCCGGCTGGACTGAGACGCCAGCTCAGGGTCTGGAGACGTGGTCTCCCTGTTTCCCCTGCCAGTCCAGGGTGTGAGGACCTTCTCCCAACCTCCCGACTGTAGCAAACACAGGTACAGAGTCTGCCCTGTCCTTGCCAGAGTGGAACCTGGCCTCAGGCCCAGGCAGATCCAGGACTCTGGGAGCTCAGGAGTCACTCTCTCATCATCTTCCAGCCTGGGGCAGCATCTCTGTGTCAGCTCAACTCAGTTCCACCCATTCCACTTGTATTTCTGGAGCTCCATTCACACGCCAGCCCTGTGCCAGGTACAGATGTCATCTGGCCCTCGGGGGATTGACTTCATCCCTGTGCCCACAGGAGGCCCCAGCTTATCCACTGTGTGGCCAAGAGCAGGCCTGTCCAAGGGGCGGCTGTCCGGAGAACTGCAGGGAGCATCAAGTGGAGCGTCCAGGACGAGGTTGGGCTTGCCTCATTCACTGCACAGGGCATTTCAGTGCCCACGGCTGCAAGGTGACAGGGTGGGGGTGCAGTGGGGTTGAGGCTCTGCCTCCAGGCTGGAAAATTGAAGCTGGGGTCACAGACAACTCCATGGCAATGAATAAAAAGCCACCCAACACATGTGCGTGCACACACACACACGCTTCTGCATGCATCTTGCTTCCAAAATAATCTGCTTCAGTGTGACAACAAATATGGCACCAACACCCCAAATGCCCATCATTAGGAGAATGAGTGATATCATGCACATGATGAAATACTACCAAGCAGTCAAAAAGAACAAACTATTGTTACCCAGAACAACAGGAGGGAATCTCACAGCCATCACCCTGGGCCACAGCCCCGACACACGCACCTGCTGTTCTGATTCTACCTGCACAAATTTGAGAACAGATAACCAGGATGTGATGATGGAGATGGGAAGAGTGGGCATCTTTGAGGGGGATGTCTGAACTGGGAAGGCATGTGATGGGGAACTTTCTGGCTACTTGGGTGTAATCATATGAAAAATACTGTGTACTTCACAGTATGCACATTAATGTAAGCTGTTCTTCTTTAGTCATTAAGTCGTGTCCAACTCTTTGTGACCCCACGGACTGCAGCATGCAGTCCTTCACTATCTCCCGAGTTTGCTCAGACTCATGTCCATTAAGTCAATGATCCCATCCAACCATCTCTTCCTCTGTTGCCCTTTTCTCCTCCTGCTCTCAATCTTTCCAAGCATCAAGGTCGTTTCTAATGAATTGGCTCTTCCCATCAGGTGGCCAATGTATTGGAGCTTCAGTTTCAGTATCAGTCCTTCCAACAGATATTCAGGATTGATTTCCTTTAGGATTGGCTGCTTTGATCTCCTAGGTAACGTATGCTATTATATCTTAATTAAAAAGCAAAAACACCCACCCCCACCCCTGCCAAGCAACCTAGTAGAAAGTGAGAGTGGACCCTTGCTATTTCAGCTTCTCAGAATCCCTGTTCTAATCACCAGGCCTGAAATTTTCTTTGGGGAACACCTACCCTCCCCCCACCCCCAGTGGACTCAACCTCGGGCAGCCACATGACTGTATGTTGCCAACTGGACACCCCCCCTTGGAATGTGCGTCTGGGGTGGAGGAAGGACAAAGACCCCAAATGGTAGGAGTTCACTGGCTGCAGAGACTGTCAGGCGGTCCTGCTCGTGGACACCCGTGGAGGCTGCAGGTGGGTCTGCTGGACCCCCAGCCTTCTCTCCATCCTGGGGGCCCCATGGTCTTACAACCAACTATACATGGTGGAGGTCAGTTTTAGAGAACTTGCCCCAGTGGTACCTGCACCAGCTTTACACAAGCACCAAGCCTTGGGGGGCCTGGGATAAAGATGGGGGCCCCAACTCAGTTCTGTAGCCTTTGGGTCACTGTTCACTGAGGAAGGAAATCCGGGCCCTTCTGAGATGCTCACCCAGGATCGCACCTAACCTTCAAGGGTCTACAGCATGAGTGAGAAAGAAGCCTTTGCTATTGAAAAGGCCCCTGTGGGGCCCTGGGCATGGAAGCCTTTCTGTATCCCAGTTTCTTGTGTATAAGGAACAGACTCCAGACTCCATCACAGTCCCTGAGTCGCAAAGGGCACATTAGGACAGTTACTAATCAGGGAAGGGACACGGGACACGGGAAGAACAGCCGAGAAGTGAGAGTGCAACCTGGGGACTGGGTCCTGGCTCCCCCTCGAGGACCACTGGTAACAATAACTTTGAGCTCTCTTACAAAGCTAAAACCCCTGACAAAAGGAGGATGTTAGCATTCTCCATTCCAGAGAGAAGGCCACAGTTTGAGAGCCTCAAGAACCGTGGAAGCTTATCAGGAGAGCACATGAGGTCTCCAGAAGAAAGAAGTGCAGGTCCTGCCCACACCGTGATCCTTATTAGCACCCCTGCCCTTGAACCATCTCTATAAAACTCCTCACCAAATCCTCCCAGGGTTAGGATATAGTTTTTGAAGGTACAAGTCCACTGTGTCTGCTTTTACCTGGCAAAGCAATAAAGGTCTTCTTTTCTGCTTTACCCCAAACTCTGTCTCTGAGATTCAATTCAGCACTGATGCACAGAGGCCAAGTTTTAGGCATCACTGTTACAAGCATCTTAGATCTGTGGGTGGTTTGCTACATGGCTGGTCTGACTGTGCCAACAGCCACAACTTGGGATCTCCAGTCCAGACCTCTTTTCTGGATCCCATGGCAATTCCCAAAAGAGCATCTCCATGTTGAGGCCCTCCTGCTCTCCTCCTTTGGCCTGCACTTCAAGCACTGCTCAGCCATCCAGGTGAAGGACACATAGCTGTCCCCCCTTTTAAGCCAGAATCCTTACACCATCCTCACACCTCTGACCTCCTCGACCCCGCCGGCCCGTCCCTCCTAAGGCAATGTGGGTCCCGAGCAGCCCTGGCCCCCTTCCACTCTCAGTCCTCACTCTCCGGCCCCCTCATACCTACCGTCTCTCATTTCAATGGCTGCCACTTCTCTCGGCTCAGTCAACTGCCCACATCCACACTCTCCCTCTCAGCCAGGGCGGGCTTTGGAAAACTAAAATCTAATTATGCCCCTGCCTGTCTAGTTCCCCTCAGAGGGCACCCTTTGCTTCCAAGGTCCTCTTTGTTCATGCAGGTGTCTCCAGCCACCCTCGGGTCACATGGGTCCTCTTTTGGTTCTGTCTCCTGGCCCAGGAGCACCCATATGAACTGTGTCATTTATATTTGGATATTTTGAAATCTGGGGTCTTGCCAGCCCTAGAAGGACTGCTCCTCTCAGGATAATTCCTGAGGCTGGTAAACAAAAGCAAGTGTACTTTTCAAACACAAGCCAACACTCTTCTACGGGCCACTGTTCTCCCACCTTGATCACCCCAGGGCCAGGTACCAGGGAACCAGGGCCAGCTCCTGTGCCCTGAGCCACTGAAAGCGTTCAAACTAGCCAGTCCTAAGTGTGCTGACCCTGCCCCATCCCTTCCACTGCATGGAAACCACAGTCGAGATTCTTGTTCACATTCTCCCCTGTTCCCTCTGTGTCCTGACCAAAAGCAGCGGTCCTGGGACACAAGGTGCCCACTGCCTTGGGATCTGTGAGTATAACCTGTTATTTTCAATCTACTGGCCTTCCCACACTGAAATCCTAATAAACGCCTATCCAGAACAGCATCCGTTCCCCTCTGCTCCTGGGCAGCTCCTTCACATCCTCCAGCCGGTCTTAGGTGTCCTGCCTCTGTGGGCCGCTCCTGCTCTCTCCTCCAAGGCCTCCTACTCCACCACACTGTACTGTCATTGGTGGTTTCTTCTCCTTCTTCTTTAAAACTGTTTAATATTTGGCCACACTGGGTCTTAGTTGCAGCACATGGGATCTTCAATTTCCATTGCAGCATGCGGGATCTTTAATTGCCGTATGCAGATGCTTAGTTGGGGCATGTGGGATCTACTTCCCTGACCAGGGACTGAACCTGGCCCCCTGCATTGGGAGTGCAGAGTCTTAGCCACTGGGACATGAGGGAAGTCCCTCATTGGTGTTTTCAAAGCTCTGTCTTCCCAGAGTGGATCTAACCTCCTGTGGAACAGCAATGACTGTCTTCTAGCTCACTTATTGTATTCTTGGCATATAGTAAGTGCTCAATAAATATCAGCTTTTGAATGGCTGAATGAACAAGTAGGTGCTGCTCATAAGCCACCTTATCACAGACCTCAGCTACCCTTCCAGCCAAGAAGAGACAGGAATAAAACTGTCTGCAAAGTCTTTGCCACTTTCCTCATTGAGAGCATGGGTCAATTTCCCCTCCGCTTGGATATGGGCTGCCTTTTACCCACAGAAGATACTGGAAGTGACATTGCAGCTTCTGAGCCCAGTCTTAGTCCCTAAGAGGTCTGCCACTTCTCCTCCATCTTGAAACATTCCTCCTTGGAACCCAGCACCACATGGAGCATCTCTTAAGTACAAATGATATGCTCAGCTTACAGTGCAAGCTGGGTTCCCCGAGGAACCTGCCTGCCATGTGAGTGAAACCAAGGAGGACCCTGTGGAGCTCCTGGGCATTAAAGCCTTTTGATCCCCCATTTCTTTTAGGTGAGACCCCGGCCTCCATGACCTTCCCTGAGTTCCAAAGGGCAGATGTGAACAGCTGCTAATCAAGGGAGAAGTATGCAAGAAACCACCTGAAGCAAGATTAAAGGGACCAGAGAGGCTCACCAAGATTCGTAAACTGACCACCTGAGACCCTTTGTTATTGTTGCTAAGTTGTGTCCGACTCTGCCACCCCATGGGCTGCAGCATGCCGGGCTTCTCTGTCCTTCATCATCTCCCGGAGTTTGCTCAAACTCATGTCCATTGAGTCAATGATGCCATCCAACCATCTCATCCTCTGTCACCCCCTTCTCCTCCTGCCCTCAATCTTTCCCAGCATCAGGGTCTTTTCCAATGAGTCGAATTTTCACATCAGGTGGCCAAAGTATTGGAGCTTCATCTTCAGCATTAGTCCTTCTAATGAATATTCATGGTTGATTTCCTTTAGGATTGACTGGTTTGATCTTCTTGCAATCCAAGGGACTCTCAAGAGTCTTCTCCAACACCACAGTTTGAAAGCATCAATTCTTCAGGGCTCAGCATTTTTTATGGTCCAACTCTCACATCCATAAATGACTACTAGAAAAACCGTAGCTTGGATTATACAGACCTGAGACTCTGCTCACACCCTAATCTTGTCAGCAATCCCACCCTTGAAGCACTGTTATAAACGTGAAAGTGTTAGTTGCTCAGTAGTGTCCAACTCTTAGCAGCCCCATGTACTGTGGACTGCCAGGCTCCTCTGTCCACGGAATTTCCCAGGCAAGAACACTGGAGTAGGTAGCCATTCCCTTTTCCAGGGGATCTTCTTGGCCCAGGGATTGAACCTGGGTCTCCTGCACCGCGGGCAGATTCTTTACCATCTGAGCCACCAAGGAAGCTCCAATTGTTACAAAACTCCTTATCAAATCCTCCTGGATTGGGATACAGAGTTTTCAAAGGCAGAAGCCAGCTGTGTCCCCCTTTGCCTGGCAAAGCAATCAAACTATTCTTTTCTACTTCACTCAAAATGGAGATTTGATTTGGCACTGGTGTACAGAGAAGCTGAGCCTTCGGCATCATGAGTGGGGCCATTCCGGACCTTTCAGCTCAGAAACCAGCTGAAGCAGGCGCACGACACCCGTCCCCCCGCCCCAGCCCCCGTATGCTGCAAGGAGCAAGACTTCTTACCAAGCGCTGCCAAAGTTCCTAGCCCACATACATCATGAGCAAATAAATAGCTGCTGTTCCAGCCACTCAGCTCTGTGGTAGAGGGTTAGGCGGTGATGGCCCCAGCGGGGGAAAGATCCCACTGCATGTCAGGTCATGGTGTTGAACCATTTATGAAGCTCAGAACAGCCCTGTCAGGAAGATATGATCCCCATTGGACAGAAGGAGACGAAGGACCAGGGATGAGATCACTTGTTAATGTCACAAGGTGGAGAAAGTGACAGCAGGATTTTGTCTGGATTCTTCCTTCCATCCATCCCCCTCCATGTCGAAGAGAAATGACTTGAGACTCGATGGATGGACCTAGTGGTGGGCTTGGGACTAGAATCCAAGAGCATCCTTGGTGGGCAGAGGAGGGGAGACAGTGCTGGGGAGATACCCCATGACCAGCCAGCCCCACATGACCCCAACACTGGATGGCATGAATGCCTGGCTGCGGGCCTGGGTGTGAAATCACATTTTCTCCACCAGGCCGATGCTTGGTTGCAGGGTACCCCTGGCCTCACATTGCCCTGCTGGCCTCGGCTTTGCCTGGGAACAGATGCTGTCAGCAGCGAGGGGACACCCCGAGGCCTGGCTACGCTTGTCAGGAGGCATTAGAGGGAAGCTTTGAAGTGGGGACCTGCGGGCCTCGCTCACAGTCTCTTTGCAGGAGTTTCCCAATCCTTTCCTTCCCACGGGGGTGGGGGCATCCAGGGCCAGTGTGGGCACACTCGGCTCTGAGGTTTTCCTCTTGGGCACTTGGCTGCCTGGCTCCCTCAGTCCTGGTAGGGTGTTTGAGGGCTTGGCTGGGCATCACCACCATAGGCTGCCGGCCAGCACCAGTGTCTCCTCCATCTCTGACCACAACAGTAATAGGTGTGGACTGTCAGACGTGGCCCCACCGGAGAAGACAGAAAAGCTGGACAATGAATTATGATGTGGATTTGGGATCTGAGCTCAAGTAGGCTGCTCCTGAGGTTGCTGTTCTATCTCAGGTATTATTGTGTTAAACAGGTACCTGGTAATTACTTTCAAGTTAAAGACAGGGGGATTATAGAATTTATAGTTACATATCTCTTTCCTTTTCGCTTCCCATTTTGTCATCACTGCCTGTTACTACTGAAACAAACCAAACCTTGATAGCATACCTAAAGCTATTAGAATAACACAGAATGTGCAAAGGAAAAAATTGCTGATTCATAGATTGGATTCCAGACTTCAGAGAGGTTAGTTAAGCTGCCCAGGATCACACAGCAGAAGGAGCAGAACTGAGGTTTGCATCTTATAGTCTTGCCCCCTGCCTTAGGCGTTCACAAAGCAATCTGCTTTGGCGTGACCCCTCCCTCCAGGGTTCTCATCCTCCTCAATGGGCCCTATTACCTTCCCTCCTGGGGTGTGCCCAGCTCACCTGTGAACTCACAGAGCGCCGTGCAGCCCCTGGTACTTGCTGGGCACTCAGCACTACTTTCTGAAGTGAACGGAGCCCATGGAGGATGGAAACAGAGGCGCAGAGAGGCCAGTGGCTCATCTCAGGTCATCGCAGCACAGGGACCAGACCCCATGACTCCGGGGCAGGACCCTGGAGGCCAGAGCAACACTCTTACACCTTGGATAAAATCCGGGGGAGGGCTCAGTGGTTTGGTCAACAAAGCCTCTGTGTGTTCAGAGAGCACCAGCTGGGTAGGGCTCTGGCAGGCAGATGGGTGGGGAGGCTGGTGCCAGAGGCCTGGAAATAGAGGGGCTTCGGGAGTCCAGAAAGAGGGTGGGGAGAATGGAACGGCCCCTTTTTCCTCTTTTTTTTTCCCACCTTGGCCTTTGGGCTAAGGTTGGCAGATAACGTACAGAGTACCCAGTTAAATCTGAATTTTAAACAAGCAACAAATCAGTTTTAGTATATGTATATCCCAAATATTACATGGAATAGAATTACACTAAAAAAATGTCCTCATTGCTTTCCTGCAGTTAAGGTTAAACTGGGTGTCTAATATTTTAATTTGCTAAACCTGGCAACCCTACCTGCAGCTGACTGCCGGGCTGGTGAATGGGCATCTGGGCGGGGCAGGGCCTGGTTTCTCCGCTGGCCATGGTGTCCCACTTCCCTGGCAATGTGACCTCAGGCAGATTCTCTCCCTGAATCCTCACTGCACAAGAGGCGTCTGACCCAGACCCTAGCCTGGGCTCCAGACCCTTCCTTTCTGCACTCACCTGACTTGCTTTTCTTCACCCTTCACGGCAAGCGTCATTCTTCGCAGTCAATTGTGTCTATTTCGTTGTGCTGTTTTACTGCCTTACCCACCCCCACTCCCGAATGAAAGCACCATGAAGACAGGGCTTAGATTTGTATCTGCATCTTTCATTCATCTGTGCACATGTGTGCCCTCAGAGCGCATAGTAGGGCTCATATGCACTGTCAACGGAAGCAGAGAGGAAAGAGAGAAAGGCAGAGGCGTTTGTCAGCAAACACACACCGCAGCTGGGGGTGTCGGAGCCCTGGGGACACAAGCTGATGATTTAAACTGTGCTTGAAGATTCCCACATCTGATGCTGGAGGACAGAGCTTCCTGTCTCAGTGGCAGGGTGGCGGGGGATGCGGGGGAAGGCCCAACAGGATGCTCTCCAGTCCCTCCCAACTCCCCACTCTGGGAGCGTCTGCAATTGATTGGCCAGCCGATGGCTGACCCCCAACCTCCTAGACGGTGGGAAGGCAGGGGAGCTGAGGGGCTTCGCGGGAGGCCTGCCTGGGGCTGTGTAGGCAGCAGCCGTCTGCGTGGGCCCAGCAGCCGCAGCAGCAGTGGGAGAGCAGGCGGCCCTGCCGGGGAAACAGCCTCCGCGGGGCTCTCGCCCCAGGGCCGATGGCAGGAAGGCGAGTGGGGATATTGCCGAAGCCTGTCTTCTCCCCTCCTCCCCTCCTCCCAGGTCCCCTGAGGAGCCCCTGGAGGTCCAGTGGGTGATGAACCGCACTCCTCAGCCCTGGGAGGAAGCACTGGCCTGAGCACACCCATCCTCGTCCTGAGGTGCGGGGGGTCGGGTGTTGGGGGGTTGCCTGGCCCGGGCTGTGGATCTGCCCGCACACCACACTCAGACCAGCTACAGACAAAGTGAACCATTTCCCTGCTGTTGGTGCAGTGTCTTTGTCTACACAGCGATCCCTTGAGTCACTGAACCGCCTTGTCAGCAGCCACTGCAGGGGAGTCACAGACCTGGAGGGCTCTGCGGCTGCCAAGGGGGCTGAGGGCCAGGCTGGCTTGCAAGGATGCCGGCTCTCCCCGTGGAGCGGGGGGAGGTCGGGCAGCCCGAATGCTGGGTCATCCGCGAGGTCCAGAGCAGGCTCTCCCGTGCAGGTGTGCTGACCAGCTGGTCTCTGATGACTCTTGGCCTGATGAAGACAGTGGTAGAGGCCTCAGACGTGGGCTCTAGAGTCAGATTGGTGATCAGATCTGGGCGCTGTTTGTCTGGCTATAGCTGCAGTCAAACTGAGACTGGGCAGTCAGCGAAGGGAACAGCAGATGATGGGGAGCGATCTGGTTGTAAGTTGCATCACTTGGGAAGCGCTCTAGCTAGTAGGTAGAGTGCACGTGGCAGATAAAAGGGAAAATACTTTAAAACCTTACGTGGATATTTTCACTTAGCAGCCCCAGGTGTTACATACCCTGACTATCACAACTGCAGTGACTAGGCTTTTCGGTGGAGGCCGTGGGCAGTGTCCAGGGTACAGCAGTGCCCAGTGAGTACAGACCAGCCTGGGGTCAGGCAGGTCCCTGCTCTCGCACATCCCTGGGGCTCAGCAGTAGCTCAAGAGGCCTCTGGGAGTCCAGGAGTGAACTGTGGACCCCAGTTCCCAGCATCGGGTTCTGGCAGAGAGGAGCTAGCAGGGCTAGACCCCCCTTGACCCCCCAAACCCTCTAATGGGGGCCTGGCTCCTGTCCCATCTGCGTCCCACGTGCAGGAGGGGACAATGGCTAGTCTGAGCTTCCTGGCTGACAGCCCCCTCCCTGGACTGCTATCCTGGTGATTTCCTGGCCCCACCCCTTATGCCCCAGCTCCCAGCTTGTGAAGAGGCAGCTCTGAGGTACAGTCTTGGGGCTAAGGTTCATGACCTTAGGAAAGTGACAATGTTTTGGAACCTTGGTTTCCCCACCTGGAACGGAGATGGATCCAAACCACAGGAACAGCCTCTCAGGATGGTTTTAGGATCAGAGCTGAAGCTGACTCTGAGCAAGAGCTCCATCAGAGCACACAGTTGTGTCCAAGGTTCCCTCTGCGGGTCTTGGCATGACTTCTTCCCTCCCTAGGGTAGTCTCAGGTTCCGAGGTGGTCTGCATGGCCCGGCCTGACATACCCAGGGGCCCCTCCACTCTCTTCTCTCCAGGCCCCCTTGTGCTAGCTCTGCTCTGGCCACCCAGGTCCCCTCTTTGCTGGTCTTCAAACCCACCACTCATCTGCCTCAGGACCTTTGCACATGCTCTTCCCTCTGCCTGCAACTCCCACCTCCCAGATCCCCCATTCCCCCCACCGCCTTCAGGCCTCTACCCTCATGATGCTACGTGCCCACCCCCCTCATGCCCTCGCCCCTAACTGTGTGCGGTTCCCTGTGCTCACTCGTCCTCTGGGGTGTGTGTCTCCCCTACCTGTCCCCCAGGAAGGGGGAGCCACAGCACTCAGCAGGTGTGAGGGACACAGAGGCTCACCCATGCCACAGGAGGAGGTGGCAGCCCCAGGGTCCCCGGGAAGCTGGGCAGGCCTGCACCCCAGTGTGAAGCCTGCTGAGGAAGCCAGTGCTCTGACCCAGGGCTCTGGAAAGAAGTGGTAGGCTGTGAATCCGGAACTCTCAGAGTCGGGGCCAAGTGCAACAGGCCAGGCACGGGTACTCCGCACGCTGCTCAGCAGTGCCCGGAGCCTGGGGACGGGGTGGGGGGCGCGATTGGGGAGCAGAGACCAGCAATGGGAGAGCATGGGGTGCAGGACTGGGCCAGGGCTTCCTTGCCCTGCAGGCTGCCTTTCCAGCCTGCTGCCCGCCTTGGGGCATCTGGCCTGCAGCACTGCCACCTTCATCTGGCCTGTGGCTGCCGGCAGGACCAAAGGCCCTGAGCACTGCTCGCCAAGGTCACTGCCTTCTGTGGTCACTGTGACCTGGGCCCCATGGCCCAGTTTTCCCTGCCCACCACCCTCCCCGCTGCCATCAGCTCAAGGACCAAATAACATGTGGGTGTGGTGGGGTGGTTAGGGGGCGGGTGAGGAGCAGATTTCAAAATTTCATGGAGATAGAAAAACTGCCTAGAAAACATGAGCCTGGGGTAGTCAGGTGCTTGCTGTCATCCAAAGCGTGTTGGCCTGGGGAGGAGGGCATCCGAGGTGGCACTTGTGCCCCTGAGCCGCAGGTGAGGGGCACACACACTCCCTGGGGAGGATTCCGCTCTCTGGGCCTGAGGGTGGTCCTCAGGCAGCCCCCAGTGAGAAGCGGAGCCGAGACCCCTGCCTCAGGATGCAGGCTGGGAGGGGCTCCCTCAGATCTGGATCCCACCCTGGACAGGACAATTTCCTGTCACAGTGGGCTTGGGGGTTCAGGCTCAGAGGGAGAAAGAAGCCGCGGTTCCCAGCAGCAGGGCTGGATAGGACTGGGGTCTGCGCCAAACCCAAGCTTCAGCCAGGCTCCTCCGGGGCCTCCTTGAGGCTAGCCGAGCTCTCCTCCCTCACCACACAGAGCACGAAGCGGAGGTCCAGAGGCCCCAGTCACCGGCTCGGGGCTGCTGCAAAGGAGAGGTGGGCCAGCCTGACTGCCGCAGCATCTGTCTCGTGGATGTCACAGGGAGGGGAGCCCAGACGCCTCTCTCTGCTCCCTTGCCAGCCCCTACGGGACCGTCTGGAGACCATACCTTGGAGGCTGTCAGGGAAGACCTGGTTATCCCCTTCATCCTGTAGGTGAGGAAACTGAGGCCCAGAGAGGTCAAGTTCCTCATGCAGGGTCACACGGCCAGTCAGCTGCCTTGTGCCTGGGCCTCTTCTGCCTTGTGACTGCGGTTAGAAATAAGATCCTTGGATGGAAACCTGGGTTTTTCATTCTGACTCCTCTCTGCGCACTTGGGCAAGTTACTTAGTCTCAGGTCTCCCTTTTCGGAACGGGAAGTGATGCTAATGGCGGGTGCTGAGACACTGCTCTGCATGGCACTTAAAAGTGACCCCAGGAACAATGGCCATTATTGCTCCCTGAGGTGGCCGCCGGCTCTGTCTGACCCAATTCTCCCCCAGCCCTGGAATCCGGGCCCCCTGAGTCTGGGGCTCCCTATGCTGGGGAGGTGGGGGACAGTGCTGCTCCCCTCTCCCGGGAGTGGGAGCACAAAGTGTTGGGCCTCTTGGGGGCCTGCCTTTGTTTTCTTCCGCCCCAATCTGTTTTGAATAAACCACGTTTTCATCATCTTAAGCTGTAATCCCCAGCATCAGAGGAGTATTGTGAAATGTCAGCCCTTTCTGGAGGAATCTCAGCAACATGTTTTTTAATGTTCAGCATCACATATGGGGACAATAAATACCGAAAATATGTGGAACAGAACAAGGATGGGAGCGTGCTTGGCGCTCAGCTCTGCTTCCCGCTGCCCTGGAGCCTGATTTTTGCATCACAATAAATTAGCCCCAGAGGCTCCCCCGGGAGCCCCTGATCCTGGGAACCAAGTTTTGGGTCCCTAACCCTCTGCACCAGGTACCCCCGGGGACCACAGTGGGTCCCTGACAGGGCAGTGCCTTTTGAATCTCATCCGGGTCTATGCTGGACACACTTGCTGAGCCAAAGCCATCTCCCCACCTAGTAGTCAAGGACATTGACACAGAATGCAGACCCGGCTCACCCCGGGTTAGCCTTCTGGAGAGTCACACAATGGGGGGCTCCAGCCTGGCTTTGAAGACACTGTGTCACGTTCTTTCCATGTGAGGGTCACAGAACCCTGGCTGTCAGAGCCATGAGGCTTCAAAGATAAAGCCACACTGCCTACTTCCCCCTCCCAGAGTCGAGGAGACAGTGGACTCTTGCCGGAGCACATAGCACATCCCCCCACTCCCCCACTTCCCTTCTCATCCACAGGGTCTGTGTATGAATCAAGTTCAGCCTCTTCTGAGATGTCTGACTCATACAAGGTGTTTAACCACTCTGAATCTCAGTGTCCTCATCTGTAAAATGGGGGCAGAGTACTTCCTCTTTGGAGCAACTGGGAGGATGAAGGGAATCACTCACAAGAGGCGTGTAGAACTGAGTCCAGCTCCAGGAAATCCAGGTCCTTTCTATTTCTCCCCTGGCACTCGTGTCTGTAACACAGAGAGCGTTGCTTACCTGGCCTGCCCCATTGGGAAGTGGAGACCAGAGATGAATGGGCCTCGTAAATCATCACACGTTGGTCTCTTGTAACTGAACATCAGTGCTATTATCGGCTCACTGGGCTGCCCACCTCTGGACAGCTGGACAGACCCGTGTCGAGCACAGATGGCCCCTGCGGGTGCCCAGCTCAGGCGGCTCCCTTTCTGCTGACTGCAGCCTGCGCTGGGATCAGAAGATCACTCTGGGAGCATCTGCTCTTCTTCTGAAAGGCCAGGAAGCTGAGGTTCAGAGTGAGAAAGATACTTGTCGCTGGATGACCAGAGGGAACGCTATCTCTAACCAGAGCCCCCAGGCTTCCCTCCCCCTGGGCCCAACTGGCTACTCTCTGCTAGCTCAACCCCTGCAGGTGTCTGGGGAGCTGCCCCACCTGCCCTCTTTCCTCCAAGCCTTGCGACCTGTGGACTAGCATCTCCCCGGGGTCTCCTTAAAAGTGCATGTCTAGGTGACTCAGAGGAATGGCCCCTGAAAAACAAGGACCCGAGTCGTCCTGGACTCTGCCCTGTGCAGCTGGGAGACCTCAGGTGGTTATCTACTTCTGCTCCTCACTCCTGCAAAGTGAGGTTAAGCTCCTCCCTAGGGTTGCTGGGGACCAGGACTGGTTTAGTGGCATCTCTGGGTCCTGCTAGGAGCCATAGTAGATGCTCAGTAAATGAGTCACTGCTGCTCTCTGGGACGAATCCCCAGGCTCTTTTCCGTCCACTCTGGCCCCATCTGGGCAGGGCCCATTTGACCCTCTCCTGGCTCCCCAGGGTGCTCCCCTCCCCAGCGTGACTGTGGCTCCCGTCTCCAGCAGCCCCCTCTGCCCGGCTCCCCGCCAGCAGCAGCTGGCTCACCAAGGCCGCACACACGAGTGAGTCATCTGTTTCGGTCTGGGTCCTGTCGGGAGCACAGCTGCTGTCGGCCCCAGGTCAAGTGACCTGAGTCCGCATCAACAAATAAGGGAGCTGCTCACCACCCCACCCCCACCCCCACCCCAGTCCCCCAGCCTCTTACTCACCCACCCACCATTCACCCAGTGCCCTGGCCCCAGTTCTGCATTCATCCTTAAGTTCAGTCTCTCAGTCCCCACTTACTCACATGGCCAACCCTTCATCCATTCAGTCCCTTTATCCATTCAGTCTCTTCATCCACACAGGAGGTACCCCCAAAACATCTGTGGATTGGTCAGGTCACTCACTTATTCCTCTACTCCCTCATCCAATCTTTCATTCCAAAAACTGAGCCTACCTCTTGATCTGTTGGTGGACTTGCAAGGGGAGCCCTGTGTTGAGGCAGAGAAGGATGCTTCGAAGAAGGGGTCCCAGAGGCAGGAGACAGTGGGAGCTGACCCAAGGTGTTGGCTGGGATTCGGGGAGAAGGTTCAGCTGAGCAGCAGGGTTAGGAAGAGCCTGGAGGAAATGGGGACTGGCAGGGGCAGATGGCTTAGGGCTAGGGACCCCTGGACCTTGCTGGCTGGGGCAGGCAGAGCCCAGAGACTGGGAGGTGGGAGCACAGCAGAGGCCGGAAGATGCTCGGGCAGTGGAGGCCTGGAGCTCACGTGCCCACGAGGGTGGAGACCCACCCTGCTCTTCTGGGGCAGGGGGATGCTCGGGCAGTGGAGGCCTGGAGCTCACGTGCCCACGAGGGTGGAGACCCACCCTGCTCTTCTGGGGCAGGGGGATGCTCGGGCAGTGGAGGCCTGGAGCTCACGTGCCCATGAGGGTGGAGACCCACCCTGCTCTTCTGGGGCAGGGGTGCTGGCTGTAGGGAGGCCCGCCGAATCCAAGGCTTGCTCAGTGGTTAAGGATGAAGTGACTTTGAGGGGGAGCCACCTGGTGGCACCGTACCCGAATTACTGACTAAGTCCTCAGATCAAACCCAGGAAGCTAGACTTCCTCTGAAGGCCAAAGGGGCCAGGCTTGCACAACTCTCCCAGGCTCTTATCCCTCTTGGTCCTGAGGGTGTGAAGGGGCAAAGGGGGTGATGGCTAGAATCGTGGGGTTCCAGGAGTGTCCCGATGAGCCTGTCTAGTGGCAAGTGTCTTCCCCACACTGCTGAATGATCATCACTCAGCCTCCCATTTATGCAGCTTCTGCGACCTGGGTGGGTTCAAGGGGGACCACCGGGTGAGTCCCCTGTGAAGTGCTGCCCTGCTCCCAACACTCATGGACAGCGAGGGGTCAGCACCACACCCTCGACCCCATGCAGGGCAGGGTCTCCGCCAGGGCAGGGACCATGGGGGTCAGAACTGCCCAAACAAGTCAGGCTGCTGTCTCCACTCTCCAGAAACAACGTGCCCCGTGGCTCCCTTCCCGCTGGCCTGGTCCTGCTCTGGGTCTCTGGATGGGCCCTGGGGACAAGGAATAAACTCCTCAGGCTGCAGAAGAATGAGACTTGGCAGTGCAGGCCAGGGAAACCCTCCTGGGCCCCCTCTCCCCACCCAGCCACCCCCACAGTCTGCCAAGGAGGAAGCCTCTCTGGGCTCATTCACCCTGTCTCAAAAATGATGTTAATAATAATATCAACTCTGATCTCCTGGCTTCAAGACTCTGCTCTGAATCCTTCACTATTTAGATTCATGTAATCCTCAAACAACCCCACAAGGTTGGTGCTATCATGTGTCCCTTTTTATAGATGAAGAAATGCAGGCAGAGAGAAGTAATTTGCCCGAGGCCACATTATGTGAATAAGCCCTGAAACTCGGGATCTCGCCCTTTCCAAACGTGCTGTAGCTGGGAATGCAGAGCGAAAGCCAGGACTGTCACTCCCCCAGTTTCATTTCCACACATTCAGTAGGAGCAGCAGGGTTGGGGTGGGGATCTGACCCCTCCTTGGTCCAGGATCTGTGAGCAGGAGGTGTCCTTGATCCTCCAAAGGTCCATCCCAGCTCCCAGCCCTGCCCTCCCGGTCATGCTCGATGCCCTGATGGCTGTCCAGCCCCACTGCCCCATTCAGGGACAGACACTTGTCTTCCTCAGTCCTCGACAGACTTCAAACCTGGCTTTGTCACAATCCTGCCAGGAAGCTGTTTTACAAGCAGCCTCACTATTCTCGACCTGTGTCTGCTCCCACCCCTATCTGCTTCTGCCCAGCCTGACCAAGCCTCTTGCCTGGAGACCTCTTGGAGTTCTCCCAGATCCCAGACCTAAAGGCTCTCCTTCATGGTTCCCCCTGCAGAATGATGAAGCAGATCCTTGCCATTCAAACCCCACTGTGGTCAGACCCCAACCATCACTCAGACGTCCTTGCTTCCCACAGGGGACCAGCCCTGCACATCCTCCACCCCATCTCCAGGCCAGAGCCAGTGCTGTTCCCACCACCCAGAAATTCTGCTCTGTTCTCCACCTGGATTCACCGACACCCTGCCCATCCCTGGAGACCTATTCCAAATGCCCCTTCCTCCATAAAGACTTTCCTGACCTCTCCTCCATGGTGGAGTCTGAATCCTGCTGGGCAGCATGTGTCTGGGTGGCAGGTATGCAGTCTCACTGGAGACAGTGGGACAAGCCTTCAGCTTCCAGTTCAGCTGTCTTCTGGCTAAGTCATTGGGCACATTGTTCAACTTCTACGCATGTGTGTGTGCTTCCTAAGTCACTTCAGTAATGCCTGAATCTTTGCGGCCCTTTGGATTATGACCTGCCAGGAACCTCTGCTCAAGGGATTCTCCAGGCAAGAATACTGGAGTGGGTTGCCATGCCCTTCTCATTCAACATCTATAGTGGGGGGAGGTCTAATAAATACTAAGTGAGGGACAGGATGGGTATCTCGAACTGATGTTCTGCTAAAAGGTGACGCTGTGAGACTTTGTTTGTGAGCTGAGGGTCCCTCTAATTTCTTCATCCTCTCAGGGGGGCTTATGTGGTATGTGGTTGGATGGGGGGGAAATGGGGAGCACTTTGGGGCTCTCAGTTTTAGGGGTCCCTGGACACATCTGTGGCTCCAGGGACTCGAGAAAGGAGTGGGCCAAGTCCCTCTCCCTACCCCACAACCCCAGTGTGTAGAAACCTAGAAGGCAGTTCTTCCCAAGTGGGGTGGTCCAAACAAGAGCAATATTGGAGCAGCCTCATGCTCTGCAGTCTGCCCAAGGAGGCAGGCGACAGGGCGATGGCGAGGGGTGGAGTGGACCGGAGCAGGCAGGGCCACATCTCCTGCTTCCTGGAACCCTCTCCCCCAAGAGTCACTGGTGAAGCCCATGTGGGTTTCAACTCTACCTTGTCCCATTGCTGTGGGAGGAAGTCCCACATCTGGCTGAGGTCTCTCTACCCCACTCCTCCTCCCTAGAGCTGCCAGAGGTCTGAGCCTTGAAGTGTGCAGAAGCACCCAGAGCCCCATCCACCAGCTCCATCCAGGCCCTGCAACTCCGTCCCCAGCACCTTGGGCTGGAGAGTGGGAACTCGGTAGCTGTGGCTGTGAGCTGGCGGGACAGCAACCCCTACCTGGAGCTGGGGCTCAGTGATTACTCTTGCTTCTTCCCCCCAGTGCTGCTCTGAAGAACACAGAGGGGGTTGACAGGACAGGGAGACTAACAAAAAGCAGCAGGGGGGGGGGGGGGGGGGTCCAGAAAGGGACCCACAGCTCCCTGAGGGGCGAACTTGAAGGTTCTGAGGTTGGAACTTGAAGCCGCCTTTCCACTGGCTCTTGTGCCATTCTTGATCACCCTAATAGCTTTGACGGCTACTTAGTTTCTTCCTGTAGAATTGGATTCCCTCTTGCAGTCCTGCTTCCCTTCCTCACCCGTCTCCATCCCAAGCAGGCCTGCACTATAACCAGCTATGCTCTGTCCTGCCTGGGGTGGCGGTGGGGATGGAAAGTGACATGCACACGGGGGCATGTGGGTGATGAAACATTTTCTGTGTGTTGTACTGCAGTAGAAGTGAGAGCAGGCTTCCTGGAGGAGGTTGGGGGCTGCATGGAAATGGCAGGCTGGAAGGATCAGGAAGGGTTCCCCAGGGAGCACAAAATGCAGTGAGCCGAGGAGGCCGGTTCCAGGTCTGGTCTCCTGAGAAGCGCAGGGAGGCTTGAGGTTCTGATCTTCCCATGCTGGTGGGATCAAGCTGGCAGATGCATGTCCCCCTGACTTGGCTGTGCTCTGGGAGCCCACAGGGGCTGCCCAGGTGCGCGGCCCACCTACAGAAATTTGCAGTTGGGGGTCACACCATGGGAGTATCAGGTCAACACAAGTGACACAGATGCAACCTGCTTCAAACACGGACACAGGAAGATACCCATAACTTCACAGACGGCAGCAGGGTGAAACCAGAACTACACACAGCGGTATGCACACACGCTTTCACCATTTACAAGCCCAGTCACCCTCACCCTTGCCTGACGTAAAGTGTGTGCACACAGGCTTTTGGCTGAGACTTTCAACAGTTACCATGAGCCTCACCCCATGACACCCCCAGGGTTCTCTCCTGGGAACTCCGCCCTCTCACTAAGGGTGGCAGCCTTGGGGCCCCAGCCTTTATGCAAATGCCAAACCACAGCTCCCGCTGTCTTTTCTCTCCTCTCTAATTGACTGTTTTCCCTCCTTGCTGGGGCTGCGGAACCCCTGGTCGACATTCAGGCGGGATCTCCCCCCGCACTGCCCGGCCTCTCCAACGGGGGCTCCCGGCGCCTTTAACCTAGTTACTTTTCCATCAACACACTGGGGAAAGACACAGAGGGGCGCAATCGTATCTGTGGCTGTTGACGCTCAATTAACCACACAACCTTCAGACCCGCTCTCTTTCCGTCTCCAGGACCCCCTCCCCCCGAGCCAGCGGCCCCTCTTGGCCTAACTCTGCCCCAGGGGCCCTCAAACATCACCCCCCACCCCTCGACCCGGTGCCTGGGGAGATGGTCTAACTCTGCGGGGAGACAAGCCGCCAGCCTCAGATACAGCCTCACTTCCCACCTGGCCGCTGCTGCCCTGGGCTCTGCTGGCCACCGAGGCCACCCCTAGGCCCGCCCTGAGGCCGGGAGAGAGGGGGTGCCCCAGGGAGCCGGCACCCTGCGAAACCCCGCTTTCTGGCCCTCGTCTGGGGCCAGCAGCTGTCATTTGCCGGGCGTTCCGCTTTCTCCACTGTACCATGCTAATTTTTCGAGGGACAATTTTTCGACAATGAGTCCTCCAGCCCGAACAGAAAGCCTTTATGGGGCCGGCCCCAGGGAGGCCGCGGCGCTGCCAAGGCGAACAAAGGCGCATTGCTGCCGCGAACATGCCTGCGCCTTTCAGGCCCAGAGCGCAGAGCAGGCAGCCTCCAGCCCCGCCGAGGTGACACCTGGTCCGCCGCCTCCTGGCGCGGGATCAAGTTACCCATCCCGGCGGGAGGAGGGCGGCGCGGAAGACTGCGGAGGCCGCGCGCGCAGGTAGCCGGCCGGCGGCGCTGCTTGGCCGGGAGCGCGGGGTCGGAAGAGATTCAAATCCCAGAGCTGGAGCACTTAATTAGGCTGATATCATCCCGCACAAATGTTCCTCCGAGAGGAAGGCTTCTGGGCACCAAAATTATTTTGTGATTAGGTGTGAAAACGAAGAGAAATTATTCCGCCTTCTGAAGAGCTTGGAGGGAAGAGGGAGGCGGCCGGGGGGGAAGCCCAGGGTGCCAGGACCCAGTCAAGCTCCCCACCCCAGCCCCGGCCCGCCCCCGACTGGGGCAGACGGGCTCAATTGTGCACCATCCCCTTTCACCGTCAGCCTTTCCTCACTGCCCAGGACCTATAAGTTCAAAGGGTGACTGGAAATACCTGGATACCTTCCTATAGGCTGATTCTTTGATCTTTACACCGAACCTGAAAACCAATACACCCTCTTATCACCCCATTTTGTAGATGACGAAATGAACTCAGAGTAGCATCTTGTCCAAAGCCCCACGGCAGCCCGTGGAGAATGCGGACTGGCACGGGGCCGTTCCTGCAAAACGCTGTCAGGACTTGTGGCCCTGTTGCCCACCACCCAGGCACACGCCCATCCCCGTCTCTGCTCTGAAGATCTGCCTTGTGATGAGGGCAAGCACCTCAGCTCCGGGGAGGAGGACCCCGTGGGCAGCAGGCAGAAAGGGGCCGTGCTAGGCTGAGGCACACCTCCTTGGAGCCGTCCTGCCGGCCCGCCCAGGACCCGCACGGACCCGCGGAGCCGCCGGCAGGCCAGCCCCTACCCTGTGCCCGAAGTGTGTGCGGTGCAGTCCAGAGGATCCCCCCGCCGGTCTGGTCTAGCGTCTGGTTCGGTCTCCTTCTGGCCTGCGTGACTGCCAGAGAGCAGCTTAACCTCTGAGTCCAGTGTCCTCACTAGGACGTGGGGCAGTGGGAGTACCTCTGACCTTCTGGTGCTCTTTGAGGATTGGAATGACCTACCTACCTGTGAGGCCCAGCTCAGGCCTGGCAGCGGGTGAGCTCAGAAAACTCCACGGGCAAGACTGCATCCGCCAGAATCGTTGCGGAGATGCTTTTGCAAAATGATAAGGAGCTGTGCATTTCAAGTGCCCATCCCTGTGGCCATTTTGTCCTTCCCTCGGCCTCGCCCTCCACCTCCCCAGGGTCTAGCACTAAAAGGGCCCCACGGGAACCCTAGGGCCCGATCCAACTCTGTGGAGATGTCCCCCATTATTGGTTGGTAGTCATCCTGTACTGGTTGCTAAATATTTGAATATTACCCCAGGTATGTATATAATAAAATGCTTTGCTGTGGCAGATATGTAACTAGTGACTGCTCCTGCGTGCGTGCTCAGGCGTGTACAGCTCTTTGCTATTCCGTGGACCATGGCCTGCAAGGCTCCTCTGTCCGTGAAACTCTTCAGGCAAGAATGCTGGAGCGGGTTACCATTTCCTACTCCAAGGGATCTTTCCACCCCAGGGATTGAATCCACGTCTCTTGTGTCTCCTGCATTGACAGGCAGGCTCTTTACTACTAGCGCCACCTGGGAAGCCCATATATATAATGTATATACACAAAATTGGGATCTAGATACTGTCCTACTCAACCAAGCAACCAATCCTTCTTAACTTGAGTCACTCGTTAAGAGAGCTGTTGATTATTGATTCATCGAAGCGTTTATTTCTGTGCATGTTCTCTCATAGCTCAGTTATTAATTATGCTACAGTCA
Organism: Hydropotes inermis; assembly: GCA_020226075.1. NCBI lineage: Eukaryota > Metazoa > Chordata > Mammalia > Artiodactyla > Cervidae > Hydropotes > Hydropotes inermis. The sequence goes on along the minus strand of CM035281.1, from coordinate 6,571,203 downwards.
CTCTACATAAATCCCTCTTCAAGGACCTGGGCATACCAGACAGGCCTAGAAGTCTCTTTTTGAGGAGCCTGTGGTTGACTACAGGGGCTCAAGTGTGTGTCCTGCCTTTTTTAAACCGAGAATAAACAGGTGACTGGCAGGAGGGAAGAGCTGCAAGTATTCAAAGAGAAGGGACAGGCGGTTTTGCGAGGAGAGGGCAACGGAGCTGAGCTGCGTTTTGAAGGATGCACGGGCTGGGGACATGAGGGTGGGGGCCCTTGGCAGCTTGAGAGCAGGCAGTGAAGATGGTCAGATATGTGTTTTGAGCATAATTCCTTGTGACATGAGAGAAGAATCTAGGAAGGCAGAGGTGGCAGCAAGGGTTACTTCCAGAGCTCCTGGGCCATCACAGAGGGCATAGACAGTTGTGGCACTGCCAGGCTACAAAAGACCATGGTTTTGGGACAAGTCTGGGTTCTAACTTGGTTCTCTAATTATCCAACTGGGAGGCTCAGACAAGCTACTGAGATTCTCAAAATCTTAGGTGCTTCAGCTATAAAGCAGGGACAGCAAACTTATTTCATCCAGTTGTCATGATTCCTCCATGAGTACTCAAACTGTATTAAGAGCAGGGCACATAGTAGGTACTTTGGCACATAGTAGGTACTTTGGCACATAGTAGGTGCTCAGCAAAGGGCTTTTTTTTTTTTTTTTTTTTTTTTTTTCTTCCTGGGAGGGTGGAAAAAGGGACCAGAGAACAGAGGATGAAAGTGAGAGACTCCTTAAGATCAAATCAGCAGACAGGAAGCAGCAAAGGAAAAAAAAACAAAACATTGTGATGGTTGAGATCTGAGGATGGGGAAGAAGAGAGTGGCCTTATCAGAAACAATTAGTTTGTGGAGCGTATTAGTTTTCTGTGACAAATTACTCCAAAACATAATGGTTTAAAGCAACAATCAACGTTTAATACCACACATGGTCATTCTCTTCAAGCAAGGCCACAGTTGTACCTGAGACTTGCTTTCGAGTTCCCAGTGAGAAGGAATCTGGCCCTACTTGGGTCAGGAGTATTCTCAATCAGCCATGGCCAGAAGAACACTTAATGCATCCCTGGGGTGCCTCTGTGCATGTGTGTGCATGCGTGTGCATGTATCCCAACGTGTGCTCACAGGTGAATTTGCCTGCATGTCTGTGTGTGTGGTCATCATGACCCAAGAAGTCATCGTGAGTGAGGCTTCCGTTCCCAGAAGCGTCAGCTGGAGTAGCGCACTTAATCTGGGAGCCTCACTGGAACTTGTTTTAATCTCCACGGGCCCTCCGATCTCTGTCGCAGCTACTCTGATGTTGCAGGGCCAGAGCAGTCACAGGCAATAGACACTGAACAAAAAAACGAGCCAGGCTGTGTCCCAGTAAAGCAATTTCCAAAATAGGCAGCCAGCCAGATTTGGCCTTTGAGCCATCATTTGGCAATCCCTGAACCCAGTGCTGAAATTATTGCATGTTTGTTTTAGATTTTTCATTCTTGTCTGCGGTGGACGTGGAAATGCACAACCCCCCATCCTGCCTCTGTCTTGCATCAGAGCCTCCTTCCAGAAGGACTGGCTGCCAGCTGCAGGCAATGTGGGCAGCAGAGAGCCCTGGGGGACCTCGCCAAGGCAGCCCCAGCTGCAGGAGTCTCCCCGCTGAGGACATGCCCTCGCCTTTGCTGGGGGATGGCCAGCAATGGGGTGTAGTGGAGAGAGGCTCAGCCATTTTGTCCCAGAGTGCCTCACTGGTTGGCTCAGCTTTCAGTGGGCCTGTATCACATTCAGCTTTGTCCAATCCTACCTTCACCATCTTATGCGTTCCTTGGAGAACAATGTTTAAAAACTCAAACTTGTAATGTCATGAGTGTGGTACCAAGATAGCTGCTCTGATGAACCAGAGGAGGAAGAGCTCTCTGAAGGCTGAAGCAGTCAAGGATGGCTTCCTGGAAGAGGTGGCATTGGAGCTGACTTTAAAAGACTCCTTAACAAGTTAATTTGCTGAATGCTGGTGCTGAGCTGGCTGTTCTGAGGAGGAAGCAAGTCAGTGCTCCTCTGAAAAGGGGGGATCTCACCCCAGCACAGGGCACAGAGGGCTTGGTGCTGGGGAACAAGGGCTGGGCTGACCTGGGAATTAGGTACATTTCCACCACAAGAAAGGTCTTCACAGCTAAGAATTCCTCTCATGTTGAGTCTCCAGTTCTGAGTGCATTTCTGTGCTTCTGGTTTGGGGATATCCCTGGGAGGGGTTTGGGGAAAAAGCAGAGAACAAGCCCCATGCCCTTCCTGCCCACCGTACTGGGCATCCTACCAGACTCTTCCACGAGCCCTGTGCTGTGGTTGGGCTCTCAAAGGGGTCACACCCTGGTGCTTCCCACGGATGAAGTCACGGGAGCTGTGGGGAGGTGCAGAGCAGGTGCCTGGGGAGGTGAGCCTTCAGGAAGGCTTCCCGAGTTGGGAGTCAGGTGAAAGGATGAGTGGGATCGGGGTGGGCAGGAAGAGGGGAGGGGCCCTTAGAGAGAGCAGTGGCCGGGAGTGGACCCCGTCGAGGACTGGAGAGTCTCCAGGGGAGCCTGGGTGAGGCTCCGTGGGCGCCAGTGCTCTGAGCCCCATAACCTCTCTGACCAGCGCCCCAGTTACAGGTTAGGGACGTTCTGTCCTTGCGCCGAATCCTCTGGGCTCGGGCCCACCCTAGGGCCTGGAGTGTCTGCTCCCAAGGTGGGCTTATCCCTCACTTATCCCTGGTCCCATCACTGGCCAGCGGGGGGCTTGGGGACAGAAGAGGCGGGGGCACTGGGCAGGAATCAGTCATTCATCAGAGAGTTACTGAGTGCAGGTGTGTGACTGGTGATGGAGTCCATAGTAAGCAAGGACAGGTACCCGGGAGAGTCTCGGACCCTGGCAGTCCCCTTCCCGAGAGCGACCCAAAGGTGAGGGTCACAGCTGTGCCAGGAAGCCCTCACACGTTCTGGGGATGCTGGCAAAGCCAGGGCATCTCCTCCCCCCAAAATGAGCAAAAGATAAATTGAAAAATGGATGGAATACTTCAAACAAGGCCTGATGCACCAGGGGAAATCCAGAACTTTGCCAGATGTCCTTACACTGACTTGACTGCTAGCATTTAATGGTGTGTCCTAGTGAGGGGAGGCTGGGTGAGTGCCCCAAATGTTTCCAGGGCTCAAATGCCTCCAGAGTCTTAATCTGCTCTGCAGAGGGTCATGAGGGTATGGCCACAAGTGTGGTTGTGGAGTGGTGTGTGAAAGTAGGAAAAATTAGAAACAACGCCAATGCCCACCTGTGGGGGGCCAGTTCCCCATGTCTGGGGATGCGGCCTCGTGAGCTCCAGGTATTGAGAGAAGAAAGGAGGATGTGGGATCCCACAGAGATGCCCAGCTTAGCAGCAGCAAAGTGTGACTGATGTAGGCCACTTGAGTTTTGTTTTTAAAGTGTAGAGCCACAGAGAAGCCTGAAAGGAAGTGTTCTAGAATTTAAGAAGTGCACACCTTCAGCTGGTGGATTTTGTTTTATCTCACTTTGTAATTATTTAACTTCATTTCACTTCTTAATTTTATTTTACTTCTTTTATTTTATTGTTCTTTGTAATTTTATTATTTTGCTGATAATTTCCTTTTTATTTTATCTTACTTTATTTTACTTTATCTTATTTGATTTGACTTTATTTTTGCTTTTATGTGTTTTCCAAATTTTCCACAGTGAATAGATATCACTCTGGTAATCAATTACAAGCTTCAGTGGTCCCTGTAAAGCATTAGCCAACCGTTTCTAAGCTCTCTGGGGCTGCTGCTGAGAGCTGGACGGAGGGGATCAGGTGGGGCCCTGACCCCCAAGATCTCCAGCCTGTTGGAGTGGGGTCAGGCAGGGGTCTCTAAGCCCTGGGAATAGAAGTGCCCACCCTTTCACTGAGCAAGCCCTGGCAGGAGAACCCCTCTGAAGGGGAAGATTTGCAGCCTTGGGGTCCCCCACAGAGAACGTGAAGGCGGCAGCACAGACCAGGAACTGCTTGGGTTGGTTGTGAAGGCAAGCACACGGGGCTGCGGCCCCAGCTGGCAGGCTTCAACACCTGTCCCCTCCTGTTTACCTGCCCAGGGGAGCTCCGGGCACAGGGCCAGGCCCAGCCGCAGCCTGGGTGCACCCATGTGCATCCTGGGCAGCGCGGGGCCCGGGGAGGCTCCCGGGAGAACCCTGGGATGCCCAGCCAAGGCCCGCAGGATGTGGAGTCCAGCGCGAAGGCTGGAGGCGGGGAAGCAAGGGGCTTGGTAAGGCCTTCAGGTGGGGCTGGCAAAGCTTAGGCGTCAGCTGAGTGCACTGGACGTGGGGCAGGGACGACTCCAGGTGGGAGTCTGAGAGGGGAGGAAGGGACCTGGTGTTTGAGAAAGAATGCCAGAGACATGAACCCAACAGACAGCACGGGGGCAGGTTTGAGACCTCGTGGGGAGAGAGGTGAGCCAGAGGCTGGGGGTCTTGATGAGACTCTGGGCTGCTGTGAGGGTGTGGGGGGGACAGCAGGAACCCTGACCAAGCCACCGCCAAGAAAAGGTACTGGATGGACATGCTACTGAGGGCTGGGCACCCGTCAAGCGGCCAGGACAGTGGGGGACAGGCTGTGCTGGCAGGCAGAGGGAGCTCCGAGCCACCCTGCCTTGGTCATCAGCGTCAGCGTGGTGGCACCCACGAGGCAGAACAGGGGAGCTTTGGGGTGATGCCCCAGCGGAGAAGAGCTCCCGGTTCTTACAGTCCACCTTGTCCAGGACCAGGGGCTGGCAGGGGAGTGGCCTGTGCTGAGTGGCAGGGCTCACTGCTAGGCTGTTGTGGGGGGAAAGGGTGGCAGCACCCCAAATCTGAGGGGCCTCCCTGTATGGGGGACGGCTGCTCTCTCCCGCGGAAGGGATGGCTCCTGGAAACCCCAGAGCAGGAAGGGACAGCTCTGCGGTCACACCCTCCCGTGGATCTTGGGTTCCATTTCATTTCCTGACTTTGGTCTCAGCTATGTGTAACTGGGTTCTTGCCCCTCTTGGTAAATAATTTTGGTTTTTAAATAGCTTCCCCATTTACTCTTCCCCTCTCTGGAGCCTCAAGTCTGAGGAAGGAGGAGAAGACACCCCACCCTCTGGGTCCCCAGCCACCACGGGAGGGTAATGTCCTGGATGTGGACCCCCAGCCCTGGTCACGCCTTCGGATGACGGCAGTCACCCTGTCGCCTAGATGACAGCCTCCCCAGAGGCCTTGAGCCAGAACGGCCCAGCTTAGCCGCTCCCAAATTCCTGTCCCGCCGAAACTGGGTGAGATAATAAACGTTATTGTTGTTTGGGCTTCTGAGTTTTGTGGGAATTTATTATGTAACAATAGAGAAAATGCTGGAAGAGCACAATGCTGAGTGAACGGTGGGGGGTTGGGGGGTGGGTTGGAGTCCAGGTGAGCCTGGAGAGGTGGGCAGAGGAAGATGGGGCTTGAACTTGAGAGCTCCCGGGAACCCTGGGTGGAGGGTGTTCAGCAGAGGCGGGACACAGCACGATGTCACACTAGGGAGCTGAGAAGCCTTGAGAGGCTCCTACAGGGATGGGTGGGGGTGCGGCATGAGGCCGAGCTGCGGCAAACAAGTGAGGCTCGCAGCGTGCCCCTAGGCCCGGCAAGCAGACAGGCAGAGGGGCCCTGGGCCTGAGCCGTTTGGGTGGGTTGGGGTGAAATCAGACCACTCGGTGAAGAAGTGAATAGATAGGGTGTAACCGCTCCATCACGGAGGTGGCGCTGAAGGAGGAGAGAGGCAGGGAGGGGGCTGCTGCCTCTTAAAAGGGGGCGTCCCCAAAGGGCTCCAGCACTCCCTTCCTCCAAGAGCGTCTGCGTGCCTGCAACCTGGGCACTCACTCATGGCGGTCTCCAAGTGGGCCCTGGACGATGGGCTTCTCCTCACCGCCTCTGTGTTCCCTGCCCCACCCCCACCCCCTGAGTGGGCCTGTAGAGTCAACTAGTGAATGAGCCGGTGTCTGCTTGGATTGTTATAGGTGGAGAAAAAGGGCAGTTTGCAGACGGGCATCTCCAGATGATTGAGCAGGTGGCCACCACGTCCCTGGGCACTTGAATGTGTCTTGTTAACGACCGAGCTTTCTCCCCACGTCATGACACGGGCAGCAGCTTGGAAGGTCCTGTGGACGGCCGCGCTCTCAGCGCTGGAGCCGGTCACACCTGAGCGACCTCAGACTGGCTCGTCCATCACTGAGTCAGTGAAGGCATGAGGGCCAGCAGGGTGTCCAGGTGAGAGCCCGTCTGGCCTTGAGGTCCTGGGGATGGCCTTGACAGGGCTCTGGAAAGCAACAGCCTCCACCAAGCCCAGGCCCGAGGGCACATCTGGGGCCCGTCACAGAGGAAATTCCTCAGCCTACGGTGGTAAGGGGGCCTGACAACTGTCTGCAGGGTCTGCCATGAGGACTTGGTTGACATGGAGAAGGCGGTGGAACGGGCAGTGCGTGCAGAGAACTTTCCATCTCTCTGTCCCTCCGCATTGGATTGGCTGCTGCACTTCAGCCATGAGCAGGGGAACAGCCAGGGTCAAATCCAGTCTCTCTGACTCTGAGCCTGTGTCATCTCCTCTGGGCAGACTGAAAACTTAGATGACCTGATTTCTTCAGAATGACTGCCATCAAGACAGAGCGGTATTGGCAAAGGGATAGACACATAGATCAATGAACAGAATCGAGAGCCTGGAAATAGACCCATATATATGCCCAAATGATTTGCAACAGAAGTTCAAAGGCAAGTCCGTCATCAAAATCTAACCTTTCAGCAGATGGTGCTAGAATAATTAGCCATCCATAGGTAAACAATGAACTTTGATCCATACCTCACGTCATATACGGAAAAATGACTCAAAGTGGAGAGTAATGTAAATGTATAATTTAGAGGTATAAATTTCTAGGAGAAAAATATCTGTGACCTGTGTTAGGAAAAAGAGACAATTTGTAATAAGAAAAATTCATATATTGGAGTATGCCAAGATTTGGAAGTTTTTGTTCCTTGAAATGAAGAGGAGATGGATTCAGAGTCTGTTAAGGATTCTCAAAAGTCAGTGATAAGAAAATAAATCACCTGATTAAAAATGGACAAAAGACACACGAGTGGCAAATAAGCTCCTGAAAAGATGATGAGCATACCTAGGGGTCAGGGATATGCAAATTAAAACAGCAGTGAGTCCCGATGACACGCCTATTAGGATGGCTAAGGCAAACAATCAGAAAAGGGCCATACCAAGGGCTGACCAGGATGTGACACAGGATCTCTCATGGTACCAATGGCAACGCAGAGATGTACGACCACTTCCGAAAACAGTGGGCAGTTTCTTAAAAAGTCAAACATAGTCCTGCCATATGATCTAGACTATTTGCTTCTAGGTATTCACCCATGTGGAATGAAAACTGATCTCCACACAAACATCTGTGTGTGGATGTTTATAGCAGCTTTTGTTGTTGTTTGGTTGCTAAGTTGTGTCTGACTCTTTGCGGCCCGTGGACTGAGCACACCAGACTTCCCTGTCCGTCACTATCTCTTGGAGTTTGCCCAAACTCATGTCCATTAAGTTGGTGATGCCATCCAAGCAACCATCTCATCCTCTGTTGCCGCCTTCTCCTCTTGCCCTCAATCTTTCCCATCAGCAGGGTCTTTTACAATGAGTTGGCTCTTCTCACCAGGTGGCCAATGTATTGGAGCTTCAGCCTCAGCATCATATTAGGATTGATTTCCTTTAGGATTGACTGGTTTGATCTGTTTGCAGTTCCAGGGACTCTCAAGAGTCTTCCTCAGCAGTGCAATTTGAAATCATCAGTTCTTCCACATTCAGTATTTTTTATGGTCCAACTCTCATTTTATTCATAATCAATTCAAGCTGGAAACAATGCAGATGTCCTTCAAGAGGTGAACAGGAAGCAAGTGGTGCTATATCCAAAAAGTGGCATGAAATTTTCAGCAATAAAAAACAAGACAAAAACAACATGGATAAATCTTAAAGCATTTCGCTAAGTGAATGAAACTAGAAATAAAAGATAACATAATGTATGATTCCATTTTTATGACATTCGGCCAAAGCCTACTGGGACAGAAGGCAAACAGGCGATTGTAGGGCTGAGGAGAGAGGCTGAGTACAAAGGAGCGGCTCAGAGGCAGTTTGGGGGAACGGGACCGTTTTGTTCAGTACTGTGCTGGCTGAATACACAACTGTATGCCTTTGTCAAGGCCCATGGGCCTGTACACTACAAAAGATAAACTTCACTACACACAAATTCTAAAAATTAACCAGGGTGTGAAGAACCCAAAATGGAATGCAGATTGTGACCAATGAACCAGATTTTATTACAATTGAATGAAATAATCATATCGAAGGAGATGGGGGTGAAAGGAGATACCTGAGTAATTTTAAACAGTGTTCTGTTTGGTCGCTGTAAGGTGAAATCGAAGGATCTAGCCACAAACATGGACACTGGCTGACGACTTTCTCACAGGGAACAGGTTAGCATTCTGATACCTGTGTGCTGCGCTCAGCCACATCCAACTCTTTTTGACCCTATGGACTACAGCCCGCCAGGCTTCTCTGTCCATGGGATTCTCCAGGCAAGAGTACTGGAGTGGGTTGCCATTTCCTCCTCCTGGGGTCTTCCCGACCCAGGAATTGAACCCACGTCTCCTGAGTCTCCTGCATTGCAGCAGGCAGATTCTTTACCCACTGAGCTACCTGGGAAGCCCCTGCATGTATGTATGCTAGAGCTGAACAAATAAGTAATTTACTGTGGATAAGGACAGGTTTATCACTGCAGAAAAAAAAAAAAAAACTTTCAAGTAAACAAGGAGAAGATGCTAGAATGAACCCCGTGGTGTTGGGTTGGAGTTCACAAATGGACATACGAAGAGGCATACGGATGTGTGCACATACGTGGTTAGCAGACAAGCACACATCTCCTGGCTCTGCCCGCTGAGAGAGCCGAGAAGCAGCAACACCTCAGGAGCAATGTGTGTATCTAGCACGCAAATCTTGGTTCCCAAGAATCATCCTCCAATAGAAGGAACCAGGGTTCCTTGGGGGAAGTGACTGATTCCAAGGCTGAGGCAGGGAAAATATAAGGCTAAAAATCATAGATGTGTATCAAAATGATACAGGGCAAAGGAGAGAAATTCCAGTGCCAGGAAGATAAGCTTAATGTGCTTTCTCTGATTCCTATCACGAAGTACAACGAAAACCCCCAGGCCTTATATAAACCCAATGTAAGAAGCTCTGAGAGGTGGAGAGAAGAAGACAGACCGTCTATGGACAGTTGACTGCTATTTTATTGGAGTATGTTGGTTATTGACTAAAACTTATGTCTTAATAAACCCTTAACTCATGTCAAATGACAAAAATTCTACGACCATTCAAAAGGAAAAGATTATCTTCAAAAAATGTAGCTGAGAAAATGATGTTCACGTGCAAAAGAGTGAAGCTGGAAACTTTTATACAAAAATTAAATTCAAATGGATCAAAGACTTAAATGTAAAAACTAAAACTTCTTTGAAGAAAACATAGGAGAAAAGCTTCATGACATGAACTTATGAATGATTTTTTAGATATGACACCAAAAGCACAAGCAGCTAAAGAAGAAGTAGGTAAACTGGACCACACTTGAATAAAAACATTTCTATGCACTAAATAACACAATTAATAGAGTAGAAAGTCAACCCATGGAAAGGAAGAGAAAAATTTGCAAATCATATATCTGATAAGGGGTCAACATCTAGAACACATAAAGAACACCTACTACTCAACAACAACAAACAGCCTGATTTTATGGCAAAGAATCTGAACATACACATTTTTCCAAAGAATATATACCAATGGTCAGCAAGGATATATTCAGTGATACTAATCATTAGGGGAATGGAAATCAAAACCACAATGAAATAATACCTCACACCCATTAGAATACCTGCTGTCAAAAAAACAAAAAAAAAAACATCAACCAAGGGGAAAAAACCACAGAAAATAATAAGAATGTGAGAGAATATGGAGAAATTGGAACTCTTGTGCTTTGCTGGTGGGAATGTAAAATGGTTCAATGACTACGGAAAACAGTATGGTGATTCCTAAAAAAATTACAAATAGTATTATCACATGATACATCAATTCCACTTCTGGATATATGCCCAAAATAATTTAAAGCAGGGTTTTGAAGAGATTTTTGTAGGCTTAAGGTCATAGCAGCCTTATTGATAATGGGCAAAAGGTGGAGGCTGCCCAAATGTCCATTGATGGATATACTGAAAACATGTGGTATAATCCATATATGTCATGGAATATTACTGAGTTTAAATAGGAAGGAAATTCCGACACATGCTGTAACATGGATGAACCTTAAAGACATTATGCTAAGTGAAATAAGCCAGTCACAAAAAGTCAAATACTATATGACTCCACTGTACGAAGTGCTAGAATAGCCCCATTCATAGTGCCCTAAGTTCCACGGTGGTTGCCAGCGGTTGGGGGAAGGGTGGTCTGAGGAGTCGCTGTTTAATGGACACAGAATTTCCCTTTTGCAAGATGGAGAGTTCAGAGATGGATGGCAGTGATGGTTGCACAACAATGTGAGTGTACTTAATGCCACTGAACTGGAAGAACGGTTGAGATGGCGAGCATTGTGTTATACATGGTGATGGTTAAATCGCTAAGTCATGTCCAATTCTTGCAACTCCATGCAGCCTGCCGGGCTCCTTTGTCCCTGGAATTCTCCAGGCATTAGCCACAACTGAAAAAAGTTCTCTGTCTTGTTTAGACTACCCTTTTCCTGGACCTTTAGTTAGTGAGAGCAGGCTTTTTGTTGGGGCTTTTCTTCTCCCTTGTCTCTGTCCATTGGTGTTTCTAGGTTGTTGACTCTTTTGCTCAAAGTCTGAGGTATATGAGGCAACTCTCTGGTATGTGATTTCCTGGGGACCCAGAGTCCCTAGTCAGCTGGCCTCTTCTCTCCACCTTTGAGTCCTTTTATGTTAAAAAAAACTTTTTTTAATTGAAGTATAGTTGATGTACAATATTATATAAATCATGTGTGTGCTCAGTCATGTTAAACTCTTTGCGACCCCGTGGACTATAGCCCACCAAGGTCCTCTGTCCATGAAATTTTCCAGGCAAGAATACTGGAACAGGTTGCCATTTCCTATCCCAGGGGATCTTTTTGACCCAGGGACTGAACTTGCATTTCTTGCATCTCCTGAATTGGCAGGCAGATTCTTGTTTTCCTAAAGCAAGAGGTCAGACCCTCCTCTTCTCCCATCCCCCAGGCCTCCGGAAGATGCTGGAAAGCCTTGGGTCAAAGCATAGCAGGGAAACCTCTGTATTTTCCTCTTCAAAGAGACAGCCTCCCCACACCTCAGCCAGGCCCAGCCTGCAGCCAGAAGGGACTCCTTTCTTCTGGGTCCTTTTAGTGCCATGCTAAGTCACTTCCATCCTGTCCAACTCCATGAGACCCTACGGACTAGAGCCCCTGGGCTGCTCTGTCCTTGGGATTCTCCAGGAAAGAATATTGGAGTGGGTTGCCATGCCCTCCTCCAGGGGATCTTCCTGACCCAGGGATTGAACTGGCATCTCTTGCATATTCTGCATTGGCAGGCAGGTTCTTTACCACTAGCGTCCCCTGGGAAGCTCCACATTTTTCGAAAGATTGTGGGCTTAGCAGGTGTAAAACATCACACTGCCCCAGATCCAGTCCTTCTCAGAGCTCTGAGGAGGGTCTTCTGTATTCTGGCCCTTTACAGAGGACAGTCTCATTGAATCCTCCCAATTCTTCAAAGATCAGACTTAGTGCCAATTCACCGAGGAGAAAATGGAGGTTCAGAGAAGTTAATTCATCTGCCCAAGGTCACACAGCTGGTGAGTGGCAGGGCAGGAGGACCAGGAGTCAGGTGGCCTGATTTTCTTCAGCCCAAGATTCTCTGCATAGGAGACATCCCAGGTGTGGGTTTGTCTAGGTACCCAATGTTCAAGGAGCATCCTCGGTTTGGGCCATCGTCCACCTCCGAGGACTGAGTGCAGTATCCATGACTGTAACCTGTGTCCCACCTCGCTCCCCCTGACTTTAAAAGCCAAGAGGAGAAGGAGCAAGAAGCCAGCTGACTTGAGATTTTCTGAGAAGCATACAGGTTTCTCTTTCCTAGCCTCAAAAGGCCTCTCTGGGTTCAGGGTTAGAACCACTGTTTCTTCTACAAAGTGATTAAGCTGCTCCAGAGGCTCTGTTTGGCCATTGAATACCATTCTTGAGAAATGATGGCAGATATGTACATTCAGGAAGCCTCCCGTGTCTGACGACTGGCTGGCTTTGGACGTGGTCCAAGACCCGGGATGCTGTTGGTCTCCAGTTCCAGTCCCAGCTGGTCCTGGCTGCCCTGGGTGAGGATTTTTGCTGGACTGGATTCTTGGGACTTGACTTAATACATACCCAACTGTTTGAATCTTACACCAAAAAAAAAAAAAAAAGAAAGAAAGAAAGAAAAACCTTCTCTGGATCTTAGGAATAGATCATAACCCTCAAGGCAATGACAATCCAGCTTCAGGACAGCCACCTTTTCCCAAGGCCCACCATGTGCCAGGCTGATCGGGGGTCTGTCTGCTGGCCTGTGGGGCAGGCACTGTTTTTATCTATTCATTGTACAGATGCAAAAGCAGAAGCAAAAAACAACTTCAAAGAAGCCCTGTTTTTTTTTTTTTTTTTTTTGGTAACTTTTTAATCTTTTAATTTCAAACTTACAGAAAAACTCCAAGAATAGTATAAAGAATTCCTGTTTACCAATTTTACTCGGATTCCATTGTTGTTACTATTATTGTTTTATCATTCTTTTTCTTTTTTAAAAAAGAATTAATTTATTTATTTTAATTGGAGGCTAATTGCTTTATATTATTGTAGTGGTTTTGCCAGACATTGACATGAATCAGCCGTGGGTGCACATGTGTTCCCCATCCTGAACCCCCTCCCACCTCCCTCCCCATCCCGTCCCTCAGGGTCATCCCAGTGCACCAGCCCCGAGCACCCTGTCTCATGCATCAAACCTGGAATGGCGATCTGTTTCACATATGATAATATACATGTTTCAGTGCTAGTCTATCAAATCATCCCACCCTTGCCTTCTCCCACAGAGTCCAAAAGTCTGTTCTTTACATCTGTGTCTCTTTTGTTATCTTGCATGTAGGGTCATCGTTACCATCTTTCTAAATTCCATATATATGTGTTAATATACTGTATTGGTGTTTTTCTTTCTGACTTACTTCACTCTGTATAATGGGCTCCAGTTTCATCCACCTCATTAGAGCTGATTCAAATGCATTCTTTTTAATAGCTGAGTAATATTCCATTGTGTATTTGTACCACAGCTTTCTAATCCATCTAGGTTGCTTCCATGTCCTGGCTATTATAAACAGTGCTGTGATGAACACTGGGGTACACGTGTCTCTTTCACTTCTGGTTTCCTCGGTGTGTATGCACAGCAGTGGCATTGCTGGGTCATATGGCAGTTCTATTTCCAGTTTTTTAAGGAATCTCCACACTGTTCCAAAAGAGCCCTGTTTTTGAAATGCTACCTGAGTTCAGATTCTTCTCTTAGTGTAAACTGTACAGCCAGGAGAGGAACTGGCACACAGCTAGTCACTGCTAGGCATTCAACAATAAATATTGGTCAAATGAATGAAGAAGGAATTCCTTGTTTCTTTATTGTGATCTTTGACATCATTTAGATCAAATTCCCCCTCAGCGCAGGAGTCCCTTCAGACACCATGTCCCCAGACACCATGTCCCTGGCGGTGTCATCCACCTTGAATACTTCCAAAGATGGGGAGTTCACTCCCTCCAGGAACAGCTCTTCCCAGCTTTGAAGAGCTCGAATCCTCAGAAAGGACAATAGTTCCTTATTCTGAGCTGGGCTCTGCTTCCCTTCCTTGGGTCCAGGAAGCCGTGGCTTTATCCAGGTTCTGGTTTTATCCATTGCTGTCTTTGAGCTCCTTCCATATGTATAGGTCTGTTCTTAAAAATCAGAAGGGGGGAATTCCCTGGCGGTCCAGTGGTTAAGACTCCACACTTCCACTGCAGGGGGTGAGGGTTTCATCCTAGGTTGAAGAACAGAGATCCTGTATGCTGTGTGGTATGGGCAAAAAAAATCAAAAGGGGCCTATCCATTTTCCTCCCAAGTGTTCTCATTTGGAGACTTGAGGGAAGGCCGGCCAGAGAGTCAAGAGCCTGAGACTCAGTGACAGAGTGACCACTGAAGGAAGGGCAGGGTGTGTTTAGCTGGAAGACGGTAAAGCCAGGAGCAAGCTGAGGGTGCGTGATTGGAGCCCTTGGCTACTTTCAAGGCACAGCAGACAGATGCAGGAATAACAGATAATTATCACTGCAGTTCTGGGCACTGAGCTCACAGCTTTCCTTGTATCATCTCACCTGATCCTACAGGAAGCCCCCCACAGTGACTTATTGTCCCCATTTTACAGATTGGGGAACTGAGGCCTCAAGAGCCCAAATCCCAAGTCTAGTGTCACCCAGCTGATTAGTGGAGCAGTTGGCCCGCAGCCCCACTTGATCTGACTGGATCCTGCCTTCCCACTTGCCCCGTGCATGGGGGTCGCTCTGCTCTTGGTGGCCAGAACCTGGCTGACAGGTAGAAGCGGTAAGAAAACAGGCTGGAGCTCTTTCTAGAAGCCAGGAATATTGGGCTGATGGAATGTTGCCTTAGAAGCAGGTGACACTGATATGCCCAGATGGTCCAGGAGGAGTTGTGGACAGGTCCACAGTTCTTCAGTTGAATCCAATTAAAAATTAATAGCTGGAAAAAAATTAATAGCTGGGGCAACCTTAGAAAGAAAAAAAAAAAAGAGTGAGGGATGAGTGGATTTTGTGGTATGTCTTGAGGCCACTGCTGTTTTGACCACAGCTGGGAACTTTCCCTTTGGTGCCTGCTTCTCTGAGGCTTTCCCCAGATGCTATGATGCCCTAAAAACTGGGATCCTTGGGAGGTGGTCTTGACTCTGCTCCCAGGGCTGAGAAGGGGAGAAGAGATGGTGGGTCTTTTGCTTGAGGAAGCCCAGGCCCCCCACCCAGCTTGGTTATGCCCAGTCCCATGTCTAGAGGGGCTGCCTTGTCCTCCATCCATTTTTATACAACCAGGATGGTCCTTGAAGGCCCAAGCTGGATTTCTTTCTTCATTACCAGTGCCCCCAGGAAGGCAGAGATCATGGATGGAGATGGGAAGCAAGCATCAAGGAGAATATCACCAGGAGACTGCCCGCCTCATCCCGACCTGGGTTCAAATCCTGACCCTACTACCTCCCAGCTGAGGACCTGCTGCTGGTTCTATAATCTCTCTGCGCTTCCTCTCTAAAATGGGGATAAACACCTTCCAGCACAGAGGAAATTCTCAATGAATGGTTACTGTTTGGGCAAACTCTGGGAGAAGGTGCGGGACAGGGAAGCCTGGTGTGCTGCAGTCCACGGGGTCACAAAGAGTCGGATACAACTGAACAATACTGGTACCTCCAGTTGGAAGTCTGGGGCAAGGGAAAGAGCAAGAAAAGTGGGTATAAAGAGAACGGACATGGTTCGGGGGGGGGGGGGAGGGGGGAGGGGGTAGGGATGGAGCTTGGGATTAGCCAATGCAAACTATTATATACAGGATAGATGAATAACAAGGTCCTGCTATAGAGCACAAGGAACCATATTCAATACCCTGTGATAAACCATAATGGAAAAGAATATGAAAGAGAATATATATGTGTGTATGTGTGTATATATATATATATATGTATAACTGAATCATTTTGCTATACAGCAGAAATTAACACATTGTAAATAAACTGTACTCTGATAAAAAAAATTAAAAGAAATAAACCAGTAGGGTTATTCAGACCCTTCAAATTTTTACAGAGCTATTTTGTTTGCTGGACAGTATTTAATCTTTACCAAAACCTACACGGTAGATGTCGTCTCATTTCCACTTTCTATATGGTGAGATGAGCCTCAGAGAAGATGAGTGACTTTCACAGGGCCACACAGCTCTTACACAGCTCAGCTGGAGACCTGGGAGGTTGGGCTGCAGGGGGCTTGCCCTCATCCTGTCCTGGGAAGCCGCCCACTCTCTCCAGGTCACTAGTTCTGGACTCTAGAAGAGTGTAGTTAGAGAACTTTGGTCTCTGATTGCTTCTGGCTGGTGAGTCCCAGGTTCATGAACATCAAGCTCTGAGTGGTTTGAGATCCAGGGCCTGGCTGGGAGCAGGGTTGGAGGCATGTCTCACCCACTGCTGCCGTCAAGGGCCAGGTTGACACCCACGCAGTGCTGGGGCTCATCTGGGGGGTCATCTGGGAGGCAGCCCTGTCAGACCTGGGCTCTTCACCTGTTCCCAGCCGCCTTCCATCAGGTCCTCCTGAGCTTTAGGAGATGAATTACATTTGTCTATACTTCCACTCTGTCTCCTGCAGGCTGCTCAGCAACCTGGCATCTGGGTGGCAAGGAGTCCCCTCCTGGAAGGGTGAGGGTCAAGGGCACCTGGGAGAAGGAGGCCGGG
Source organism: Hydropotes inermis (assembly GCA_020226075.1). NCBI lineage: Eukaryota > Metazoa > Chordata > Mammalia > Artiodactyla > Cervidae > Hydropotes > Hydropotes inermis. Next base: position 6,554,634 of record CM035281.1, on the reverse strand, counting down.
GAGGGGACAGGACCTCACAGTGGCAGCAGGCTCCTTGAGGACAGCCCAGTGGCCGCCACCCAGGACCCCCTCGGCCTGGAGCAGAAGGTGGGGGAGGCCAGGTGGTGTCACCTCCCAGAGCAGGAGGCTGAGTCACCCTCCTGAGGTCATGCGCCTGGTGAGCGATGGGCCGGGAGCCTGAGAGGGTCAGCCTGACCCCCAGCCCGGTCTCACCACAGAGCTCTGTTGCCAGGGCTGGACGTCGCCTGGTCAGGGTGCCCACTCCCACGACTTCACAGGCCCCTCGGGGGTCAAGGGCGGGCCTGGGCTTCAAGCAGCTCCCTCTTTCCTCAGAAGGCCTCCCACAGGGAGGCCCACACCCTCCTCAGACTTCCCTGCTGTCAGAAGGCAAAGGGCTGTGGAGAGCATCTTACACAGTCTTTTTAAAATTTTTTTAAAAATTGTGGTAAAAGTCACATAACACAAAATATACAATTTTAACTCATACTCAGCTGCACATTTCAGTGGCAACAAGGACATGGTTGTGCAGCACTCACCATCACCCATCTCCTGAATTTTTCAGCCTCCTAAACTGAAACTCTTGTCTCCATTAAACACTAACTCCTCAATCCCCAGCCTCTGGCCTCCACCAATGTACTTTCTGACTCTACAGATCTGACGATTTTAGGTGCCTCGTGTAAGTGGAATCAAACAGTATTTGTCTGTGAAAGTGAAAGTGTCAGTCACTCAGCTGTGCCCAGCTCCTTGAGACCCCACGGACTGGAGTCTGCCAGGCTCCTCTGTCCGTGGAATTCTCCAGGCACGAGTACTGGAGTGGGTAACCATTCCCTTCTCCAGGGGGTCTTCCTGACCCAGGGATGGAGCCCAGGTCTCCTGCATTGTAGGCAGATTCTTTACCATCTGAGCCACCAGGGAGGCCCATTTGTCTGTGCTTAATGTATATTGGAATGCACTTTTAAGGTTAATTTAATATATGTCCTACAGATTGTACCTTTTTATTCGCTGCTATGCAGTAGGTTCTCATATATTAACACATATGATGGAATCTAGAAAAAAATAGTACAGAGGAACATATTTGCAAAGCAGAAATAGAGACAGACCTAGAAAACAAATGTATAGATACCAAAGGGAGAAAGGAGTGGGTGGGATAAATTGAAAGATTGGGATTGACATATACACACTATTCTGTATAAAAATGGGGCTTCCCAGGTGGTGCAGTGATAAAGAATCTGCCTGCCAATGCAGGAGATGAAAGAGACTCAGGGGTCAATCCCTGGGTCAGGAAGACCCCCTGGAGTAGGAAATGGCAACCTAACCCAGTAGTCCTGCCTGGAAAATTCCATGGACAGAGGAGCCTAATGGGCTACAGTGCATGGGGCCACAAAGAGCTGGACACGACTGAGTCTCACACACACACAGATACACACACACACTTGTATAAAACAGCTAACTAGTGAGAGCCTTATGTCTTCTTTGATGGGCGAGAAAACTGTGGCCGAGGGAGGGCGGCTGAAACCAGGGTGTCCTGGCTCTCACACGTGCTTGAGGGTGAGGCCTCCACACCGTGTCTTCCCAGAGTGAGGCCTCGTCACTGCCTCGTCACGTAAACGTGGGAAGGACCAGGTGCAGCCATGACCGGTGCTGTCTGTTCATCCGTGTAAATACTCTAAGAACCCATGAAACGGAACAGTTTGTTGCCGGGGATGGTTATGGCACCCAAGCGCTCCCCTGTGTGGGCCAGAGGCACAAGAGAAGCAGCTACAGTCACGCTCCAGCAGCTCGCTCATCTTCTTATTCCCCATCTGAAGAGGGAGCGGTTAGACCAGTTTCCTTCCAGCCACCAGCTCCTGGGTCCCTCTTCCGTGCCGTGTGTCTGTGAGACCTAACTCCATGTCTGCTTGCTGTTTGCATCAACAGAGGCAAGGGCTCTGAGTGCAAGGGGGGTACAAGGGAGCCAGGGGTCTGCTGAGCCTCTACCCACACTTAAAAAAATTATTCTCTTTTATTTTTTGCAGTACGGAAAGTAATCTTTTTTTTTTTAAATTTTCGGGTAGTTGGTTTACACGGTTGTGTTGGTTTCCGGCGTATAGCACAGTGTTTCAGTCACACACGTCTTACACAGTGAGGCCCGCTGCCCTCCAGACACAGCCTACACTTCAGGAGGCTGCCTCCCTGTATTAGGGACCCGCTGACCTCACAGGCTGGTCCAACAAAGGGGCCCTGCCATCTTTGGGAACAATGTCGCCTGTTTACCTGACAGAGCGTCTGCTTTCTTTTCATCTTGGAGGGAAAGAGCTCCCGCTGGGAGCCGCTAAGCCCAGAGTAAACGGATGACCTCGCGGTGCCTTTCTGCCCGAGGTGGGGTGACCAGCTTGTGCCCCAACTGTGCAAACAGACCTGAGGCCCCGGCCGCAGGGGCGGGGCTGCCCGCTCCCGGCCCCTCCTCCCCCCTCTGTGGTTTCGGGTTGAACGGGGAGAAGCTCAAAGGCTGGGCAGGGAAGGTCAAAGCCAATTTGCAGGGCCAAGTGTGGGGGAGGAGAGCGGGGCAGAGACCACGTGTTTCTGGAGGCCTGACCTTCACCTGGAAACCACCCCAGCCTCGCCTGCCCGCGCTTCTGCCAGCCGCGCCCAGGCAGGGCCGGCTGCTGGGCCTCAGTTTCCTCATCCTCCAGGCAGGGGTGAAGACAGCCATCTACTAGGCCTGAGCCCGCCTTCAGGGGTAGTGATTTATGAGGGAGCTGCTGCTGCTGCTGCTGCAAGTCGCTTCAGCCGTGTCCGACTCTGTGCAAACCCACAGACTGCAGCCCACCAGGCTCCCCGTCCCTGGGATTCTCCAGGCAAGGACGCTGGAGTGGGTTGCCACTTCCTTCTCCAGTGCATGAAAGTGAAAAGTGAAAGTGAAGTCGCTCAGTTGTGTCCGACTCTTAGCGACTGCATGGACCGCAGCCCACCAGGCTCCTCCTTCCATGGGATTTTCCAGGCAAGAGGGCTGGAGTGGGCTGCCATTGCCTTCTCCAGTGACGAGGGAGCGAGAGCTCCGACTGTGGGGGCTGGTACCAGGCGCCTGCAGAGCAAGCAAGGTGTCCCCGGGGGAGGGCCAGACAAAGCTGTCACCTGGGGCTGACTTGGGCCTGCCAGGGACATAGTGAAGACACCCGCTTGCTCTCTGCAGCAATGTGATCCCCTTGTGGGTTGTTATCTCTGGGAAAGAACCCACACTCCCTGCTCCCTAGGTGCGAGTCCTTGGGAGGCTACCAGTCCTCCCTGACGGTTGGTTTTCTCCTTTATAAATGGGAATGAGAAATTTGATAACAAAGGGCTCTCATGAAGATGAAAAGAGGAACCTGATACATAGTAGATACTCAATAAACATTAGTTCCTGGGGGTTGACAGAAGGCAGGCCCTCCAACCCCAGCAAGGAGCGGGGTGTATGGGTGAGCCCCTGAAGCGGGTGCCCCCCCCATCTCCCTTGTCACTGGCCGCAGAGCTCTGGCCTGCGGGGACTCAGATAGGCCTCCCATGGGCTGAGCGCTGAGTATCCCACTGGTTGCAGGGCCGGTGCCTGTGGGTCTTTCCCTCCACCCTCTCCTGGCTGCACCCCAGGTCTTGCTTTCTTGTCTGGGCAGCCAGGGCATATGTGACTCCTGGCCCCACTCTGGGGTAGAGAAGGTGGGAAGCCTCAGATTCCGTTATGGGGGTCAGTGGTCCTCTTAGCATCAGGCCCTTGGCTCAGACATGTGGTGTCTTCCTGGGTTCTTCGGCTTTCATTTTCGTAGGCAAGGAAAGAAAGAGACGAGGAGAGGCAGAGAAGAGAGGTCATATTCGATGAGCACCTTGAAGCAAGCTCATAGGCATCAGAAATGTGCTTGGCTTCACTTAGCAAACTCAACATACTGTACTTTGGAGGTTTAGTTTTCTAACATATCAGGATTCTGAAAATGGGTGACTGCTGGTCTTGCTCAGCCACTGGTGAGGGTAGTGAGGACTGGGCTCTTTCCAGCTTTTGGCTCATCTTCCTTAGCATGGGCCTATTTGTTGCCTCATGGTGGCAAGATGGCTGCCTGAGCTCCATCAGAAGATAGACGGTCTCCTCAGCTCCCTGTTGGTATCTCATTGGCCAGAAGTGGGTCATGTGACCACTTCCGCCAGCAGAGGATGCTGGGAATGCAAACTCTTGACTATTTCTCCAGCCTCCAGCCGGGCAGGCAAGGGTGAGGGGAGGGTGTGGAGTGAGGGATGGTGTCGAGTCATCCAGTCAGTTGCCTGCCACTCACATCCCAGTCTTATAGCCGAGAAGCTGGTGCCAAGGGCAGAGAAATGCTTACTCAATACGCAGTTTGATTGATTTACTTTGACATTCTGGGCTGGCAACCAGAGATGGGGAGATAAAAGCCACTCCCTTGTCTTCCAGAGCAGGGAGTAGAATAATAGTATTAATAACAACAATGTAACAGATGAAATTCTCTAAGCATGCACCAAGTGCCAAGTGCTTGCTGGGTACTTTCTAGATTTTGTCTTGTCTCAGGCCCACTCCAGCCCCAAGCTATCAGCATGATTCTATCTGCTGCAGAGAAAGCCAAGTCTCGGTGAGGCCCACAGCACGCACGTCTGCTCCCCCAACCCTCACCCCACCATGTTGCGCCAGGCAGTGGTTGGTGTAAGACCCTGGGGTGAAAGATCTGGACTCTTGGGCAGCCCACAGGAAGAGGGTGCCACACTCCCTGGAGAGCACGTGGGAGGTTCCTGGAGGCGGGAGATGTGCGTAGGATTTGGAAGCGCCAATTGGAATTTCCCAGGCAGACAAGGTTGGGGAGGCGCCCAGGTGGAGAAAGACATCTGAAAGGACTCTTTAGAAGTGATGTTAGTAAACTCTGAGGCTCCCCTAGGGTCTGTTCACCCACCGTTTCCCAGAAATTTTTGGAATATCAAAAATAAAATCACACTTCTGACATCAGGGAGCAGCATGAATAACAATAAGATGCAAAAAATATTGAAAATAAAATCTTTTCGTTTCTAAAATTGTCAACAGTTTTAAAAAAACACATGAACATTTGATGCTGGTGATGGTGTAGTAAAATGGACAATGTTCACACCCTGCTGGTGGGAGGGGGGATTGGTATAAACTTTTAGACAAGTAACTTGAAAATTATCCTGTAAAACATGCAGGTCTTTCAACTGAACTTTTAGAAACATATCCTCAAGGAATGATAAACAAAAGTAGACAGAAAACTTTGTGCATGCAAGATAATTTATTGAACTGTGAATTTGTATTTTCCTTGTTTTTTCCCCTCTCTAAGTCCCAGAATTGTAGCCAGACCCTTTCCTAGTCCCTAGTCCCAGGGGCATTTGTCGAACCCAACCAAATGTTACTTGAAGGCAACATCTTTTCCTGTATTTTGTGGGGGAAAAGAAAAAGAGATCCAAACAGAAAACATGCACACAGTCCCAATAAAGGGTGGGAGGAGAGCTGTGAGCAGGAAGAGGCAAGGGGCCCTAAGGCCCAGTGGGGGGACCTGGGTACCCTCCACAGCAGCACCCCAGGATGTGGCATAACATCCCAAAGCTCACTGTCTGGGGAAACTGGCATCACAGACAGACTTGAGGGTCCTGATGCCCCAGCCTGGCACACTGCAGCAGCCATTGGATGCCAATGAGCATGCCCTTAGGGCAGGGAGGGGCAGGTATCTCTGGGCACCCTTTCTGGTGCCTGGCAGGCTGTCCAAACCCCAGGGCCTTTGCATGGCCCCAGGAGACAGGGAATTCTGAAAACGACTGAGGTTGATTTTCATACCAGGTATCCAGTGGAATTAAAAGGAAGTTTTGAATGTGGCATTATCACATACCTACATTCATGAGACAAAAGGTTTTTAGAGACAAAGGAGTACAGAGTGATAATCTTGTTTTGATTTTTTTAAGCTAGTAGTTAAATATTTTCCATAGGAAGATAACAAAGTCCCTGCCTCGTGTTCGCTGAGCTCTAGGCACGTATGTTTACTGTTGCACCGACCCTGCTGGGAGGGTCAGTGTCTATAATTAGTGCACGTTGTTCTTCGAGGTTCTTAGGCCCTGGAGACTCATCAGGACACTGTCTTGTTTACCTCCGTCTCCCCAGGGCCTTGCACAATGCCTGGCAAGCCCTCAAAGGATGAATGAGGGAAGGCGGGAGTACACGAATGAATGAATGAATGTGTGAGTGAAATCACAGGTGTCTGGTGCCTGAGATAAAGGGCCCGCCCCTGCGGTGCCCACACTGCTGCTCCTGAGGTCCTAAGACCTGTGCTCCCAGCCGCTGAAATGAACTGCAAGCACATACCCAGAGTGTAAACAGCCCTCCTCCGGGCCAGGGCCCACTGGCAGCCTCTCGGGCAGCTTGCACAATCCTGTGGGCTGCTGTGGTTCTCATTTTTGGGGCATGGAGTCATCTCTGCCATGGGCCTCTCCCTACTGGCCCTGGACTGTCTCTTGGCAACGTAAAAGGAGCTGCGTGCCTGTTGTCAGTGGGAGGAAGTTCAGACCCCCATCCCCTCCAGGAGGCGCATCTGATTTCCAAGATCTGCCCCAGTCCTCGAAGAGGTTGGAGCCGAAAGGAGACTGGAGATCGTCCAGCCCCACCCCTCGCTTTCCAGATAAAGAACCTGAGGCCTTAAGAGGAGGGGACGCTGAGCCCACTGCCAGGGTGACCAGGCTTGGCAGGGGCTGAGTGTCCTGGGAGGGCAGCTCCTTTTGGAACCAAAAAACAGGGCTGCAAATTCCTTCCTCCCCAGCCACCATCCAGCAGTGTGAACTTGGATCAGGGCCGTGTCCTTCCGGAGTCCCAGTCCTTGGGTCTACACTATGTTGCGTGCAAGGTGGATGTGGAAATTTTAAACGATGCTGTCCGTGTCAGCCCTGCGCCTGGTCCAGATGAGGCCTCCAGCCTCCTGCTCCTCCCGCACTTTCTTTCCCAGCCCTTGCCACTCCCCCAGCTTCACCAGTCCTCTGCATCTGGGCTTGAAGGGCCTGGGCTTCACTCTGAACCCTCCACGGCAGGGAGCTTCCCTTCCTTCCGTGATGGGTGATGGCTGTGCCTGCCCTGACTGCCTCTAGATTCCTGAGTATCTGCCCACTTTCTCTCACGCGTTTTTCTGTCTTCACACACTTCCTGGTGTTGCCAAGTTTGTTCGCGCTTTCCTGTCTCCCTCCCTCCCCGCAGACTTTCCCAGGCCCCTGCTGCGTGGCAGGCACCTGCTGGGCAGGGATTCTTGTGGCCAGTGGCTGCCCTGACAGGGTTCATCCACTGCTTGAGAGGCCAAGTGACCAATGGCCGGAGAAGAGAACTGAAAAGCAGAGGCAGTTCCGTATGCCCACAGAATCCTGGGTCCTCTCTCGGGTTTCTGCAACTCTGGCAGACGGAAGAATGAATGGCCCCTTAAAGACAGGCACGTCTTAATCCTCCCGGTCTGTCAAAGTTGCCCTCTGTGACAAAGGGTCGTGACTGAGTTAAGGATTTTGAGATTATCTGTGTGGACACAAGGGTCCTTCACAGGAAGGCAGGAGGTCAGAGTGCAGAGGTTATCTCCTGGCTTCACACGCAGCAGGAAGGGACGGCAGGCTGAGGCATGCATTCACAGCCGCCCCCAGAGCCTTCGAAAGAGCTCGGCCGTGCTGTCACCTTGACAAAGCCCTTGAGACTCAGTTTGGACTTTTGAACCCCAGAACTGGAAGAGAAAAATTGTGTGTTATTCGAAGCCACTAAGTCTGTGTATTAATTTGTTACAACAGCAATAGGGAAGGAACATGAACACAGGAGCCCGTGTGACCCTGTAGTTAGGTGGCCATGTGGCTCTAATTCTGGCCGAAGCGAGGTGAGGTCAGGGGATGCCTTTCTTTCCTCTGAAGCTTGACCTACTGGCTCTCCTCTTCCCCTGCCACCAGCCAATCAAAGGACAAAATGGTGATTTTGCTGGCAGCCTGGGTCCCCAAGCTGACTGCCCAAACCTGTTAGGACTTGGGGGCTATTCATTACAGCAGCGAACCCAGGCTCTCCTGACCCTGGGAGCTCTGATGAGGCTCCTGCTTCACAGAGGAGGTGATACCTTGAGAAGACAGACAGTTACTCCAGGCAAAGGCGATAGCAGAAACAAGGACCTGGAGGGTGGCTTCGAGTCTGTTTGGCGGCCTTGTCTGGGTGTTGGGCATGAAGGTTGGCTGCAGATCTCAGGGCTACCAGGAACAGGGGACTGTCAGTCAAGGAGGATGTGTGTGTTCTGGATCAGGGTTAATGGAGAGACTTTTAAAGTCATCAGTCATAGAAAAGCTCTGGGACATGGCAGTAACCCACAACCTGAGGCTTACCATCTCAGCGCCAGCCTTGAGAGCTGGGCCATGGTCCATACCCTGCGCCTTCTCTGACGGTGACTCAGTGCTGCGAGAGCCTGGCTCCTTCTCCAGGGCTGGCATGGGGCAGAGAACACCGCGTCCCGTCAGTCCCTCCACCGGCCAGGTTTGCCTGATGTATTTATTGCCCACATTACTCACTATTTTGTTACCTGAAATACATTTATTTCCCATTAATAACGAGCACTGTAGGGCAGAGATTTCATCATTCACATTAAATGGCTTCATTGCCGTTTACAAAGGAGCTGCCTTGGATGGATGACGCGTAGCAGCTGGAACGGGGCCCACATGCCTGAGCGGCTCACGCGCGTGTGGACATTGCACAGCAGAGTGCGTGGTCACAGGCAAATGTGTTTCTCGCAAGCCGTGTTGTTCAGCGGACATGAGGGGAATCTTCCGTTTGCCTGGCCCACCTGTGGGGTGCTGGAGGGCCGCTGTGTCCCCAACTGGTGTGAAGCCTACACCTAAGACAGGAACCTGCTTTATTGAGAGTCCATACAGGCCAGGGTATGGCAGAGGCCCTTCAAGGCTCTTACCTCTCTTTTCTTAAGTTCTTTTTTCATAATCTTTTCCCTTATGGCTTATTACAGGATACTGAATATGTTTCTTGCGCTATATACGGCATAGGGCCTCTTCGTTTATGTAATAGTTAGCATTTGCTAATCCCAAACTCCCAATCCTGTCCTCCCCTCGGCAGCCACAAGACTGTTCTCTGTGTCTGTGAGTCTGTTTCATAGATACGGTCATTTGTGTCATGGTTTAGATTCCATATGTAAGTGATATTATATTTCTCTTTATCTTACTTCACTTGTTCAGTCACTCTGTACAGTCCATGGAATTCTCCAGGCCAGAATACTGGAGTGGGTAGCCTTTCCCTTCTCCACGGGATCTTCCAAACCTTTCCATCCCTGGGTTGGGAAGATCCCCTGGAGAAGGAAATGGCAACCGACTGCAGTATTCTTGCCTGTAAAATCCCATGGACAGAGGAGCCTGGTAGGTTACAGTCCATGGGGTCGCAAAGAGTCGGTCACGACTGAGCGGGTTCACATGGTCATCCTACTTCACTTAGTATGATCATCTCTAGGTCCATCCATTGCTGTAAATGGCATTATTTCACTCTTCATGACTGAGCGATATTCCATTGTATATATGTACCTCATCCCCTTTATCCATTCATTTACTGATGGACATTTGGGTTGTTTTCACGTCTCGGCTATCGTGCATAGTGCTTCTGTGAATATTGGGGTGCATCTATCTTTTCAAATTACAGTTTTATCCAGATATCTGCCCAGGAGTGGGATTGCTGGATCATGTGGCAACCCTTTTTTGAGTTTTTTGAAGAGCCTTCATGATGTTTTTCATAGTGTATGCTCAAGGCTCTTATCCTAAAGCAATCTCCTGCCCCTTGAGGGTGGGGACTGCAATCTTCTTTTTTCTATGAGGAGACGGAGGCTTTTAGAGCCCAGAGGACTGGCCTGAGGGACGGGCAGAGCCTCACTGTCAATCCAGTCTGGCATAATGCTCAAGTCTGGATCTCCTTTGCTTTCGCGCTACCTTGCACCTTCCTTATGCACCTGCTCCTCAGTTTTCCCATCCCCCGCCCTCCCCACCAGAGCCCTTTAAGATCAAGTGGAATGATCTTTAAGTGTTGGCAGCACTGGGAGGCTGCAGGAAGATTACTCACTCTTCTTCTTTGTTTTTTTTTTGCAGTAAATTTTGCATCTTTCACTCGTGGCCATGAGAGACTCCCTCCCCGCCCCCTCACCAAGTCGCCCCAGTACAGGGTTGGTCAGAACAGATGTCAGCATCTGGGGGGGGTGAATGGTCCAGGGTCTTGGTGGAACTTCCCTCCCACCCACCAAGCACATACACTGCCTCTGCAAAAACAATCCCCTATTTGGCAGAGGGCAGTGTTTGCCCTGGGATAGGACCTTGCGGCCCTTTGCCAGGCCCTGTTTATTCTGGCACGGACCACAGTGATGTCCAAGCACTCCAAGTGCGTTGAACTTCCTGGAGTTCTTATCACGCAGTCAACCCCGCTGGGGAGCTGGTGAAACGCTGCTGTGTGCCCAGGAGAGGATATTAAGAAGTTCCACAAACACCAGTCCTGCCGCCCGAAGGGGCAGGTAGCAGGGGCAGGGCCCCTGAGGGCAGGGGGGAGGAGGTGGCAGGAGCAGCTCAGATGCAGAGATAAAGCCTTTCCTCTCCTCCGCTCCACCTGAGTGTTCCCATCACCGAGTCCCCACTCCCGAATCCTCTGTTCTGGTCAGGCTGGTCTCCTCACTTTACCTGGAACACAGCTTGCCCTGTCTGACCCCTGCACCTCCGCCTGGGCCTGCCCACCATCTGGAATTCCCTTCCCATCATCTCTCCCGTTGAAATCCTACTTGATGGGTAGAAGAAATGCATGACGGGACCATTTGGTGGGTGGGGGTGGGGTGGGGGCTGGGTAGGGACAGCCCATGCCCCACTCCACGTGTCTGCCCATCTCTCTTCCCCCAGGGTCCCTAAGACCCCAGGGCTCCTCAGGATGTCAGGGTGAACCCCCAGACAGCCCCACAGAGACCCAGGAGGAGTTGTCTCTGCCCCGTCAGGCTGGGGTCAGGATACTGGGGTGGAGCAGGGGAGGGGTGGGGAGGGGGCTTTCAGGCTCAGGAGTCAACCAGGGTCAAGTCCACCATGCAGTCTTCTAGGTCCTGTAGCTTAGGAGGCGGCTCCCAGCGCCCCGTGCCCGAGCATACGGACAGAAGACCACTGCTTCCTGAGGAGACCCTCCAGCTCGCCCGGCTCTTCTGTGTCTGTGAGAAGGGCAGGGGAGGCAGCTGCTGCTCCTGAGACAGCTCCCTCAAGTTCTTCGACAGATTGCCCCCCCACCCCACCAACCGCTGTCTGCCACGTTCCCATCATTCTCTCTGCTGCATGGTCTCCGCAGCGTGTGGGCAAGACCCTGGGTGTAATGCAATTTCCCACCTTTCTCCAGTGGCAGTAGGCACACAGCCGTCGAAGGACACAGTGGCACCTGGCATCTGAGGAAGGGGTCTCCCAAACCAGGGACATTCTGCTGGGGGGGTGGGGACGGGGTACCGGGGGGTAGTATGCCCCATGCTGGGAATGTGCTTGTGGAAAGGAATTTCTGTCTTCAGGCAGAGCTAGCTGGCCTGCGTAGAAGAGGTTTGTGGGGAGGAACCACTGTTCCATGAGTCAGGGGGCTGGTCTGGCAGCTCCTACCGCCCACCTGTTATGACCAGAGGGCCTGGGGGTGCTTCGGGATGGTTAGTCATCCAGGCAAGCGGCAGGCAGGCACCCATCAAGAGGGCTGCTTCCACCCCCCATTCGCTCACCCGCCACCCCTCCACACTTCAGATGAGAAAACAAAGGTGCCCAGGATGCATGACTCATTTCCTTCCTGGGACCCATCTCCTCTGTGGGAGGGGATGCTGGCTCTCTCCCAGAGAGACCCAGGGCTTTGGGTCTTGAGGAGGGTGTGCAGGTGGGCACCCTGAATCACTCACATCCTCTTGTTAAGCTTCATGTGGGTCCATGGCGTCAGGCCAAGCCTGGGATGCCACCTCCAAAAATAGTTGTGAAGCAAGTTAAAGTTATTTGGGTTCACTTGAAAAGAAAGGGCTTCCCTGGTGGCTCAGATGGTATAGAATCTGCCTGCAGTACGGGAGACCAGGGTTCGATCCCTGGGTCGGGAAGATCCCCTGGAGGAGGGCATGGCAGCCCACTCCAGTACTCTTGCCTGGAGAACCCCATGGACAGAGGAACCTGGTGGGCTACAGTCCATGGGGTCTCACAGAGTCAGACACAACTGAAGCGACTAGGCAGCAAGCAGCAGCAAGTTTCCCTCATCATTCCTTTACCCACTGCAGCCTTTGGAGGCAGGCAGTGTCTGGACAAGCTGGAGCTTGGAGAGGTTGAAAAACCCAAGCCCACACATACTAAGAGAAAGGCAGAGAAGGGATTAAACTTGAAGTCAGTGGGACCTCCGAGTCCAAGTTCGTCATTACCTCTGTAGAGGTTGCTGGGTTCCAGCCCTCAGACCTAACGTCTTATCAGAAGGGTTTCACCTTCAGATGAGGAATTCCGCGCAAACACCAGGTTTAATACCCACACAGGATTCTATGCAGAGGCCATTTCATCCGTGCGTCACCGTCTCCTGGTGCTGAACGCCTGCTGTTTCTAATTTCTCACCATTATTCTGGGAAGAAATTGCTTCGGGTCATTACCCTGGGGCAATGCTTACAGTGGCAGTGTGAGGTCAAAGGGTGGGGAGACTTTGAGAAGCTCCTGGAAGCTCCCTGTGGGCGTCTGATGTCACCTGCTGAGTCTGAGCAGGCCAGCCCCGCTGGGCAGGATGAGAAGGCTGCTACTCCAGAAGCCCCTACAGCCCAGCATGGAGCCCCCAGACTGTCTTGCCTCAGCGGACTGAACACACAGCTGAGCTTTCCCTGGCGGGGGATGGGGGCGGCGCAAGTGTGGGGCCCTCTGTCACAGTTCCAACCTGTTTAAAGGTCAGAAAACTGAGTCTCAGAGAGGCAAAGTCACTTGCCCAAGCTCACACAGCTGGGACCAGAACCGACAAAAGCCAGCATCTTCCGGTTAGGTTTGCAAAGTGCCCACCTTTAACTCTTCAGAAAGTGAAAGTGAAGTCGCTCAGTCGTGTCCGACACTTTGCAACCTCACGGACTGTAGCCTACCAGCCTCTTCCGTCCATGGGATTTTCCAGGCGAGAGTACTGGGAAAGAAACTGATTTCCTTCTCCAGAGGGTCTTTCCAAACCAGGGATCGAACCCAGGTCTCCCACACTGAAGGCGGATGCTTTACCGTCTGAGCCACCAGGGAAGCGTCAGAAGTCCCGGTTAACTTTCCCCGCGGAGTCGGGGTCCCCAAGTGCCTCTTATCTCCTTTAACGTCTTGGGGAGATCATCACAGAGGCTGGCTCCCTCATGGGACCTGCCTCCTGCCCAGCTGCGTCGAAACTATGGTTTTGACTCTGTCTGCTTCTCCTTATCGCCTCTGCCTGGGATGGTGCTGTGGTCCTGGACAGCTCCCCCTGAGCCCACTCTTGCCCTTTATCTATTGAGCAGGCAGGGAGGTCTTTTAAAGACCCCAATCCGGTCCTGTGGCTCCCTGCTCAGCCTCCCAGGGAGTCCTGCTGGGTGTGAGCTAACTCCAGACGTGCTGAGATGGGTGGGTTCTGCATCTGCCCAGGCCACGCGCAGAGTCAGGCGCTGCAGGAATAAGTCACCAAACACAGAGTTCAGAAGGAAAACCAGATCCCTCAGCCTGCCTTTCCAGGGCCCCCTCGCCCCCCACTGGCCTCCCTCCTCGACCTTGGCCCACCCCTTCCCGGGCATCCTCTGGGCTCCAGTTCTCAGCTTCTCTCTGTCGCAGTCAGGCTGAACCTCCTGGAACACCCTCAGCTGCATGCTCAGTTCTGATTGCTTCTGTTCACACTCTACTATCTTCTTAGACACACCCCACCCCCCGCAAGCCCCCATCCCCCACTCACCGCAGCTTCCCCAGGAAAGTTCTCAATTTAGGAGTTTCAGAGGTTAGGAGAAACTAAGGGTCTGGGGGCAGTACACTTAGAGCCCCACCCTGCTCAGTTTTTGGTATGTATGATGCACATTTTTTCATTCATTAAGAGAAATAAATCAAGCAAAGTCATCATGTTGAACGACTTGACTTAGGGTCTATCGGACACATGGAAGTCAGCCATAGCTCTCCATTTCTGTGGATCCCCGTCTGGCTGCAATACCTTCCCCACACTCGCAACAAGATCCTTGTCAGTTTTCTGGTAAGCTGGGAGACCGTTTTTCTTCTGTGTTTGGTCTTCTGTGGATCGGTCTCACTAACTCCTGCTTGAAGGCCCTCTGTGGTTCCAGAGACACCGCTTGGGAACATCTCTTGGCAGAGATGGCACTTGAAGCCCCTGGTGGGGCCTGGCCCCGCTGGCGTGAGGGGGTGGTGATGCAGCCTGTCACGTCTCCTCCTTTGTCAGCCTCTAACCCTTTCCAAACCCTGTGCAGGGCAGTCATGAGGCCTGATTGTCACTCTGTTTTCACTGGGTGTCTCAAGCCATTGGTGCAAGAAGCCCTTGCCCTGGGCCCTCATATGACCATCCTCTGGTTTCCTCACTTTGTTCTCATCCTCAGTAAGAAAGTATCGGGACCTGCTTGGTGGTCAAGTGGTTAAGATTTCACCTTCCAGTGCGGGGGATGTGGGTTCCATTCCTGGTGAGGGAGCTGAGATCACACTTGCCTCCTGGCCAAAAAACATAAAACAGAAGCAATATTGTAACAAATTCAATGAAAACTTTAAAAATAGTCCACATCAAAAAAAAAAAAAAAAAAGAAAGAAAGTATGGAAAAGCAAGGCAGAATTCAGCCATGTGTGCTGAACTGTGATTGCTCAGCGGGGACTTGTGACCGGGAGGGGCAGGCCTGCGCAGAATCCTGAGCAGAAAGAGAAACCAGCCCGAAACAGAAACATAGTCTTTGCTGGGCTGAAACCGTGAATTCCAGAATAACGCAGTTAATGAAGAGGCTGCCTGGGTACACGTGAGCTACAGCGTCTGTAGCAGGCAGGCTCTTCTTTCTAGCGAGGTGTCCCGATGGTGAGCTGGCCCCGGGCTGGGCTCTGTGAGAATCAGACCTGGATTCTGGAAAGTTCTAGAGGGGCAGCCCAAGGCAAGCGTGAACCTGGGCTGAGTCTTTGCTGTCAGCACTGCTGGACACTCCTGGTAGGTAGGGGACTGAAATGGGGACTCTGTTCGGAAGAGCCTGACTTCCATCCATGAAGCTGTTTGTCCTTTGCCAAGGGTACAGGTGAGGGCTCTCTGCTCTTTACCAACCTAAAACTCCCTACTGGACCCCAGGAAGGCCCCCGGGGAATTTGGGCTGGGCAGGTGCCCACGCCTTGAGGTCTTCCAGAGCTGAGCCCCCGCCTCACCTGTCCCTGGGGACTGGAAGCCCCTCACCCACATTCCAGGTGGCAGGACCTGGGCTTACTTGTATGATGGAGGGGGCTTGTGAGCAACTCTGGTGTTCCACAATGACCCAAGCAAGTCCAGGCTTCAGGGCAAGGCAGTGAGGCCCTCAGGGGAACTGGGCCCCGGGGCAAGAGGGGTGCAGGACTCAGCCCCAGGGTCACGGTCATGAGTGACAGGTACCACCTAGTGTGTGGAGATGTACTCAGACCCAGACCCACAGTGACAAGGGGCCTGTTTTGGGGGAAAGTGCATGCAGATGTGTGTGTCTGTGTGAACGAACCACTGGGACTTTTCCTTAGGAGCCCAGGAGATGCCGCAGAGGGGCCCCTCAGCTGCACACGGCCCAGCTTCTGCTCTAGAGCACAGCTCCAGCACTGTGGGGGTCTTAGGAGTTGCTGGTGCCCCGGGAGAGGCCACAGGAGACAAAGGAAGGGAGGCCTGGGGCTGAACCTTGGGGTTAGCCACCTGGCTTATAAGCCTGGAGGACCAGGGCGCAGGGCAGAGGGATTCATCATAGACCACCTGCTGCCTTTCTCCATCCATGATGAGACCCCCTGGTGTGGGGAGCCCCGGCATAGCACACGTGTGGGAGTCTGCGCTGACACGCAGGAGCCACACAGAAGGTGGAAGGACAAATAGCCATCGTGCCCATGGTGCAAAGAAAGCCAGAGAAATGATGTTGCTGTCCTTGCTCAGTCGTAAGTCATGTCTGACACTTTTCAACACCATGGACTGCAGCATGCCAGGCTTCCCTGTCCTTCGCTACTTCCCGGAGTTTGCTCAGACTCATGTCTATTTGGGCGGTGATGCCATCCAACCGTCTCATCGTGTGCCAACCCCTTCTCCTGCCCCGAGTCTTTCCCAGCATCAAGCTCTTTTCCAATGAGTCAGCTCTTTGCATCAGGTGGCCAAAGCACTGGAGCTTCAACTTCAGCATCAGTCCTCCCGACGAATATTCAGGGAATGAGAAATGATGAGGGTCTGTCAAAGACCCTGGTGTCCACATGGGTCCATGTTGACGGAGCAGTAGAGCAGATTATCAGCTTCTGACTGCCTCTAATGAGGAAGGAAAGCAAGTAAATCGAGTTTCAACAAACAAGCCATTGACCTTAAAGAGCAGCAGGGCAGACAGAACCCAGAAAAGGCATTTTGCTCTTCGTTCTGCCTGGAAGGGACCGACAGGGCTGCTACAGAGAACGCAATTGAGCGTTTCTTCTGATGTTGCTACCCCATCTTCTATCAGCAAATCTGGTAGGATGAGGCCCAGTTTTCTAAGGCAACCGGATTTGCTCTATGGCTGCTCCGGCTTGCTTCTGCAGAAGACTTCTCAGTTTCTGAGGTCAGTGATGCTCTTGGGCTCTTTAGTTCTTTCATCAAGAGGCTCTAAAGAACTAAAGAGCCTCTTGTTCAAAGTGAAAGAGGAGAGTGAAAAAGCTGGCTTAAAGCTCAACATTCAGAAAACTAAGATCATGGCGTCCAGTCCCATCACTTCATGGCAAATAGATGGGGAAAGAGTGGAAACAGTGACAGACTTTATTTTTGGGGACTCCAAAATCACTGCAGATGGTGAGTGCAGCCATGAAATAAAAAAGATGCTTACTCCTTGGAAGAAAAGTTATGACCAACCTAGACAGCGTATTAAAAAGCAGAGACATTACTTTGCCAAAAAAAGTCCGTCTAGTCAAGGCTATGGTTTTTCCAGCAGTCATGTGTGGATGTGAGAGTTGGACTATAAAGAAAGCTGGGTGCTGAAGAATTGATGCTTTTGAACTGTGGTGTTGGAGAAGACTCTCAGAGTCCCTTGGACTACAAGGAGATCCAACCAGTCCATCCTAAAGGAGATCAGTCCTGGGTGTTCATTGGAAGAACTGATGCTGAAGCTGAAACTACAATACTTTGGCCACCTCATGCCAAGAGCTGACTCATTTGAAAAGACCCTAATGCTGAGAAAGATTGAAGGCAGGAGGAGAAGGGGACGACAGAGGATGAGATGATTGGATGGCATCACCGACTCAATGGGCATGAGTTTGAGCAAGCTCTGGGAGTTGGTGATGGACAGGGAGGCCTGGCGTGCTACAGTCCATGGGGTTGCAAAGCGTCAGACACAACTGAGCAACTGAACTGACTGAATTTACCTCTTCGCGGCTTGTAAGTGGCTTTCTGGCATCCACACATGGCATGCCTGGTTCAGGAGTTCCAGTTTTCAAAATTGTCTTTTAAAAACCCTTTCTGCACCCACCAATGCTGTTCTGTCTCTCTCTCAGTTTGGCTGTACATCGGGGAACCAGGAACTCCGGGGTCTTAGGAACAGGGTTCAGATGGAGATTCTCTCACTTAAGAAGTTGGGAAGAAAGTGCTGTGTTTGTAAATTAGAGTAAAAAGCCCAGCTGTGGGCCATGAAGAGGGCCGAGTGGGTTGAGAGGTGTGAGCCCTCCCTCCGCCTTGGGTCTGGATTCCCCAGGCACTCCCTCTAGCAATACTGGTTCCCTGCCCTCAGCCAGCATGGTTGGTGGGGATGCTGCCTGCCCTAGCCACCTGGGGTGGGAGTCACATGCCAAAGCCCTGGAGCACCCACCTGGCCAACAGACCAGGTGTGCCCACACCTGAGGCCCCCATTCTAGCTGTGCAGTCAGCTGGAACCAGACATGGTCACTACACCCCACTGCCTCGCTCTCCCTGGGGATGCTGTTTCTCAGGCAGCCTGAAGTTCCTAGGAGAGCCTGGAACAGACCTGGAGCCTCTCCCCCACACCATGCCCTACCCACTGGGAAGGAAATTACAATTCGCCAGAGCAGGGCAGATACTGGTTCCGTTCATGTCAATGTAACCAGGAATCCTGGCAAAGCCCGACGAGGCCCAGAGGAGTCCAGAGTTGGAGGCAACAGGGAGCCCGCCTCCACTTTGATGCCTGATGATTAGCTTAGCACACAGGAAGCAATCACACACCCAGCGAGATCGTCTTCTATTACAAATTTCATGTGCTTCTGAAATGGGACTTCAGTGGCTCAGCTGTTAAAGGGCCAGAGTAGTTTAGTGGTTTACGAGCAACCCTTCCCGGAACCTGGGAGTTCAGTGGGGTGGATCTCGAGGGGGAGGGGATGGGTCAGTGGCAGCAGCGACTCAAGACCCCCCCAGTGGCTTAACTCTTCAGTGAGAGTGGATCAGCTTTATGCTCCCTGTATTGGGACATTACGTTTATTTTGGAGTGGGGGACAGTGTGTAAACCACAGGAGCATTTGAATTCTCTGGTCTGCAAGCTATTCAGAGAAGTAGCAATGAATGTACTTTGAATACCAGGAAGTTAACTACCCTAGGACGGAGAGAGAGGCGACGTGTGGGGGGCGGGAGATTCAGCCCAGGACGGCGGCTTGCGGTTCCCATCTGTGTGCCATTCTACTCACGCTCCTCTGGTAGAGTCTTCAGGCTCATGTGGCAAGACGTGGGTTTCCGTGCATCGTGACCCCATCCCCTAGAGGCTGCCTCCTCCCCTGCTGCCCCATGGAAGCCTCAGCCACGGGCTGTCCTGCTAGGGGAATGCTGGCGGGAACAGCACTGTGGCCGCAGGCCCAAGGTTGAAGGTCCACTTTGGCTAAGGGCATCTTCACTTCTTTTGCTTCAGTGTAGCAAAGAACAGCCAACAGTGGCAGCGGCATCACACTACATGAACGCTGGGACGCGTCACACGGAAGATGCGGCCTGGTGAACGGAGCATGGTATGAACACCAGGTAAGCACAGGCACGCAGCCTCTCGTCCCCCAGGGATGGGGGATGAAAACAGCAGTGTGGTTTACTGAAGAACACCCTTGGCCTCCATCCCTCCAGGACTATCATCTCATCCTCTTCCGGTAACCCCAGGAGGCAGGAGGTTCCGCTCTGAGAGAGCGAGTACCCCCTGAGGTGAGGGACCTGTCGTGGACGCAGGATGGATCCCAAGCCCTTGCTCTTTCTAATAACCAACTTGCTTCTCTCCACACAGCAGTTCCTAATCTGGGAGCTGGGCAGATGGGGTGGTGGGGACCAGCACCTCCTGATTTGCATTCTAATTAAAGTCCCAGAAGCTTGGGAGGGAGGCCGGGTAGAGCCAAGCTCTGGAATCCAGAACTGGCCACAGGGTTTCAAAAGCCCTGACAGTGGCCACTTGGCTGAAGAGGGGCAGAGGAGCGGGCCCAAGGGGTCTGGACAGGGCAGGGTCAGGTGGGGCAGGTCGGCAGCACCTTGAACGGCTGGCTCAGAGTGAGAGCAGCACTGATACGCTGGAGCCCCGGCGTCTGCAGTTGTTGCTCAGTCCCTCAGCTGTGTCCAGCTCTTTGTGACCCCATGGCCCACAGCCTGCCAGGCTCCTCTGCTCTCCACTACCTCCCAGAGTTTGCTCAAATTCCTGTCCACTGAGTTGGTGATGCTATCTAGCCATCTCATCCTCTGCCACTCCCGTCTCCTTTTGCCTTTCATCTTCCTGCAGTTAGAAGCACAGAACTAAGTTCCGAGAAAACTGTGAGAGGCCCATGCCACCCAGGGAGCGAGTCTCTGGCTGGCAGTGGCTCCCTGAGACGAGAGCCACTCCTGTGGCCTTGCATAACACCGAGCCCTTACAATTGCCCACATACAAGGGGGTTGATCCTCCTTGCTCTCAGAGCAGCCTTGAAAAAGCCCCAATCATGAGTTTGTTCTCTGCATCTGTCTGTATTTCTGCTTTGCAAATCGGATCACCTGTACCATTTAAACATATGGACACCAAAGGGGAAAGCGGGGTAGGATGAGCTGGGAGATAGAGGTTGACAGATACACACTATTGATGGTATGCATTAACTAAATAACTGAGGAGAACCTACTGCACAGCTCAGGGAACCCCACTCAGTACTCAGGGCACTCTACTGCGGTGACCTAAGTGGGAAGGAAACCCAAAGAAGAGGGGATGTATGTAAACATACAGCTGATGCACTTTGCTCTACAGTGAAAACACACAGTGTAAAGTAACTACATGCCAATAAAAATAACAAAATAAGTAATCAATTTTTTAAAAAGCCCAGATCAGCAACATCCCTCCTCATGGGCCTCCACCCTCTCCTGCTTCCTCCTGGCCTTGAGCTCATCAGCCTTGAGCTCCCTCAGCCTGGTGCCCCTGCCTGCTGTGGGGCACCTCTTCTCCCTGCATCCTCCACGCCGAGCCTTCGTGGTCCTGGCTCCCAGGAGGAGCATCTCCCAGCCGCCGCTCACCCTGGGCCAGAGCCAGCGGACCAGTGGCGGGAAGGCAGTGTGGTGGGTGCACCCACGTGGGATTAGGGCCTCGGCAGATGTGCTGCTGGACTGTGCCCTCGTCTCCTCCCCCGCTGATGACTTGTTCTGGTCTTTGGCTTGAGTCCTCACTGGGGGCTTCCCTCCGCCTCAGGCCCTCTCACCTCCAGGAGAGCTTTCTTCCTGGTCAGGAGGCCCCCAGCAAGGCCAGGAGCGGAGCTGAGCTGGCCGGTGGGGCCCAGAGAGAGGCCCTGCCCGGCCCCCATCCCTGGGGCCTGCCTCCGCCCTACTCCTGCTCCGGGCCTGGAGGGAGCCAGGAGCCCAGAAGACGCGGGTCCCCTCGCGTTCCCTGGGCTTGGCCCGGGACCGCCTCCCAGGCCACTGCCTGAACCGTGGGTGCAGAAGCCCACCTTGAGGGAGCGGCCTTGCCTCCTACCGGGTGGGGAGGCTTCATCTCCACGACCGCCGTCAGGGAGCCCAGGGCACCCCGCCCCGCGAAGGCGCGGCGCTCAGGCGCGCCCCCTGGCGGCAGAGGCTCCGTCCCGCCCTGGCTCCCACCCCCTCTCCACCCCGCAGGTGCCACCCTCCGGCTCCAGACTCTGACGCCCAAGCCGAGTGCCCCAGACGGTCCTCAGTGCAGAACGGTGGCCCTGGCCTGCCGCCCCCGATGCTCCGCGCTGCTCCTCCACGTCAGCTGACTGTGATGAGCCCTGTCTAGTGCCGGGAACCGGCGAGATTCTAAGTCCTGGGTACGCTGATGAGAGCCTGGAGCCAAGCTGTTGGTGCTGTTGGTGCTCCACTTTTAAGTCTATGTAGGCAAGTCTCTTTGGGCTTCCCCGGCGGCAAAGAATCTGCCTACAAAGCAGGAGCCACAGGAGATGTGGGTTTGGTCCCTGGGTTGGGAAGATCCCCTGGAGGAGGGTGTGGCAGCCCACTCCAGTATCTTGCTTGGAGAATCCCATGGACAGAGGAGCCTGGCGGGCTGCAGTCCATGGGGTCTGAAACAACTTAGCATGCACACAGGCAAATATCTTGATCCCCTCGGGCCTCTCATCAGGATGCCCACAGCTGCTGCTGTGCCCACAGCAGAGGCTCTCATGATGCCAAATGTGATACAATAACGTGCCACGTGAAACTCCTTAAAAAGGATTTAAAGAGGACAAGGAGAGACCCCATCCTCATTCTCATCCTCACCCACGGCATACATGGCCAGGGCCCAAGGACCTGAAGCGAAATTAGTGAAGGTGTGAAGCTCTGGGACAGCCAGGCTCATGTCTTGACTTCAGAAAGCGTCAGTTTTCTCCCCTTCTTACCCATGTGAGAATTTGTCAAGTCGGTGAGTAAACAAATACCTGTCCAGTGACTCCCTGAAAGAGCAATCAGTATATAACCTGATGTTCCTGGGCTTGGAGATCCAGCTCGACTCTGAAACGTTCCTCCGTCGGGTTTGAATGCCGAGTTGTGATCCACAGGGGCGTTAAATCTTGGCTCAGCTCTGCCCTGGGGCCCCTGGCGTGGTGATGTCATCCCAGGAGAAGAATTCTAGGTCACCAAGCAAATGAACACACCCAGCAAGCCTGCTGTTTGCTCTTTACATCCTTCTGAAGACTGATGTTTTTATTTTCCTTTCTTTTTCTTTGATCCCTCATACAAATATCATCATGACCCACGGAGTCTGGCTATGCATGTGTGTGTGTGTGTGTAGCTGCTTTCTTGTCTGATCAAGAATCCCTTCTAAGATGGAAAGATAGAAGTTTGCACACACTTCTATCTGTGTGTGGACTGTTGGTTATTTGGTTTGCATATGTGTGTGTGTTCCATGATCAGTATAGGCCTTGCTGTTTTTGGAACCTGTGTATTTGCCAGTCCCAGAGGACTGTTTTTACAATTGTCATTAATTTTGCCCTTCATGGGAGAGAACTGCTCAACATCACCTGAGTGCCATTGCGCTTGATTCCATCTGACCCTCAGAACCTGTGAGGCCAGCCACCCTGGGCTGGGCATCTGGAGGAGGCAAGGCAAGGTCTCCATCCAACAAGCGTCTCCTGGGCTGGCTGAGTCGGCCACTTGCAGATGGGCCATACCTTCACTGAGGCAGTGGTGTCAACCAGAGGGGCACACACGTGCACGCTCATGAAGTGCCAGCAGGGACTTCAGGTGTTTTCTCTGGGGCCTACGACTTCATATCTGAGGCGGGTGGGTAGGAGACGGTCAGGAGGCGACACGTGGCTGGAATTTCTGCTGAAACTTGTAAGGGAAGAGACTTTGCAGGGATGCCATTGAGTTTGGGGAGTGGGAAGGACAGAAGCACCCAGGAACTGGCCACCACGGGAGCTGTTACCACCCGGGACCTAAAGGGGCAGGGAGCCGGGTTCAGAGCTGGAGATACAGGAGGAACTGGAGTTCAGAAGGGCACAGCCCAGCCCAGCCCAGGACAAGACAGAGGAGGGCAGACAGGATCCCTCGCCCTCTCTCACTCCCACCGTCTGGTGTCCTGCCAGGTCTTCCCATCTAGCAGGCTCGTGGTTAGGGTTAGCAGTAGGTGTGCAGACACAGAGTGTCTCCCCGGGGCACAGAACAGGCAAGAAGGGCAAACCAGGGCCCGAGGGACTCACAGGCTCTGGATCAGAGTTAGGGAACGGGGCCCCAGCTCCAGCTCGGCCGCAAATTCCCCACATGGTTTTAGCAGTTGCTTTGCCATCCTCTGTCTCAGCTTCCTCCTCTGGGGGATGGAGAAAGTGGGCCAGGTCAATGATTCTCAGAGCTTGCTACACCTATTGCTTGTGTTTCTAGGATAAATTTTGTAGTGCATAATTTCTGCCTAAATACCCGCCCACCCCTCTGTATGGGAGCCAACACCATCAGCTGATGGGCGCTCTTTCTGGGCCACATCTCCCCATCGTGTGGTCCACACCATTGCACGCCTGAAGTTGGACCTGACAGCTGGTTGGGAGGGAGGGGCCTGCATGGTTCCAAGATCCAGGAAATTTGAAGCATCTCTAACTGATGCTCTTGGTCTGTCAGGGTGAGAGGTGCAGCTGCCATGGCTTCTATTATGGTGGAGACATAAAGTTTCCTTGTGAAATACCTCTGTTGTAGTTTTTTGAAAGTGAGTTTGTTTAAAGGAAAACCCACAGATGTGGATGGAGGATGTAAACGTGGCAAAAGCCATGGAGATTATAGTGGTGATTGGCAAGTGATCAATGACTGAAATTTAAGGAAGAGATAGTGCCAATTCCATGCAGACTCTTCCAGAAAATTAAACTTGTTTTGTAACTTATTCTAGGAGGCCAGCATTACTCTGATATCAAAACTAGACAGAAACATTCCAAGAAAAGAAGACTTCTCCCTCAAAAACATCAATGCAAATTTTTAAAAAAATTTCTGAATCAAATTGAATCGAACCGTATAGAAAAACAGCAAATGGGGTTGATCATAGGAGTTCAT
This sequence comes from Hydropotes inermis, assembly GCA_020226075.1. Taxonomy (NCBI): domain Eukaryota; kingdom Metazoa; phylum Chordata; class Mammalia; order Artiodactyla; family Cervidae; genus Hydropotes; species Hydropotes inermis. Next base: position 6,530,579 of record CM035281.1, on the reverse strand, counting down.
GGTGATTTAATCTTAACAAAAAAGTCAGTCGAGAAGATTCACCATGTTATTTAACAACTGACGAAACAAGAAAATTACATGATCATCTTGATAGAAGCAGAATGCCTGTGATGAAGTCCAATACCCATCTTTGATAAAGCTCAGCAATTAGAAATGAAAAGGAATGCCTCAACCTGACCTAAAGTCAGTTGAGAACACCTACAGCTAACATCACACTCAAAGGCAGAAGACTCAGTGCTCTTCTCCCTGAGATCAGAAACAAGGAAACAAATGAGCCTTCCAAATGGGCCAAAGGTTCCAGCAGACGTCACCAGAGCAGATGGAGAGGTGGGAGAGCAGCGCGTGAAAAGGTTTCGTCATCACCAAGGAAGTGCGTGTCTACACCGCATGGTGCCCTGTACCCACACCTTTCGGAATGGCCCTTTATATTCTATCTTAAAATATCTGCCCCACAGGAGATACTTGGCACCTCTGATTTAACCTGGAAGACACAGCCTACCCTCCAGATGAACTCTTTTTATTTTCCCTCGGAAAGTTCCACATTATTCCTCCCTTCTTCCTCTGTCATCTTTAGGGATGAGAGAGGAGCCTTCAGTGCCCATAAACAGTGCACTCTTTGTGACAGGGCAGGTCCGAGTGTGGTGGGGATGGGGGAAGGCCCAGGAGAGTCTGCTGGGAGACTGGGCTCCAGTCCCGTCTCCCTGCCCTGACTTCCGGGGGTACCTGGCCTGACTCTGGTCTTGTCACTCCTGTGTCTCCCCCGAACCCAGCGATCAGCGCTCTGGTCCCCATCTGCCTTTCCAGCGCCCTGGGCCTCCGGGCCCCTCCTGCCTCATCCTGCCCCATCAGCCCTTGCAGACACTTGGGCTTTCCCACAGCTCCTGGAAGATGTGAGACACCTTCTATCCTCGGAACTTTGTATTTGCCGACCTGCCTCCTGAAATGCTCTTTCCCCAGGAAACTGCATAATGGACCATGTTTTAATATGTCTACGACCAGTTTCCGCTGGACTGTGAACTCCCGGGAGGGGCCTCGGCAGCGGCCGCCACGTGCTCAGCCACATCCCAAGCCATACTGTCAATCGTGGCCTGAGCCTGGCCCAGGGCTGGGTCCTGGAGCCAATTGCGCCCTGTTGACCCCACCTGGAGCCCTGCACACAAATGACAAATGACAGGCGTGTCTGCTTGGGTGTCACGGGCTGGCCCTGGAGTGTCCCACATTGTTCCCGGAAATTAGCAGCGGTTGCTGCGTCAGGGGAAGCACTCCACGCCACGGGCTATGGCACCGGGGGGAGCAAAGGAAAAGAAAAACAGGATCCCCAGGGGGCCAGCGCCGGTGCCTTTTCCCTGCCCGCAACGCACACTTCATTTAATTTTCATAGTGGAGGGAGACGCGGGGTCTTTTGAGCATCGCTGTCCTCGTGGGCTGGTCTGAGCATCACACAATACGCGCAGGGGCGAGTGCAGAGCTGTCAGTCTTGCCAGATTAACAACTTCATCCGAGCCTTTGTTGATATTGACACTTGGTTGCTAGGTAACATGTTTACGACCAATGAATAGGGACTTGAGGGCCAGGGGGCACAGTCAACAGATTGGCAAATCAGGCGGACGTGCTGAGACTTGATGGGGCCTCCGTGGTGCCCGGAGCAGCGCAGGGACCAGATCCTTCTCGGTCAGCGCCTAGGGGTCACGGAGGCTCGGCCCAGGGAGGGCAAATCCAGGCCAATGACTCTGCTATCTCCCAGGGCTGTCCTCAGAGTGACGTGGCGCGCCCGGCCTCTTGACCTGGACTATTTCTGTCCAGCAATCCCGTCTGACGGTCTCCCAGGAGTACTGTTGGGCTCTGTCCACCCCTCCCCCCTCTCCACCCTGTCCATGTTGGGGAGGTGGGGGCTGCTGCCCTGATGAGAATGCCCTGCTGGGGCTCAGGAGCCCATGGGCGGTGCTTTAACCCCTAGGCCAGGAACCTGAGGACCGAATGCCAACCTGCCTACACCATCAGGGTGTCAAAGGACGCACAGGGGCCGGACGGCGTGCCACTCGTGATGTGCTGGGTGTTCCCTTTAGGCCTCATGACAGCGCTCAGAGGTGGCGGCTCTTGTCGGCTCCCTTTTGAAGAGATACAGGGGCTGGGGCTGTGTTGACTGACCGGCCTAAGGGTTCCTCCGTGAAGATTCAGGCTGCAGAGGCCGGAGGACCCTCTTCCCAGCATCCTGCTCACAGGACACAGCTTCAGGGCCTCCCACCCAGACCCCAAGCTGGATGCTGACACCCTGGCCCACCTGGAGCCGCCGAGCGATTGAAGGTTCTGCAAGGAAAGCCCTGGCTCATGCGCAGACAGCAGAGTCGCTGTGGGTTCGGGGCTGTACCATTGTGCTAAATGGGGGGAGGCAGAGTTGCTCAAGGAAATGGGGTTAGAGGCGATGAGAGCAACCTCTGGGACGGACTCTGCAATCGTGACCTTCCAGCCCCCAGGGGAAGGGGGTGGAGCTCAGTGGCATGGGAAGACGAGGAGGAGGGAGACCTGGACCCGTGGAGGCTGAGGGCTGAGGGCGCTCACGTCCTGGAACGAGAAAAGTCCAGACCATGTCTTCCCCAGACTCGGTGATTCCTTGTGGGGTGCAGCTGGGCCTGAACCAGCATACAACAGAGGTCCAGCCACGTTCACCCCACACTTCTGTGGCCTCCAGAGGGTCTTGATGAAAGAGCCTTCGTTTATTTACATGTTTGTTCATTTGTCAATGAAAAAATGTTGCTGCTCCATCAGTAAACAAAGTATGGTGCAGTCAGCAAGCCGCTGCTTCCACCCCAGACTGTGAGCCCTGAGGGGACTCAAGATGGAGACAGGACCTCTCCACCCCTACCCTTAGCAGTCACCACAACTGTGAACCTTGAGAAGATTCAGGATTCTGGCCCCAGCAAGCTGAATGAGGTGCATAGCAAAGGAATGATTTCACTGAGCCCAGAGTCTTGCATCTTCCCATACACAGAAAAGCACTGAATCCCTTAACTTGAGATGCCTGAGTTTCTTTAGTTAATAGTGGCTATTTGGTTCTGACTACTTGGTTTTTGTTGCAAAATCTATATATCCTGGCTCCTCCTCGCCCCTTCAGTGCAGTCTCTCAGAGGTCTGAGATGCTGTCTCCTGGGCTGCAGTCCTCAGTGTGGTCCACTGAATAAAACATAATTCTCAACTTTTAGGTTGCGCATCCTTTTTCGCCGACACCTCCATAAACATTGGTGCCTTCTCTCTGCCAGGCTGTGTGGCTGTTGAGAGCCACACAGAGCTGTGTGGCGGACGGCCTGGTCCCCCCATTCACGGGACCTTCTGCTTGGTGGGGGAGGTAGAAACGAGACATAATTACACAGCTACACACCTGATTACATTGTGCTGCTGCTGCTAAGTCGCTTCAGTCGTGTCTGACTCTGTGCGACCCCATAGACGGCAGCCCACCAGGCTCCTCCGTCCATGGGATTCTCCAGGCAAGAGGATTACCGTGTGCTAAGTGTCATTAAAACATTGACAGTACAGTGTGAGTGGTGATGGTGGTAGTGCTGGGGATGCTCATCTCACCTAGGGGAAGCCAGGATGCAGCTGAGATGGCAGGTGACGGGAGGGACTGGAGAGTGGGGTGTTGCTGGGGGCGGTGGAGACGACTCTGAGGCCGGAGAGAGATCAAATGTAGCAGAAAGAGGGAAAACTCCAGTTGGGCCAGAGCTGAATCTGAGGGGAGACTGGATGAGAAGAGAGAAGGCAGATGAAGGATAGGCTCCCCAGGACTTGTTGGCTCTGATAAGCTCCTGGATTTGTTCTAAGAATAAAGTAGTAACAGGTTACAATTTACCGGCATTAGCAGGGGAGTGGTATGGTTCTGTCTGGGTTCTTTTCTAGACACCTCCTATGAGGTCTGATCCCAGCACCAGGAGGGCTGAGCAGGTGGGAGATCCCCTTCCAGAGTCCTATTTTGGGGAGCTCCTCCAGGACAGGGAACCCCCTAGCCTTGGTTCGGTCTCTGTTTATTCCCAGTGTCTGGCTTGGAACCTGGAGCAGAGGAGGGGCTCCACCCACACTTGCTGAGGGAAGGGAACAGATTTGGAGACCCCGTCCCGTTCTATGCCTTGTGCAGCCACGCTCCGACAGTGGCGCCTCTCCTTCTCTCCTCTCTTCTGATCTGTGCTCCCAGCCTCTGTCAAAACCACCGGACTCCCGACCCCTGGGACCCCTCTGTGATTCTGCCAATGTCTTCGCTCGGGGAGCTGCAGCACCCCAACCTTCTGGGACGCTCAGAAAATGTTCTGGGTAACTGACATTTCTATGTTGATATCATGGATAATTGACCTTTTAAGGCCAGACGTTTTCCTTGTATCGGTTTTGCGCCAAACACTTTCTAAAATATACAATTTCCTGACCTAAAAATAGTTGAACTGGGCCTGTTAACTATGTCATTTTAATAACGATTCTTGAACTGAATAAAGACTTCATTGCTGAAAGCGAAGAGAGCTATTCAAATGAATTAGAACTGAATAAACTCCTTAGAGTCAAAAGATCCCTATTGCAACTCAGCAAAAGTATGGCACAGACATGCCCAGCCTCAGTCCCTCACCAGTGGCAGACATTGCTAATCAACCACCAACCTCTTTCCTGCTGAGTCTGGGCTTGGCTTCTCACCCTAGGCAACCACAGCTAATGAGTGGGTATTGAGATTCGAAAGTGAAAGTGGAAGGCACTCAGTCGTGTCGGACTCTTTGTGGCCCCATGGACTAGCCAGTCCATGGAATTCTCCAGACCAGAATACCGGAGTGGGTAGCCTTTCCCTTCTCCAGGGAGTCTTCCCAACCCAGGGACCGAACCCAGGTCTCCCACATTGCAGGTGGATTCTCTACCAGCTGAGCCACCAGGGAAGCCCAAGAATACTGGAGGGGGTAGTCTATCCCTTCTCCAGGAGGTCTTCCTGACCCAGGAATCAAACCAGGGTCTTCTGCGCTGCAGGCGGACTCTTTACCAATTGGGCTATCAGGGAAGCCCCTTGGAGATTTGAGATGAACCTGAATTAATCATGCAAGTGATTCTCTGAGGCTCTTCTTTGCAGTCATCCCGCTGCTCGTAACTACCCTCCTCGCGGCCTCTGCCCTGGCCTGGTCTTAAGCTACTGCTCACTCCACTTCCTACCCTCCCCCTCCCCCCTTCTCCCTTGGTTCCTCTGTCTCCTGTCTCTACACACTTCTCAGTCTTGGCTTCTAGAACCGCCACCAACCCTGGGAGATGGCAGATCACCCTATGTCTGCCTTGACCATCCCGGATTCAGACCTTTGGGTTGGGTCAGTGCTTCTTGTAAGAGGACATCAAATAGCTGAGAGCTAGCGCACAGGCTCACTTTCCTGGGAATTTAATAAGTAGAAAATTTTCTAGTGCTTAAACATCCTGCCTTCTGCTTCCTTAGTTGGTCGACATCCTCTCCAAGGAGAGGAAGGAAAAGGGAAGGGAATTCAAAACAATCGAGTATGTGCTTTCCCATTTCATTTGTTCCCCAAAGCAACTTTTCCAGATGCAGCTATTTCACAGATGAGAAAGCTGAGGCTTGGAGCAGTTACCTGACACTGAAGGTTACTTACTTCACACATCATCACTGGAAAGGATGTGCAACCAGTTCCAGCTTGCACATGGCCGGCTACCATCTTTCTGCCCTCTTCTGCTGCCTCCACCTCCTCTGACTCACCGGTCTGCCAGTCTCATCCCACCATACTGTCAGGGCAAATAGTCTTGGCTCCAGGTGGCCAGTTTGAGCTCTGGGAATTTTTTCCAAAGGTAGAGGTTTTAAATTTTGATGAAATTCCATTTATCATTTTTTCTTTTATGGACTGTGCTTTTGTGTTATATCTAAGAAGTGATCAAGATTTTCTCTTATGCTTTCCTCTAGAAGTTTCATGGGATTGGGTTTTACATTTAGATCTAAGATCTAGATTCAGTTAATTTTTGTGTGAGATATGAATAAAACTTTCTTTGAATGTGGACAGCTAATGATTCTAACTCCATTTTTTAAAGACTGAATTGCCTGCACTTCATCAAAAAAAATTGGCCATAATTTGTTGTTGTCATTCATCACTAAGTCATGTCCAAAGCTTTGCAATTCCATGGACACAAAACATCAGGCTCATCTGTCCTCCACTATCTTCTGGAGTTTGCTCGAATTCATGTTCATTAAGCTGGTGATGCTATCTAACCATCTTACTCTCTGCCACTGTCTTCTCTTTTTGCCTTCAATCTTTCCCAGTATAAGGATCTTTTCCAATGAGTCGGCTGTTTATATCAGGTGGCCAAAGTATTGGAGCTTCAGCTTCAGCATCAGTCTTTTCAATGAATATTCAGGGTTGATTTTCTTTAAACTTGACTGGTTTGAATTCTTTGCAGTCCAAGGGACCCTCTAGTCTTCTCCAGCACCATAATTCAAAAGAATAAATTCTTCAGCCCTCAGCCTTCTTTATGGTCCAACTCTCACATCCGTACATGACTACTGGGGAAACCATACTTTGACTATATGAACCTTTGTTGGTGAAGCGGTGTCTCTGCCTTTTAATACACTGTTTAGGTTTGTCATAGCTTTCCTTTCAAAGAGCAAGTGTCTTTCAATTTCATAGCTGTAGTCACCATTCACAGTGATTTTGGAGCCCAAGAAAATAAAATCTGTCACTGTTTCCACTTTCCCCCCTTTTATTTGCCATTAAGGGATAGGATGAGATGCTGTGATCTTCATTTTTTGAATGTTGAATTTTAAGCCAGCTTTTTCACTCTCCTCTTTCAACTTCATCAAGAGGCTCTTTTGTTCCTTTTCACATTCTGCCATTAGAATGGTATCATCTGCATCTCTGAGTTTGTTGATATTTCTCTCAACAATCTTGATTCCTGCTTGTGATTTATCCAGCCTGGCTTTTCACATGATGTACTCTGCAAAGAAATTAAATAAGCAGGATGACAATATGCAACCTTGTCAAACTCCCTTCCCAATTTTGAACCAGCCAGTTGTTCCATGTCCAGTTCTAACTGTTGCTTCCTGACCCACATACAGGTTTCTCAGGAGACAGGTAAGGTGGTCTGGTATTCCCAGCTTTTTAAAAATTTTCCACAGTTTGTTGTGAACCACGCAAAGGGTTTAGAGTAATCAATGAAACAGAAGTAGATGTTATTCTGGAATTCCTTTGCTTTCTCCATGATCCAATAAATGTTGGCAATTTGATTTCTGATTCCTCTGCCTTTTATAAAGCCATTTTGTACATATGGAAGTTCTCAGTTCACATACTGTTGAAGACTAGCTTGAAGAATTTTGAACATAACCTTGCTGGCATGTCAACTGAGTACAATTGTATGGTAGTTTGAACATTCTTTGGCATTGCCCTTCTATGGAATTGGAATGAAAACTGAGCTTTTCCAGCCGTGTAGTCACTGCTGAGTTTTCCAAATTTGCTGACGTATTGAGTGCAGCACACTCGCAAGAGATGACTCTACACATGGACATCACCAGATGGTCAATACTGAAATCAGATTGGTTATATTCTTTGCAGGTGAAGATGGAGAAGCTCTATACAGCAGCAAAAACAAGACTGGGAGATGACTGTGGCTCAGATAATGAACTTCTTATTGCAAAATTCAACCTCTTGATGAAAGTGAAAGAGAGTGAAAAAGTTGGCTTAAAACTCAACATTCAAAAAATGAAGATCATGGCATCCAGTCCCATCACTTCATGGCAAATAGATGGAGAAACAATATAAATAATGAAAGACTTTATTTTCTTGGGTTCCAAAATCATTGCAAATGGTAACTGCAGCCATGAAATTAAAAGACGTTTGTTCCTTGGAAGAAAAGCAATGACCAACCTAGACAGCATATTAAAAAGCAGAGACATTACTTGCTGACAAAGGTCCATCTAGTCAAAGCTATGGTTTTTCCAGTAATCATGTATGAATGTGAGAGTTGGACTATAAAGAAAGCTGAGCGCTGAAGAATTGATGCTTTTGACCTGTGGTGCTGGAGAAGTCTCTTAAGGGTCCCTTGGAGTGCAAGGAGATCAAACCAGTCGATGCTAAAGGAAATCAGTCCTGAATATTCATTGATGCTGAAGCTGAAGCTCCAATACTTTGGCCTCCTGATGCAAAGAATTGACTCATTTGAAAAGACCCCGATCCTGGGAAAGACTCATTTGAAAAGACCCTGATGCCGGGAAAGGCAGGAGGAGAAGGGAACAGCAGAGGCTGAGATGGTTGGATGGCATTGCCAACTCAATGAACATGAGTTTGGGCAAGCTCTGGGAGTTGGTGAAGGACAGGGAATCCTGGCATGCTGCAGTTCATGGGGTCTCAAAGAGTTAGACACGACTGAGTGACTGAACTGAACAGAGTGCAGCAGCTTAACAGCATCATCTTTATAATTTTAAATAGCTCAACTGGAATTCTGTCACCTCCAGTAGATTTGTTTGTAGTAATGATTCCTAAGGCCCACTTGACCTCAGACTCTAGGATGTTTGGCTCTAGATGAATGACTATGCCATTGTGGTTATCTAGGTGATTAAAACTTTTCTTGTATAGTTCTTCTGTGTATTCTTGCCACCTCTTCTTAATCTTTTCTGCTTCTGTTAGGTCCTCACCATTTCTACCCTTTATTGTGCCCATCCTTGTATGAAATATTCCCTTCATATCCCCAATTTTCTTGAAGAGATCTTTGTTCTTTTCCATTCCTTCATTTGTCTCTGCTTCTTTGCATTGTTCACTTAAGAAGGCCTTCTTATCTCTCCTTGCTATTTGCTGGAACTCTGCATTCAGTTGGGTATACCTTGCCGTTTCTCCCTTGCCTTTCACTTCTCTTCTTTCCTCAGCTACTTGAAAAACCTCCTCAAACAACCACTTTACCTTCTTGCATTTCTTTTTCTTTGGGATGATTCTGATTAGCACTTCCTGTACAATGTTACAAATCTCTGTCCATAGTTCTTCAGGCACTCTGTCTTCCAGATCTAATGCATCTTGAATGTATTTGTCACCTCCACTGTTTAATCATAAGGATTTGATTTAGATCATACCTGAATGACCTAGTAGTTTTCCCTACTTTCTTCAATTGAAGCCTGAATTTTGCAATAAGGAGCTCATGATCTGAGCCACAGTCAGCTCCAGGTCTTGTTTTTGCTGACTGTATAGAGCTTTGCCATCTTTGGGTGCAAAGAACATAATCAGTCTAATTTTGGTATTGACCACCTGGTGATGTCTATGTGTAGAGTTGTCTCTTGGGTTGTTGGAAGAGGGTGTTTGCTATGACCAATGTGTTTTCTTGATAAAACTGTTAGCCTTGGCCCTGCTTCATTTTGTATTCCAAGGCCAAACTTGCCTGTTATTCTGTGTACCTCCTAGTTTTGCATTCCAATCCTCTATGATGAAAAGGATATCTTTTTTGGTGTTAGTTCTATAAGGTGTTGTAAGTCTTCATGTGTGTGTGTATTCAGTCACTAAGCCATATCTGACTGTTTGCAATCCCATAGACTTCAGCACGCCAGGCTTCCCTGTCCTTCACTATCTCCCCGAGTTTGCTCAAATTCATGTTCATTAAGTTGGTGATGCCATCCAACCATCTCATCCTCTGCCTCCCTCTTCTCCTTTTGCCTTCAACCTTTCCCAGCATTGGGGTCTTTTCCAATGAGTCAGCTCTTTGCATCAGGTGGCCAAAGTACTGGAGCTTCAGCATCAGTCCTTCCAATGAATATTCAGGGTTGATTTCCTTTAAGATTAACTGGTTGGATCTCCTTGCAGTCCAAGGGACTCTCAAGAGTCTTCTCCAGCATCACAGTTTGAAAGCACCAATTCTTTGGCTGTTAGACTTCTTCATGGTCTAACTCTCACATCCAAACATGACTTCCAGGAAAACCGTAGCTTTGACTAGATACACCTTTGTTGGCAAGGTGATGCCTTTGCTTTTTTAATACTCTAGGTTTGTCATAGCTTTCTTATCGAAGTGCAAGTCTTTGAATTTCAAGGTTACAGTCACCATCTACAGTGATTTTGGAGCCCAAGAAAATATAATCTATCATGAAGTGATGGGACTGGTTGCCATGTTCTTCATTTTTTAAATGTTGAGTTTTAAGCCAGCTTTTTCACTCTCCTCTTTTACCCTCATCAAGAGGCTTTTTAGTTCCTCTGCACTTTCTGCCATTAGAGTGTTATCATCTGCATATCTGAAGTTGTTGATATTTTTCTTGGCAATCTTGATTCCAGCTTGTGATTTATGCAGCCTGGCATTTTGCATGATGTTCTCTGCATATAAGTTAAATAATAGAACTGGTCCACTTCAGCTTTGGCATCAGTGGTTGGGGCATAGACTTGGATTACTGTGATATTGAATGGTTTACCTTGGAAATGAACAGAAATCATTCTGTCATTTGCACCCAAGTACTGCATTTTGGTCTATTTTGTTGACCATGAAGGCTGCTCCATTTCTTCTAAGGGATTTTTGCCCATAGTAGTAGATCTAATGGTCATTTGAATTAAAGTCTCCCATGCCCATCTGTTTTGTTAATAGTTCACTGATTCCTAAGTTGTTGATGTTCATGCTTGCCATCTCCTGCTTGACCTCATCCAATTTACTTTGATTCATTGACCTAACATTCTGGATTCCTATACAATATTGTTCTTTACAGCATCAAACTTTACTTTGACCAGGAGAAACATACATGACTTAGGCCATCGTTTCTGCCTTGGTCCAGTCACTTAATTCTTTCTGGAGCTATTAGTAATTGCCCTCTGTTCTTCCCTAGGAGTGTATTGGACACCTTCCAACCTAGATGGGCTCATTCTCTGGTGTCATATCTTTTGCCTTTTTATACTGTTCACAGGGTTCTCCTGGCAAGAATACTGTAGTAGTTGACCATTTCCTCCTCCGTCAGACCACGTTTTGTCAGAACTATTCATTATGAACTGTCTTGGGTAACCCTGCATGGCATGGCTTATAGCTTCATTGAGTTATGCAAGCCCCTTCACCATGACAAGGCTGTAATCCATGAAGCGGTGGCCATATCTGTGTGTTACTGTTTCTGAACTATTATTCTCTCCCAATTTATCCCTCTCTATCCTTTCATCAAGAACATACTGTTTTACCCCACCCCCAATTTTATTGAAAAATAGTTGATATACATCTATAAGTAAATTTAAGACTTATGGCATGATGCATTGATTTACATATACTGTGGAATTATTAACACAATAAGTTAGACTAACACCTAGCTTCTCATATAGGTACAATAAAGAAAAGAAAGAAAAACAACAACAAAAAATTTCTCCTTGTGATGAGAATTACTCGGGTTTACTCTGTTAACTTTCCTATATGTCATAGAGTGGTGTTAGCTCTAACCACCATGCTGTACGTCACATTACCAGGAGGACTTACTTATCTTATGGGTTTCCCTAGCTTAGCTGGTAAAGAATTCGCCTGCAATACAGGAGACACTGGTTTGATTCCTGGGTCAGGAAGAACCCCTGGAGAAGGGATAAGCTACCCACTCCAGTATTCTTGGGTTTTCCTGGTGGCTCAGACAGTACAGAATTCACCTGCAATGTGAGAGACCTGGGTTCAATCCCCGGCTCGGGAAGATCCCCTGGGGGAAGGCGTGACGGCCCACTCCAGTATTCTTGCCTGGAGGATCCCCATGGACAGAGGAGCCTGGTGGGCCACAGTCCATGTGGATGCAAAGAGTCAGACACAACTCAGTGACTAAGCACACACACTTGATCTTATAACTGGAAGTTTGTAGCTTTTGACCACCTTTATCCAATTCTCTCTCTATCAGCTCCTTACCTCTGTAATCACAAATTTAATCTTTTTTTTTCTGAGTTTGGGACTTTTTTGTTTGGGTTGTTGTTTAGATTCCGTATATAAGTGAGATCAAACAGTATTTATCTTTCTCTGAGTTAGTTCAGTTAGCATAATGTCCTCAAAGTCCATCCATATTGTTACAAATGGGAGGATTCCCTTCCTTTCCATAGATAAATGATACTCCATTGTATACATGAATGACAGCTTCCCTATCCATTCGTCCATCACCGGACATTTGGATTGTTTTTCACATTTTGGCTGTTGTAAATAATGCTGCTATGAAGATGGAGGTACATATATCTTTTTGAGTTGATATTTTCATTGCCTTCAAATGTATTACCAGAAGTAGAAGTAGTGGGTCATACGGTAGTTCTATTTTTAATTTTTGAAGACCTTCCTTATTGTCTTCCGTAATTGGAACAATTTATAATTCTACCACCAGTGTACAAAGTCTCCCTTTTCTCCACACACTCACCAACACCTATTATTTCTTGTCTTTTTGATGACAGACATTGTAACAGGTCAGAGATGCTATCTCTGACCTGCTTGCATTTCCTTAGTGATTTTAGTTTGCATTTCCCTAGTGACTAGTAATTATAAACATTGCCTTATCTATCTGTTGGCTATTTGTATGCCTTCTTTGGAGAAATGTCTATTTTATCTTTTGCCCATTTTAAAAATTGGATTATTTGGGCTTTTGACCTTTGAGTTGCATGATTTCTTTACATATTTTGGATAGTAACTCCTAGTCAAATATGTGGTTTGTAAAGATACTTTCACATCCTATAGGTTTTCTTTCCACTTTGCTGACGGCCACTTTTGCTGTGCAGGAGATTTTCGGTTTACAGTAACCCCACTTGTTACCTTTTTATTTTGTTGCTTGTACTTCAGGTGTCATACCATGAAATCGTTACGAAACTCCATGTCAAGGAGATTTATTTCTGTTTTCTTTTGGGTGTTTCGTGGAATGAGGTTTTAATTTATGTCATTAATCTGTTTTAAATTAATTTTCATGAGTAGTATAAGATATGAATCCAGTTTCATTTTTTTACAAGTAATTGTCCAGTTATCCCAACACTTTGTATTGAACAGATTGTCTCTTCTCCAGATATCTATTCTCTCAGATATTCTCGGCTCCCTTGTCAAATATTGGTTGAATATATTGCTTAGAGTTGTTTCTTGTGTCTCGATTCTGTCCTGTTGGTCTATTTGTCTGTTTCTGCCGGTAACATACTGTTTTGATTACTGTGGCTTTATAGTATGACTTGAAGTCAGAAAGCGTGATGCTTCCTGCTTTGTTCTTCCTTCTCAAGATTACTTTGGCTCTTCAGGATATTCTGTGGTGCCAAATAAATTTTAGGAGTATTTTTTATACTTCTGTTAAAAATGATTTTGGAGTCTAGATAGAGATTGTGTTGAATTCTCAGATGGCTTTGGTAGTACTGATATTTTTACAATGTTAATCCTTCCAATCCACGAACATGAGATACTTTTCCATTTTTTTTTTTATTTTTTCATTGGTGTCTTATAGTTTTTAAAGTAAAAATCTTTCATTTCCTTAGTTTAATTTATTCCTAAGTATTTTACTGGTTTTGAGGCTATTAAAACGGATCATTTTCTTTACCGCTTTTTAAAAACATTGTTGTAGTGTATGGATATGCTACTGATTTTTGTTTGTTAGTTTTTTATCTTGCATCTTTGGTGAATTCATTGATAAGATCTAGCAGTTCTTTTTCTGTGTCTTTAGGAGCTCCTACACATAAAATCATGTCATCTGCAAACAATTTCATTTTTTCCTTTCCATTTCTGACGCCTTTTGATTCTTTTTCTTGCTGATTGCTCAAGCTAGGACTTCTAGCACTATGTTGGATTAGAGTGGTCAGAGCGGGCATCCTTGTCTTGTTCTTTATTATAAAGGAAAAATTTTCAACCTTTCACCATTGAGTATGATGTGTGCTTGTCATATATGGCCTTTATTACACTGAGATATGTTTCTTCCATGCCTAATTTGTTAAGAGTTTGCATCATGAATGGATTTCACATTTTGTCAGTTGATTTTTTTTATGTCTATTGAAATCATATTGAAATTATATTGGTCATATAATTCTTTTCTTTAATTCTTTTAATGTGGTGTATCACATTGATTGATTTATGTATATGGAAACATCCTTTCATTCCAGGGAGAAATTTCCCTTGATCATGATGAATGATCCTTTTAATGTCATGCTGAATTTGGTTTGCTAGTATTTTATTGAAATGTTTTGCATTTATATTCATCACAAATATTGACCTGTAATTTTCTTTTCTAGTTCTGTGTTTTGGTATCAGTATAATGCTGGCCTCATCAAATGAGTCCGCGAGTGTTTCCTCATCTTAAATTTTTTTATAAGAGTTTGAGAAGGGTTGGTATCAATTATTCTTAAAATGTTTGATAAAACTCACCAGTGTAGTCATCTTGACTTGGGCATTTCTTACTTGGGAGATTTTTTTATTACTGATTCAATCTTCTTACTAGTAATTGGTTTATTCAGATTTTCTGTTTCTTCCTGACTCATTCTTACTGAGTTGTAAGTTTCTAAAATTTTTTCCATTTCCTCTAGGTTGTTCAGTTTTTGGTGAAGATAGTTATTCATAATAACATATACTATCTTGATTATTGTAGCTTTATAGTGTGTCTTGGAATCAGGAAATATGACTCCTTCAAATTTGTTCTTTGTCAAACTTGTTTTGACTCTTCAGTCCTTGCTTTTCTATTAAAATTTGAGAACAAACTTGTCAATTTCTATTTTAAAAAATCCTGCCAAGACTTTGATAGAAATTGTGTTGAATCTATAGATCAATTGAGGGAGAACTGATATCTTAAAGCCTTAGGGATTTTAACAAACATTTCACTTCTGACTCTTGCCCCTAAGTCACAGTCCTTGGAAGGGTTAAATGAAAAGTTCCACAAAAAAAGTAAAGTAATAGTGGAGAAAAATGGGAGAAGGGTCAACCCTCACAAATCCATTGTATATGTCGAGAAAAATACAGATAGAAGTATTGTTAAAATTGGGTAATAATGGTATAAAAATCCCATCAAACCCACTTTGGGGTAAGCTCTGAAGACTCTGGTTAAAATACTAGTGCCAAGGGGAAAGGATCATGCAGGAAATTTCTTGCTAGCCTTTATCTACTCAGCCATCTCCAGGCCTCTCAGGAGCCCTCTAGCAGGGCTTGGAGAAGAGCAGGTGTTGGTGGGGGCAGGACTGTGGGATTTGGATCCTGGAGGTCTGGGCTCAGATCCCAGTTCTGCCTCCATCCACTATGCGACCCCAGGCAAGGCGTTTCATTTCTTTGAGCTTCCATTTCCTCAGTTATACACTGATCTGCAACAAGCTTGCAGGATTATAATGATGATGGACCTGGGACACGGACAGCTAATAAAAGGAGCTTGGGGTGGATGGGCCCAGTTTGGTCCACTCTGCTGGGGTGCGGACAGTGAATAGCAGGAGGGTCCCTGGTGAGTCATGGCTCCTTGGGTGAAGGTTTTAAATGGTTTCTTCAATGGTACTTGAAAGAAGAGCGCAGAGGGCTTGTAGGGTCATGATGCTGGATTTGACCCCCTAAACCTTCATGCAGCTCCCATCCACTGAGCACCCACTCCCTGCCTAGCCCTGAGCCTTCCCTCTGGCTCCAGCATGGTTGAGAGGCAGGTCCTGCCCCGCAGGGTGCCCTTGACCCAGCAGGCAGTGGTCTGATGAAGATGGGCCTGAATGCTGCAAGACCCAATGGGAAGGACCCAGGCTGTGTCCTTAGGGACAGTTTGGACCTGTGTCACACAGGGGATGTTTTGCTCTAGTGACGAGGGGGCCATCAGCTCATCTAGGAGACAAGTGAAGAAGGTCCCCCCCCAAGTGGCAGGAATGGCAGGTGGGGACTTGAGATCCCACATAAGCTTGGAGGGCTGGTGTTAAACACTGGTGACGCCATGAACTGGGTTGAGCATGACTGAAGAGCCTGATTACATGCATGATATGAGGTCATGGAATAGGCTGACAGAGGAATAGACAGGGTGAGATCCTTGTGTTGGAAACATCAGCCTGGGCCTGAGTGAAGGGCCCAGAGGATGGATGGCCAGTTCCCAGTGCAGCAAAGCCACCACCTTGCCGTGTGCCCTAGCCTCAGTTTCTCCACCTGCAAAAGGAACGTTTACTTGGAACAATGCTAATGGCAGATTCCTGCTCTTAAATACAGTGGAGCTTCTCCCCGGCCCTCACCGCTCTGTCTTCCAGGCCAGGCCTGTGGCTGCCCTAGCAAGCAATGACAGAATGGAATTCTCAGAGGCGTTTAAGAGGAAGGGTTCCTGCGTGTCCCTGCCAAACCCTGGCATGGCTGGGAAGGCTAAAACCGAGGTGCCGTGGACGCTGGGCTTGTGTGCGCTGCCCCATTAATATTCCCTCCAGGAAGCCTCGCCAGACAGGGAGGAGGCGGGGGGCAGATGGGGCACTGAGAGGCCAAGTAATCTGCTTAAGGTCACCCAGCAAAGCAGCAGCACGCTGGACCAGGCCCCAAGCCTCCAGATGTCCAGTCTGATGCCCTGCCCACTGGACCATGAGGCCTTTAATGAGGCCACCTCCGCAGGGGCTGTGGGCTGGCCCACCGCCCGGGGCCGGTGACTTGCCAGGCATCCCAATCAGCCATCCTGAAAGGCCCTGCCCTTGGCCGTCAGGCTCCCCGAGGCCGGGAGTGAGCGTGTCGATCAAGACTGCCGTTTCTGTGAGGTGGCCCCTGGGTCCAAGCACACCTGGCCCTCTGGCCGGGATCCCCACGGAAGAGGGCCCTGTGTTCCGAAAGGGCCACGCACGTCTCAGGAGTCGGCAGGGCGCGCTCTTCCGGGAGGGTCACCGCAGGCTCCCTCTTGCTCTGGACTCCGCAGGCGGCCCAGCTTTCCAGGACCGTGGAGTCCACGGTCAGTGTCAGTGACGTCTCTGGGCAGCACAGCCTTGCCTCCCTG
Source organism: Hydropotes inermis (assembly GCA_020226075.1). Classification (NCBI taxonomy): domain Eukaryota; kingdom Metazoa; phylum Chordata; class Mammalia; order Artiodactyla; family Cervidae; genus Hydropotes; species Hydropotes inermis. Next base: position 6,513,745 of record CM035281.1, on the reverse strand, counting down.
CTCTGTCTGAAGCCCGTGGCCCTTCGTGCACAGAAGAGAGCACAGGGGTGTGATGGGGAGACTGGACCTGGGTCACTGAGGCAGGGCTCCAGTGGGGTCCTGACTTCCAGGCCAGCCCTCCTGCCCTGCTCCATAAGGTCTCAGACGTGTCCACTCCGGCCCCCGGCCTCTGGGACCCCTGGAAAAGCCCCCCAAGTCAGGGGGCGTGGGCCCTGGGCTCTGGCATGTGTTAGAGGGAGGAGAACAGCGCCGTGGCTGCTGGTGCTCCGGGAGGCCTGGGTCTGAGTCCCAGCCCCGCCACCTCTTCAGCCCTTAGGGGCCCTTGGCATTAAGCAGTTACCGTGTAACCCGTGGCTGGAGCACCCCAAGGACCCCTCCATCTGAAGCTGAGTCTCCTGGGGGCGCCAGGGTGTCCATGAGTGCAGCTGGCAGCCGGGCCCAGCCAGGGCCGAGGGGTGCCACTCTTTCCCAGGGCTTAACCTCCCCCTCCCCTCCCTCCCTGCCCCCCCCTGCCGTCTCCACACCCTCCCCCTAACACACACACACACACACACACACACACACCTCAAAGAAGCTCAATTCATGGGGACCCCTCCCCCACCCAGCCCCAGCCCTTCCGAGAACCTTCCCGGCTTTGCCCCCCGCCCCCCACTTCCCCTGGGCCTAGCTCTTTGGGGGGGGACTAGAAGGAGGGGTCCGGGAGAAGGAGAGGCAAAGTGAAAAAACACAGGCCCGACCACAACAAAACCCCCAACACCCCACATTATGTCCCACAAAAGCTGGAAACACACAGCAGCGAGCAGCATCTGTGTGGAATAATAAAGCGGGTGTGGACGTGTGGTTCTCACAGGGCATTCGGCCGAGCCCGGGCAACGCGAAAGCATGCATAGTTAACGCTCCTGACTGTGTGAAAGCCTTTGTGGCGGCCCCGCTCCGCCGGGGACCCAGGGCCCGCGGCTTGGCAAGGGCCCGAGACATTTCTTGGAATGGTTTCCTGTTCATCACTGACACTGGTAATGAGAAATTTATACACCATCCTAAGCGGATAAATTAATTTCAAACACTTTAGACTTTGGAAGACAATGCCTCCTGGCAGGACCCTTTATCACCCCCTTTTATTAAAAAAAATAAAAAGAAGAAAGAAAAGGAAAGAAAGAAAGGAAGGAAGGACAGCTCCCCCCAACCCTCCCGGGACCATCCAAACACGACCTGTGTGCCCGGCCCTGGGGTTGCTCCCGGCCGGGGGAGCCTGCCCGACCCCGTGTGGCCCGGGCCCTGGGTCGCTTTGTCAGCTTTGGTTTCGTCCCCTTGCCCCTGCGGGAGCCCCACTTCCGCTCATCCCTGGCTCCACGCAGGGTTGGCACTGGGGCTGAGGACTGGGGCTTCTCAGGCTGCGTTGGTGAAAGGTAATTAAATTGTGATAATGTTTCCATTCAGACCCAGTTCCAGAGGAGCCTGGGGACGCCTCACACTCTCACCATCCCGCTGGACACCAGGGCCGGCCGGGCGAGAGCCCCTGCCTGGGGCCAGCGTGTCCTGCACTGTCCACACCGGCGGGGGCCGGCCGTGCCCTCAAGGTCCTTGTCACCTTGGGATGACACTGCCGGTAGCAGGCCTGTGATGGCTGATCAGTGCGGGCGTGGAGGTGGGGTTGCTGGGCTCCACCCAGGGCCGCAGAAACCCACAGCCCCTTCCCAGGACGCTGGGCACAGTGGTCTAGGGCAGTAAGGCCTTCATTTCTTGGCTGGAGAACTCTTTTTTTGGCCAAGGCACTCTGCTGGTCAGAGGAGCACCCAAGAGCTCGTCTGGCGTATGGCCTCCCTGCCAAAGCGTGAGTCCCACACCTCCCAGGACAGATCTTTCCTCTTGGGGGCAAACCTCTCCCACTCCCGTCCCACTCCTGTCCCACCCGCTTCTCAGTGTTACCCAAATGCCACCCGTCTTTCACGTCCGGACCCCGTTGCCAGAGCCACCCAGCCCCTCCTCCTGAGGCTATCCTGCCTTAGGGCTCCTTAGAACTCCTGCTGGGAATCTCCTCGAGTCCTGTCCCCTGACCGGGCTGAGGGCTCCCCAAGTTCTCACTGGTGCATTTCCCAGACAGTGACTCTCACCCTTTCCCAAGTGGGAGCCCGGGGAAGAAAGTTGGCAATTCATTGGATGTCTCTTTGGAGCAAAGAGACATTAAGTACACTAGAGGCGAAAACAGAAAATTACACTTTCCCTCTATTTGATGAAATTATCTAAGAAAACATATAAGGTAGTGTAGTAAGTAAATAAATGTAAATAAGCATCCAAAGAGCATTCTTTAAGAAATTAATTAAATGAGAAACAGCTGCTCCCATAACAAAACTTGTTTCTGTGTCAGATTGAATGTTTGGGGTGGTTGTACGCAATTCCAGAATAAGAGGGTTTCTGTTTGCTTTCGAATTTTTATTTTGAAATTCTTGTAACTCATATATACTGTGAAAATAGTAGAGAGAGGTCCTGTCTACTCATTACTCAGTTTTGAGCCATGGGGCGGCTTATATAACCACAGCGTGTGGTCCGAACCAGGAAACCAAGCTTTCTAATAGCCGTGTCTTCAGCTCGTGATAACCCCCTTGACAAGAAACATTCTTCTCACAAGGAGGTGATGAAATTTTAAAACCATCTTGAAAGCAATTAAAACTATATTTTAAAAACCTAACAATTGTTCTCTTTCTTTCATTGACAAGTGTGACTTTGAAACACCTTGTGATTATACAAGTGGGTGTCCTACCCCTACCCTATTGAATTTTTTCTCACAGAGGGGGTTTTTCTGTCATGATGAATGACCTCTGGTTTTCGTGGTTGGCTCAGTCACCTGCAGTGGTAAGGACTCAACAGAGGGGGTCCCCCTGACTTGGTGAGTGCAAAGTGGGGTCCCAGGGCCGCTACAGGACTGTGCCCTTCTCCCACCTTCCTGCCTGGCCACAGAGGGTTGGGGGCCCATGTCTCAGGCAGCAGAAGCCCCAGCCCCTCCGGCCACACCTGTTGCAGTTGCCAGGCAGTTCCTACTGTCTCTTGACGTCTTCTCTGCCTCTGCACTTCCTTCAGGAAGCCCTCTGTGATTTGGCCCATCTTTCCCCGCAGTGGTTGTGGGTAATCACGCTCCTCACACAGATCACACTGCATGGCGTTTCCTGTGCCCTGGACTCTGTCTGCCATGGAAACACAGCATCCTGAGAGCAGGGCTGGCTCTGGCTCCTCTCGGTGGTCCTGGCAACCTGCCCTCCCGGGCACGTAGTTGGGGCTCAGTCTTTACTGAAGGCAGAAAAATCCTCCTTGTGCTCTGCGTGACCCCTCGCCCTCCACTCCGACACCCCCAGGGCGAGGCACTTCCAGGTTTATGGACCAGCCCGTATCAATGTGCAAGACTGAACGTGCTCCCATCTGCCCTCCACCGCATGTCCTGAGGCTGACTCTGCCTGCGGGAGTTACTCCCCGACAGGCTCCCCAAAGCGGGCGTCTTGAGCCCCAGCCTCCCTCAACCCAGAGCCCTTGGGTTCTCCTAACCCCGATGCTCTGGAGGCTGCTTTTGGTGGTACTGCCTCCCTGCCCTCTTCGCCCAGACCAGGTGGAGCAGAGTCAAAGCCACCAGCTCCTCCAACAGACACTGTCTGCACTGGGTCTTAGCCGGGCTCCTGGAGGCTGTGGGGGCGATAAGGCCAGCAGAGCCTTGTAGTGGGGGACGGTTGGGGAAAGGCGGGCACCTGTCGCCTCTCCCACATCCTCAGTCCTTTTCCTTGAGCTGTGCCGCTGAGCTAGTCCCTCCACTCCGCTCACCCACCTTCCCAGCCCCCTTCCTCCTCGGCTTCCCCCTTCCCTACCCCTCCTCTTTGGCTCCCAGGAAACCTCCTTCCTTCCCCTGGTCCTGCCCCTGACTCATTGCTTTTTGGAACCCAAGGGCAGCCCCTCCCACTTTGGTGGGAGGTCCTGTCTTTGGTGGGTCGGACTCCTGGTGCCGATGGGAGAAGCAAGGCCTTCAGGTCTCGATTGGAGCTGCTGCCTATGTGTCCCTCAGCCCCTGGTGTGCCCTGAACTTGGGGAGGACTGGTCTTGGCCCTGGTGGTCCCCACCTGAACACTCAGCTCAGGCCGCGGACCCTCTTGTGTAGGTGTGTAGCTTTGGAAAGTGAGCAGGAAGAACAGAGGAGGTTCTGGGACACCCCTCAGCTCCAGGCAGGGGGCTGCCCAAGGCAGTGCTCAGAGGCTTATTAAGTCCCCCGCACTGTTTCCAAGCCGTGAGCCCCAGGACTCCATGGGAAATGGACCCTGATTGCTTCCCTCTCCTACATAAACGCCCCCTTGGATTTTTCTTCCCAGTAGGGAAGAGTCCAAGCTTTCTGCCGCCACCCACAAAGCCTGCAACGCCCCACCCTGTGTGTCCCTGGGAGCCCTGGCCCCTGGGAGCGGCCAGCCGGGCATCCTGCTCCTCATCCTGCAGATTCCTGCCTCCTGCTCTCCCTGATGCCCCCCTTGAGCCGCACACGGCGCTGGGTTCCTCCTTCAGGCTCAGATGCCCCCCACGTAACAGCCGTCTCTGATGACCCTCCTAACATCATCTGGGTCTCCCAGCCCCGCCCCAGCCAGCGCCCTCCGCCCTGCTGTGTCTTCACATGGCCAGGCCGTGAAGGGAAGGCTGTGAATGGCCACCTTGTGGAGAGAGCCCTGTGAACTCAGGCCCTGGAGCTCTCTGTGTCTCAGTTTTCCTCACCCATAAAGTGGGAATGGAGACCTGGCATAGCCAAATAAAGAAATAGTTTTTTAAAAAAGTAAGGTGGGTGAGGGACAGGTTGGTTGTTGCAAAGTTCTCGGTGCAGAAATCCTTTGTCTATGTAAGTCTGATCAGGATGACCTACAACAAAAGAAATGTTATTCCTTGTTCTGCAATTTTTTCTCTCTCTCTGATTGGAAACATGCTGTATCCTTAAAGAGCCGTCAGAATGGACTACCCTGTGTATTTCAGGCTATAGGCATCATTTAAAGAAGCACTTATTTATACTTTTCTTTTTTGCTTCACTGGATCTCAGTGGTGGCGGGTGGGACATGCGTTGTGTTTTGCTATGGCCCACAGTCTCTCTGGTTGTGGTGGGTGGGCTTAGTTGCTCTGCAGTATGTGGGATCTTATTTCCTGGATCAGGAATCGAAACTGGGTCCCCTTCAAGGGATCCCCTACAAGGTGGACTCTTAACCACTGGACCACCAGGGAAGTCCCTGTAGGCATCATTCTGAACTCAAAGCAAAAGCAGAATACAAAGATTACAGGAAAAAACAATACAACGATTACAGGAAAAGAAACAGATCTACTGTGGAATCAGATTTGTTCTTCCCTTTGACATAGCTGAAAAAGGTGAGTTTTCATTCCAATCTCAAAGAAAGACAATGCCAAAGAATGTTCAAACTACCGTACAACTGTGCTCATTTCACATACTAGCAAGATTATGCTCAAAATCCTCTGAGCTCAGCTTCAACAGTATGTGAACCAAGAACTTCCAGATGTACAAGCTGGGTTTAAAAAAGGCAGAGGAACCAAATTGCCAACATTTGTTGGATCATAGAGAAAGCAAGGGAATTTCAGAAAAACATCTACTTCTGATTATTGACTACACTAAAGACTTTGACTGTGGATCACAACAAACTGTGGAAAATTCTTAAGAAGCTGGGAGTACCAGACCACATTACCTGTCTCCTGAGAAACCTGTATGCACATCAAGAAACAATAGTTAGAACCGGACATGGAACAACAGACGGTTCAAAATTGGGAAAGGAGTACCACAAGGCTGTATATTGTCACCCTGCTTATTTAACTTCTATGCAGAGTGCATCATGCAAAATGCCTTAACTTGATGAATCACAAGCATGAATCAAGATTGCCAGGAGGAATTTCAATAACCTCAGATTGCAGATGATACCAGTCTAATGGCAGAAAGTAAAGAGGAACTAAAGAACCTCTTGATGAGGGTGAAAGATGAGAGTGAAAAAGCTGGTTTGAAACTCAACATTCAAAATGCTCAGATCACAGCATCCGGTCCTATCACTTCATAGCAAATAGAAGGGGAAAAGTGGAAACAGCGGGCTCCAAAATTACTACAGACGGTGACTGCAGCCATGAAATTAAAAGACGCTTGCTCCTTGAAAGGAAAGCTATGACAAACCTAGACATTGTGTTAAAAAGCAGAGACATCCCTTTGCCGACAAAGGTCTGACTAGTCAAAGCTATGGTTTTTCCAGTAGTCACGTACGGATGTGAGAATTGGATCATAAAGAAGACTAAAAACTGAAGAACTGAATCTTTCAAAGTGTGGTGCTGGAGAAGACTCTTGGGTGTCCCTTGGACAGGAAGACGGTCAAACCAGTCAATCATGAAGGAAATCAACCCTGACTATTCATTGGAAGGACTGATGTTGAAGTTGAAGCTCCAGTCCTTTGGCCACCTGGTGCAAAGAGCTGACTCATTAGAGAAGACCCTGATGCTGGGAAAGATTAAAAGCAAAAGGAGAAGGGGTCAGCGGAAGAAGAGATGGTTAGATAGCATCACCAACTCAGTGAACATGAATTTGAGCAAACTCTGAGAGATAGTGGAGGACAGAAGGGCCTGGTGTGCTGCAGTCCACGGCATTGCCAAGAGTCAGTCATGACAACAGCAACAATATGCATAGCTGCCTATGGCAGGGGAAGGAAAGTGATATATTTACAAGCCTTCTTGGAAAGTCACCTGCAGCTACCTCCTGCAGCAGTGAGTGTCTTCCTGCAAGAGACTTGTGATTATCCCCATTTCACAGGTGAGGAAACTGAGGCATTACCACATGCTCAAGCTCACACACACCAATTAGAGACTCTACCACTGCTTTCTCTGGATCCAAACCCTGTTCCCTTTCCCTGACTCCACACTGCCTCCCAGCAGCTGTAGTTGCTAAAAATATACTTGCTTCCCATCTGGGAGATGACAAATTTGACTCTGAATCCTGTCTCCAGCCTTCCATCACTTCTGCAAAAGTCCTGGAGGAGGGTCTGAGATCACATCTGTAAATTCCCTGGTATCCTGGGAGCTCATTTGTCTGGGCCAAAGAGCTGGGGCTTCATTTGAGGCCACCAGGAGCTCTCTGGCCATCTCTCCTTTCTGTCCTGGGGCCACCTTCCCTCTCTGGGGTGCGGGGCCAGCACCTCCATGGGACAACCCTTCTCCTGGTTGACTTGGGGAGTCACAGCCTCTTTGTTTTTCATCCCCACCATATGAAAATAATTAAACTTTCAACATACTCTTACTCATTGCGGGGATGCCCAGAAAATAAGAAAGACCTCATTACAAATCAACAATGACCACTGTTGACAATGGAAGTATAAACAGGGCCTATCATCAGCCCTGTTAATAGACACTGTGTTTGCTGTACACACATGTGGTTCAAGGCTGAGGTTCACATTGGCCAAGAGGGGCCAGTGAGGGCTTGGGGCTGCCCAAAATGCAAATCTGACAAGAGGGGCCGCATTCCCTCAACCCCCAGCCCTGTCCTGTGGGTAAGTGAGTTGCCTTGCTAGGTTGCTCAGATCAGTGTTTGGGAAATTTGGTCTGCACTCAGCCTGGGAGCAAGCGTCCTCTGTTTAGTTCAGCACAGATGGGCCCTTAGGAAGCCAGCACACACACATTCATGTACACGCAAATGCACACCTGCACAAGTCCCACTCAGATTTTTCCAGGGACCCCACCCAGTTGTTTGAAATGATTAGAAGGCTCTGGATGCCTCCTGTTTTCACACACCACTTGCTTTCTATGCAGACAATACAGACTTCTCTCAGGTAATTTTAAAGTTTTGGCTGCAAAGTAACAGATCAGATTAATTGCATTTACGCAAGATAGAACTGGGCTTCCCTGGTGGCTCAGATGGTAAAGAATCTGCTTGCAGTGCAGGAGACCCAGGTTCCTTCCCTGGGTCAGAAATAGCCCCTGGAGAAGGGAATGGCTACCCACTCCAGTATTCTTGCCTGGAGAAGTCCATGGACAGAGGAGCCTGGCTGTCTAAAATCCATACGGTCACAAAAAGTTGGACACAATGGAGCAACTAACACAAAAAATATAATTTGATTTCTGTCATAAAAAAGTGCAGAGGGGGGTGGTCCAGGCTGGCTTGCCAGCTCTCTCAGTGAAGTCCTTAGGGGCCCACGTCCCTTCTCAGCCATGCATGGCCTCTGTTCCCAAGGACACCTTCATGGCAAAGAGCTATTCCAGCCATCATCCCCACAGTCTGGCCCACTGGAGAAAGGAAGGGATGGAGAGGAAGGGAGCAACAGCCTTTAGATGTCTCTGTTTTTAAAATTTTTACTGAAGCTGATTTACAATGTTGTGTTAATTTCACCTGTATAGAAAAGTGACACTTATATATACGATTTAGCTCATCATGGAATATTAAATATAGTTTCCTATGCTATACAGTAGGACCTTGATGTTTATCTATTTTACATGTAATAATTTGCATCTGCTAGTCCCAAACTCCCACTCCATCCCTCCCCAACCCCACTTCCCCTTGGCAGCCACTGGCCTGTTCTCCACATCTATGAGTGTTTCTCTGTTTTGTAGATAAATTCATTTGTGTCCTATTTTAGACTGCACATATAAGTGATATCATATGGTATTTGTCTTTGTCTGGCTTCATTCACTTAGTATGACAATCTCCAAGTCCATTTATGTTGCTGCAAATGGCATCATTTCACTCTTTTATGGCTGAGTAATGTTCCACTGTGTGTATATATATACCACATCTTTATCCATTCCTCGGTCATTTGGGTTATTTCCATGTCTTTCTATTGTAAATAGTCACAGCTACCTCTTTAGTTCCCAAAAGCTTTCACATGACACTTCCATTGGCCAGAAGGTAGCTATGTGTCACCTTTTGCTACCTGGGAAATGTCATCCTCAATCCAGGCCAATTCCATGCAATGCAATAAGGAAGAATGGATATAACTGGATGAATCAGAGTGCTGTCCTGTGGACCTAGGTCTCTTTTTGACCTGGTGAAAAGATCCACAACCAGTTTTCACTTCTCCAGGAGCTAGAAGAGAGCTTATAGGCCAGTTCCATCCTTTTTTCTCCTGTTTCAGATGCTAAAACTAGCTCAAGAAAAGAGAAGTGACCCTCACAGATGCCATATAATCAACTGATGGAGATACTGGATGTGGTCTCTTGTTCTCCACACTCTCAGCCCAGAGTCTCTCTGCTCTTGGGTACCCTGTGTCCTGGCTCCTGGCCGCAGCCCGTGTGTGATGTAGAAGACAGGTCAGCGGAAGAGGGTCTGTGCTGGTGTTGGATGGGAGAAGGGCTCCTGAGAGCCTTCCAGAGGCCAGACAACAGCCTAGACATTTTACATCCATCAGTTTAGCTAAAAGTTCCAACAATCTGTAAGGAGAGAAGCACTGTTGATTTACAGAAGAGGAAAATGAGTCTTGGAGAGGCTAAGACCTTTGTCCAAGGTCATGGCTGCTGAGCCCCAGGGCTGGGTTGAAAGAGCGGTACTCAGGTCTGTCTCATCTTCTACTGCCCTGGGAAGCCCCATGTCACCCAAGCCACCCTTGCCCTAGGGTTTGAGCAGCATTCTTGCAGGGCACACTGGAGCGAGCAGCAGCGTCCAGGGTGGGCCGTGTGTCTCTGTGACCGGGCTTCTCCTCCCTGAGTCCCTTCCACCCCTGCCCACGCACATCCCCACAGCGCCTGATCTCTGTGGTCCTGGCCTTACCAACTGCAGTGCCCCCTCTGTCCAGAGGGTCAAGGGGTCATTCCTAAGCCTAGAATCACTCCAGGTACTTTGGATAGACAACCTCTCCAAGCTCAGCATCCTCATCTGTAAACTGGGCTCAACAGTATCTGCCTTGGTGCACTGCGGGGAAGAGTGGGCCAGTGGGCGCTCCCCCCATAAATACTCCTTCCCTCCCCTTTCCCATCTGTCCAGGGCCAGCTCTGCTGATGGTCTTTGGGCTTCAGCGTCCTCTCTTGTCTCTGCTGTGCCCTAGATACTGGCTGGGAATGTCCTAGAGAGCCTGCCTCCCTACTGGCTTCCTCCCTGCATCCAGCATCCCCTTTCTGAGCATCCCAGTGCCCGACTCGAGCCGTGCTGAGGGGGATCCATCCTGGGGAGCCTTGAGAAGCTCCCAGGCTGACAGCTGCCCGGAGGTGTGGGTTGTCCAGCAGGGTCAGATGGTGGCCCAGGGACATCCCTCAAAGTCCTGAGCCCAGATAGCCATTCCCCAACCCAGGCTCTATGAGGAGCCTGGTGGACATGCTCTGTAGGAGACCCCCAGAGCCCTGATATCATGTAAATGTCACCTAAAGGGACTGGTGCAGGAGTGCTCATGGCCACTGCCCTGGGCCACAGGAGCCGGGGAGTGAATTTGTATGAAGAAGCCCTGTTGCCTGTCAGGACCTGCTGGGGACCTTTTCCCTCCTTCCTTTGCTCCCTCCCCTCCCTCTGCCTAGAATGCCCTTCACGACTGCTTTTGTCTGGGTGATCTTATTTGTGCTCACGGTTAGAACAAGGGTTGCCTCTCTCAGGGAGTCTCCCAGTGCCCCCAGGATTAGACACCCCTACAGTGCCCCCTCTCAGCTTCACCAGAAAAATGCCCATTATCTGAGCTGGTGTAAATAAACGGTACTCCACAAACTGTTCCACTGGAAGATTTCAGCAGCAGAGAATAAACACTGGTGTTTCAGGTCATAGAGTAAAAACTGTCACAATGACAGTTCCTTTTGTCTCAGTGGTTAATGTGAACTTTGCAGTATCCTCGAAAATCTACACTTTTGTAACACAAAAATTTTATCAAATTATATAAATTTTTAAAAATTTATTTTTAACTGGAGGATAATTACTTTACTATGTTGTGTTGGTTTCTGCCATACATCAACATGAATCAGCCATAGGTGTGCATATGTCCCCTCCCTCTTAAATCTCCCTCCCACCCTTCTGGCTTGTCACAGAGCACCAGGTTGAGCTCCCTGCATCATACCCCAAATTCCCACTAGCTGTCTATTTCACATATGATAACGTGTATGTTTCAATGCTATTCTCTTGTTTGTGCCACCCTCTACTTCCTCCGCGGTGTCCAAGCCTGTTCTCTATGTCTGCAATCTCTGTGGCTGTCCTGCAAATAGATTCATCAGTACCATTTTTCTTGATTCCATGTATATGTGTTGCTGTTGCTGCTGCTGCTAAGTCGCTTCAGTCGTGTCCGACTCTGTGCAACCCCATAGACGGCAGCCCACCAGGCTCCCCCGTCCCTGGGATTCTCCAGGCAAGAACGCTGGAGTGGGTTGCCACTTCCTTCTCCAATGCATGAAAGTGAAAAGGGAAAGTGAAGTCGCTCAGTCGTGTCCGACTCTTCGCGACCCCATGGACTGCAGCCCACCAGGCTCCTCCGTCCATGGGATTTTCCAGGCAAGAGTACCGGAGTGGGGATATATATGTGTTAATATACAGTAAATTACATAAAATTTTATTTGCCACAATCCTTCAAAGAGATACATGCCCCTCCATAAGGGAATGTGTTTTCTCCAGCTTGAGAATCACCAACCTAGAGGTGGGGAGTGGAGGAGACATCTAAAGCCGACATAAGGCATTGGGATCAACTATTTCTGGAGCTGGAGACTCTCCTGCCATTTCTTACCTGGGTCTTGTTGCTCCATCTCTGGACCCACTTACCTTTCTCTGAAGTGACTGACGCTTCGGGCAAGTACTGCAGAGTCAGGCCAGCACAGTAAGGGAGGAAATGTTGATCAGCTGGAGACTTTACCATAAAGTTCAAAATACACCAGACAAAAGGGCATTTGCCACTTTTCCTACTTCTTTATGGTCTTTAACCAGGCTTGGTTCACCCTTGGGGGCTCTGGAAGTGTCTGCCAAATGAGTGAATGGAGTTCTCAAGACCAGAATCGACAAGGTTGATCCTTACTGAATGCTGGCCAGAAGGTTGAATGAGTGATTGTAGGAATGAATGAAGCTTCTGGGAAAAGGGGGTGGGAGATGTGCAGGAAAAGTAAACGGTATGCAACCCATTTCATCCCCACAACATCGTTAGGAGAAAGGTACCTTTGTGAGTCTGCTTGGGCTGCCGTAAGCAAACGCCACGCGCTGGATGGCTTAAGTAACAGAGATTTATTTTCTCACAGTTCTGAAGGCTCGGCGTCCATGCCTAGGAGGCCAGCAGAGTCAGGCCCTGGGGAGGGCCCTTCCTGAGGTGCAGACTGCCGCCCTCCTGCTGCGTGCTCACGTCATCTCTTTGTGTGACACAGAGAAGGAGGGACAGCGTGTGTTCTGTTGTCTGTCCTTATAAGGGTTCTGATCCCATTGTAAGGGGCCCACCCTCACAGCCTCATGTGGATTGAATTACCTCCCAAAGACCCTGCTTCCAAGTACCATATACCATCACATCGGGGTGAAAGGCTTCAACACGTGAATTTTGAGGGGATGTAATTCAGTCCACAGCTCTGCTAAATGTGCGCATCAGTTTAGGCTGGCTTATGCCACGGCAACAAACATTCCCAGCGTGTCAGTGGCTGAACACAGGTTCGTTTCGTCCACCTGCTCCACGTCCAGCGCAGGGCACCGAGGGGCCTCTGCCTTTCATGGTCAATTCATGGTCACCATGGGTGTGGCGGCCAGGGGAAGGATGGGGCAAATCACGTACCATTTCACTGGCTAAAGGAACTCATAAAGCTGTTTCTAAGTTCAAAACAGGTAGGGGGAAACAAAATTACTTCTCTGAGTGTTTGAAGAGCATCTGAAAGCACATATTGTTTATTAAAAGAGAAAGTGGATGGAGAAGTGCAACCACACCATGTGTCCAGAAGGAGAATTAGAGCGTTTGTGAATAGCCCAAATGACCCGTGTCATCTTATTCCCATTATACAGGTAGATAAACCGAGGTAAAGAGAAGTCATGAAAATTTTCCCAAGGTCACTCAGTTAGTAAGGCATGGAGCCAGGATTTGCACCCAGGAAGCCTGATTTGTGAGCCTAAGAGTAAGGCTGGCAAGGCAGACCTCTGATGGTCTCCCATTCTGTCCTAGAGAAAAGGCAGGCCATATACCATAGGTGCTAAGAGGAGGCCAGGAGGCTTGCACATTCAGGTATAACTTGTTCTATAACCTGCCCCACCAAGGAGCTGCCACTGTCCCCCAGAGCAACACAGGAAGCATAAGGCTCGCTGGATGGGCCCAGACTGGATTAACGACAAGGCACTGATCTCGTAGCTTGCCACAGGCCAGGCACCAATACACGCAGCACGGAAGCATCTGAAGTTTCCCCTCCCAGTCTCAAAATCAAGTTCACTGTTCCCACAAGCACCCCCGCAATCCTCGGCACGGAAAGCTCCTCACTCCACTCCAGGTCCTTGAGATGCCTGACGTGTCCTTCTACCCATCAACACCAAGAATCCACGTGAACCTTGAAGGGTTGGGCCCTGCTTGCCGGGGCCTCTTTCCCATCTCCCCTGCCCCTTGTGCTTGGTATTGCTGCCTTCAACATCCTACTAGTTCCTAGTGCTCAAGACCAGCCTGGACATTCTTCTGTTGGGCCCTCCAGGGGCCCAAGCATCCCCTTAGCAGAAGTGAATTTAATTAAATAGGTGCACGGAGTTGATCTGAAGAGGATTGAATGAAGAAGACTGCTTGTCTGGATATCAAATCCCTCCTGGGTTAACTGCTCAGCATAGTCGGGGTAGACATGAGTTGGACTTGCTGTCTCTTTATACCAATGTCTGGTCAATTTGGAAACCTAGTCTATAGTAAACAGACAGGCGGATGGATGAATGGATACATGGACAAGAGATGGATGGACAAATGAATAGGTGGATGGACAGAAGGAGGATGAATGGATGGATGGATGGACGGACAAATGGATGCAGGGAGGGATGAATGCATGGATGGATGGATGAATGGACAGAGGGATGGATGAATGCATGGATGGATGGATGAATGCATGGATGGATGGATGGATAAACACATGGATGGATGGAGGGACTGACAGATGGATGGAGGGATGGTGAACGCATGGACGTATGGACGGACAGATGGATGGCTGGTTACTGGAGCTGTAATCCTATGCAGCTTCCCATCAAGTCTTCTCAGGACTGTGAGCTCGTGCGATCCTGGCACAGGTCAGGTCAGTAAATGCTTGTTGAATGAATGAATGAGGCCAGAGACCAGCACCAAGTCTGGACGAGACTCACTAGCAGGACCTCGGGCTCTTGCCCTCGGGTCCAAGGGCTGCCCCACCCAGCTCACAGTTTCCCCTGACGAGAGCTCCTCCGTGGTGCCCAGCATTACTGACCACAAGTTTGCACGTGAGGCACGGCGGAAGCACACGGGAGCCTCAGAGAGCGCCTTTTGGACAGCTTATCTCTTGGCAAGATTAAGCCGGCTCTCCACAGCGGGGCCCGTATTGCAGGTCTGCGGGGAGGGCCAGGCCCGCCGAGTCTGCACCTTTTACCCGGCATCTGTCCCTGGGATCAGGAGAGCCGGGAGGCTGGATTAGACGGGTCAGCGCCCTGATTGACAGTGACACTTCCACCCGCGCCCCCGCCTGCCCCCCGCCTCTCCCGCTGTTCCTCTCCTGCCTCACCCGGGCCCCATCCTGTTCCCGAGAGCGGCCACTGCCTTCTAATCTCCTTACCAGGAAATTATTTTCCTGGGTGTGAAATCCCTGCCCTGGGAGGGAGGGCCGCAGAGCAGCCTGCCCTGGCCTGGAGGCTGACCGCAGGGCTGGCTCCCAGGGACATCTGGCATGGGGGTGGGGACAGCCACAGCCAACAGTGGGCACTGCTCAGGCGGTTCCATCCCAAATATGACCCTGACCTCCAGAGTGGGCTGTCCCCACGCTGCCTTCCCCTGTCTCCATTCAAGGGACTTTTTGAGAATGGGACCTGCCTGCCAGTTGGTGACTGACCCTTCCAGGAGAAAGCAGCACGGAGGTGGTGTGGGGGGCACTGGGAAGGACCTGGCCCCTGGGGAGGTGGCCTGGGACCCCACCCTGGCCCTGCGCCAGCTGCTCTGTGACTCTGGACACATCCCGGCCTCTGTGACCTCAGTTTCCTCCTGATGTAACCGTGAATGGACTCTGAAGTCAGGCGCGGGGTCTGTACTTCGCATCCCCGGATCGGGGTGTGTATGAACAGGAGCACAGCTGGGGAGCAGGAGAGCGGCCCCGAGCCCAGAACATTCCTCAAAGAGGCCCAGGTCCAACTGGTCCAGGTTTTGAGGGACTATTTGCCTGTGGTAGCTCCTAAGACCACAAAGAAAAACTTTAGGGGAAGCAGGGTGGAAGCTGGGGGCCCTGTGTAATTCACAATATCCACAAACCTGCGATCAGACCAAGGGATGAACCCACGAGGAACAAGGGCTGGGACCGCTCTTTAATGCACATGCTGGCAGCTGCCTGTCAAGGTGGTGGGGCAGGAGGGGAGGGGTGGTCTGACTATACC
Source organism: Hydropotes inermis (assembly GCA_020226075.1). Taxonomy (NCBI): domain Eukaryota; kingdom Metazoa; phylum Chordata; class Mammalia; order Artiodactyla; family Cervidae; genus Hydropotes; species Hydropotes inermis. The sequence goes on along the minus strand of CM035281.1, from coordinate 6,498,267 downwards.
ACGGGGCTCCGTGACCTTGGACCATCGGTAACTTCTCAGTGCCTCAGTTTCCTCAACTGTGAGGTGCCGATACAGCCGTCTTTTAAAAAATATATATTTATTTATTTGGTTGCATCAGGTCTTAGTTGTACCACATGGGCTCTTCGCTGCAGCACACAGACTCTCTAGTTGAAGCATGTGGCTGAGTTGCTCCGTCGTATGTGGGATCTTGGTTCCCTAAACCTGCGTCCTCAGCATTGCAAGGCAAATTCTTCAACAACTGGATCTCCAGGGAAGTCCCCAGCAACTCTGCATCATAGGCTTGTTGTAAGGATTTCGGGGCATGAATATATGTAAAATTCTTAGACAGGTCCCTAGAACAAGTGCTGCTTTATGATTACTATTATTATTATTTTATCACTATTGTTTGTCACAGAGCAGTGCTCAAGCCATTTTTTGCTGCTGTGGGCTGAATTGCATCCTCTAAAAAGATGTGTTGAAGTCCTGACCCCTGACACCTGTGAATGAGAACTTTTTTGGAAATACCTAGGGCTTCCCAAGTGGTACTAGTGGTAAAGAATCCACCTGCTAATGCAGAAGCCATGAGAGATGCAGGTTCAATCTCTGGGTCAGGAAGATCCCCTGGAGGAGGGTATGGCAACCCACTCCAGTGTTCTTGCCTGGAGAATCCCATGAACAGAGGAGCCTGACGGGCTACAGTTCATGAAGTCGCAAAGAACCAGACATGACTGAAGCGACTTAGCACGCACACACAGGGTCTTCAGAGAAGTAATCAAGATAAGATGAAGTCCCGCTGGAGTAGAGCGGGCCATTTTTCCAATGCAACTGTCATCCTTATTGGGGAGACACAGAGACAGTCACAAGTGGAGAAGTCCCTGTGGGGACAGGGGACAAGATCAGGGTGACGCAGCTGCAGCCTAGGAGCCCCAAGCCCACACTGAGGCTGGCAGGCGGCAAGGAAGGATCCTGCCTAGAGTCTCAGAGGGAGCAGGGCCCTGCTGACACCTTGATTTTGGACTTCTGGCCCCCAAGACTGTGAGACAGCACCTTTCTGTCTTCAGCCACCTGTTCGTGGTGCTTTCAGAGCAGCCTTCAGAAGCTGTTGCAGTAACCAGAGGACTGACCGCGGACCAGGCAGGCCCGGCACACAGTAGGTGCTCATTCAGGGCTGGCTGATCTGCTTGCAGGATGCCTGAGGATGGGGAAGGGTGGGGTGGGGAGGGCCCACTGTCTACGCCCTCTTCGAGGCCTGGCCATGGGCCTTGGTGTGGCTGACAGGGACTCTCAGGGCTGCTGGCTGGAGGAGGCATGGCTTTTTGATGTGTGTGTCTGACCTCCTGGCCACAGGTCAGCCCTCAGAGGTGAAGAGGGTGCGGCCGTGGGGTCTTGCTGACAGAGTCAAGGGTCCCGGGATCAGCGACACCTCTGAGAGGATGCAGCTGCCTTTGAACCAGGCTCTCTGGATGGACAGACAGAAAACAGGCCCCAGGGCAGGGCTCCCTCCTCTGCTCCCCAATTCACCCTCATGGGAACCCTATGCCCCTAGAGACACTGATGTGGTCCAAACACCTCTGGGGTTGAGAGACCCCCGGAGAAGGGCTGCCATACTGCCTGTCCTGGGAGCCCCTGGGGGAGGTGCTGGGGTCCAAGCAGAGGAGAGTTTCCTGTGTGCTGGCAGGCTGGGGGTAGAGCATATTTACACAGGGCATCTCCGCCGGGACAGTACAAGCACACTTGCCCTGCAGACATGGAGACTGAGGCTCAGCCAATCCCACGCTGGCCACTGAGCAGAAGAAAGTCAGGCTTCCACCCAGTCCCTTGGGCCCCAAGGCCCAAGTCCACTGTGTGCTTTTTTAAGCAGAAAAAATTTCCCCTCAAGCAGTCCTAAACATTTCCACCCACCTGTAAGCCCTTTCCCTATCCAGTACTTTGGAATACCAATGCCATTAACTCTCCCTTAAAGGAACCATTCTGAGTTCCCTCCCAAATCAACGTTTGTCTTCTGGGCCCTTGAAATTTCATGTGCTACAGAACAAACAGATGCGCGGCCTGGAAAAAGCGTGAAGGACCCTGGGAGCTTGAAAGTCCCAAACTTGACCTAGCTGTTATCTTTCTCTACCATTCTGGGCACAATACAGAAGCTTCTTGTGCCTTGAATGTCCCATTTATCAGTTGTTGTTCAGTTGCTCAGTTGTGTCCAACTCTTTGCGAACCTGTGGACTGCAGCACACCAGGCATCCCTGTCCATCACCATCTCCCAGAGCTTGCTCAGACTCATGTCCATTGGGTCAGTGATGCCATCCAACCATCTCATCCTCTGTCATCCCCTTCTCTTGCCTTCAGTCTCTCCCAGCATCAGGGTCTTTTCTAATGAACCAGCTCTTTGCATCAGGTGGTCAAAGTATTAGAGCTTCAGCTTCAGTCCTTTCATTGAATATTCAGGATTGATTTTCTTTAGGATGGACTGGTTTGATCTCCTTGCAGTCCAGGGGACTCTCAAGAGTCTTCTCCAACACCACAGTTCAAAAGCATCAATTCTTAGGTGCTCAGCCTTCTTTATAGTCAAACTCTCACATCCATACATAACTACTGGAAAAGCCATAGCTTTGACTAGATGACCTTTATTGGAAAAGTAATGTCTCTGCTTTTTAATATGCTGTCTAGGTTGGTCATAGATGTCCTTCCAAACAGCAAACATCTTTTAATTTCATAGCTGCAGTCACCATCTGCAATGATTTTGGAGCCCAAGAAAATAAAGTCACTGTTTCTATTGTTTCTCCATCTATTTGTCATGAAGTGATGGGACCAGATGCCATGAAGTGATGGGACCAGATGCCATGATCTTAGTTTTTTAGAATGTTGAGCTTTAAGCCAGCTTTTTCACTCTCCTCTTTCACCTTCATCAAGAAGCTCTTTACTTCTCCTTCGCTTTCTGCTGTAAGGCTGGTATCATCTGCATATCTGAGGTTATTGATATTTCTCCCAGCAATCTTGATTCCATCTTGTGCTTCATTCAGACCAGCATTTTGCATGGTGTACTCTGCATGTAAGTTAAATAAGCAGAGTGACAGTATGCAGCCTTGATGTATTCCTTTCCCAATTTGGAACCAGTCTGTTATTCCATGTCTGGTTCTAACTGTTGCTTCTTGACCTGCATACAAGTTTCTTAGGAGGCAGTTCAGGTGGTCTGATATTTCCATCGCTTTAAGAATTTTCCACAGTTTGTTGTGATCCACACAGTCAAAGGCTTTACTGTAGTCAATGAAGTAAAAGCAGATGTTTTTCTGGAATTCTCTTGCTTTTCTATGATCCAACAGATGTTGGCAATTTGGTTTCTGCTTCCTCTGCCTTTTCTAAATCCAGCTTGAACATCTGCAAGTTCTCAGTTCACGTACTGTTGAAGCCTAGCTTTGAGGAGTTTGAGCATTACTTTGCTAGCATGTGAAATGAGTGCAATTATGTAGTACTTTGAACATTCTTTGGCATTGCCCTTCTTTGGTATTGAAATGAAAACTGACCTTTTCAAGTCCTGTGGCCACTGCTGAGTTTTCCAAATTTGCTGACATATTGAGTGCAGCACTTTGACAGCATCATCTTTTAGGATTTGAAATAGCTCAGCTGGAATTCCATCACCTCCACTATCTTTCTTTGTAGTAATGCTTTCTAAGGCTCACTTGACTTTGCCCTCTAAGATGTCTGGCTCTAGGTGAGTGATCACACCATCATGATTATCTGGGTCATGAAGATATTTTTTGTATAGTTTTTCTGTGTATTCTTGCCACCTCTTCTTAATATCTTCTGCTTCTGTTAGGTCCATACGATTTCTGTCCTCAGTTGTGCCCATCTTTGCATGAAATGCTCCCTTGGTATCACTAATTTTCTTGAAGAGATCTCTAGTCTTTCCTGTTCTATTGTTTTCCTCTATTTCTTTGCAGTATTCACTTAGGAATGTTTTCATATGTCTTCTTGCTATTCTTTGAAGATTTGCACTCAGATGGGTATATCTTTCCTTTTCTCCTATGCCTTTTGCTTCCCTTCTTTTCTCAGCCATTTATACGGCCTCCTCAGACAACCTTTTTGCCTTTTCGCATTTCTTTTTCTTGGTTTTGATCATTGCCTCCTGTACAATGTTATGAACCTCCGTCCGTAGTTCTTCAGGCACTCTATCAGACCTAATCCCTTGAATCTATTTGTCACTTCCACTGTATAATCATAAGGGATATAATGCATCAGCTACTTACTGCCAAGTAACAAACTACCCCAAATGGCATGACTCCAAAGCATTGGTTTACTCAGGATTCTGCTGTTGAGGGAGGTCTTGCTGGGGTCATTTGTGCAGCCGGCAGGAGTGGTCGGTTTTCCTGCCCGCAGCCTGTTCGTGTTCATCAGGACAGCCCACCTCTTGTGGGGCTGCTGCATCACCCTAGGAGAGCAGGGCCCTCTGAGCATCATGCCTGAGGGTGCCTCAGTACGAAATAAGTCACAGGGCCAAGTCCAGAGGCAGGGTGGGCGGAACCCACAGGACTGGAACAGCAGGAAGTGGGGTCCACAGGGGGCATTTATGTAATCATTTGCCACATCCTCTATGTCCTAAATTTAAAAATTTTAAAGGCAGAGGAACATAGCTAGAAGATTCGGTCGTCAGTCCTCTCTGTTCGCCCTCACACAGCAATTATGTGGGGCCTTATTTAGGGTTTAGGAAAAGTCATTTTCAACATAATGCTGCCGATTGAGTTTCCCAGCAACCCTCTGACACAGGTGTCATCAGAGAAGAGGGATTCAGGAAAAGCAGAGGCTAAGAGGTGGTGAAGGAGGCGGGACCCAGGCCACATGGCCCGAAGCCTGTAGGGCCACATCTGTCTGTCTGGCTGTTCCCCTTTCCCAGAGGCAGGGCTCAGCCCAGGCTGGCGGGCTCTCCCGGGATGAGGCAGCTCTGGAAGCTGTTTTAGAAAGAACCAAGGGCAGCAGTGAGTGTTTCTGAGAGTCCCGCAGTGGGGGTGAGCCGTGTGATGGCCTCCTGTTCCTAGAAGCTGTTGCTGCTGCCCTGGGGGCTGTTCTCTGGGAGGCTGAGGAGTGTCCACGTGGAGCATCTCCCATCACGGCCAAGATGGCTCTGCAGGTCAGCTGAGGCCACGGAGATGGAGAGGAGTGCAGGGCTTCCCTAGCCTTGGAGGCCGACACCGTGCGGTCTGGGCCCTGTCTCTCTACGGGATGTGGCCCAGCAGCAAGGGCAAGAGCTGGGCTTGAGACACCACAGCCCCAGAATGCCGCCGCCTGGAGCAGGCGCTACTTCCTGCTATAGGCCTGGGATTCCGCCAGGTCCAGGGGCCCCTCGGGACACATTGTTCTTCCTGGCTGTGATGCCATTACCCGCTTCTAGAACGGAACCCGCCCATTCACACCACAGCTGCCAAAGAGGGAAGATTCAGTGTTTACAACTGTTGGTGTAAATAATGTGTGTGCCCACAATGGGGGAGCGCAGACCACACCCCCATGATGCTTCTCAGGGAACAGAACGTGTTCTGGTTTATCTTCCTTTCTGAATGGAGGTGAGGTCACCAATATCTGAAAACACACATGTCACACTGGAGTGGGTCCATATCTGCACACCTGCTATGGTTGAGCATATGATGTGCGGAGGGTACACAGTGCCTACAGTGACCTATGATATGGGTGCGGACGTTACGGGTGTGCCTTGCTGTGAAGCTTCTGAGTGCTGCATATTGTATGTGGATCTGGTTATAGGCACATACCCACAGTGGTGATGTGCTATGTACATCGTTAGATGTGTCATCTTCGGGTTTTTTAAAATATTTATCTATTTGGCTGCCTCGGGTCTTAGTTACGGCACGTGGGATGATCTTCGCCGTGGAGGGAACTTGTGATGCTCTCTAGCTGTAGTATGCTGGCTCGGGAGTGTGTGGGCTCAGTCGTTGTGGCATGTGGGCTGAGTTGCCCTGAGACCTGTGGGATCCTAGTTCCATGACCACGGATTTCAGCTGTGTCCCTTGCATGGCAAGATGGATTCTTAATCACTGAACCACCAAGGAAGTCCCTAGATGTGTCATCTTTGGATGCGTGTACCCGTATGTACTTCACACCCACACCCACGTATGCATAGCACGTGCTCTTATGTACTATATATGATCTGTCTGGAAATGTGCACTGGGGAGCCTGTATGCGTATACATGCTTTGTATGCGCGTAAGCAGCACATTTGCTCTGAACCCCTCTGAATCTGACCATGTGTGGGAATGGCCACAGGAGCACATGGCTACTTGGGGCTATATGGGCCCCCACGTTCCACCTCGTCCCCTGAGCCAACTGTCACCTTCTGGCCACCCCCCTTTGTTTCCAGCTTCCCCCCTGCATGTTTGCAGACATCCTTCGCACTGTCCCTCTGCTCTGAACACTCCTAATCCTCCCACAACTCAACCCCCTAATCCTGGGGCCTGAGCTCCCGGGAGTGTTCCCTTGGAAATGAGGGGGCTGTGACCGGCTCCGTGGCTGTGGCTGGCAGTGAGTGGGGACCCGCTCCCAGACTCTGCCACCTCCCCCCGCCACTCTCCTAGATGCCTGGAACCAGGGCGCACTTACTCTCAGCTCTGGGGCAGGGACCTCAGGCCCAGGCCCAGGGTCTCCAGGTGCTTCGAGCTGGGCTCATCTTGGCCATCTGTCTGGAGCTGCGCTGCTTCCGTCAGGACAAATCCGGCTCTTCCTCCAGGAAGCCCACTGGCCTAAATTGACCCACCGCTCTGTTAGCTCATGTTTCTCACTTCCTCGGTCTTCATGTATTTCATCCATCCCATCCCAGGAGGTGGGATTTTCCCCAACATCCTTGGCCTTTTGCCCCACTTCTTCATTTTCACCGCAGAGTTGGTGCTGACCACCCGTTTGGGGGAATTAGGGTGAGGAAAGGGGCAGCCCGGCCACAGGGAGGGCACATGTGGCTGAGCCTTTCAGAGCTGCCAGCAACTCTGGGAGGTAGGGAGAGGTAGGTCCAACTTGAGGCTCGTCCCGTTGTCATCACATAACCATAAACTCTGGTTCACCTTTTCTCTTTCAAATGGCATTTTTATCTCCATCTACCATAATTTTAACCTCCTAATTAGTTACTTTGCCAACAAAGGTCCATATGGTCAAAGCTATGGTTTTTTCAGTAGTCACATATGGATGGTGAGAGTTGGACCATAAAGGCCGAGCACTGAAGAATTGATGTTTCTGAACTGTGGTGTTGGAGAAGACTCTTGAGAGTCCCTTGGACTACAAGGAGATCAAGGCAGTCAATCTTAAAGGAAATTAACCCTGGAGTGAGTTAATAATTAATTAATAATTAATTAATTAATTAATTAATACTGGAGTGAGTTGCCAGTTCCTCCTCCAGGAGATCTCCCTGACGCAGGGATGGAACCCATGTCTCCTGTGTCTCCTTGTGTTGGCAGGCTGAATCTCTACCACTGAGTCACCTGGGAAGCCCCTTGTAAATGGATACCTAGTGCATCATGGGGTTCCCAGGTGGCTAGGATGGTGAAGAATCTGCCTACAGTGCGGAGACCTGGGTTCAATCCCTGGATTGGGAAGATCCCCTGGAGGACGGTATGGCAACCCACTGCAGTGTTCTTGCCTGGAGAATCCCCACGGACAGAGGAGCCTGGTGGGTTACAGTTCGTGAGGTCACAAAGAGTCAGAGATGACTGAACGGCTAAGCACAGCATAGGCTGGCCAGGGCTTTAAGGAAAGGAGCAGACTGCAGAGCAGACAGTGCTGGTTAGGTTGTGGAGGGTTTAGACAGAGCAGTCAACGAAGACCTGTCCAAGGAGAAACCAGAAAGATGAGGGTCAGTCTGAAAAAAGAAAGAGAAAGAGTGTTCTGGGGTGAGCGACAGCATACGCAAAGGTCCTGATGTTGAGTGTGGCCGGAATGTAGTGAGAAAAGAGGAGCAAGAGTTGAGTTTGGGGAAAAAGGCTGGCTCGTCCCTTATATGACACCGTCTATAGACTGGGTTCTATCCGAACTGGGCTGGGGAGCCTTGAAAATTTGGGGAGAAGGTAAAGACTTGACTCATGAGTTTTACAGAACAATCTGGCAGCCATGAGTTTTCTGAGAGCAATGCCTGGGCAACCACTCAGCGGGCACAGTGCAGGCATTGTCTCAAATCCTGGGCAGCGTGGGGATGATGGCTGGAGCCCTTTTCCAGCCAGCAGCTATCAACACTAGGACAGCAAGAATAGTAGCAAGACAGTTGCTTGTTCATGGGCGTCATCTCATTTATCCCTCACCCCCAGGAGTTAGACGTTCTTCTGTACCTTCACTTGTCGGACATGGAGCCGAGGCTCAGAGAAGTTAGATAACTTAGCCAAAGTCACCCAGGCTTTCAGGCACAGAGCACAAAGATACACATGGCTGCAGAGGGTGGGGTGCCTCTCCTTATTCTCTGGAAAGAGATGGGTTTTGCTCCCGGAGAAAACTTCTCTTTGGATGTGTTACAAAGCATGTTCTTAAACATTTTTAAAAGGCACAATAACTTTGCCATAGTGTTTCTTAGTTAAAAAAACAAAAACCAAAATATGGAGCTTTCAGAGCGGTTGGTCCAGGGTGGGATAGAAGCATCATGGAGGACACCAGGGCACATTTGCTGCCCCCCACCTGGCAATCTTCCAAAGTGGTGCTTCTCCATGGCTGTGAAGACGGTGACAGAAAGATGAAAATCGGGAGGTTGGCGTGTCGGGACACAGGTGGAGCCAGGAGCCGCAGGAGCGCCCTTCAGATCTGCTTGCCTTCCCGTCAGCCAGCAGTGCCCTCATCCGGCTGCCTCCCTCAGATATGAGAACAGGGAGGGCCGTTAATGGGGCCCTGAACACCCTCAGTGTCCCCACATCAGGTCCTGACCTCCCAGGAGGGAGGAAATATAACTACTGGAGATTTGATAGAATTATCAAAAAATATATCAAGTCAGCTACCTAAATTTTGAAACAAGCTGGAAAATGTCCTACCATATAAGAGGCCATCTCAAAGCAAGGTCACGACTGTCACCTCTTAACAGACGCCCACCACCATATTCATGTTATCTGCGCCACCTTCAGCACACACACACACACTCTCTCTCTCTCTCTCTCTCACTCACTCACACAAAGACCTAAGTGTTTTTTGCTTAGCCCATCATTCTGAAATGCATGGATTCCCTGCATCTGATCAGGCTTCCATGCAATAGACGTTTTCCACCTGTCACACTTTTTTCTTCCAATTCACCAATTTTCTTTTCAGCCATGGCCTTTGAATGGTTTTTAATTTTAATGCCTGCGTTTTATTTTAACTTCTCAGCTTAGGGTTCTGGCTTGAAGCTGCTGCTGGCATGCCTTTAAGGCTTGCACTTCCACCAGGTACAAACCTGAGCTTTCAGCTTTTCACAGAAGACTTTAAAAACCCCACTCAGAGTTCTGAGCAGCGAGGATGCACCTCCTTGTCTGGGTTAGTCTCATTTTCAGAGACAGTGGCCTCTTTTCCAGTGTGTTAGCTTTTTGCAAAGGTCCGCACTCCAGCTGCCCCCCAGCACAGGCCCCAGGCCATATCTCCTGCCCCAAACTGGCATTAAACGCCAGCTTCCACCCCCATCCCCAGCCTCTCACCCCATGGGTAGCTGAAACATCAGCCCTGACTGACCAGTGTCCGTGGCCATCTTGTCTCTTCGTTATTGGCCCTGGCATCTCCCTTTCCTTTAAGGTTGGCTCTGCATTTAAAACCGTTTTAAAAATATCATGTAGGCTTGGGTGCAGTGTTTCTTTATGCTTGCATCAGAAGTGGGGGTCCACTCTTAGGAGGCTGCTTGGCCTAGCAGCAGTTTCAGTAGCTGAGTTCACTCTGCTGCTGCTGCTGCTGGTAATGATGTTGAAGATGAGATGAAGTCTCAGGGGTGGAGGACAGAGAGCGGCATGATTCGTGCCCCTCCCTCCCACAACCACCAGGCTCTGTAACAATTGTGGTTGGCTGGCTGTCCCTCCTCTCTGCTCCTGTGAGAAGGTTGTCATTGGCTGAAATGACAGAGGTCCCAGAAATCCTCTCCCCCAGGTCATCTTGCAGCTTTAAGACCCCCAAGTGACCCTGGGCTTTTTTAAGGCCGAAGTCCGTCCCCCATCACAGGGAAAATCCATTCCCCATCACTGGGCAGAGTGCCTGGGATTCCCCCTCTCCCCACGCAAGGGACAGGGCTGTGATATGGCTCCTTCTGCCCTGGGTAATTCAAGGTGAGCCCTGAAGGCCCTGGGAGGTTGGGTTCATCAGGGGGCCATGGAGAGCAGGGCCTGGTTCCGTCCTGAAGTCCTGGAGGTGAGTGGGCGGGGCCTGGCCATCTCAGGCTGTCAGAGATGTAATCCCCTCCTTCTCCTTCCGTCTTCCTCCTGACTGTGTCCGCTGCCTCCTTCCCACACCACCCACCTGCTTCAATACGGACTTTCACGCCTCTGGGCCCGTTCAGATGCAGGGCAGCTCTGGGTGGGAGTCGGGTGCTTGCTCCTAACCCTCCGCGTGACCTCCTCCTTCCAGGCTACGGTACCCCCACTGTAACTGCAGAGGCGGGTGGGATGGTTTCCCGGAACCCTCCCAGCTCCAGCCCCTCTAGCGTCCCTGGTCTAGGGCGGCTGGTTGGGAGCTGGGGAGAGCTTCCTGGTCTGCGTCTGAAATACAGAAAAAGCTTTATACGCAAAGATGCTTCCCAGAGCATCACTTATATTTGTGAAACACAGGGGAAAAACCCACAAGCCTTATGAGAGGGGTTTTGTTCAATAAACTGACACATTTCTTAGATTGAATATCCAGCATTCTGAAGAATTGCTAACAATATGGTGGACAGTTGGAATGGTTTGAATATCGTAGAAAAATGTACCATGTCACAGAGCCAGTGAAAGGGTCGTGTGGACCCCTTTCTCTCAGCTCTGCATGCCGATGTCCTCTGCCGGCTCCTCCTGTGGCTAGTCTTGGGCTGCGAGATGTGGTGACTGTTCTAGAAATCACATCCAGACACAAGCATATGCAGAGGAAAAAAAGGGACTTTCTCTTTCAAGATCAAGGAAACCCAAGAGGCCGCAAGGACTCCCCTTTGCCCTCATGGCCTGGAAATAGGTGTTCACTGATGTATCGGCTAGTAGATGGCAGGTCTGGGCCTCACCAAGACAGGCTGTGGCCAAATCCTGGGGTGGCTGCATGTGGGGCCCCCCATGCATGGAAAATCTTGTTACCACATGAAGGGGAAGAAGCAATCCTCAAACTGTATGTAATGGGAACTCTGTCATTATCTTTGTTGGTCTCCTATATGTCTAAAATGATTTCAACATAAACATTTTAAAAAATCTAAGATCATTTTCCTAGGCTAAGCCTTTGGAAAATCAATGAGAAGTGAATACATCATACTGGGGATGGTGATGTATTTTCCCCTCACTGTTTCCTTTCCTTGATTGATAAAGAGAAATCAAAAATGATAATGATCCTACTGCCACTGAGGTGTGGTAAGGAAGCCAAGCCTGTACTGTCTAAATATGCATGAGAGAAAGTGAAAGCGTTAGTTGCTCAGTCCTGTCTGCCTCTTTGCAACCCCGTGGACTATAGCCTGCCAGGCTCCCATGTCCATGAAATTCTCCAGGCAAGAATACTGGAGTCAATTGCCATTTCCTTCTTGAGGGGATCTTCCTGACCCAGGGATCAAACCTGGGTCTCCTGCATGCATATGAAACTTGAAAAAATGTTTTTTAAAATTATATCCATATAGTAATAGCACTCTCTGTTCTAGCCCAGCCTCCCCGTGAGCAGAACCAAGACCTGGGCATGCAGCTGATGGTTGATTTGGGAACATCACCAGCAGCTAGAGTGAGGGGTCTGGAAAGTGAGGAGAGAAAGCCAATTTAACACTACATCCATGTGGGCAATGGGGGCGCCACCTGACCGGAGCCATATATCCCAGTTGGGTGGGAGTGGCAGGCACAGTGGCCAGGACCCCGATGCTTGGGCCCTGGCCCATCCCCCACCCTGCCCGATGCACAGGCCAAATGCCCAAGGCCCTGCTGTAACTACTGATAAAGCTGCCGAAACAAGCAGAGATCCAGCTCCGTCTCTCCACGGGGAAGCTGGGGTGATAACAGCTCCTTCCCTGAAACTGGGAGGAGCCAGAGAAGTGAAGCTGTGCAGCTTACTCGATGAAAAATGATGGTTCATGTCCAGAGTGTCCTCACCCCAGGCCTGGGGGGTAAGGGAATACCTAACTTGCCCAAGGCCACACAGCCAAGAAGCAGTCAGCCTGGGAATTTAATCTGAGCCTTGATCCCCTAATGCATGCTGCTCTCTGTCTCTCTGTGTGGGGTTCTGCTTGCTGGTTTCTGCGGCCATCACTGACATCCCCGGCTGTAAGGCCAAACTCGCCATCACCTTGGTTCCCTGCTGGAACCACTGGATCCCAGAGGCTGTGAGCTGGCCCCGTAAGGTGTGGGGAGCCTGCCCCCGGTTGCAGCTGTGTCCCTGGAGCTGGCAGCATTATGGCTGTAGTGAGGAATGTCCTCTGGGGAGATTTCGTGTCTGGCGATAGACTTGTGGGCTTGATTTAGCTATCCGCCTCTGTTCCACCCAGAGCAGGCGGCGCACAGGTGCAGAGTGGATAAAAAACCAGAGAAAACCAGAGGAGTCCATGGGAGCTTGCTGAGGGGAGTAGGAAACTTGAGTCTGAAGAGCGTTTATTGGTGCCAGGCCTGTGATCTCAGGGGATATGTGAAGAAGACCTATCAGGTCACATACCTGTTTTACAAGAGTAAGAAACTGAGGCTCAGGGAGGTTAGGGAACTTGACCAGGAGGCTAGTCGAAGGAACTAAGGAGCTCTGCTCACTGTGGGGAAGGGCCTCCTGGGGCCACAGCACCTGCCCTGAGCTTCCTCTGGGACCAAACCCTGGGGGTTCCATGCCTTTTGCCCCCGGCCCTGCCAGTCTGCCTGTCATCAGAATCCAGGCCCATTCATGGAGCTCTCAGCTATGCAAGCTCCCCGTTTCCAGTTGGTGGGAGACTTCTTGTATTAGCCTGGCCAGGGGCCCAGTACCCTGCAGAGCAGACCCGTGGGGGCCCCCAGGATCTCCCTTCGGAGGGGCTGGTGTGGTTGAGCCAACATCCCCTGCCTCCTGTGTGCCTTCCTACTGCCTCTGCCTTGCCTCTGCCCATCCATCTGGTCCCTCCCAGATGCTCCTGCTTCCAAGGCCTTTTCTGATGCCCCAGCCCTCAGAGCACCCTCCTTTTCTGCTGCCTCAGAGCCCAAGTAGTTCCCAGCGGTGGTGAGCTCCACCCTGGCTCTGTGCAGTATGGCCTTGCTCCCAAAACATCCCATCTGGCTGCCTGTCAGGAGGACTTCAGGAAGATGCCCCTCCAGGGCACCTGGAGACATCAGAGAGGTGTCATGGGTCTTCCTCTCTCCTCGGGCCCCTCCAATGCACTCAGCCTGAGGGGTGAGAGCGGGACCCTAGGCACCGTCCCTCAGCAGCTAAAGGATGATGTCGTGTGTGGTGACCCAGTGGCCTGGAGGGCAGCGGCGCTGATGTGGCCACGGGTCTGCACCTCAGGCTATGCATGCAGGAGCACGCTGCTGCCTGGTGTGCCGGATGGGAGATGAGTGGGCCGGTCTCGCCCTTTAATCCCCACCCTCTCGGGGACTGAGGTTCAGTGCTCATGAAGCGGGAAGGAGGGGGCTGTTCGTGGCCGGCTCTGCCCCATCGCCTGGCGTCTACTGAGGGCAGACTGTCCCGAGCTGGCCGCATGCACCGCTGCCTATGCCGCCTCCCGGTGGCCTGCTGGAGTCTCTGGTCCCCTCCCAGTGGTGCTGTCCTCGTGGACACACTGCCTGGGCTACGCTGCCTGCTGCCGCAATTCTAAGTGGGAATCACTATAGTGTCCCAGGGAAGACTCAGACCCGCCTTTTCTGGCCCTGACAGGAGAGCAGTTGGAATGCTTGATTCATTCACGATGTGGTAATAATGCACAATCTGTTAGGTTTGCTGTTGCTGCCATTGATTCTCCACCATACCTATTACACTAGAGTCACTTCAGACGGGTGATTTCAAAAACACATATCTGGGGGCATTATGGTGGGGTTATTGCAGTGGCTACTATGTAGGAGTCAGGAGACCTGAAACCTAGGCCTGCTTTTATATGTCTTTGAATTATTTACCTTACTTTTTTTTTTTTTTGACTTGTCAGTATCATCTACACTGTTCAGAACAGAAATTTCCAAACAAACTGGTTTCAATAATAACACATTTGAAAAAGAAAATTTGCTGGTTAACATAAATGAAAACTCCTGTGGCTAGGTAGGCTTCAGGTATGGGTTGGTCCAGTGATTAACAATAGCTTCAGGCTCTGGTGCCATTCTGCCATTCCCGTCGCCCTTCCTCATGTGGTACAGTGGTTGCTCAGCCCTGGCAAGATACCAGAAGCAGTTGTAGCAATCCCACCATGCCTCTCCTCACATCCCTGGTCCAGAGCAGAGAGTGTCTGCCGCCCCTCACCCCTAGCAAAAGCCTTGATGTTCGCACTGATTGGCCTATCTTAGGTCTCAGGCTGAACCCCAAATCAGTCGCCATGGCCAGAGAGATGGAATGTGCTGATTGGTTCAGCCTGGAACACAGATCCCACCCCTGAAACAGCAAGGAGGCTGTTTCCCTGGAGCGTGTGAAGAGGTCCAGAAGAAGGGAAGTGGTGATGGGTGGAGAGGAGGCAACACTTTATCTATGTTTCAGATATGTCATTTAGCCTTCATCTCTACTCCTTCATTTAGAAAACAAGAGAATTTGTCTAAAGTCCTTTCTAATACTGACATTCTGGACCTATCGGTCATCTTTATCTTCCACACTGAATCACTGAGACCAGAGGAATAGCGAGAAGTGGCCTTGCACTATCAACAGCAAAGGGTTTTCTGCTCCAAATGTAGAAACCATATCTTCACCAGCAACCAAACAGTCACCGTGTCCTTTATCTGCGCAAGGCCAAGTACTGCCCCTGTGTGAGTGTAAGGTCCAGCCCCTGGCCTCGAGGGCCTTATGGGTAAATCTGTGGCATTCAACAAGCATTTACTGAGCACCTACTGTATGCAATGCAAATTACAGACAACAGTGACATCTTCCAGGTGTGAGATTCCCACTTACTAAGTCAGTCCTGTGGGGCTGACAGATGTCACTAGACAAGGACAACAGAGGGCAGGGCAGAATGGAGCAGTGACAGCCCCTGCTGTCCCGGGCAAGGGCGCTGGCTGGGGTGGGAAACGATTACAGTGGGAATGGCTTGGATGTGCTTTGAAGGCAGAGCCGGCTACAGTGTTTACAAAGTTAGGTGCAACATGAAAAGGCAGGACTCTTGTTTAAAAGACAGGGAAAGGGACTCTCCTGGTCGTCCAGTGGTTAAGACTCTGCCCTTCCAATGTGGGGGTGTGGGTACAATCCTTGGTTGGAGAACTAAGAGTCTACATGCCATGCAGCCAGAAACTAAAAAGGAAAGAGAGAAAAGGCAGGAAGAAGTGTCACAAGAATACTAAAACTTAAAGCTTTTTCTTTTCTGATTCCTTTCTCTCTCAACTTGTCATGGTGTCTACTTGTTGGCCACTTAATGTCATTTTAAGTAATGACAAGTAAACACTTCATATGACGCAAATAAACTTATCTACAAAACAGAAACAGACTCTGAGACATAGAGAACAGACTGGTGGTTGCCAAGAGGGAAGGGGAGGGTGAGGAAGGGAACGGGAGGGTGAGGAAGGGAACGGGAGGGTGAGCAAGCAAAGGATTAGGAGTTTGGGGTTAGCAGATGCAAGCCATTATATATAGAATGGATAAACAAGGTCTGACTATGTAGCACAGGGAACTATATCCAGTCTCCTGGGATAAACCATAATGGAGAAGAATATGAAAAAGAATGTATATCTATGTATAACTGAATCACTTTGCAGTGCTGCAGAAATTAACATTGTAAATCAACTATACTTCAATTCTTTAAAAAGTAAACATTTTAAATGATGAGCATGCATTTTACTGTTCATCTCTAGACTGTGCCAGGCCAGTTTTAAGCGTAAATAGAAGAACATTTAACTCACATGCAGAATCACCAGGATGACACCAGTCTGTGTTTCAGAGTTAGTCCATGCATATGTATTTCATTTTCACTAGAGCAGCGGAAACGCAGCCCAGCACTCACCCAACTGTTTTCATTTCACTTCTTGATGTGCACACACTCTACCAGCATGCTCTACCTTCAGCTTCCTGTTGGAAGGAAGAGGGCCCCGGGCTGCGTTATTGTTCCCAGTGCTTCAGGCCTCACGTCCAGCATGCCAGGTTGGCAGGTCCAGGAAAGGGACAGAGTAAGAAGGAACATGAAGACTCCTCAGCCATCCCTGTTTCCTGCATGCCGTCGCCTTCTCTTTGCATTGGGAGCGAGCTCTGACTCAAGAGGAAGCCATGGCCTTTCCAGGCAGTCCACGCCTCCATGGACTCACCTGGTCCTGGGGGGCACTAATCCCTCTGCCCACCCCCCAGCATTGGACTTAACCCACAAAACACAACATCAAAGACCAAGTTACTGAGAACTTCCGCATGGCAGCCCAGAGTGTTAACCCAACTGTGGGGCCCTTGAGTGAGGGGCCTTGGGTGACCACACAGGGAAGATGGCCATGGGGCAGGCTCTGCTGGAAGGATAGAAATTTGTCCAGGGAGAGAGATGGTGAGAGGGCATCCTGGGTGAGCAGAGGACAGGCTTCGGCAAAGATACCAAGGTAGGAATTCTCCTGGTAGAGTTAGCGGGGGGGAGGAGGGAAGAGTCTGATTAGGGATGGGGCTCCACAATGGCTGGTGGTCAGTCAGGAGCCAGCAGTCTGCAGAGAGCCATACACCTTGAAAACCTCAATGTCACCATCAGTCCTGGGCCGTGATCAAGAACGGGGCTACTCATAAGCCCTCTGTATTGCCTTGAATTGGCTCCTCCCTGGGAGTTGGGGCTGGTGGTGCACTTCCTCTCCCTGGACTGTTTGCCCCTGAGTGTCATTATTTGCTGAATTGGACCAACCCCAGTGATCCCAAGCTCCTTAATAAAGGGGTAGGTGTTACATTATATTTCAGAACTGCCCTTTAGTGCCAGACATCAGAATTTCAATAAAAATTTTATGGAAGGAAGAAAAGAGAACTCATTCTTTGGGAATTAAACTTTTTTAAAAAAATTGAAGTACAGCTGACTTACAATGTTGTGTTAGTTCCAAGTGTGCAGCAAAGTGATTCACCTATCTATCTATATTATCTATCTATCTATCTAATATCTATACATATTATTTTCCATTATTTTCCCTTATTTTCCATTATAGGCTATTACAAGATATTGAATATAGTATGCGCTATATAGTAGGCCCTTTTTGTTTATCTATTTTATATATAGTGGTGTGTGTGTGTATGTTAACCCCAAACTCTTAACTTATCTCCCAGGAACGATGCTTCTTTAAGTGTTTTAATTCAAGTAATGAACTTTTTTGAATTTTAAAGTTTCATCTTGAAAATGACCCATTCCTCCCATCATCCACTCATTTCGACAGGCTTTCCTTTCAGCAGACAGCAAGGAGCCACAGCTGGACAGAGGAGTGACTGCTGACTGACAGTGGGGCGGGCGGGTCCTGCTGCTTCTGGCTGACATCATCCTGAAAGCCTCAGCAGAGATACAGACATGGGCCCTCCTATGGTGGTGACTGCGCGTGACGAGGTCCGGGGACAGCGAAGGAAGCGGGTGAGTGGGTTGTAAAGTGAAGACAAATAGAGAGGATAAACTAACCCTAGAGAAGACCAGAGCAGCCTGAGGTCCACACAGCCCTGCTGGGCCTCGACCCTCGGATTATTTCCAAGCTGTAGTGAGGCCGGGTGAGCAACTGAGACACTGGCACAAATGGTCCCTGGAGTTCTCTGGGAGAGAAAGAAAGAAATATTTACAAGCCTTCTGTGAACACGTCACGTGGTTAGAAAGAGCAAGGAGGGACAGCCTTTGTCAGACTATATGTTGGCCTAACACTGTGTACCACCAAGCAATTAACTAAAGATGTGAAGTTTCCCTGACTTGGTTTTCAAAATTCCAGTGCAATACAAACACTTAAATTCTTGGTGGATTTTTTCCCCCAATTTTCCTCCAGATGTTTGGAGGGAGGGGTGCAGATAGCACAGTATGTAAGTGTGTTTAAAAGCCCACTAAATTAGGCAAGTGGCTGTGAGGGTGAGACCTGCCAGCCCGCCCTGGGACAGAGGCACAGCCTGGAGCATGAGGTGTCTTGCGCCTTTGGAGTGGGGGTGGGGCTGGGGAGCTGGGCTGGAAGTTTCTGGAACAGCCAGCACTAGACAGTGAGGAATGTACCCATGAGGCCGACGCCCGCCTGAGCTGTCAGAATTCACACCCTGGAAACGCAGGCAGGGGCCGAGGGCAGAGGAGGACGTGTGCACGTGGGGATGTGCAGAAAGACACTGCGTGTCCCTGGGGCCAGCTGTGGCCCGCATCAGGCTGGAGTGGAAGGAGGCAGGGCCTGGCTCTGGAAGCCTCACTTCAGATGTCAGCTCTGGGGGATCTGCGCTGCTGCCTGGATGGGGAAGCTGACAAGCAGCGGTTACATCACTGTCCAGAGGCTTGATGGAAACTGACTCACTCTGCCCACTAAGTGCCTCTTATGCCTCATGGCCCTGGGGCCAAACGAATCTGCTTGATGATGTGTCACCCGGACAGCTGAACAGTCTGAGGAAGAAAGAAAAAGTTGTCCTTGGTGATTTTAACTTTGAGATTAGGGAGGGACAGCAAAAAAAAAAAAAAAAAAAAACACCCCAAACTACCAGCAAGTAAATGAAACAAAGCCAGCCCTGCTGGGGAGGGAGGGAACTTCCTTGCCTGCCTCCTTTCATAGCACAGGCCGGGTGGGGCCCAAAGCATCCTGGCTCGGAAGATGCCTTGCTGCTGGAGAGGCAGAGGCCATTAAAGTGACATATGGCTGTCAAAGGCTGCTCTCAAAGGCGCGCAAGCCCCAAGAGGGCCCCTGCCCACCCGAGGCACCTCTTTGGTGTCACGCTGTCCCTGGCCGTTTCCTGGGGTCATTCGCCGGCTTTGATATCCTGGTGGTAGACTTACCTGGGTTTCCACCTTTGAGACTGGGCCCTGGGGAGCTGTCGGCTCATTTACGACTGTCAAGCCCCAAGATAAGGCGCCCCCAGATCAGGGTCACTTCCTCATACGCCAGGGGGCCCTGAACTGAGCATAAATGTGTCAAACACCTGTAGCCCAGAGCTGAACAGCTCTCAGAGATGTTGACCCGCTGGCCCCAGCCTTCACCGAGCTCAGCCTGCCTGCCAGGAGATAGGATTTCTCTCCTTGTAGCCGGGGAAACTGAGGCCCAGAGGTAGTCAGTAGGCACTGTAGGAACCGCTAGAGAATGGCAGCCAAGAGCCTGGACATTGAGCTTGGAACCAAACTGGCCTACCCGACCTCCCTCACTAGCCAAGTGACAGTCAATCCATCTAAGGTCCATTTGCCCATCTGTAAAATGGACAGATGTGTCGTATCACCATCTCAGAACTTGGCTGTGAGCTTCACTGGGGATTCTGAGAAATTTCTTGCTGTCTCAGCCTTTTTTTACTGTGAACGAATTGCTTTCTGGGGCAGCCAGGCACCTGAGCCCCAAGCTCCAGCTTAAACCTTGTGGGCTTAAGGACTTTTAGAATTTTGGGTCCAGCAAGGAGAATTTGCCTGTAGAATCCCAAAGAGAGGTGGAGGGAAGGCTTTGGGACATCCAGATGGCCCATGAGGACGGGGAGGTGCAGCAACACGGGGGCCGGGGGACTGGCCTCGCAAACGCGGAAACGTTCCGGTGACCCCAGCTGTTGTGGAAACGGCTTCCCTGGTGCCTGGGACTTCAGAGTGCAAGCATGGGGGCCCTTAGCTACAAGAGGGTCCCTCTGGTCGGCTGGCTTAGAGCAGGTGTGGCTACCAGCAGGAGATGCCCTCCAAGGACAGGCAATGCTGATGTGGGCAGGAAGCTGCCTGGCAGGCCTACCCCATAGCTGCCAGTTACAGCTGCCCGGGGATGCCACTATCCACCATGCAATAAACCACCAGCTGTGACTTCTTGGGAGACCTCCAAAGCCCTCCCAACAGTCCTCAGAGACTTAGGAAGGGGCCAAGAAGGCCCAGTTTATGAGTGGGGTGTCTTGAAACTGATTTAATCATATGCAGATAAGTGAATGGGGCATTTCTTGTGTCCAGGTATCACAGAGGTGTTCACATGTTTCACCTACATAAAGAGTGGGCACACAGTCTAGGACAGACAGGCCTTCAGCAAATGTCTTGCATATGACTCTTGATAAAGGGCCCTGAACTAAGATCATCAGCTTCAGGGTGTTTCTGGTGGATGACCACGACTCAGTCCAGGAGGGCACTTGGTGCTGTTTAACTCCTTCCCCTCAAGCTCATGACCATGCTACCATGGAAGCAAGTCTCCATCCAACTTCTGCTCCACAGAGGGCTTTGGGGAACAAGCATTGTTCCTCAAGGCCCCCAGGGTCTACACAGACTCTTAAGTGGGTGGTGTCAGGGGACTCTAGACCCCCTGCCCTTTGAAGAACTCCCACCCCTACACGATGGCCCTTGTGACAGTCACACGCTTCCTGGGTAGGATTCCATGGTCCTCATCATCCAAGTAGCCAGGCAACTAGGAATCCTCGCAAATGATGGACAGCTGCGTGGAGGACCACTTGGGGATCAAACTTCGGGCACCAGTGCTACAGGCCCAATCTCCAGGCCTCCCTGAATTCTCATCCTCAGTTCATGCACCCTGGGGAGTGTTTCTAAATAATGCAGCCGACCAGCAAGTCTGCAATACCTTTATTTTCACCAAGGAGCACTTATTTCTCACGTCATCAGGCTGGTTACTGGGCAGCTATTTTCACACATACACCAAAAACTCCACAAAGCAAAACATACCAGTTCTAACAGTCTCTGTGTTGGCAAATTGTGGGCTGTATTTTGAGGCGATAGCAGCCCTTACAGTGGGGTTTCCTCAGAAATGGCCTCCTGGCCTGGGAGTCATGATTTGCAGCTTGGAACGCCCACTTCATTGTTTAATCTAAGTGGCATCCCCAAATGTCACATCAGAGCAGGCCCTTGGGAGCTTTTGCTCAGAGGACTGGAACCTGGGGGTGTGAATTGGTCCCTTGATGAAAATGTGA
Source organism: Hydropotes inermis (assembly GCA_020226075.1). NCBI lineage: Eukaryota > Metazoa > Chordata > Mammalia > Artiodactyla > Cervidae > Hydropotes > Hydropotes inermis. The sequence continues at coordinate 6,477,028 of CM035281.1, read as the reverse complement.
ACTAGAGGGCTCTTTTCCTTTTTTTTTTTTTTTTCTGAGATCTTAAGTCTTGCTCCCAATTAGCTTCTGAGCTCCTTGGGAACAGAGCCAGAGTTTCAGCCACATGATGCTAGATTCATTGTATTCGCCTTTTCTTTAAATATTTATTGAGTGGATTTTGGGAGAGTAGAAAAGTTAGCTGAAAAAGGCATTTGGGGAAAGAAGGGTCTTGGTGGCCAGGTGAAAGAAGCTGGATTATATTCAGGGGAGCCAGAAAGTGATGGAACACTTTTGAGAAGGAAAGAGATTTGACCAAAGTGATTCTTGACAAAGAGCAATTCATGGTCTGAGCAGCCATCCTGGGTCCCTGGTACATACACGGAGCATCTGTCTTCCTGGCCAGGCTTCAGTTTAGCGCGGTTTTTTTTTTTTTTTTTTTTTTTGGTCATGCTGCTCAGCATCTGGGATCTTAGCTCTCCAAACAGGGTTCGAACCTGCACCCACTGCGGTAGAAGCAGGGAGTCTTAACCACTGTGCTGCTAGGGAAGCCCCTAGCAGTTTCTGAAGAACAGGAACCACGGAGGATCTGCTGAGTCTCAGGCCCCAGGTTGAACCCTCTCTCTCCCCCTTTTCTAGAAGAGGAAGCCAAGGCTGAGAGCAGTCAAGTGACTTGCTCAGAACCCCAAACAGGAAGGGCGGATGGTTTCTGTCTGGTGCAAAGCCCTCCCCTCACGAAGCCTCCACGTGTCCCCCAGGCCGAGGCATTGGATTCTGAGTCTCTCTGAGGTCTCTGGAATTGGAGACATGCAAAGCAGGCCGGTTCCAGCTCTTGCTCGGGAACAGCAGTGCAGAAAACGAAATGCTTTCAAGTCACAAAACCCGCTCTCTGCATTGCAGGCCATCTGTGCTAAGTGGAATTCCGCAGGGATTATGATCCTCTGGAGGTGGGAGGAGGCACTTGATGGACTGCGGCAGCCGAGACCGGACCTCTGCTGACAGCAAGTCCTGTTAGACAGCTACATCCTTAGCTTTTTGGAGGAATGCTTGTGGGGTGGCTGGTATTTCATCTTGTTGCAAGATGATAATGCTTAATTAGGACATTTTGCATAATAAGCCCGTGTATTGGATTGAGTTTGCAATATTTGGCACATTAAAAATTATTTTTCAGTTGAGATTAAAAAAAAACTATATTTCCCTGCCTACACTCTCATTCAATCTAGAGACCCTTAAGTTATTCTATGTGGAGATGGATTATTCATCCTGATGTAGGATCAGATAGGAGGCAAACCATTTAAATTAAAAAAAAATTATTAACACTCAGCATGTAATGAGGGGAGTTTTATGGCTCAAGATAGCTATTAACACCCTCCTTGTCTTAGGCTCTGGGGCGCTCACATATTGCAGGGGGGTCAACAGGGACCCAGGGGCAGACAGACCTGGATTCTGCCCCCAACACCGATACTTCCTAGTTGTGTATTCTTGGGCAGGTTACTCAACCTCTCTGAGAACTGATTTTCTCCTCTGTAATATCTGTATCTGCTGTATGTGGACCCAGTCATGACCAACCCTTTTGTACCCCATGAACTGTAGACAACAAGGTTCCTCTGTCCATGGGATTTTCCAGACAAGAACACTGGAACAGGTTGCCATTTCCTTCTCCAGGGGATCTTCCCCACCCAGGGACCAAACCTGAGTGTCTTGTGTCTCCTGCATCGCAGGTAGATTCTTTACCTCTTGAACCATTGTGGAAGCCCACACTTTAAGGCAACTAATTGAATTGCCAATTAAACTAGGTAACAAATACAAAAACAACCCACTGGCCACCCCAAGGAATGTTGACTCACGGCTGGTAGTTGATGCTCTTTTCTTTTCTAGGAGTTCCCAGCAGTGGAGGTAAGATTAATAGGGATTAGCTGTTACCTGGAAGAATGTAGTAGAGAGAAATCATGGGCTTTGGGATTGTTCAGACACAACTCATACTCTACCAATCACTAACTCCATGTCTTAGGGAGTTAACATAGCTCTTGGCACCTCTGTGTTCTTACCTGTAAGATGGGTTCATCACACTACCTGCCTGGCAAGGTGCGTTAGGCGAGCTCATGCCTGAGGAGGAGCAGATTTATAATTAAGACTCTGTTTGTTGGAGAGTGCTCAGGTCTCCAGACTGGAGGCAACCAGCTCAGGTCCCACCAGGATCCACAAATGTACACAGAAATATCTGTGGGCTGAATAGAACTGTCGCATCCATACATGTCTGAAGAGTGTCCACACGGGTACAGATGTTGTGATCAACGGAATCCAAATTCTAAGGCATGACTGAAGTCATTTTCTCTCAGCGGAAGTAGAAAGGGCAAAAGGGAGGAGCAGAAATTTTATTTGGCACTAAAAAGGGTCAGCTAGAGAGGCTGGAAATTCTGGTCCCCAAACCAACTAGTCGTGTGTGATGCTGGGTCTGGAGGCTGGCTGGAGGTCAGAGAGAGACCGAGGAGGAGGCTGGTCCTCCGGAAACCCAGTCCTCCACTCTCCAGGTCCCATCCCTCTCTCAGTGGACTCCCCAGGGGAAGGAGGGCACCTACCTCATGATCAAGAGCTCTGGGGACACACCCAAGAGCTTCCTGTGAGGTTGTGTTTCTATCCAGGCTCACTTCCCAGGGGAGCACACTAAGGCACGGAATGGTTAAGTGACTCACCCCAGGCCGCAGATTCAGGCTTCACACCCAGGCAGACCTGCTGCAGCAGGCTGGCTTCCGCCCAGGGCTTGGGAGGAGAGGCTGGGTACACGGCGGCAGTAGCAGCAAGGGTGGCGGGTAGAGAAGCTAAAGCCAAGAGAGTGTGGGCTAGGCGGGGGCCGGTTCAAGTGCACACCGCATTGCCAGCTCCACAGCCTCGGCCAGGAGTCTCAGAGCGGCCAGAGGACACGACTCTGCAGCTCGCCCAAGGCCTGCAGTCCTTCCTCTCCCTTTCTCTCACCTTCGGGTCAGGAAAGCAGGGAAGTGGTGTGAACTGCTTCTGCGGTAAGTGTCGACCCACAGACCTGCACATGTCGGCCGCCCTTGCCGGAGGGGAGGGGGCCAGGGGACTCCCCTCACTGTGGTTGCGGAGGGTGACACCCTACAGAGCAAGACTCCTCCTGACAGGAACCGGGTCAGGGCCAAAAACATCACAAGAAAGATGCACACGGAAGAGACCCAGTGTTCAAGGCCAGCCCCACTATGGATGTGACCAGGCCTAGAGTTGAGTGTGGCATCCAGACGGCTCAGGCAGCAGGCGTGGAGGGAGACAGAGCCAGGCTAGGCCCCTGCAGGACTCTGGGAGGCCTTCTGGAAAAGGCCAGCCAGCAGGCCTTGGGCTCTGTGAGCATCTGGGGAAAGGGCCATAGAAGGAACAGGGGCAGAGGATGCTGTGAACCCGGGTGTGGAGACAGGCAGGCGAAGGTGTGCCTGGGAAGCATCAGCTCACGGCATTCCAGGAGGCTGTTTCCTGGTCCCTCATGGCTTCTGGGAGGAGCTCTGGGAGCCGCCAAATGAGACTCAGTCCTGGCCAGCAGGGAGCTCACAGTCCGGCTGGGGAGACACATTATCCCAGGGGTTCTGAAACTTCACCCTGCCCCCTGGGGAGGGCCTCTTCAAAGGCAGGTTTATGGGTCCCTTGTCCTCAGAGTGTCTGCTTTAGAAGGTCTCAGGTGGGACCTGAGGTTCTGCATGTCTACCAAGATCGCAGATGTTGCTGCTCACTGGGCCACACTTGGAGAACCGCGGGCTTCTAAGATGGAGAGCATGGACCACCGGGCCACGTAGAAAACACACCAAAGACAGCGTTGCTAAAAGAGCAGGGGACGGAAGAGGAGCTTCCAGTGGAACGCGGTGCAGATGCAAGAAGAGGGGCCGGGGGTCAAAGTGGGCCTGGAGCCCAGCTGGCCACAGCCGGACGGGGGAGCGCCTGCACTCAGCTGCGCAGTGGGGACCTGTTGGTTGGGAGAGGTGGGTCCAAGATGCTAGGTGGTTAGAGGAGGAGGACAGAATTGAGGATGGGAACCCGGGGGGAGCCTTCCAGTGCTCAGAGCATCTCCCCACATCAATCACCGCATTCACCCACCCACAACTCCCTGAAGTCTGATTCTACATCTTTTACCGCCAGGCTTGCTTGCCTGTCCCAGGAAAGGAAATCAAGGCTCAGAAGTTGTGCAAAGGCAAGCACAGTGTGAACTAGATCAGCGGTAGTTAACGCCACAACCCACCACCTCCTCCAAGTCCAGAGTCGGGCAAGCCCTCCCCTTGTTCCCACTGAATAGCCGCCTCCATTGGGTTCATCCTGTGAATAAAATAGTAGGAAGTCAATAGCGGGCCACGTAACGTGAGAAAGGTGATCATTCCCCGTCAGGAAATCCTGTTGCTGAGAGTCCCCTGGGAATGTTCACTTTCCCACTCAGACTACTCCCCACCCACCACCTCCTCCCCTCCCCAGCTTCCCGACAGTCTGCCCAGTTGGCTTCTACAGGTGAAACTGGGCCAGAAATGCTGGGCCCTTGGCCAGAGTCTGACCTTCACCCTCTGGCCTCGAGGAGTCCCTCGGTGTAGCATCTCCTGGGGAGGAGGAGGCAAAAGAAGAGCCAGCAGAAGTCCCCCAGCACTCCTAGACTCTGCCAGGAGGGTTGCGAGCCCTGGCTGGGGAGAGAGGGGGATGCTGGATGCTCAGACATTGTACCCTGCATGGCAAGAGGCCCTAGGACAAGCATCCTGCCTCCCTGGCTTCTGTTCCCTCGCCTGTAAGTGAGGCAGCAAAGGGAAGTGAGGTTTACACACGTGAATCTGCACATGGTAGGTTCTAGTCAACCTGCAGGAGTTTAAGCAGGTCAGAACCCCCAGGGCTCAGAAGCCACAGAGGAGAACCCCCCATCAACTCCTCCCATGCAGAGAACCCAAGTTCTGCCCAGGCAGGCAGCTGATGCCTCTGACTGACAGTTTCATTTGCTGGTGTTTTCTTCCACTGAGTGATCTTATTTTATACGACACACATTCATTTTCACATGTAATTACCTCCCTTCTCCCACCAAATAGCTCTGCAAGTTAGGATGTGTTGGGTTATCTATTCAGTGATCCATTCCCTCGGCAGATAGTGCTGCAGCATCCTCCAAGTGCCAGGCATGGGTAGGTGCTGGGAACACAGACGCGGTCCTGCCCTTGAGGAAGTCTCCATCTGCTAGGGAGGCTAAGTCTGATAAACAAATCATATGCTCAGTTAGCTAATTACAATGATAGAGAGAGCTTCAAGGGAGAAGGGCTAGGTGCCCAGGGAGCCTCTAGCCGGGGACCGGGTCGAGCACACAACTCTGAGCTGGGAGCTACAGGACCGGGTCGAGCACACAACTCTGAGCTGGGAGCTACAGGAGTTCCTCTGTCCACTCTGCCACAGTCCCCGGCGGCCTTGCACCTGTAACCAAGTTGCCCTGCTGACCCCTCTCAGTGCTGAGTGTACGGCTGCTGCTTTCTTATCTTGACCATCTTGCTTAAGCTGTCCTCTTTTTCACGGTGCCAGCCTGAACCTGGGCTCTGCGTGGTGTCCGTCCTGGGGGCCTCCGTCTCCCTCCCAGACCATGATCTCTACCTTCTGAAAGCTCTGATGCCCTGACAGAATAGGCAGTCTCTGCCGCAGAGACCTCACCCTCCGCTCCTCCTGACTCCCCGGCGTGCCCCTCCCCTTGCTCACTGCCAGGCGTGAGGACTGGGATGAGCAGACCCGGTTCCCACGTCTCGGGGGGCTCACCGCCGAGCATGACGACGGCATGAAGTGGCCTGATGGACGCTGGCTCCCGGGGCTAGTGAGGCCCTATCAGAGAAGGCTCCCTGGAGGAGGTGACGCTGAACTGTCTCAAAGGAGGGGAAGTAGGCAGATGCAGCATTCCAGCCAGGGAGAGCAGTGAGAAGAGTCCCAGAAGTGAGGGGAGGCAGGGGTGGTGGGGAGAGAAAGGCCTGTTCTAGAAACGGGAGATTGATGGGTACAGCCAGACCATAGAGTGTAAGGGGCACTCCAGAAAGGCTTCCTGGAGGCAGTGGCACGCCACGTGAGACAAGCTGAAGGATCAACAGCAGCTGGCAGGAGGGAGGGGGCAGGCTGCCACAGACACTGAGGAAGGAGGCTACAGTCACTAATCATGCTGTGTAATCACTCACTCCGAAACTCAGCGGCTTAAAGCACAAGAAGAGATAACCACTGGCTCTTTCTCATGGTTTCTGTAGATGGGGGACTTAGGAGCAGCTTGGCTGGGGTTTCTGGCTCAGCGTCTCTCCTGAGGTTTCACTCACATGTTAACTGAGCTTGCCTGCGGTTGGAGGGCCTGTGGCCCCGGTGGCCTCCTCCCAAGCCCGGCTCACTGGCGGCTGCCGTTGGCAGAGGCCTCCGCCCCTCTCCACGGAACTGTTCGGGGTCCTCACCCCGGGGCCACTGGCTTTCAAGGGAGTGAGTGAGCCGAGAGGCCAGGTGAGAGCTAGAGAGGCTTTCACTGCCAAGCCTCGGAAGCCACACGCTTCTGGAGCATTCTGTTTGTCCCACAGGAGAGCCCTGCTGCAGGGCGAGAGGGGGCCAGCCCTGGGGCCGCATCAGGTAGGTGAGGCCCCTGCCTTGTGTACAAACACTTGGTATTGAAAGCAAGACATATTTTGAATAATCAAAATCAATGTGAAAACAACTGTGATGAACAAAATATCAACGTTTAAAATAAAGACTGAGCCCAATGGGGCTTGGATTAGGGTGAGGTGAGTGAGGTGAATTGGACCCTGTACAAGAGTGTGAATTCAGGAACCCGAGACAGTGGCAGGACATCTTGGAGACCGGATACCATGCCCAAGGATGAGGGGATGCAGGCTATGTGATGAGTCAGGCCCTCGAGGTGAAGCCCACTCCCCAAGTTCAGGGTCTAAGAGCCTGAGGGTCTCAGAAGCAGGTGTGCAGCCCAGACCCAAGGGCAAGGAGTGAGGCCTGGGGAGATCTGTTTCTCCACCAAGAGTCACTGAACCAAAGAGGAAAAATATCCACCCACGACTCAGATACAAACAGCAATCTCGTTTCCAGGGAATTGGGGTTGGGAACTTTATTCTTTTCCCAGTGCTACAGTAACAGATGACCACAAACTGGGGCACTTAGAACAACAGAAGCAGTTATTAGCCCGGAGTTCTGGAGACCAGAAGTCCAAAATCAAGGAGTCGGTCCCTTCTGGGGGCTAGAGGGAGAGTCTGTCCCGTGCCTCTCTCCTGGCTTCCGGGGGGTGCTGACAACCTCCAAGGGCCCTTGGCTTGTGGACACATTCCCATTCCACCTGGTGCTCTTCCCTGCGTCTGTGCACTAATAGCCTTTCCATTTAAGGACACCAGTCATTGGGTCAGGACCCACTGCAATTTGACCGCATCTCTAAAGGCCCTGTTTCCAAATAAAGTCATATTCATAGGCACTGTGGGTTAAGACTTGAGCAGGTCTTGGGGGCAGGGGCACAATTCTACCCACAACAGGAGTACAGGATTATTCTAAGGGCTTGCTACATCATTAGAATTGGAAGGAAGACAAATATTTTAAAATTCACATTTCATGCATCTGCCTTTTCCAAGCACTAACAGGAAGCAGAAATGCTTTTGAATAAAAGTGAAAAACAATAAAATATCTGGTTCCATTCTGCTATGATCTGATGGAGGAGAATAGTAGAGGACCTGGATGAATGTGGTCCACCCTGAGACTGAGGTTAACACATAATCCCAGAGATGCATCAAACAAGACAAAAAAGATAGTGGCAAAAGCTCTAAGGATGGACCGGCCACTAGAGACTTCCAAAACCCCACTGCATATTTGCAACAAATGGCATGAATTAGGAGCTCCAACTTTGTTGCTTTATCCCTGGGGTGGATGACACAGTAAGAACAGCATGTAGTCTGAACTTTGGGGAGCCTACACTCCTGCTCCAGACATTGTTGCCCAGAATTTTCCAAGCATACTTTGGTACTTACCAAGAAAATGTCAATACTGGGCAAGTGGGAAAGGATTGAAGTGAGTTTTGAGGTCAGGGAAAGCAAATAGGTTTTCTCTCTCATGCCCTGCCCCCACTGGTACTTGTCCAGGGCACCATGGGAAGAAGTATCCAGGCTCAGAGAACCATGATCGACGAGTGATATCTGCCCTGGGGCACAGGAAAGACAAGTGGCCTCTTTTCACATTTGCTATTCTAGATCCAGAACAGGACACTATGGGAAGAAGTATCCTTGCTCAGAGAATTGAAGTCGATTAGTAATGTCTGCCCAGAGTGCAGGAAGGATAAGTAACCTCTTTCCACATTTACTAGTCTGGATCGGCCACAAGTAGTGTATTTTGAGGATGCGAATAGAGTAAGACACAGTAGCCCAAGTAAGACAAAAGAGCCTGCCTGAGATCTCTTTGTTGTTTCATAATAGAACTCAGGTATGTCCCACTCCGCAAGCCCATCCCAAACTGGATTCCCCCTCCCTCTTCCCATATCAGTGAGTGGCACCAACGTCCACCCAGTGCCTGGGATCACCCTTGCCATCTTTCTCTTCCTCACCCTGAACTCTCAATTACCACATCTCATTCACTTCTCTCCTGCCTTTCCCTCGAGCCTGTTCATCATCCTCCTGGTCCAAGGTTCTCAACAGGGGGCAGTTTTTCTCCCCAGAGGACACTTGGCATGATGTGGTGGGGCCGCTACTGGAGCCTGGGGCGTGCAGGGACCAGTGCTGGGGGAAGCATCCTGCAGTGTGCAGGGGAGCCCTCATCATGGTAGCCCACATGCAGCGCAGCGTATCAACGGTGCTGAGGTCGAGAAACCCTTCCCTTGACCATGTGACCGTCATCTCTTGCCTGGACAAGCTCAAGGGTCTCCCAACTAGGCTTCCTGGCACGCTCTCGCTCCTACGTCCAGTTCCCAGCCAGAAGCCAAGGTCTTCTGAACGTATCAGTCCTACTCCTGTACGTCCTTGCAGACCCAGGCTCGTCCCCAGGGTCCAGAAGACCTGGTGTGATGTGGCCGTGCGTCTCCAGCCACCCCTCCTCCCCTTTCGCTCCATCTCAGCACTCTGGTCTCACCAGCTTCCTTCAGTGCTTTGAGGGAGCCAAGCGTCTTCCTCCTTCGGAGCCTTGGCAGGGGCTGGTCCGCGTGTAGGAAACACCAGGCTTCCACCCCAACCTGTCTTCCTTATTAATTCCTGCTTGTCCTTCTGATCTTACTACTTCCTTGGCCTTCTTCATCCCCTGCCCTGTTCCTAGCACGCATCACAGTCTGCAGCTGTATATACAGCTGTGAGATTGTTTCATGACTGTTTTTCTCCTCTCACTGAATGGAAGAAGCACCCTGTAGGCAGGAGCAGTGTTTGTCTTAACGAGTCCCATATTTTCCATGTCTAGTATTGTACCTGCATACATGTTCTCCATAAATATTTGTTGGATGAGTGAATGAAAGAAAGGATGAATGGATGGATGGATGAATAAATGAAAGGAAGAAATGACAGGTGGATGGATGAAAGGATGGATAGATGGAGGAACAAATGGATGAACCACCTCAGGTCTTCAGACCCCTTGGCTCTTCATTCACTCAGTTATCACCACAGTGTCTCCCTCTTTTCCCTCTTTTCTATTTCTTTGCCCTTCAAATTTCCCTCCTACACTTTCTTCTCCATGAACTATTGTCATAGGCAGCCAACGATGGTCTGTATTTATTGTGCTGATTAAATGCCGTTCTTTGTGAAACAAATTCATTTGATTTTCTTATCTGCATATCCTTCAACGGATGTTGCCAGGAATGAAAAATAGTCAAATAGAACAAGGCATCTATGCTGGATGGACGCCTGGCACTGCCTGAGGCAGGCAGGAGACCAGGTGGCCTTGGGCTCAGAGTCAAAGTCAATGGCCAATAGGTCTTCAGCCCCAGCCCCAAAGGGGACACAGTTGCTGGCTCCCCAGCCCCAAAAAGAGGTCATTCTCTGAGTCTGCCCAGGATGGGAATCTTGTCAACCTGCAAGTCAAAGTCAGGTGTCATCTCTTCAGTGAGGTCCTCCCAGATCACCAGTCTAAGCAGCCCGAGGACCAAAAGCACAACCAGGAGGCAGAGCTCAGAACTGGAAGAGGAAGAAGCCCCAATAACATCTTAAAATCATGTGCCTGCCTTGCCTCTTTGCCATATGTGGCTGTTAAATAAATTGATCAAATCTTTCTTAGTTGGATATCTTGTTACTTGCAGCTAAAAGCACCCTATCTGGGACTTCCCTGGCTAAGACTCCACACTGTCAATGCAGGGGGACTGGGTTCAATCCCTGGTCAGGGAACTAGATCCTACATGCCACAACTAAGAGTTCACCCCACAACTAAAGATCCTGAATGCCCAACTAAGACCCAGTGCCAAATAAATAAACAAAAACAAAGGCGCTCTACCTGATACAGCCTTTACCACGTGGGTTAGCTGGCTAGAGTCTCCATAACAAAGCCATAACAGACTGGGGGGCTTAAACATCAGAAATGTACTGTCTCACAGTTCTGGAGGCTGGAAGTTCAAGATCATAATGTCAGCAGAACCGTTTCCTTCCAAGAACCAGGTGAGGGCAGGACTTCTTCCAGGCCTCTCCCCTTAGCTTAGAGATGTCCATCTTCTTCCCGTGTGATCACACCATCTTCCCTCTGCACAGGTCTGTGTCCAGTCTTCTTATCAGGCACCAGTCGTATTGGGTTAGTGACCTCATTTTAATTTTTTTTTCATTTATTTTTATTAGTTGGAGGCTAATTACTTTACAATATTGTAGTGATTTTTGTCATACATTGACATGACCTTTTTAAAGGCCCTTTCTCCAAACACAGTCACATTCTGAGGTTAGGACTTCAAGATAGAGATTTGGGGGAATCTCATAACACCCACGGAATTCTCTTGCATCACACAAGGCCGTGAAAACTATCTTCTGCCTTCTTCTCCGAAGTAGGAGTTGCTATAGAGACACTGCTCCAGCCCCCAACCCCCACCCCCCCTCTGCAGTGTAATCTAGCCAACCGTCTAGGGTGAGAGAAGGCAGGAGGGAAAACCTCCCTCCAGAAACTTGAACCTCAACAGCCGAAAGTAACTGCTCCTCATCACCTCCCATAGCAGGGGTCTTGTAAACACGGTCTCCACCTCCCCTATGCAGGTGACTCTGTCCCTGGTCCACACTGAGAAGGCTGAGCTCAGAGCAGTTAGGTGAGGCCCAGGGTCACACAGCGAGGATGACAGCCACGCAGATGTCTCCACCCTCTGCTCTCAAGACAGAACCTGCTGTTCAGCTGTGGGAGCCCAGGAGCCTCCCTCCCAGGGCAGCGTTTGCAGTATGTGCCTCCACATCTGGGCCAAGGCCCTGTATTTCTGGGGCAGCCCCCCACTCCTACTCCACCCAGCAGGGTCTGAGCAGAAAAGAGGTGTTTGGGCTTGACCTCTCCAGCTCGGTGAAAGCTCCCCAGGGGGCTATCTCTGCTCAGCGATCTGTGGTCGAGACTCTCCCTCCAACTTTTTTTTAACTCTTAAAAAAAATTATTTTTAAAATTTTTTGGCTGTGCATCATGGCGTACAATATCCTAGTTCCCCGATCATGCATCAAACCTGCATAGAGTCCCAACCACTGGACGGCCAGGAAAGTCCCTCCTTCCGCCTTTTATCTTTCACAGGACTTACTCTCCATAAACCTGTCCCACTCCCAACCCTGACATGGTGTCTGCAGCCTGGAGGACCTGAAGCGGTCCTGCTGGGGAGGGCACACCAGGATGAGAATCGTGACTCCACCTTGGGACCCATCGCAACAGTCTCTCCAGGCACACTCAGCCTTGAGGCTGTAGGTTTCAGATCTAGGGGTGGGGGAGAGGCTGGGTCTTGTGAGCCCCGGAACACCCGGCTGGAGTCTTTGTCCCCTAGGCTGATGGGAGTGTAGTTAAGGTACCTGGGCTGGGAGGATGGGAGCAGTGAAGGCACTGTCCAAGGTCACCAGCTGCTTGGTGACAGAGACAAGCTCACAGCCCCAGGTTCCTGAGAACCTGAGTCTGGACCTCCTGCCTGGCCAGACTGACGCAGAGTGGCAGCCCTGAAGAAGGAGGAGGAGGCTGGGAGGCTGAGGTCGCTGAGCTGCGGAAACTGCAAGGGTTCGTCGAGGTCCTCACGCTGGACATCCTGATGATGGAGACCCTCGGCTCCCAGGGCGGAACACAGACAGGGCAGATCAGACAGAGCAGGATGCAGGGGGTGAGAAGGGCCTAAGCCCCTCCTCCTCCTCCTTTGCATCGACTTTGCCAAGTGAGGCAGTCCCTCTTATCCGCATGAACAGAAAACTCCCTTCTTGTAGGGACGTTGGGGGTCTTCAAAAAGGTGGTGTGTAAAGAGCTCCAGCCAGGGAGCTCTGGGGCTCCTGCCTCTGGCCACCTGACCATGCTTTCTCTCATCAGGGCGCCTGGCACTCAGGCCGGCTCCTGGCTCATTGATTTACAACAGGGATGACCTGAGACCTCTCCCCAGGGACTCAGGATGCCGGTTCATAGTCCTGCTGCCTTCAGGGCTAGCTCATCTTATGAACAACAGGAGAGAAGCTTGGTGTAGCGGCTTGACGAGTCTTTGCTTCAACAGGTACAGAGCGCAGCTCTTCCAGGCAGGGTCCCTTCCTCCCTGGAGCTGCTCTGGTCTGGACGACAAGGAGTGACAGGTCACGAGAGTGTCCTTCCAAAGCTGACAGGCCAGAGAGAGGACAGCCTTCCCACTGCAGCGCCCACGTGGGGCTGCTCTCTTGCCAAGGGTTCCAGGCTGGATTAGGGGTCCTCAAAGCCAGGATGAAGGGAGACGTCTACTCATTCTCACCTTGGGGAGCCTCAGCAGGGTCTCCTGGAGCCCTGACGCCCACCTGCCTCCCCACCGTCTTGGGCAAGCGTTCCAAGCTGAGCGTTTGCCCTCGAGGTGTGTCCTTCAATAATCTCCCCAGCAAAGACTGCACTCTGCATGTGCCCACAGATGATGGCAGCACCCCACCGGCACGGGGGCTGAGCTATTACAATGTGCAGCGAATTTCCAATTGTCACAGGCAGACAGTATGGTGTCCTACAAAGCAAAGGCATTGGAAGCAGTCAGATCTGGTTCAGTTACTTCAAGTTATTCCCTAAGCCTTGGGCTTCTTATCTGTAAAATGGGCTAGTCACTCATCCTTCAGCTGTTAGGATTAGGTGAGCTAAGTGCAACAAGAGCATTTAGGCTGCCATCTGACTGGGACTCAATATTAATATTCATGAGGAAGGCAGTAAACAGGGGACACAGGGCAACCCTGGAAATGCGGGCGCCAGTCCCACCAGGACAGCCAGGCCCTTTGGCAGTCTGCTTTTCCTTTTTTTTAAAATTGAAGTATACTTCATTTACAATATTGTATTAGTTTCAGATGTACAGAAAAGTGATTCAGATATCTGTAACAATCTATCTATATCTATCTATAGATATTCTTTTTCAGATTCTTTTCTATTACGGTTTATTATGGGATATTGAGTAGGCTTCCCTATGCTACACAGGAGGACCTTGTTGTTCATCTATTTTATACACGGTACTGTGCACCTTTTAATCCTGAACTCCTAATTTCTCCTTCCCCCTTGCCCTTTGGTAATCATAAGTTTGTTTGCTATGTCTGTGAGCCTTGCATATTGCATTTGTCATATTTTTAGATTCCATATTTAAGTGATATCATATGATATTTGTCTCTCTCTGACTTCCCTCACAGTATAATCATCTCTAGGTTCATTGCAAGTGGCGTTATTTCATTTTTTCTTATGTCTGAGTAATATTCCACTGTGTACATGTACCACATCTTTTCTATCCATTCATCTGTTGATGACATTTAAGCTGTTTCCATGTCTTGGCTACTGTGAATAGTGCTGCTATGAACACTGGGCTACATGTGTCTTTTCAAATTAGAATCTTCACATTTTCTAGACATACATCCAGGAGTAGGACGGCTGGATCGTAGGGCAGCTCTATGTGTGTCTGCATTTCTGGACACTGAGCTGTTGGCTGTGGTTACTGTGCTGACTGAAGAATTTTTACAGACAGAATCTTCTCATACCCACACTCCTGCACATTCATGTGCATAAGCCTGTGTCTGGGCACATGCCTGCCTAGAGACTAGAAACCACACTGTTACAGAAGTGGCTTTGCACACGTGCACTCCTGTGCATTGAGGTACATACTCACGTTCACACACACATGCATCCAATGCATGTTGCACACAAAAAGTCCCATGGACACATGCACATAGACACACAAGCTTGCACTGAGTATGCACATTGCACAGAGAGCCCTGCAGACACATGCCATATACGCCATATGTATACACACATGTGCATACCCCCCACACAGGCGCACACAGGACCCCATGCTTCCAGCACATATGTGGGCATGGAGGAGCAGGTTGACAAACCCCAGAGCCAGACCAGTGTGGTTAGCTTGGAGATTAGGGCCCAAGGAAAGGGGGGAAGAGCAGGTGTTTTTAGCTGCTGAAGGACATCCCAAAGTAAAAGTAGCCCAGCTTGGGCCTGCCAGCAGGGGTGCTGGGCAGCGCAGTGGCCCTGATGCCCCAGCACCCCCACCTCTCCTGCCTTTGAATCAAGGTCTTCAGAGGACTCGCTTGTACAGCCCAGATGCCACACGAAGGAGCTGCAGTGAGAGGGCAGGATGCTCCAGCTCATCCTAAGTGTCAGGGCAGGACGTCAGGGCAGGACAGCTGTAGAGCTGGAGATGGAGGGAGTCCAGCATCCCTGACCTTGCTGGTACCCAGTTCACCCCGGAGCTGCCTAAGGACCACAAGGCAGCGGCACGCGGCGACCCTACATCCTCACTGCGCAGGGCTGACTGCTGTGGTCCTAGGACTGCGAGGGGAGGGAAGGAGGCCAGGGGCCTGGCTAGGAGGAGAGCTCAGCACTTAGGGAGACACTGGCTTTTGTGATAGGAAGAGAGTTCAAACCTTGGCAAGCAGAGGCCTAGCTTCCACGGATCCAAGCTCGGACAACCTCCACAGAGGGAAGAGAAGTGAAAACCAAGGTTACTTAGACTGGTAAAACTGCATGAATATTAAAAGACATCGCTGTCCTTGATCTGCACAATCCAAAGAGGTGGATTTCACTGTATATGAATTATACCTCTGTTTCTATACCTCTCCTCTTTCACTCCTACTTTGATGCTCTTGTCCGGAACACTGCAATATTTTTTCAAGTCCATTATCTCACTAAACCCTCCCCCAAATCCATTTCACCTGCAGGGAAGGTGTGGGGCCTGGTTCAAGGTCACCAGGTACTCTATGAGAGTTGACTCCAAACCTCACTTAGCAAGACTGGCAGGCTGGCTCTTTCCTTCTCCCATTTATTCTGTCGACATTAACTCACTGCATCTAGATGTCCAATATGAACTGGATCAGGGGTTCCTGAATTCCAGGATCCAACACAAACACCATCTGGAAGGCTATCAAAATGCCAATTTTGGGCCCGGTCCCAAGGTTCTGCCTCAGTGGGTGAGGGCAGGTCCCAGGCTGGGTGGGGGTGAGAGGGCAGGCTCCTGGGCACCCAGAGAGGATGAGACAGTGTCATAATGCATCCGTGTCCAGGTATTACTTGAAACAGAAAACCCTGATCAGCTGTTTCTCACAATCCAGGACGGCACTGTGACCTCTGCCACGTATTAAAGAAGAGGCAGTGGGTCACATGGACATCTCATTAAATCGCCCTCACCATGGGGGGTGGGGGTGGGGAGGGATGACAAAGGGCAGAACTCCACAGCTGAAGCACTTTCAAGGTTAACTACTGACCTTGGCAAAGGATGCAGGAGAGGGGCAAGGGTCCCAAGGGGCGGGGCCTGGGTGAAAGGATAAACTAGAGCATCTTTTGTTTGCCAGTCAATAGGTGCTTCCAGGGGAGCCTGGGAGGGAGGAGGGGACTTTGTTTGCCCAAGCATTTAAACAATACCCCTGCAATCCTGTTTACACTCTTCATTTGCTCAGCAAACTTGCCGCTTGGAAATAGCTTTGGGGTAAACCTGGGCCCAGCTGCTGGTGGAGATTGCCACACAACCTGCCTGAAGACTCCGGCCCCCAGGGCTGCTCTTGACCTGCACGGGTCGGGGCAGGGGCTTCAAATGTACACAGTGTCCCACTGATTGCGTGCTCACGGGCACACACACAGACACACGCACACCTGACCCCACCTGACCTCATCTTGCAGCACAAGTGAGAGTTAAGCGTCCCGGTTCACGTTCATTCCATCTTTTAGCTTTGTACCTGGCTTTTCAAAGGTTGGAACAGCCGCAAGGCTGTCTCTTGCTCTCAAGAGGACACTCCTCCTCCCTGTTCCTTTTTGCTAAGCTGCAGGGATGCGGCTGTGCCTTCAGGGGCTGCTGGTCCCTGGGCTGTAGGGGACAGGCCATCTTGCTCTCAACCCTTCCCACCACCACCACCACCCCCCTCCCCACCCCAGTAGTCCTGTAGCTGGGACCCCAGGGTCTGCTCACTACACCTAAGCCAGGCAAGGGGACTGCAACCCAGCAGGCTCTGCTGCTGGGTTCCCCAATCTGGGGACAGCTGCCCAGAGGTCTAGCTATGACCCCATAATGACCCCTGGAGGGGCTGGCTGCTCTGCAGTTCTTGGTTAGAAGGCTGAACCCTTGGCAAGTGCACAAGACACTCTCAGCTTCCCTCTGGTTCCCTTCCATGCAGCTGGGAGTCGAGGAGCCTGGGGGCACTGCCCCAAAAGCCCTTATAATGCTTCATGAACTTGTGTCACTCAGGGGACAGCCCTGCTGTGGAAGCTGGCCTTCCGTTCCAGAAGCACAGGGAATGAGGTAAGTGGCAGCGTCTCCTTTGACCTTTGACTTTCTTTCTTCCCCACTCCAGGGGTCCCACCTGAGCTGCCAAGGCCCCTGAGGTCCATGAAGCCTGGCAGCATTCTCTGACACCTCTCCCCCTCCTAGGGTGCCTCTGTCCAGCGCCAGGTCCCCTCCTTGTCACGTTCAGTGTCTGCTCCACCTTGCACCAGCTTAGAATAAGCCTCAGGGCTCAGAACTCCAAGCGCTGCCCCTGATATATACAGGACAACGTACAGAACTTAGCAAACATTTTCTTCTGCCGCAGAGCCCGGCTTCTAAAGCTGCGGGCTGTGGCTTGGAGCTCCTGGCCTGGCTGCACGTTCTCTTTCTCTTTGTGCCTTGTTGTCGCCCTGATCTCCCGCTGCCTGGGTGCCTCTGGCAGGCGAGCGGGAAGGTCACATAGAAGAAAAGAAGAAAACACCTGCACAGGCCTCTTTTCTGGAGGTATGATCCCACTGTGTATGTAGATTTGCCCTGGGGGAGGTGCTGGGAGGGCTGGGGGCAAACGCAGAAGTCGGTGGGGGGTGCTCACCTGAGCCTGAGAACCTCCTGGCACCTAGAGGACAAAGGAGCCCTGCCACTTAGCACGTGGTAGATACCTGTGACACAGAATGTGCAGGTCTGTGTCACCAAGGTGTCAGCATTAAGAGATGAAACTCCCGGAATAGACTAGGGACACTCAAGAGGGTGTCCACTCCTGACCCCTGGGCACACGTGGAGATGCTCCCGGTCTTGCTCCTTCTTGGGTGGATCTTAACATCCAGCCAGACCACATGGGCCCTGCCTGCCCCTCAGAGTAAGCTTTGGTGGCAGTGCCAAGACAGAAGGGCACTGTCCCCTGGCGTGCAGGACAGAGGGAGTCCTCTTTCAAAGCAGGAGACATTGAAGGATGAAGAATCCCCCCAACTTCTGTCGCTGGAGCCAGACCCTGGAGCTCACTTCCCACCAGGCCATCCTACAGCGGTACGGCTCCCCTCTGTCTCCATTTTCTCCCGTGCTGTGCAGAGCAAGCTGGGGACACAGCGTGGGGGAGCAGTAGGTCTGCAGTGCACCCCAGTTAGGAAAGCAAAGCAGTCCTCTTGTGATACAGATATACAGTGGAGTATTACTCAGTCATAAAAAAGAATGAAATAATGCCATTTGCGGTGACACAAATGGACCTAGAGACAATCATTCTAAGTGCAGTAGGCCAGACGGGGAAAGACAAATAACACATGCTGTCACTTACACGTGGAAGCTAAACTCTGAGACAAATAAACTTTTATGAAACAAACACACTCACAGACGAAGACTTGTGGTTTCTAAGGGAGGGGTGGCGGGTTGGAGGGAAGGCTTGGACTGGGAGTTTGGGGTTAGCTGATGCAGACTATCACATGGACGAACAACAAGGGCCTACTGTACAGCTCAGGGAACTATAGTCAATCTCCTATGATAAAGCACAAGGGAAAAGAATGCAAAAAGAAATGCATATACATGTATAACTGACTCACTGCTATGCAGCAGGAATGAACACAGCGCTGTAAACCAACTACAATAAAGTAAGATTTGTTTGAAAAGCAATCTCCTGGCTGCCTTGCGAGGGCGGCTTTGCCTGAAGGTCGAGATAACCCCGCCAGCATCACCCCGCGGTGGGAGTGGGGGCGGGGTGGGGAGCAGCCGCTGGAGTTTTGTTTGGCGCAGCGGCTGGCGTGGTTGCCTCGGTAGCTGAGAACAGCGGCTCTGGTCACGCTTGCCTCCGCTCCAATCCTATTACTCCGTGCGGTTGGGCTCCGAAAATAGCCTCTGTCAGCCCTGTCATCACAGTTCAGCGTTTCCACCACCGGCCATCTATTGTTCCGCGGACACAGGCATCGTTAACCCCTCCGCTGCCAGCCGGCCGGGGGCACCTGGGCTGAGCCGCCCCCTTTGGGGAAACGGTTTTCTTTTCATTGTCTTCATCCAGGAGGGGCTCCAAAGGGCGGGGAGGTGGCCTCCGTGCCAGACCCTGCATGCAACCTCTCGTTTTAACTCATTTGAGAAACTGACAGAGGTGCTGGCGTTTCTGTCCGCATCTGACGCAGGAAGGAGATGAAGTGACTTGCCCAAGGTCGTCCAGCCGGGATACGGTGAGCGTGGGTACAGACCAGACCGCCTGACTCAGTGACCGTGAGCAGGCCCCGACCCCATGCCCCTGAGCCTCGTGGACGCACCACCAGGAGCGCATCAGGACGCGCAGCTCCGCAGACGCTGCAGGGCCCCTGGGGAGGAAAGAGCAGGGGCCCACGGGCCGCCCCGTGTGCTCTTCGGACTAGTAACAGCGTCGTTCTGGTGCTTTTGGTACCAGATAAATCTTTCAGTCAAGAAAATGAAGGCTTCTTCTGCTGCACCAGATTGGTCTCTCAAAAGAAAACAGCCAGCAATTGTACAGCGAAAGGCCAGCCTGGAAAATGGATGCGTGTGTGACACCGTCCTGAGCGTGGAGCCAGCTCACAAGCGGAACGCAGCCAGGACAGACAGGTCCTAGGATCAGACAGACCCAGAGTGGTGGGGGGCTTGAGTAAGGTGGTGTGAGTCTTGGGGTTGGCACAGGGCCGGTTGCTAGTGATAACATCTGGAATACACTGAGCCTCAGTGTGGCCAAGACTGTCCTGAGAGCTGTTTATTAACTCACTTAGACTTGTCAGGCAGATTTTGCTATTAGCCCCATTTTACAGGTGAGAAGACAGGCTACTTCATCCTGCAAGTAGGGCTGGAAACCAGAGCCCTAGCTTTGGAGCGTATGTCGTGTCTTCATAATTAGATGTGTTCTCCCGATGACCCTGGCCTGCCGCTCAGACGTCGACTTTTCGGTACCTGCCAGGCCTGGAGCAAGCAGTCCCACCGGCCAGCGGGGCGTCCTGGCAGGATGGAGGGGCGCTCCGGCTCAGTGGGGCTGGCTGAGTCCCTTGCTGTCAGGAGGCTGTCTCCATTGGGCTCCCTCACTGGGATCTGGGACAGTTCCCAGACCCTCTTTCTTTTAGGCCTGGAGATGGTGGGGGCGGATGCCTCAGCAGACTTACACCTTGGCCTTAATTTTGAAAATAGATCTTTTTATTAAACTCTCTGATCCTTCTACTTTGAGTGTAAGATCTGTTTCCTACTGTTACGCTGACTGGTACAGTAGCTAAAAATATACAAAACCATTGCAATCAATAAAAAAAAAAAGGGATTTCCCTGTTGATCCAGAGGTTTAGACTCTGTGCTTACACTTTGGAGGGCACAGGTTTGATCATTGGCGGGGGAACTAAGATCCCACATGCCATCTGCAAAAAAAAAAAAGGGGGTTTTAGTGGACCTGAGTTTGAGGCCCTGAGATGGGCAGCTACCTGCCCAAGATAGCTTGTGAGTCAGTGGCCCAGACGGGCCGGGTCCCCGGCCTCCTGTGCTGTTCCCTCCTCATACTTCAGGCCCTCTGCTCCTGTGGGGAGGAGGGATGCAGTCTGCCCACAGGTAGGGAGCCTCAGACCCAGGTGCAGTGTACACTGGGCCCGGGTAGGCCTGCCGAGGGGTGAGGGGGTGTTCTTCACTTGGTAGAGGCCAGCTGTTCCCACCCAGGTCAGAGGCTGCTGGCTGCTCAGGCTCTCAGAGGCTTGAGAAGGGCATCTCCACTTTGTCTGTGAGCTCTCTGTCCTGTCACTCCATCTTTGTTCCTTCTGCTAAGGAAAGCAGTGGGCTGGCCAAGGGCCCAGACTGCCCTGTTCCCCTTCTCTCTCACCTGCACGTGGATACAACAAAGCTCTCCAACCCAAAAATAATGCCTAGTGCACCCCTACATGGCCAAGATCATTCCTTACTCCTTGGCTTAGCCTAATGCTCCGATTACATTTGACATTCAATTGAGACAGACTGAATGAATTGGTACCACTGCATAAATGAGCTTAGCAGAGCTCTACCTGAGAAAATACTTTGATAAAAGGAAGAATGCATGAGTCACAATTCTCAACTAAATCTTACGTCTAAAAGGGCATTTTTGAGCCTTAACCTCGTGAGAACTGGACCATAAAGAAGGCTGAGCACTGAGGAATTGATTTCGAATTGTGGTGCTGGACAAGTCTCTTGAGAGTTCCTTGGTCAGCAAGGAGATGAAACCTGTCAATCCTGAAGGAAATCAGTCCTGAATATTCACTGGAAGGACTGATTCTGAAGCTGAAGCTTCAATACTTTGGCCACCTGATGCAAAGAGCCGACTCACTGGGAAAGACCCTGATGCTGGGAAAGATTGAGGGCAGGGGGAGAAGGGGATAACAGAGAATGAGATGGTTAGATGGCATCACCGACTCAGTGGACATGAGTTTGAGCAAACTCCGGGAGGTTGTGAAGGACAGGGAAGCCTGCAGTTCACGGGGACACAAAAAGTTGGACGATGAGCAACTGAACAGCAATAACAAGACAGGCTCATCCCGGACTTAGGCCCTGGAAGCCTCCGTGTCCCACTCCGTCTCGGCATTGCTGCCCAAACTTGACCGTTTGTGGGCCGCTCCCCAACTAGCCAGCAGTTCCTCCAGGCCAGGATGTGTATCACTGAGAGTAAATAATAAACACCTCCCCCACCCCCATCTGAACTTAGTAAAAGTTTGTTTCTCTGTCACACACCACTGAACGTGGCCGTTTCTGGTGGGTGGGTGGCCTTCCACTGGGTCATGCAGGACCCTGGGGCTTTGAAGCATCACCCACCATGGGAGCCAAGATATGTGCACACATGTGACTAGGGAAGAACTGTAATATGGCTGAAACTGAATTTTGAATTTTACTGAGCTTCCATTTACATAGCTACGTGTATATAAGCTGCTGCCATCTTGGCTGCTGCAGCCTTGGAGTTTTCACTGGATCTTCTGATTCTAGCTGGAAGATGGAGGAGATTTGGAGATCATTTTGAGACAGGCCTGGGAAGTGGTATTTGCCTCTTTTGCCAATGTTCTCCTGACTGAAACTCATCCTCTGACGACATCCACCCGCAGGGGACCCTGGAGCTGTAACCTCACAGGGTTCACCCTGGAGACAGAGTGAGGTTTTTGGCAAGAGTGCAGTGGTCTTTGCCACGCACTCTACTCCTTCATTTCCATGTTTCCCAGACCTAAAAGTGCCTGGCAGGAGACTGGCATTCAAGAAAAGGTCTCTCTCTCTTTTTTTTTTTTGATCGAACAGATGTGAACATGAGCAGGTGCATGTGTCTAGGTATCAATATGGATAAAGTGGTGAAAAAAAGAGTTAATGCTAGGCAGTGAAGTCAGCTCCCAAGGGCTATTCAGCTCCCAGGGCCTACCAGGAGCTCCAGGCAACCTCAGTGACCCCAGATTCTCCCTTCCAGGTCCCAGAATACAGGGCAAAATGCAAAATCTCAAACACAAGCAAATAGCATCATTTAAATAGCAAATATTGACCCTGCAAGGAGATAAGCAGAATACAAAGTGCAGAAGGACCAAGGCTGATCTGCTTCTGGCCGTGGCTCAGTTCTCCCGCCTCAGCCTCCACCGTGCTCAGGGTCTTCCCTCCATGGCACCGTCGTGGGGGCTGCCCCAGCAGCTGGCTGAGGCCGAGACTGGGGGCCGGGTCCTGGTGGTGGGGGTGGGCGGCATCGGCTGCGAGCTCCTCAGAAACCTCATGCTCACCGGCTTCTCCTACATCGACCTGATTGATCTGTATACTAACTATTGATGTCAGCAACCTCAACAGGCAGGTTTTGTTTCCAAAGAAACATGTTGGAAGATCAAAGGCCCAGGTTGCCAAAGAAAGTGTCCTGCAGTTTTACCTGAAAGCTAGTATCAGAGCCTACCATGACAGAATCATGAAGTGTGCTCTGATTATTATGTCCCAAAATTGTATTTGCTGTGAATTTTTAATTAAACCTTCAAAGTATATTTTTATTAGCTAAATTAAAAAAAAAGAAGAAGAAGGACCAGGGCAAACTCCCAGCCAAGCCAGGCATGTGAGAGGGAGACTCAGGGCTGGGACCCCGGGTCAGGGGCAGAGTGGGGATGATGCCTTTATGTGACCCTGCACACGAACCACCCAAAAGGGGCTTGTGGGCTGCATTCTAGGAACCAGGGTCGCTGTCAGAGGTGGGAGTGGCCACTGGAGGGATCTGGGGGGTAGGAAAGGGGTGTGGGGGAGAGCTCAGCTAGGGGGTCAAGGATCCTGAACTTTACCTACAACTTGCTGTGGGCCTGCAGACAAACTCCTCCCTGCCTTGGGCTCCTGCAGCCTGGCCAAGGAGAAGGCTGGACATATGATTTCTATGGCCCCTTCAGCTCGAGAGACATGAGACTGACTGTCATCTCTCTCTCAAGAAGCTGCGTAGACTCCAGCAAGACCTTTGGCCTTCAGAGGGCTCAGTTTGCCCAGTTATAAAATGGGAGGAATGTTGCTAACTGGAGTCTGTGTGAGAAAGCGGAGCCTGAGACTTAGGCAAGTGGTCAGAAGAGCAAGAGACAGAAGGCCAATCTTCTTGGTAAACCTGGGCCTCCCTGCTCCGTGTTGAGGGCTGTGGGTCTGTGGGGGTCACATGATATGGTCACATGAGGTCTGTCTCCTTTAAGGAGATGGGAGATCCTTGAGGGCAGAGGTCCTACCCAGGAGGGAGGCAGGGAAGCCTGATTTGTCAATGTCTATGGTGTGGATATCTCCACCATGGCCAATCCCAATCCATGAGGACTTCACAGAAGGTGGAGCTGAAAACAGACGTGCACCGGGACAGCAGGCTGGGGGCATTCCTGGGGTAGTCCTCACAGGCAGCCCCAAGTGGGGCCTCCCCTTCTGCATGTCAGTGAGTATGTCAGAACCCTCAGAAAAGGTTGAGGCACCCCTGGGCCCTCCTAGCAGCCAACCTCAGCCAACACTCCCACCCCTGCCCCTCTGCACTGCTGCAGGACAGCAAACCCCTACTGACTTCAGAGAGGTCTGGGGTGGGGGGAGCTTAGGCAGGGCTCTGAGTGGCATTGACCTTGGGCGGGCTGGTCTGGAGGGTCCAACAAGACTTTACTGGCATGCTAGCATGTCTGGGCAGAAACTCAGGGTCTCTGCAGGGTGACTTCTACCTGGGCTTCTTCTGGAGCAGTTGCTTTCCAAGAGGGTGCATCCCAGGAGAAGCAGGGAGGCCTCCTGTGTTTTTTGGATGCAGGCTCAGAATCCAGGCAATATCACTTCTGGCCCTGGATTCAAGGGGGAGGGGAATCCAACTTCACTTCTTGATGGGAAGTTCAAGGATCTAGTGCAGACAAGTGCACGTGGGGTGGGATAGAGCTGTGGTCATCTGTGGCCACCAAAGAGGACCCTGCCGCCAAGTTGTCACCCAGGTCACTGTCTCTGGTGCAGCCCAGGGAAGGGTAGGCTTGGAGGGTCTGATTCACAAGGTATTGTTAATACTAAGAAAACACTGGGTTATGACTTTCCAATAATGTGATAAGTAAGATGATCTGAGCAATAACTGTGTGCCACGCAAGGACTATTCTCGGTGCACATGCAGGTTATCTCATTTCTTTCTCAACAATAATCTTATGGGTAGAGACTGTTATCCTCCTCAATTTACAGATGGGAAAACTAAGGCATGTAGCAGACAATAGTATCCGACTTCCCTGGAGTAAGCACAAGCAGACACCAGCATTGGGCCCCAGAGCCCAGATGAGCCCATAATATACCCTTGGGTTTCCTTCCCAGGGAAACTATGGAAGGAGCAGTAGGGTGACTGCCAGCCTGCCACTTCCTAGCTGTGTCACTACTTTCCTGACCTCCTCTGAGCCTTGGCTTCTGTGCCCATGAAATGGGAGCTCTGGGCTTGCTGGAGGATGATATGGAATCATGTATAGTAGTGCCAGGCATGGGACTGATAGAATGAAAACATTACACTCTGCCCCCTCAGGAAAGAAACTTGAAGACAATGCTCAGGACAAAACTGTCTTTTCCCCGTAGGATGGGGACAGTGGAATTCTAGTGATGCTGTGATGAAAACCAATGGTGAGCCCCCTGGAAAGGGTAAAAGGTAGTGATAACTGAGGCTAATACCTACCAAGTACCTCTGAGTGCCTCCTATGTGCTGGTCTTCCTACTAGATGCTTTATATCCCAAGCCCTCCCCCAAAAGTTGCAGGATGCGATAAAACTCTCAGTTTAGAGAGTTTAAGCCTTAGATCCAAGTCTCAAAGCAGTAACTGCAAAAGAACAAGTCAAACCCAGCACGCTCTCATTTCCTGCATCCCCGGCCATCTTCCCGGGGCCCTGAGAGGCAAGGTTGAAACACAGAAGCTCAGTATTTGGAGGAAAAGTAGTTTGAGAATCACCTCGAGGAAGGGAATACGACAGCCTGCTGTCAATGACATGAATGAGTTGTTGGCCTGAGGCCAAGTCCTCTTGGAGCCGAGAGGCCCCTGCCTGCCTGGGGTCCCAGGGACCCCTCGGATCTCAGCCCCTCCCACACCACCTCTGCTTGGCCCCTTGCTGTTTTTGCCAGTCATGTTCCTGCATTCACAATTCCCGCTTTGGAGTCTGTCCTCAAGCCTGAGCATGGTCCCTTTTTGCCTCATCCAGGTCTCTGTCCCAAAGACACACCCTCAGGGAGTCCTCCCTAACCGCTCTGTCCTTACACCCACCCCATTCTGTAGGGGTAGGCTGCCTTTTTTTCTCTTTGGCCAAATAGCACTGGGTACTCCCTGACCTTATACTGTATATTTGTCTTCTTATTTATATTTGTTTTCTGTCTTCCCCACCACAGTGACAGACCCAGTAGGTCAGGGGCTTCATCTATGCTGGTCACTGCTGTATTCCTGGGGCTTGGAGCAGGGCCAGCACACAGCAAGGACTCAATATCTAGACACAGGGCCAAAGACTTGGTTAGCAGGGCAGGGAGAGCCTTGTGACTTAACAGTCACGCTGAAGGAGAATCTACTTAGGGTCTTGTTTTAAATCAAATCTTCATTGGGCTGACTGAATGGGCATGTCATTGCCCGTTGATTCCAGAATTTTCATCAAGGCTTTCCCAGGAAGGGAAATGTTACTCTTTGACTGAGGATGATCGCCTTGCAGGCAGTGCCCAGAGAGGGCAGTGGTTACAATATCTTCCCAGGACACACTCAAGGCACTTACCCCCCAAGACCCAAGGGCTGGGCTACTTAACGATGAGCAGCCATGCAGGAGCGCAGAGCCCATGCTCAGAAGTGCTCACAGGGCTGAATTTAGTACTCTGTCATCACCATCTTGAAATTCTTAACATTTTAACAAAAAGCCTGCGTTTTCATTTGCGGTGGTTTCCACAAATGATGTAGCCAGTGCTCCCCAAAGAACTGGCCAACAGTGGAGCTTTACACTTTCCAGATGATTTTGGTTATCTGTGGACAGAGATTCTTTGAGGGGTTGCTCATCCACACCCCTGAGACCACTATCTGCATCACCAGTTCAATTCATTGGGCACCTCTTGTGTGTTGGACTCTGTGTTAGACCCTGGAGAAGCAGAATGAAGGAGGCTTGGCACCTGCCCCTGGAGCTGCCAATCAAGCAGAGAAACTGGCAGATGAAAGGAGAGGTTACATCTAGCTTGAGGAGGCAAACTGCCTGCAGAGTGAATAACAACATCGGCCTGCAATGAGCTAGGTGCTATCTGGACCATCAAGTTGAGATAAATCCCAGGAAATCTGGCCCGCAAGCCTACACCGTCCCCACCCTCACTAAAGCCCCTGCAGAGACACCAGGAGGAAGAGGTGGGGGAAGCAAGGTGGCTGGCTCTGGGACACCAGATCTGGACCTGGCTGGGGCCCAGGTGCCCGGGAGCAGCCGGAGCCAAGGATCCTGACAGGCTCAGTGGGATGGACTTCATCATCTCAAGTGTGATGGCTGTTTTGTGGCTGAAGGGAGCCCTGGAAGAGTAAGAGGGGCCCACGTGATGGCCTCTTGTTGAAGAGCCTCCCTGCAGTTACCCCGGCAGGTGGAGGAATGGAGAGGGAAGTCCTTGGAGCAGGGAGGGAGAAGTTTTTCCAAAACATCTCTGCTCTCCACCCCTCAAATCCCTCCTTTATGCAGCCATGAGTACAGCAAGTGATGATCACGGATCTCCCTCCATCCTTACGATCAGAGGAGGGTGTTTGTTATTAGCCTCACGTTTCAGAGAAGGAAACAGAAGCACAAGAGGGGGTAGTGATGTGCTCAAGATCCCAGGGTCAAAAAGCAGACAGACGGAGCGTCCAGGGACTTCAGGGCGAGGGTGCCCCAGCAAACCGCCACTCAGGCCAGCGCCAGCTGGGGGCTGATTGCCGCGGGGAGAGGGGTGGGGGGCTCCTGGGTCCTCGGAGGTGATGCCCAGAGCCCCAGGGCCCCGGGGAGGAGCCGCCGAGGGGCTCGGCAAAAAGACCCGGCAGGAAAAGAGCCTCCACCTCCCCGGGCGCTAGGCATCTGCGCGCCCCGCCGCCCCGCCGGCCGCGCTTCCGCCTCCCCCGGGCTGTGCGGAGCGGATGCGCTGCCTGTGTGTGAACAGGGCTTGTTTCCCTTTACGCCCTCGGGCTCCGTTTTTATGAAGAACTTCCTTCTGTTGGCGCTTTGGGAATATTCATTCCTGGCTTGCCTAGCGCGCGGGTGACAGTTGGGCTGGGAAATGTACCCGCGGCTTAATTAGGGCATCACCAGACCGTGCCAAGAACCCGCCCCGGACCCCAGGGACCCCAGAGCCTGCCGCCGCTGCGGGGCGGATGCGGGGCGGGGCGGGGAAGAGTCGCCGCTTCTGCCTGTGGGCGCTCCATGCTCCCTTCTGCTTCAGCCCGTGACTCCAGGGTCCCCAGCCTGCCCTCCGCCCTCTCACCCCAATTCCTCCTTCTCCCCTCCCCTAGCCTTCGCTCACCCACCCGCTGGAGGTCCCTTCTCACCGCTGGGTGTCCTAAGGCCTCCTGCTACCCTAGTCCTTGGACAGCCCTGGGTAGACGGGCCAGGATGGACCACCTGCTCTCCGTTTCCTGCATCCTCATCAGAGCATCCTCAGGAGAACAGGCTCACATGTAACTTTCACCCTGATTTTGAGGAAGCTGAAAGTAACATTAAAAGGAAGGCTGGCAAAACTGGGTATACACATCATCAACCTACATGATTCAAGGCAGAGTGGGGGGAGACCTCACACCCCAAAAGCCCAGAAGAATACTGCAGAAGAAGGCCAACTGGATTGACAGTAAATGTCAAGCCAAAAAATAAATATTGAAAATTTGACTGCATATTATATTAGAATCCCACTATAAAAAAATCTGGAAAAATATTTGCAACATATATGGCAAAGGGTGAGTTTCCTTAAATGTGAAAGCACTCCTACAGTAGGAAGAAAATCAACCGCCCCAAAGAAAACGAGCAAATAGCAACAGGCCACTCTCAGGAAGTATGAACGGGGGCTCAAGAAATGAGATGTGCAGCCTTACTCATGATGACAGAAACATGGAAGGGGGAAATGACATCGTGGTGTGAACTGATAGAGAAACAGCATGATGGGGGGCCTCATGGGAAAAAGGGCTGCAGCGAGGGGCTGTGAGACGCTCCCACTGAGTGGAAGCCAGGTCTGCATCGGGAGTTCAGTGGATGGCAGGGCATGCCTGATGAGTTCAGTGGGCTGTGCAGGGTGACGCTGGGTGAGTCTTCACTCAGACTCTGTGCAAACCTCTGCAGCCCTGCAGGCAGCTTCCTTCTGTTCTCCCAGCCTTGCTTTTCTCATCTGTAAACTAAGGTTAGGATGTGCTTCCAGGGAAGATTGAGAGGTGTGAACAGAAGGGAAGAATCCAGGAATAAAGACGGAAGCTGAGAGAGGGAGACCTAGGAGGAGAAAAGGCAGGGTTACTGTGGGGGAAGGGAGGGCATTTGAGAGTGGGAGATATGGCCTTGGGGCTGAGACAATTCAGGTACACAGGAAACAGGTATGGAAGAAGCAGCCCTGGGCCTGCCAACGGGAAGGGGTAGAAGAGCTGGCCTTGGAGACCACACTTTCAAGGTTATTTGGTGACAGAGGAAAGGGGAGAGCTTGAAGGAGGAATAAGGATACAGAGGGGAGGGCGTTAGGATGAACTCTCTATAAGCTGTGAAAATGACTTCAGGCTCCTAGGACTCTCAGCAGCATCTCAAAGCCAGGCCTAAGACTAAGTCTTACAAACGTAGACTTTTTATATGATTTTATAAATCATATTTTATATGATATGATTTATAAATTGTATTTTATATGATCCAATCTAGTAGAAGTCCCACTTATACTTGCAGGGCAGAGACACACCCAAAGTCCATCAGAGCATGGGCCAAAATCCAGCCTCCCCAGCACTGATGGAGAGGATGATGTTTAACCCAGAGCTGAAAGGACAGCAAAGCCAGAGGAGCAATTTGAAGCAAATGCGAAGAAGGAAGTAAAAAAAAAAAAAAAAACTGGCATAAGAGGAGCCCAGCTCCACAACAAGCATCAAGGCGGACAGGAAAACAGACTGGGGGCGGCCGGAGCTGGGAGCAAACCTAAAACACATGCTCACAGAGTGGTGACGGACACCTTCACCAAGCACTTGTCAAATGCATCCCTGGAAGGAGGCTTGTGAGACCTGATAAAACCAGTTGTCCAAGCCTGAGCCTGTGAGCACAGTGAGGGCAGGATAGCTTAGAGGCCACGCGCTGCTGGAAATGTCGCTTTGGGTCTCAGCACAGGCTGGGCGGGGCCCAGTGGTCCTGCACTTGCAATTCTTTTTTTTTTTTTTTCAGATTCTGTGTTATTTATTACTGTCCAAATACATGAAGTTCTGATGAAATAAAATCATATGGTACAGATAAAAACAGGCCATGAGAGCCCAGAGTCATTTTAGGGCCAAATGGCAGACCACTCAACAGTTCACATTTTAAGAATTTGAAATGGCTTAAAATAGATAAGGTGGTGTCTGAGAAAGAAAAGAAGAAAGAAAAGGAGAGAGGGAAGGAGGAGACAAGAAACCATTGAGGAAATATTAACTCATAA
Organism: Hydropotes inermis; assembly: GCA_020226075.1. Lineage (NCBI taxonomy): Eukaryota > Metazoa > Chordata > Mammalia > Artiodactyla > Cervidae > Hydropotes > Hydropotes inermis. The sequence continues at coordinate 6,447,219 of CM035281.1, read as the reverse complement.
GAAAACCCAACATAGAAAGAAGTGACAAATGAATAAAAAATGCACAAGCCCTGTGCAGGTTAATGCAATACCTAGCAGTAGAATACATAAGCCTCATGCTGCCGCTGCTGCTGCTAAGCAGCTTCAGTCGTGTGGTGTCCACCTCTGTGCGATCCCACAGACGGCAGCCCACCAGGCTCCCCCGTCCCTGGGATTCTCCAGGCAAGAGCACTGGAGTGGGCTGCCGTTTCCTTGTCCTCATAGGCCTCATAGTACTTTTGTAATCTGCCCTTGGACCTCTTGAGGCAGGGATCATGCTTCCCCTACAGAAGAGTGACCTGAAAGTGCAGAAGATGCCTTGCTGGGGCCGCAGAGCAGAGCCCAGGCCACTCGGATTCACGGGGCTCCTTTCACTGAGCAGGAAATCCTACTCGCCTTGGATAGAGAATGGGAGAGGTTATCAGGGCTCCAGGGCTCACTGGTTCCAGGGCTGTAGGAGTGTGGAGGGCAGGTGGGTGAGGGAGAAATGAGAGCAGGACCGAGGACCTAAGGAACAGGCAAGCACAGACTTCATCACAACATCCCCAGGAGGTCAGGCCAGGGTTCCCCGGCTCCGGTGAAGACTTGGAGAAACCAACAGACAGACCTGATTGGCTACTGGTCGGCCAATGAGCAGCCCCCTCTCTACCCTTGGTCCAATTCGCTGCAGGCTGGGCTTATGCAAGGCAGGCCCTGTTGGAAGAGGAAACTGGACGCGACGAGCAAATTAACTAAGGTCTGGGTTATGTTGAGTGATTAGTGAGATGAAAGATTCCCTGGCATTGGGGTCCCTTCTGCCCCTAAGAGACTTTGTGACACAGTCCGTTCCCTCTCCAAGCCCCAGTTTCCTAAGTTGCAAAATGGTAGTTATAATGGGTTTGTCACAGGGTTCTTGTGAAGAGAAAATGCGACGATAAACGGGAGAGTGTCTTGTAAACCGTAAAACTAGAGGCGAGTCATTTTACTTCACGCCCAAAAGAGTCAGTGTTGTTGGGTTTTACTTTTCAACGAGTGTAAATCCAGCCCCCAGCCGGTGCTGTGCGCAGGTCATATCCTCAGCCCATGTGAGAAAATGCTTACCAGGCTTCCTGCAGAAGGCATGGTTGCAGACTTGGTTGCGCAGTCTCGGCTCGGGCGGCATCTCTGCCTCAAGCGAGGCTGGTTAGGCCCCCGTTTCTCCACCTGCAAATCAGCATCCTTGACCTGATCACACACTGCTGAAGGATGAACTCACACCCTGCCTCCTCTTCCCTCTCTTCCTCTCTGGGGTTTCAGGGATGGCAGCAGCTGAGAACAGAGCCCCTGGGAACATTTCTGTGCCCCCACCAAACTCTCCCTCCTCCAAAGGCCTCTGACACTCTGCCAACTGCCCGCACAGCCCAATGCCAGACAAGAGTGCAATTTCCATCCTCCTTTGAATGTTTCCAGTGCATCAGTATCATTTCCACAACTGGATTGTAAACCTTAGCGGTTGTATTTTGCCTCTTTTGTAAACATCACAGCTGTCTCCGTGTGTGACCAGAACGGGCACCCAGCAGAAGTTCTTTGGAGGTCATGGACCCTAGCAACCCTCCTGCAGAGGAGGGTTCCTGCCTCAAGGACCCCTTCCCTTCCTGCGCTCAGCCTCCAGACCTCACAGTCCTCGACATCCCCACAGCTTCAGTTTCCTGGACCCCGGATCCTGGGGCCAGGCGAGGAGGGGCTGCCGCTCCCCGAACTCTCACTCAACCCTGCAGGCCTGGGTGTCATCCCCAGCAACAGCTGACAACGACGCCTCCACCGCGCTGGTGTCACTTTTAACACTGCACGTTCGCACCCGCGGCTGACTGTCTGCGCAAGGAGGCCCCAGCAGAGCCGCGTGCAGCCGCACCCCACGTGTGGAGCTGCGAAGCCGGCAGTTGTTCAGCAGGTTCTCTCGGCCTCACCTCCAAACGTGTTACTTCTGGAGAGAACGACACTGCGGGGCTGCAGGACTACGGAGAAGCAATGGGGGACCTGCCTGTACTTCGCTGGCTGGAGGAAGCGAAGGCAGGCCGAGAGCTGCGGCTGAAGCCCGCCATCTGCACACAGCTCCCTAGGTAAGGGGGCAGAGAGAAAAAGGGAAGGGGGAGCACGTCACCACGGCACTTTAAAAGCTTTATTAGAGCTGCATGTTGACCACATGTTTCCAAAGGGTAGTCCTGATGTAATGGTAGAGACAAAAGCAGCTGGCAGAACCCTATACACAATGTGACGTCCGCTCCGAAATGTGCAGGGTAGACGTGAGATAGGTGAGCAGTGGCTCACCCACCCTACCCCCCACCCCCTGCCGGTGCAGTTGGAGAATTTCACTTCCTCAGCCTCCCCTAGAGCAGGCGTGGCCGTGTGACTTGCTTTGGCCGATGACATGTGAGGAAAGTAAATGCATGTGTGCATTTTAATTGGGTGGCAGTGTTTAATTGCTGGCTGGGGGCTCCCCAGCTCATGCTCCTGTGGCCTCAGCAGCCCTGGGAACCTTGGTGATGTGCAGGAACCAGGAGGCCACAGGAGCCACCTTGGGGGGAACAGCACCCCTGAGAGTCACCAGGACTCAGGTGGTCTGGATATGAGCAGAAATAAACCTTTGTGCTGTTCAACTGCTGAAATTTCTGTATGGTTCCCCCAGCAGCATGAACTGTCCGATACTGACTGATACTATAAACAGATGCAGGGAGTTCCCTGGTGGCCTCATTGTTAGGATTTGGGACTTGCACTGCTGTGGCCAGGGTTCAATCCCTGTTCGGGGAACTAAGACCCCACAGTCCATAAGGCCCCGCTTCCCTGCAGAAAGGCAAAAAGTGTATATTAGAAAACATTGCAGTTACTGATGGCTTTTGTTTTTCAACTTCTTTAAAATTTCCAGATGTGTAGTCAACATATAATATTTTTATGTTTTTTTCACATTTATTGAGATATAATGGACATATAGCATGTGTTTAAGGTTTTCTTACTTTTATGACTTTAAAAGGTTGTTAGGTTTACCCACTGCTAGCTTTTTAAAAGTAAAGAAATGTGTCCTTGGAACTGTGCTCGAGGTTTCAGCTATGTCATTTAATTTCATCCTCACAAAACCCTAAAAGGATTTTCCTGTTTTTAAAAAGGAGGTGTCTGATCTTTAGAGAGATTAGGTGACAGGTAGTCTACACTCATTATCCCATTTATCTCCTCAGAGGCTTGAAGTATTTTGTTCCAGTTTTAAAGATGAGGCTCAGAGAAGTTAAGTGAGTTGCTTAAGGCTAATCACTTGGCAACTGAAGGAAGCAAAATTGAAACAACAATAACCAGGACGGCAGACTTAGTTGTGGGATGCTTCTCCATGCAGGCTCAGGTATGATCTCATTTTATCCTCTCTGTAACTCTACAGTGTAGGTACAAGTATTATCTCAACTTTCTACATGAAAAAACAGAGGCTCAGAGAGACTAAGCAACTTGCCTATTATTAGGGTCATACAGCTAATAATTTGTGGAGCTGGGACTGGTGTCTTGGTCTATCCAAATTTTGGTCAGCTCATTTTGACCTGAGTTCTATCTCTGGATTGGGACGATCCCCTGGAGAAGGGAATGGGAACCCACCCCACTGGGTGAATTCTGTGGACGGAGGAGCCTGGTGGGCTACAGTCCATGGGGTTGCAAAGAGTTGGACATGACTGAGGAACACAGTTTCATTTTGCCTGGAGCAGAAGTGATACAAAGGTGCCTTTAGTTATTTCACACAGGAATATTTTAAAATCAAATTTCTATTTTTATCAAAATATTTATGCAGAAAACATTTTAAATCAAGTGATCCTATGAAACTGATAATCAAAAGTGGCAATCCATCCTTCCTTTTACCACCTAGCCCCCTCCCCAGAAGCAAATACTTTCAACTCATTTAGCTCTTCCTTCTGACATTTACTTTTATATTTCTAAATACCATTCTTTATCATTATTGTTTAGATATGCATTGGCTTCCTCCTGTATAAGATTGCTAATGCTCCACCAAACCTCCACTTTCCCTTTCAGTACAGTTCTATGACAGTTGCTAAATGAAAACTCAGCACTTACATTATTTATATGTATAGCATTTTTAAGTGTTAGCCACTCAATCATTTCTGACCCTTTGCGACCCCACGGACTATAGCCCACCAGGCTCCTCTGTCCGTGGGATTTTCCAGACAATAATACTGGAGCGGGTAGCCAGTCCCTTCTCCAGGGGATTTTCCCAACCCAGGGATAGAACCCAGGTCTCCTGCATTGCAGGCGGATTCTTTACCATTTGAGCTACCAGGAAAGTCACTAGTATTCATAGCTAAACAAAGTACTATTTTATGGCTGTGCATGTTATCTTCTACAGTTTCCCCCACCTCTGGAGTTAGTAATTACCTCAGGTTTTCATTTAATTTTTTTTCTTGCAGCATCATTAATTCATCCCACAGACAGGTCTAAACATCTAGCAATACATTCAAACGTATCTGGTAATCTATAAGTTCTATATTTTTCTTGAACTCTGTCCTCCTGCTCCTAACTGACCAGTTCGTCTCCTGGCCACTGTCTAATGGAAATCCTGACATTTCTCTTCATCCTTAGCCTGAGAATTCCCTTCACCTCTTTCCTGTGTTGATTCCTTATTTCTTAGATCCTAAGCCATTTTCTTTCTTAGTTGACTCCCTTCATTTTGTTGTAATATGTACGCCAGTAGCTTCCTTGGAAACTGCATATGGGATTTCAGTTATTGGATAATTGATTGACAGCTTGGCTGGCTGCCTAAATCTTGGTTGGAAATCATCTTCCCCCAGAATTCTGCAGGCAGCTCCCTATCAGCATCTGGTATTCTGGGTTGATGTTAAGAAGTCCAATGATTCTCATTATGAGACCTTTTTGGTCTCTAAAATCTCTAGAATTTTTATCTCTAGTGTTCTAAAAGACTTATTTAATAAAATTCAATATTTATTTTGATCTTTTAAAAAGCTTTGAGGGGGACTTCACTGATGGTCCAGTGGTTAAGACTCTGTGCTTCCACTGTGAGTGGTGGGGGGTGATCCCTGGTTGGGGAACCAAGATTCTACATATGCCCCCCCCCCAAAAAAAAGCTTTAAAGAAGTTAGACTACACAAATAATGCCATAATTTGATTTTTATATATTTGGATCTGAAACCAGGGGAGATAGTAGAAATACCGCAATACCATCGCTATCTACTGGAGTCCCAGCCAATCAAATGGGAAAGAGGCATCAACCTGGAAAGGAGGAGGTGACCTACTCGTTTGAAGACTGTTTGACTGTTTACTCGGAAAGCCACAAGAAACAACTGAAAACCTTATTGAAATGACAAAATAATTGAGTAAGGTAACTGGGTACAGTTAGTTTTGCATTATCAATAGCTTTGAAATACAGACAGTTAATTAGCTAGTACTAAAATACAGTGGAAGAAAGATTCCATTAGCAAAAGCAACCCAACAATAAAATTATTTTAAAAAGTGCAAAATCTATGTGAAGAAAACTTTTTGAATGCTACTGAAGAATACAAATGTGAATTTACACCATATTCTTGAATAAAGAGATTCAGCCTAGAAGGATGACAGTTCCCCCTAACTACAGTAACGTAATCACAATGACAACACCAGGAGGATTTCTCATAGAACTAGACAAGTTGATTCTAAAGTTGATGTGGAAAAATACCCAAGCAAGATTAGCCAGGAAAAGTTTGAAAAAGAAATGTAAAGAGCAGAGATAACTCCATCAGATATTTCCATGTCTTTAAATCTATTATACAACTAAAATAATGAGAAGTATGGTATAAGCCCATGGAGAGATATATAATTTAGAAATGATAGGAAGTCACCCAATATATATAGGAAGTTACTATATAGTCAAGTTGGCATTTTAAAAACAGGATTTATCCATATTTGGTATTGGGACAATTGGCCACCCATCTGTAAAAGAAATGAATTTAGATCCTCACTTCATATGTTACACCAAAATAAATTCTATGTGAACCGAAGGTTTAAATGAAATCATGAAAGCCTTAAAGGACCAGGAGAAAACCAAGGATATTGAATCTCTTGCTACTTCAGTTCACTGCCTGGCAGCAGTGAGCAGTCCCAACTTGTGGGTTGTTGATTGAAGAGCAGATTGATTGTGAGGCGCTGGACTAGATGTCATGCGTGTAGCTGCCGATCAGAAGGCCTGGACTAACTGTGTTCCATGGCATTTGTTGGTTCTACCAGCATTAAAACATTTTTGGTTTTGAGCTAATATTTTACAACTGGGAGCTTCCCATACAAATCAGGCTTTCAGACTTCCCCTGGAATGTCTAAATGTCTGAAAGCACTGGGTCCTCACTGCTGCAGTGCGCGGAACAACGAAATGGGCCCTTGACTTTTGCACTGAGGTTGAGGCTTGGGCTCCAGTGACTAGAGCAGGTGAAGGGGCATGGGGATCCTGGATGCGGGAGCCCTGAGTTGCGGGTAAGTGAATGAGGTTTTCACTGGGGCATGGGGGACAGGGGGCAGTTCCTAGGCTGTTGCCACTCAGCCTAAGAAGATAACATAGCAGAAGCAACAGGAGGGACTGACTTGGCCAGAGGGAATTTGGGGTGCGAATCCAAGAGGCTTGGGGACAGATGGAAGGGGTGTGTGTATGTGCGTGTCGGCGGTGGGCAGCGGAGTTCTTGGAGGAGGCGCTAAGGAGGCACCCCAATATTCTCACTCAGGTGGGTAAATGCTCATGAACACATAAACCAGATCCAGGCATTCTCCTGCTTAAAATCCAGACTCCTTGCCTAAGCCACCTGGCCATGATTCATCTTCCATCCTTTCCTCTCTCTGCCTTCACCTTGCACACCAAGCCACAGAGGGCTTGAAAGTTGCTCAGTTGTGTCTGATTCTTCGCGACCCCATGGACTATACAGTCCATGGAATTCTCCAGGCCAGAATACTGAAGTGAGTAGCCTTTCCCTTCTCCAAGGGATCTTCCCAACCCAGGGATCGCACCCAGGTCTCCTGCATTGCAGGCAGATTCTTAACCAGCTGAACCACAAGGGAAGCCCAACAGTACTGAAGTGGGTACCCTGTCCCTTCTCCAGTGGATCTTCCCGACCCAGGAATTGAGCCAGGGTCTCCTGTACTGCGGGTGGATTCTTTACCAACTGAGCCATCAGGGAAACCTGGGGCAATCCCAAAGCTGCTGGGGGCTTTTTGCCTCAGAGCCCCTGTTCTTGACATTGCTTCTGCCTGACATGCTGTTCCTCTGACTCTTTAGCTGGCTGGTTCCCCTTGTCTTTCAGGTTTCCTCTTAAATATTCTGTCCCAAAAGAGGTTTGGAATATGCCAAGGGACAGCAAGAAGGCTGATTCCATGAGGTCCTGGAATTTTCTGGGCCACGGGGTCCAGAAAAGCACACAGATTTCTGAATGCAAGAAGGCTTTGAAGGGGCAGCCGGTGCTGGGGGCACAGTGATGGGATCTGATGGACCTCCCGAGACTCCCTCTAGCACCTACTGGGGGAGGAGATCCCACGGCCAGAGTGGGAGTGAGAAGGAGAATTCAGGGCACTTGTCCAAAAGAGGAGATGGCAGGGGCAAGGCATTAGAGCGAGGTCCTGAGGTGTTTTGTGCACGTGCAGGGTGGGCGGGGTGAGAGCCACGGGTGTCAGGAAGCAGAGTCAGGGACTGCTTGAGTTCCAACGCTGGCAGAGGGGAGGGTGGTGGTGCTGGGGTCCTAAGGAAGGGATGCACTGGGCAGGTGTTGAACAGCCCCTTTCCGTGGTGGGCCCACAGGCAGTCTGAAGGCAGCAGGGCAGGCGAAGCCGGGGGTGTGTTAGTTGGGCCAGCAGGCAGTGTCAGTCAGGTGTGGGGGGTGGGATGGGGAAGTGGATGTGCAAAGGTCTGGAAAAGGGAAGGATGTAGCTGCAGATCCTCCTGGCCTGGCCTCAGACTGACCAACAGAAGGCGCAGGGCCAGTGACCCCAAAGGAGGCAAATCCTACCTGTGACATCGAGTCGGTCAAGCTCATCTAGAAAGTGAAGGTCTATACATCTGTGTCTCTTTTTCTGTCTTGCATGTAGGGTTATCATTACCATCTTTCTAAATTCCATATATATGCGTTAGTATACTGTATTGGTGTTTTTCTTTCTGGCTTACTTCACTCTGTATAATGGGCTCCAGTTTCATCCACCTCATTCGAACCGATTCAAATGAATTCTTTTTAATGGCTAATGGGAAAATTTTTTTTTTTTTTAATTTAAAAAAAGAAAGTGAAGGTCTGATGTTGGAGTGTGAAGGCCATCCCAAAGGTCTAGGTGCCTGAGGACATCTTTGTTATTCCCAGAAGGGGTGCCATTTAGCTCAATTAGTATGCTAAACAGGAATTAATCTGGTCCTTTGTTTCAAGCAGAGCAGGTTACCACTCTAGTGGCTAGTGCAGGCTCTAGCCCTGGATTCCAGGATCCTCAAGTCACATACTATGCCTCTCTGCGCTGCTGTTCCTAGTCAGTAAGAGTTCATGATTACAGAAAGCAGGTAATTGGAGAGCATCTAAAACTGCTAAGGGCTTCCCTGGTGGCTCAGATGGTAAAGAATCTGCCTGTAATGCAGGAGACCCAGGTTCGATCCCTGGACTGGGAAGATCCCCTGGAGGAGGGCGTGGCAGCCCACTCTAGTGTTCTTGCCTAGAGAATTCCATGGACAGAGCATGGTGGGCTACAGTCCATAGGCTCTCAAAGAGTCGGACATGACTGAGCACAGCAGAGGCCGATTTGAGCTTACACATCATGAGCCATAATTATGCTACTGAGCCTTGAACGGGGCCCAGTCTCACTTCCTCACACTCAGAAGCAAGCCCAATTATACCCACTGTCCAGCCAAAGTCAGGAGACTGCAAGGTTCATGCGCTGAGCAGGCAAAGCCCAGACCCAGCGCGTAACCACCGTTGGTGCCTCCTAAACCTTTTTTTTCTTTTGGCACCCTCCTCCAACACGGTCCCCTCCCCTTGGTCCCCAGGGGAAAATGCTTCTGTAGGCAGGGTTCTGCTATTCCAGGGACAGCTCCAACCCTTCTTCACTACTCCTGATTTGAGAAACTTAATGAAGCTCTTACTCTGTGCCCACACTCTTCTAGACTCAGAGGGTTCCAGAACAAAACCAAAGATGCCAGGCCCTGGTGGGAAACTCAGAGTGAGCCTGTCTCAAGGGATAATGAGCAAGAAGAAAGGGTAGGACTGACATGCTGGGCACTCTGCAGAGGTGACATGTGAGCAGAGACCAAAATAGGTCAGGGCAGGGACAAAGGCCCTGGGGCAGCCACCCAGGAGCCCAGGGAGGCTGATGCGTGGGAGCGAAAGGGTGTGCACCCCAGGATGGGCACTGGGGTGCTGGCTGACACTGGGGCCTCCTCGTCTGGGTGTCAGGAATCACCAAGTGCCCTGGGGTTCTCAGTGGCAGCCAGGATGATTCAACGTTGAGACTTATGTCTGCTGGGGTGTTCAACCTGCAGAAGGTTCTGAGCAGAGGACTGACCCAACCTGCCATTCTAACATAAAGTTTTTTTTTGCTTTTGCTTTTTTCTCAGGTTTAAAATCGTTTTATCTTTAAGCCCTGATTTTACCAAATGTGCCAGTTCCAAAGGGGAATTACATTTCCATCTGAATTTGTTCATGTAGATTGCATTCCAAATACATTGCAGCTAAGATGTGTATACATTTTTACATGCGTGTTGGAAGAAAGCACATAGAAGCAGCTGCTTTTTTTCAGTAAACTTGGGCTGTTTTTTGTCTCTTTGGGTCAGTGCACTACACTCAGGTGAGGGGAGATTTATCTGGACCTTGTAGGACATACTGAACCACTGGGTGATGATTCGTCTTCTCTGCTTATACAGCCCCTTGGTACATTAGGCCAAATGTCTGATTGCAATTTTTGAAAGAGGACTCTTTGTAGATGGCATCTCTCACTTAATTCCTACCAGCCTGCTGCTTTCAGGTCGAGAATAACTTGGTTCCTGCCCTCTGCTGTGGATCAGTGTCTGCTGACATGGCCCCCAGGCTCTGACTCCCACCTGGAAATGTCATGAACGGTCCCCACCCTACACCTCCAGCCCCCGCCGACATAGGGTTTTCTTGACAGCCACTCTGATTGTGTGTGGAGACCAGGTTGTAGAGGAGAAAAGGAGAACTTGGGAGACCAGGTAAGGGCCACAGCAATCGCCAGGCAATAGATGGGTCTGCTCCATCTCCCTGTAGCCTTGGGAAAGTGTCAGATTCTGGAGTGACCCAGAGAGACGGGGGTGAAGGATGACACGTTTCTAAGGAAATGTAAGGCTGAGAAGGGGAACTGCTTTTGAGAGTTCTGTATATTATTCTGCCCTGCAGGGCAGCGCATCTCCACAGGGAAGAAAGGAGGTTTGCAGGCTGCACATGTGAGGGCTCTCCTGCCCACGTACACACACACTCCCTCTTTCAGAGCTTCCTATTCTGCTTCTGAGCCAGGCCCAGAGCAATCCGGTCTCTCTGGCATCAAACAAGTCAAGCCTGGGGTTATCCCATGCATTCCAGAAAAATTCCAGGCTGCTTCGATCGCATGTGTAGCCCACACATAAACCACCGATGCACGATGTGGAAAGCCCACTGACAACCTTCCTGCTTAGAGTCCACTGGGTTACGCAATGCACTTCAAGCGCTTCCATGTTCCAGATCTCCAAGCACATTCCAGAAACATTAAAAAGCACAGCTCGCTTCTTCCAGTCTCAGCTTTAGGGGTTGATTTCTCAGTGCTCCCCGTTGTTGGCCCAAGGGTCTGACCTGGGATTTGACAGCCAGACGACTCAGTGGGAAGCCCCTCTGCTCTGGAAGGGGCATTCCACAGGCGGTTGACAACTCCATGAGTGAGGGACCGGACACTGGAAGGGGAGAAAAAAAGGTTTTTGTTTTTGTTTAAAAAGTGTTCTCCAGATGTCTGTAGAGGATCACATTGAGGCTTTCCAGAGGCAAAGGTATGGACTATGGGAACCGTACACAGTCTTCCTGACATTCACATGTAATTTTCTTCTTTTTAAAAAAATTAATTTATTTTTTGTTGAAGTATAGTTGATTTACAATGTTGTGTTAATTTCTGCTCTACACCAAAGTGACTCATATATACACACATATACATTCTTTTTCATATTCTTTCCATCATGGTTTGTCATTGGGTATTGAGTATAGTTCTCTGTGCTATACATTAAGACCATGTATATCCATTCTAAATGTAATAGTTTGCGTCTGCTAATCCCAAACTCCCAGTCTATCCTTCTCCTATACCTTCTCCACCTTGGCAACACAAATCTGCTTTTTATGTCTCTCACATGTAGCCTTCTTATTGGAAACCAAACCAACACAGAAACAGATTGATTTTTGTTCTCAAAGGATTTCTGAGATAAATTGAAATTATTTGGTTAAGTGGTCAGTCTTTTCTTTTAATAAATAAAGTTGACAAACTTTATGCTGTATGCTTAAATCAGTCCTGAATATTCATTGGAAGAACTGATGCTGAAGCTGAAGTTCCAATACTTTGGCCACCTGATGCAGAGAACTGACTCATTGGAATAGACCCTGATGCTGGGAAAGATTGAAGGCAGGAGGAGAAGGGGACGACAGAGGATGAGATGGTTGGATGGCATCACTGACCCGATGGTCATGAGTCTGACAAGGCTCTGGGAGTTGGTGATGGATAGGAAGCCTGGCATGCTGCAGTCGTGGGGTCGGACACAACTGAGCAACTGACCTACAGTGAACTATAGTGCGTGTTGGGCAGGTCACACCCACTTGAGAACATCTGGCCTGGGGGCAAGTGAGGCCAGTACCAGCCCCATGCTCCACTCTCAGAGCTGTTCCCAAGCCCCAGGCCCACAAGCCCAGCGGAGGGCCTGCCTTTTTCGAATTCCCATGAAGGCGCTGTGTGGACTGAGAGCGGTCATGCTCGTGGCAGGAGCTGCAGATTGATCTCTAACATCTGTTCTCTTCTTTTTCAGTGTTAGAAGTATTACCAGGATCCAGATTCACCTAGAACTACATTTCCCAGCCTCCCTTGCAGTTGATGGCCATGTGACTAGTTTCTAGCCCATAGAGTCTGAGCAGAATTGTCTTGTGGCAGCTTCTGTGAGCTTTCTAGAAGGACAGCTGATACATGACCTCTGCCTCATCTTTTTATCCCCTATTTTATTCTGAAAATTTTAAAATATATAGAAAAATTGGAATAATTATATAGTGAACTCTTACATACCCATCCCCTAGATTCTATATGATCTATCTATCTATCTACCATCTATTACCTATCTATCATCCTTCCTATCCCTCCATCAACAACCCTATTAATATTTTTGATTCATTTTAGAGTAAACTGCAGGCACCAATATACTTTCTTCCAAATATGTCAGTGTGTATTTGTTTATAATATTTTGATGTACAATTTTTACATATAATGAAATGAACCAACTCCAAGTGTACATTTGGTGAGTCCCGACAAATATATTAAGAATCAGCAGCCCAGAAAGTTTCCTCTTGCCCTCTTCCAGTCCATCCTCAACCTTCTTCCCACTGCTAGGCAACCATCATTCTGATTTTCTCCACCATTAATTAGCTTTTCCTGCTCCAGAATTTCACTTAAATGGATCATTCATACAACGTATACTCCTGTGACTGATGGGTTTAGGTCAGCATCACGTTTTTGAGGGTCACCTTTGTTGTAGTTTCTATTGATGAGTGATCGTCCACTGCATGAGTGTATCCATGCCCCTGTTGAAGGACCCTGGATTGTTTCCCGGCTTGGGCTGTTATGAATAAAGCCGCATGTATTGAGAAACAGTTCCCCCGTGGGTCTCTCACATTTTTACCATATTGTAAGTGAGGGACCAGCTGCCCTTTCAAGGATGTTTCTATTTTGAAGAGTCTTGGAAAAGAACATGTCTCCCAGTAGAGCGAAGGGCGGGTGTGCTTACTCCCCATTATAAAAGCTCCAGGTTCCCTAAGTCAGGATTCCTCTCCTATAACGCCTCACTGCATGTGCAGCATCCATCTGGTCCCGTTCACGTTGCCCCCTGAGATTTGGGAATAAGAGGAACTGACGCAAATACACTGATGCTCTTGCTACTTGCTGTGCTGTGAATAATAAAGTCTATGGTCCTCGCATCTTCTGCCAACCTCTGTAAACCAGTGTCAGGCTGATATGCTAGCCTTCGCACTGAGTAAAACCTCAGCCCCTTTGTACCTCTTGACACTGGACATTCTTGTAACCTTTGTTTTGATGACCATATGTTTGCCTCTCTCCTCTTTGTCCTTCTATCCTGCCGCCTGGAAGGCAGATGTGATGGCTGGAGCTCTAGGCAATCTTGGCCCTAGAGGACCACGGCTTTTCTCTAGGGGTAGTGATGTAGGAAGGTGCAAGAAGCCTCGATCTCCTGGGTCTTTACAGATTAAAATCGCCATACCCGCCCTGGAATTTAACAGGACAGATGCTTTGCTTGCTCTGTTGTTACTGTGTTCTTTTCCAATCCTGTCTAATGCAGCCCACTTCATCACTCATCACTTCTGAAATGTCTTCCCCTTCCCTGTGCTGCAATGAGCACTGTACCAATCTCAGTGAATGGCTCTGTCAGGCCTCTAGTCCTTTCCCCAAGGATTACTTCCCATATCTCAGTGCCCAGTGCAGTGTGTGGCAACCAGGAGGGGCTCAGGAGATGCTAATAGACCATCCATAAATGAACAAATCCATAAAAGAGAGGTTCAGATTAATAATGGTGGGAAAGGTCCATCCGCCAAGTGGTGGAACAGAAAGAAACATTAGATTCACAGGGAGCGAGTCAGAGTTCCAGCCCTGTGCTGCGTGACCTTGAGCATAGCACCTACCTCTCTGGGCTCAGTTCTCTAGCTGCGCAGTGCGGGCTTTGGCTCAGATGATGAATGTCCGTGGCCCCCACTGGCCCTGAAGTACTCTACTAACCCTGAAATCTTGGCCTTCCTGGCCATGCTTTCTGCTCCTCTCGTGTATCTTCTGCTGGACCAGTGGCATCTCTTGGCGGCCAAAGGAAGACCCATCCCTTGCTGGGCCTGGGACTGCTCTCCACCCAAGGTTGGGGAAATGTAGGTGCCTGGGCCGCTTGGCAGCTGGGGGAGATTGGCAGCTTTAGCAGCCCAGCTGGTGGCGTCAAGTTGCTGGGTGCCTGGTCACCACATTAATCTGCTCTTGGTGCCACTAATACCAATTTGTGAGCAGACAGCCAGGATCAGACAGGCCAGCTGTCAGGCAACTGTGGACAGCTCAGTATGTGGTTTGATTTTTATGGCTTAGGGCTGAAATTAGAAATTAATTAGCAGATTTAAGTTTCTGGAGCTGCTTCAGACAGGTAGCTCCCAGGGACCAGGTGACACCCGTTCAACCCAATGACCCTGGCCCAAGCAGCCTGGTTCCATCCTGCCAACAGCCAAGGCATCAGTCCTGGCTCCAGCTCTGCCACCGCCCTGCTGGGTGACCTGGCTGAGTGTCTTTCTGTCTCTGCTCAGCCTCCTCGCCTGGACCACAGAGGAGTTGGGCTGGATGCTCTCTGCATCTTCCCAGATCCAACATGGGAACATGTTGGATCCAGATCCAACATCCTGTGATTCTCATTTGACCTAGGATGCCCAGCATGGAGTAGAGCCTGGCAAGCCCTCTGTCCTTACTGCCAGTGGGACAACTTCCTCCACGGCACCCCTGTAATCTTTCCAGGATCCTCATTTCTAGAAAAACCAGGCAATAAAGTGGAATGATCTGCAGTGCAGCTAGGTCACTGCCTCCATCAAAGCTTCCACCATTGCAGGGAAGGAAGCCCTGTCCACCTGAGTCACCCCTCTCATCTTGCGGCCCCCATGCTCCCCTTCGCTGCTCATGGGATTCTGGCCACAGCAGCCTTCTTTCAAATCCTCTAAGTGACACCTTCCTAATGGCCACAAAGTCCTGCCACTCCTGCCTGGTGGGAACGTCTTCCACACATTCCCCGCCCCAACCTAGCCTCCTCCAGCACTTTGCTCTGACATCTCTGCCCTGCTGGACTCCCGTTAGCATTCCCTGTGCATTTCCGTGGTATCTCTCAGCTCAGTGGGAAGCATAACCCTTGAGATCACTCGCCATTTGACGTTCATCTGGTCCTGAGTCTCCTCAATGCAGGAGCACATCCGTTTTATTCATCAGTTTTGTCAGTGCCCACTAGTTATCACCCACTCTCTGTCCCACTCACTCTCACACAGTGGCAGATCTCCTGATTTTAACTTGACCTGTGTTCACCCCAAATAAAGACCCCATTCCCAGTCTCCCTTGCAGCCGGGAGTGGTCACAAGCCAAGTCCTGGCCAAAGGATATAAGTGGGCAGGAAGGGAACCACTGCCACCTGTGCCCATCCCCCTGCATTTCTGCTCCTGGCAGGAGCCGGGGTGCGGCAGGGGCTACTTTGGGCCCTAAACATGGGTTTCATTCCAGAAGGGCTGAGACACAAGGTAGTGGGGTCTGAGCGACATGCCAGCTGGACTTTGATAAGACAGAGAGTCAACATCAGGATCCCCCAGAGAAACAGAGCAAATGGGGCATATAAACATAAGTGCATGCATGCTAAGTGGCTTCCGTCATGTCCGACTCTGTGACCCTGTGAAACGTAGCCCTCCATCCATGGGATTCTCCAGGCAAGAATACTGGAGTGGGTTGCCATGCCCTCCTCCAGGGAAATCTTCCCAACCCAGGGATCGAACCTGAGTCTCTTACATCTCCTGCATTAGTAGGCAGGTCCTATACCACTAGGGCCAACTGGTAAGCCCATATAGATATATACCTAAGAGGAAATAGTATAGGCATTGGCGCATGTAATTTTGGAGGCCAAGAAGTACCACCATCTGCTGCCTGCAAGCTGGCACTTAGGGATGCTGGTGGTGCCACCCCAGTCCAAGCCCAGAGGTGCAGGAACCAGAGGATCTGATGGTGTGAATCTGAAGTCCCAAGACCCCGAACACTGGCATTGGAGGCAGGAGATGGACATTTCAGCTCAAGCAGAGAGCAAAGCCATCCTCATCTTCCCTTTGCTTCTACCCTTCACCCTCAAAGGATGGGGTGATGTGCTCCTTCTTCTCTGCATGGGTGAGGGTCTACTGATCCCAAAGCTAGTCTATGCCAAGAACACTCCCATGGACACAATCTCAAAGCTAGTCTATGCCAAGAACACTCCCATGGACACAATCAGAAAGGATGTTTCACCAGCTCTCTGGGCATCCCGTAGCCCTGTCAGTGGACCCATAAAATGAACGATGACAGAGAGCTAGTCCTCTGCCTCATTCGAGCCACTGTCATTCTGGGTGTGTATCCGTAGCGGTGTTAGATGCTCAGTCGTGTCTGCCAGGCTCCCTTGTCCATGGGATTTTCCAAGCAAGAATACTGGACTGGGTAACCATTCCCTTCTCCAGGGATCTTCCTGACCCAGGGACTGAACCTGGGTCTCCTGCATTGCAGGCAGATTCTTTACCATCTGAGCCACCAGGGAAGCCCCTTATCATAACTATACCCCAAACCTAATTACCACTGTCTGTGGTAGGCACTTAGAAAGTATTAGTTGATTAAATGAGTGAGTAAACAAATGAATGAGCAAAGTTTTGTGTTATAGAACTAATGGTCTTAAGCACAGGGAACTATAGTCAATATCCTGTGATAAACCATAATGAAAAGGGACCTTGTTAGTTTTCTGTCTTATATATGGTAGTTTGCATGTGTGAATCCCAAACTCCCACTCCATCTCAGCGACTTCTTGTGAAAATTAAATGAGGTTCCCATGACAGGCATCTGGAAGAAAGAGGCTGACCCAGTACAGTGAACAGGCCTCTTGGTCACGAACCCGGCTCCAGACACTGCTGCCTGCCCGTCGTCTGCGTCTGAATCACGTCATTTAGTGCCTGGGGTGTCTCCGCTGCTCAGGGTGTAGGGGGCGCCCAGGACTCAGCTTTGCCTGAGGCAACGTTCACTGAGCCTCCAGTCAGTATTCGAAAAATCAAGACATCGCTCTCTCTCTTTCACACGCACACACACACACACACACACACACACACACACACACACAGAGTCACATGTGCACATATACATACATACACAGATATACACCCTGCATTTCAAGATAAATCAGAAGACTGGGCCGCCCTAGGCTCCAGTTCCTGCTGGGTACCAAGCAGCCGTTGGTAAATAGCAGCTGCCTCTTCAGACAGGAGCTTGGGCGTTCTGCCCGCCAGGCCCTCCTGCCACCCTCTAGGTGACCCCTCAGCTAGCCCATCCTGATCCCTGCAGTCCCCTCAGCCCCCTTGCTGCTCCATGTCTGTGGGCTCATCTGCCGGCATCTTCTCGCTTGGCACCCTGACTCCCGGAGCCTGGAGCCCAGAGGCAGATGCAAGTCCTCTGCTCTTTCCCCACAATGCCCCGCTGTGACCACGCTTTTCGGGACAAACCACGTGCCCACTGTGGGCTGGACCTCTGAGCAACTAAAGCTGGACCAGTGCCTCTTTAGGGTAGATCAGAACTCAGTTTCTGTGCTTCTTGAGGGTGTGTGGGGCAGGACGCGGCACCCAGGGTGGCTTCTGAGGCCCCAGGAGCGGACGATCTCAGCGCTGCAGGCAGCTTGGATCCCCGAAGGGCTGTGCGGCCCCTGTCCATTTGGAGCCTCCATCCTGGACTGTTGGGTGAGAGAGTGATGTGTCTCTCTTGGGCTCGAACCGTCACCTGTCAGGGTCTCTGTGCCACAGCAAGTCAGGCTGCCCTGCCATCACCTTCCAGAGCAGACTTCCGATCCTGGGATGTCCAGTCACCCAGGGCTGTGGAGAATTTGGATGTGGGTGCAGGCGGAGCACAGACGTTGGCAGGCCAGCTGGGCAGTCACCACACTGCTGTTGACAAAACTCCCTCCTCAGAGGATGGGAGGCGAAGGCCCCATCAGCCCAGGAGTGGCCAGGCCGTGACCCTGTGGGGGTGTCCCAGCCTCCAGTCCCACCACGCCCTGGCTGCGTCCCACCGCGCGGAGTCCTAGAGCCTGGCCCGGCGGCTGCTACAGCTTGGGTCCCCCCGAGCACCCTGGCCTCTCTCCTCCACGTCTCTCCCCGACACAGGCTTGAACAGCCCCTCATCCACTCTCCAGAGTGGGCAGTCTCTCACTCCACTTTCCCTGGTGCCTTTATGAAAGGCAAGTGGTAATACAGGTTCCAGGACTCTGTACGGCAAAACCATTGGGTTTTCAAAAGTGGAGCTGCCTGGGGAACCGGGAGGGGTTTGGGGGAGGGATAATTGAGGAGTTTGGGATTAACATACACACACTACTATATATAAAATAGATAACCAACAGGGATTTACTATATAGCACAGAGGACTCTACTCAGTTCTCTATGGGGCTAAATGGGAATGAAATCCAAAAACGAGGGCACGTATGTATACACATGGCTGAATCACTGTGCTATATACCTGAAACTAACACAACGTTGTAAATCAAGTGTGAAAGTGAAAGTCACTCGGTCATGTCTGACTCTTTGTGACTCCATGGACTGTACAGTCCTGAATTCTCCAGGCCAGAATACTGGCATGGGTGGCCTTTCCCTTCTACAGGGGATCTTCCCAACCCAGGGGTCGAATCCAGGTTTCCCTCGTTGCAGGTGGATTCTTTACCAGCTGAGCCACCAGGGAAGTCCAAGATTACTGGAGTGGGTTGCCTATCCGTTCTCCAGCAGATCTTCCCGATCCAGGAATCCAATTGGGGTCTCCTGCATAAATTCTGATATAAAGTAAAATTCTAAAATGAAAGATTTGGCCCAAGGGAAAAAAAAAGAAAGTACTCGATGCATATTTGAATAAACAAGCAAATGGGGGGGAAAAAAGGAGAGTTGTCTCCTCTGTCTTTCCTGCTATGACAGTCACTCCCAGTCACAAAGCCCTGCATAGGGGTGGCTGTGGCCTGCCTCATGGCCAAGGAAGGGGATCACAGGCTGCACATAGCTGGATATGGGAGCACCACCCACTCTGGCAGCCGCTTCACTAACAAGCTTGGGCAGCAGGGATCGTGTCGGGCCAGATGCAGTGGGACACCCCAGGGTGGGGTCCTTACAGCTGACAGGCTTCTAAACAGCCCCTACGCCCATCACTGGGGCTTACAGCTGCTTTTTAGTTTCATTCCTTTTCCCCCAAAAGTATGAACATAAAAATGACAAAGGATGCTGATTCTACATCCCAGTGACCTGACTTTTTGGGCTTTCGGAGGAACTGGCAAACCCCTCTGGCCTGATGAAGCTTGAGCAGGTTCATCTGCAGGGCTGGTGACAATGTTTCCACGGCCCCAGGTGCTCCTGAGTCCCATCTCTATGTCCTTCTCCAGGCCACTTTGCAGAAGGGGGCTTAGGGCTGGCTGGAAAGAGCATAGACCACAGAACTCAGTGCCCCGTGTTCGAGTCTTTTCATCCACAGGTAGCAGTGCCTAGGCGTTGACAAGAATCATAGCTGCCTGAGACCTCAGTCTGATCATCTGCCAATGGGGAGAGGAATGCTCACCACACAGGCTCACTGTGAGAACCGATTAACCACAAGTCCCTGGCATCTGCCATGGGCCAGACATGGGACAAGAAGGACAAGGCCTTTCCAGCCTCATCTCACTCACCCCTGGTGATGGCGGCTTCCTTCGTGACATCGGGGGCCAGACCTCACTGGCTGTCCTCACTGGAGGCTTAGTGTTGGCCCTTTGCCTCTGCTTAAGCTCCTTCTGCTCACGTGGGCGTGTGCCTCTGGGTGTGTGTGTGCCCATGTGCTTGCAGACGCGTGTACTAAGGGGAAGGGGTGGTTCAGAAGCACGTGTGCTTGTGATCCTCCGTGAGTAATGTCAGGTTGGCAGCTTCTACCAATGGCCGTCAGGGGGTCCTCATCAAGGCCCTTCTTTCAGCATCCCCAGGGACCCCTCTCCAGCCCACCCCAGCCCAGTCCCCACACTCCATTCTGCCACCACCAGGCACACCCCCGAGATCAGATTGCTCCCCTTTCCTGCCTCACCTGTCTCTATCCGGCAAACCTCACCTTCTCCAGGTGGGCCTGGCGCTGCCTGCTGCGGGCACTAAAATACGAGTGGGCACTGCCTGCCCTCAGGAGGCTTGCAGTCTCCCGGGGAGGCGGATGGGTACACCAGGCTGTGGAGCAAGGCAAGGCGTGCAGAGCAGTGGGCCCTTACTGTGGTCGGTGGCGGCGGGCGGCGCCCGGCAGTGTCTCCTCTCCCGAGAGGGGGTCTCCAGCCCCACTCCCTGCTCAAGGCAAGCCTAAGGGCCTTTTCATCCTTTCCCCAGTGTGCAAGCTAATAGCACAACTGAGCTCCGAGCGATAAGAAAGGTCCCCCAACTTCCCTGGGGGAGTCCAGCGTTGAGCTTGGCCTGTGCATCTGCTTCTCTCCTCGGCTCCAGCCTTCTCCCAAGCAGGGCTCTGCCACCCACCTCCTGTGGTCAAGACCCCCAGTCCTCAGGCCTTGGCTGCCCTGCTGGCTCCAGGAAGAGTGAAGTCCACAGGGAGCTCTCATCTCCGTCGGAAGAGGCCGTCAGGGCTGGTGCTCCCTGGGGGCATGGGTGGGGCTGTCTGCGGGCCAGCCCCTCCTGTAGACTGCGCTGGTGGACCCTTTAGCCCACCTGTGAGTAAGTCCTGAGCCCCTGTCATGCTCCAGGCCTCAAGCTCAGAGGCCACAGATTACCGGAGAAGTCCCTGCCTTTTGGGGGATAGAAGATGAAGATGAGAAGCTGGGCTGTAGCAAGAGGCAGGAACCCTTAGGGACAAGTCCTGTGGATGCTCCAAGGAAGGATATTGTGGATCGAGAGGTGAGGATTGTGCGTAGAGGGGTGGTCAGGGAGGGCTTCCAGGAAGAGGTGGGGAAGGGACCACAACTCTTGAAAGGAATAAGCTATCCTTTGTGTACATGCCTGCTGCTCTCCACTTCTGAAAACGTCCCCTTCAGCACATATGATGGTTCCAGCTAAGCACATAGCTCAGAGCACGGGGATTTGGCTTGTTTGAGGGGCTGCCAGGACTGTGGTCCATGGAGAGGAGTCTTGGGGGTCTGGCCACATGTCTGGCTACCCCTGGGCCTTGGCCTCAGTTGCGGCTCCTCCGGAGTCCTCCACTCCCTGCCCCCGCCCCCAGATCGCTGCCACCCCCCGCCCTTTGCACACTGCCTGCTCTCAGCCTGTCACTCTCTGGTTCTTTCTCTGCGTGTTCCGCCTCTAAAAACACCAAGAGGGAGCATCTATTTGGCTGAACAGACACTGGGCTCTGGGCCATGTGCTCAAGCCAGGCTACCAACAGCTGCTCTGGGTCAAGACTCCGAGTCTGGTGTCCCCAGCTGTGGCCAGCGCCTTGGGTCGCATCCTCCGAGGGGCCTCGAGAGCCTGCTGTGTGTTGGGGGGCGTGTTCTCAGAAGCCCTCATGTCCAGGACCACCCCAGTAGTCCCAGACCCGCAGGGTAGCCTTGGGCAGCATCACAGCTCAGCAGCAGCTGAGGCCGACCGGCGCTGTGAGACGCAGTCGGTGACACTGCCCCTGGGATCCTTCGCCCCAGGGCCTCTAAGGGGCTCGGTGGCCACAACTCGACCCTCGACGAGCCCTGAGCCCTGTCCTCTGACCCAAGCTGGAGGGGCCAGCTGCTGAGAGCAGCTTGGCACTCGCCAAACCTCAAGATTTTTTCAGCAAAAGAGTTTGTTTTTTTCTGCCCCACCAAATACTTGTCTTCTTTGATTATGCCACTGTTCTTTCCAGGGAGATCTGATTTTAAAACAAAAAAACATGTTTTCTAACCAATAGGACACAGACATGTGCCAACACGTATCTGATCTGAAAGCAATTCCTTGCTCAGTTTCAGCTTTGTTTTGGAGGGACGGGACAGAACATCATCCCCAGCTGTCTGGAGCACGGGTTTGGCCCTGGGGAGGCTCCTGTGTTCCCTTCAGCTCGGAAATCTGGCTAGAGGTGTCCAACGGAAACCCTGCCGTGAGGGTCACGTAGCTTCCAATCTGGAGGGTGAGGCGGGGCCAGGCGGCAGCAGGATCATCTCTTTAAACAAGGAGGACCCAAAATACCCCCGTTTGTGGTGCTATCGAGCCCAGATGTGTCTCCACACACAAGGCGGCTCTAGAGACAAAGCCCCTTCCACTTTCAGGCCAAGGGTGGTGCTGTCAGCATTGAAGCTAATGAGTAACCTGTCGCTGGGTGAAATCTGTTTTGTTTTGCGGGGGTTTCTCTGCCCCTGGGAGCAGTTCTCCCACCCCTGGGTGTTCCCCTTCCTTACCCCACCTTCTCCTCACTCCAGGATGCTGCCCCACAGGCCTGGGGTTCTACCCAGCTCTGTGGTGCCCTCAGCCACCATCGCGGGGCCAAGTCACACCCCGCTCCCACCCCTGAATAAGCGGGAAAACTGCCTGGTCCATTCAGCAGCAAGAAACCCAGACGGTGAGGGGTGACTCTTGGGTGTCTGCACTTCTCCAAGGCCCTCACAGAGGCACGGAACAGGGGCAGGGGCAAAACTGACATGGGGATGAATGCTCAGCCCTTCACAGACTAAGGCTTCACACACACATATGGAAGCTCTCTGGGCTTCAGTGTCTCCTCTGGGCCACGGAGCCAATATGTCACGCCTCAGGAGGCTCACACGAGATGAGGCCGTGAGGCCATGTAGCTGAGGCTACATGCAGAGAACCGTCCCACCTTTCCTAGTAACAGAAGACTGGATTTTGCTGGGCACAAGGCTTCCCACAGTAGACTGTGTTTCCCCTGGTGTCTGAGTATGGCTGTGGGATTAGCCAGTGGAAGGTAAGCACAAGTGCTGTGTGGAACTTCTGGAAATTTCCTTTGCAGCCAGGACTTAAGTTCACGCTTGGCCCACTTCTTTGTTCCACCTTCATGCTGTGATAAACCAGGCTTATGAATTCTCCCTCCCCATCCCCGTTAGTTAATCCCGGGCCAAAAAGCCCAGTACTTTATGTACAACATGTCATCCACCTTCCCAATTACTCTACCATGAAGACATCTTATCCCCATTTTACAGATATGAAAACTGAGGCTCAGAGCAGGAGCTGGTGTGCAATTTGAACCCGTGTCATAGAGACTCCAAAGCCATGTGCAATTTTCATTCATTCAGTGAACACTAACTGAATGATTTCCGTGAGCTGGGCTCAGAATGGGGCCCTGGAGATGAGCCATCATGAGCCACACCCACAAAGGGCTGTGGGTACCAGTTTCGGAGAGGGTGCCGGATTGCGGTCCCAGGCTTCACTCTCCTCTCTGCTTTCCTCTCAGAGCCAGGTGATAACAATTGTCAGCCCTACAGGCTGTTAGACCAACCATCTGATTCTCCCACTTTGCCACCTGTGGGCACCTGGGTGGGTGAGAGAACATCTTTCCTGCTTCCTCCGGGATGATACAGGAGCCCCTCGGAGGGAGGCTGCACACTGGCTGTGTGGCTTCTGGGGTGTGTCTCCTGGACCACCACCCCCGCAGGGGACTGGAGAGCTGTGAGCATGTGCAGCACCCCGTTAGATGCAAATGGAGGCACCCCAGACCAAGCAGACCCAGAACTGCTTGGTATTCAGCATTCACCTCCTCAAAACCTCTCATGGCTCGAGAGCCATCTGAGTCAGGTTTATGCACTCGTCCCTGTCCTCTGCACCATCCAAAGTACAGCTCAGCACCTTGTCTTAAGAAAGCCCTGCTACTGGTCCCAGAATTTTCTCTTGTGCCACTGACGCCTATCCTGCAAGTTCTGATATGTGTGCTGGGAAGAGACAATAGTCACAAGAACAGCCTGGGCTGACAAAGGATGTAAAATGCCCTCAGATTGCAAAGATGCCAAAACGTAGAAAGTGTCATGGTAGAGTCCATCAGATATGACAGGAAGGGAAGAGGGTGGGTGCCATCCTCAGGAGAGATTGGCCAGACAGTGCCCAGTCCTCCCCAGGTGGGCTGGCTGGCCTGTGCCAAGATTTGGTGGCGGGGGTGGGGGGGGTGGGTCACTGGGGTCAGAATTCTACTGGCTTGGTGACCTTCACTGACCTCCCTGTCCTTCTGTTTCCTTGTGTGAAATGGGATCTATAATATCTAACTCATATGGTGCTTGTGAGGCTTCAGTGAAAATGCGTAGAAAAAAATGCGAGTGTAAATGCTTAGCCAATGTGGGAGCCTTCACATGTCTGGTGGTCAGGAGGCCAAGAGGTGACATCACACAGGCCTGGCCCAGCTCTGGCAGCCTTTGTTCTTAATCCCTCCATAGGTAACAAGGCCATCATAGAGCCCACCTTGAGGGGCTGAGAGGGTGAATGAGGGAAGGCTGCCTGGAGGAAGAGAACAGCCCATGGGCAGCAGCCAGAGTTCCTGCCCCCTCCGCCACTCCTCCTGAGCGGGCACCCCCATCCTGGCCCCTTTGCCTGATCAGCACAGAGCAAGGGCCTCAGTCACCAGCACGTCTGCCTGTTACCCCAGCCAGGCGGCCTCGAACTCTGCCAGTTGTTCCCAGTTCTTCCCAGCCTCTCAGATCTCCAGCTGATCAGCTCCCTGGGCTCAGGGACCAAGGTCAGAGGCAGAAATAAAGACACAACAGTTTAGCTGTCTTCAGTCACATTAGCTGTTGTGGGGAAGGGCAGCAAAACAAAGATGAGACAGCAGGTCTGACACAGAAACACAGAGTGGGGTGACCAGGGGTCAGACGGCAGTCTCTTTGCCAGGCAGACCTAGGTGCTATCTGGATGGCCTTGAGGCAGTCCTTTCCCCTCCTGGAGCCCATTCCTTTGGGCTCAACACATCAGTGATTATAACCATCCTTCGTGTTATCTCAGGCTTGTATGCAGTCTGGGAGCATCACTCATTCAATGGACGTGAATGTGAGCAAACTCCGGGAGATAATGAAGGATAGGGAAGCCTGGAGTGCTGTCATCCATAGGGTCTCAAAGAGTCGGACACGACTGAGTGACTGAACAACAAGTCTTGTACGTGCAGAAGACCCAGGCCTTCATCCTGAGCCCAATGCCCTTCTCTCCCACCCCGGGCCCTGGGTATCTTCACCAGCTCATGACTCTAGTCCCATCCAAGATCTGCTCCCAGATGGTCAAGCTGGGCTTTTCCCCTGAACATAGATGCACTCAGCCCGCTGTGGGCTGGTCATCTGCCCTGAGGTTTGGTACATATCTCTGTATTCGTGTGTTCAGAACTGAACCTCTGGGCCACCCCAGGTATGGACCATGCACTGTGGATGCAGCTATGAAAAGAGAGGGGCCCTAGCCTCCTAGGAAGGGGTACCCCAAATCATTCGGGCTGGGAAGAGACTGCACAGAACGGCTGAACGTGCCTCAAGATGGCTGAGCTGCAAGGGTGATACGGGATCTGGTGTCCTGCCACATCTTATTGACCCTGATTGTGCCAGGAGAGGGGTCCTTGCTTCCCTGTTGGGGTCAGCCCTCCTCTGCCTCCCACCCCGGCCCTCAGGATTTCATCTCTCTCCAGGCAACAGAGAAGTGGGGATACAGGAATCCACCGCCTGGGTTCCAGGGACGGCCGTTACCTGTTTCCCTCAGAGAGTGAACCCGCCCTAAAGGTGCCCTGTAGTCACCCAAGCGCTTCAGCTAGCCCACGATCCTCGGGCCTCCCAATTTACCCACCAGCATCACACACCCCAGCTGCATCCTTCCTCAATGAGTTATTTTTCCCTTATTGGAAATTCACAATAGTAATATTTTTTAGTTGCTAAAAGTTTATGATAAAGAAAGGAACAGAAAAGACAAGAAGTCAGTCCTCAAATCAGCCCCTCCGCCCTCCCCGCCCCCGTCCCACAGAGCTCTGCCCCCACAGAGGTTTCCCTGCACAGGCGTGTGTGTGCATCTTCATAAATGCACGTGCAGGACTTTGAACAATGCAAAAGGGGTCCTGCAATAGCTGTCGTTCTGCATCTCGCTTTTACTTTCGCTTACTAAGCTGAGAACATTTTTCAGGGTCATAGTGGAGGTTTCGTCACCAGCTGTACAATTCTTCATCATGCGGCCCACCTTCCTGCCTTGGGACACACGCGTGACCCTGCTGTCTTCTCGTGCTAGAGGAGACGCCGAGGCATGGGACACCTTTGTGTTTTGCAAGGAAAGATTGCTAAAATGGGAGTTTCTGAGTCACAAGAGCATGCACTTTAAATGTGGCCAAGTCTGCCCAGGTCGCCTTCCTGCTGGCAGCAGGTACCATGCTGGTCCCGTGTCTGTGGCACCAGGGACCTGCATGCCCAGCCATGCACCCCTTCCCACCCTTTCAGCTCTGCCCTCAGTGGCTTCTTCTGGTGACTGGAGAGCTTAGGGACCTCTCTAACTCTTCAATGGCTAAGAGTGTGTCTCCTTCTCTGGGTCACCCCTTCCTCTCTTTTGCCCATTTTTCTCTAGTGGGTTGGACATGTCTTACTCGTGGACGCATAGAATTTCTTCAGATATTTTACTATTAATTGCTTGCCCATTGTATATGTTTTAAATATTTTCTTGAGTCAAATATCTTTGAACTTGGTTTCTCATGTAATTTTGCCATGTATGGGCTTCTTATCTTTATGGAGTCAAATCTATCAGCCTTTTCTTTTATAGCTTCTGCATTTTGCATCTGGCTTGGGAGGATCCTCCAAGATCTTGAAAATATTCTCTCTTTTTATCCATTGGTTTTATAGCATTCTTAAAAAATAGGTTTTATGGATTTTTTAAAAATAGGCTTTATAGTGCTTTTGCCTTTTACAGCCTCGATTCTTCAGAA
Organism: Hydropotes inermis; assembly: GCA_020226075.1. Lineage (NCBI taxonomy): Eukaryota > Metazoa > Chordata > Mammalia > Artiodactyla > Cervidae > Hydropotes > Hydropotes inermis. Next base: position 6,420,417 of record CM035281.1, on the reverse strand, counting down.
ACATATCTTGTGGTGTGACACTCCCTTTCTTGGGAAATCTGATACTCCAATTGGTCCATCTTCCGATCCACCCACTCCTTCACTCATGCTCTCTCCATAGCGTCTTGAGTCTTTGTGTTAAGTCATTTCAGTTGTGTCCAACTCTGTGATTTCATGGACTGTAGCCCTCCAGGCTCCTCTCCCCATGGGATTCTCCAAGCAAGAGTACTGGAGTGGGTTGCCGTGCCCTACTCCAGGGGGTCTTCCTGCCCCAGGGATCGAACCCGCATCTCTTATGTCTCCTGCATTGACAGGCAGGTTCTTCATCACTAGCACCACCTGGGAAGCTGCCTCAAATGCTGAGGGTACAGCAGAGCCTGTTCTCACAGAAGTCACGTCTGGAGAAGATGACAAGGAGCAAAGAACAAACACACGGTTAGCTAATTCCACTTCAAGTAACATGGAGGGAAATGCAGTAAGGGATGGAGGGTTAACACAGAGGTGGCATTTTAAATAATGTGGTCACAAACAGACTCCCTCAGAAGACAGCCAAAGCCCGAGATACTGACGATGCAAGGGAGGAGCCGCTGGATCCCCAGGAAGACAGCTCGGGACAGAGGCAGAGGCAGCGGCAGGTGCAAGGCCCCGGACAGGAACCCACTTCTTCGGGTCAAAGATAGCTGTGCTCCAGGTGGATGCTGCAGAGGGGTGGTGGGCAGGATTATGGGGTCTTGGAGGCCCCTGGGAATTCACTCAGCTATTGGGAGAATTGGGTGGTGGCCTTTGGTACTTGTGATGTACTGGGAGGAGGGAGCAGGCAGGTGGCGGATGTGATGCAGGGGGCCCCCAGGCCTCAGTCCTCAGCCTGCACTCACCTCTGTGGTCTGCACAGCCCCTGACTGGCAGAGTCTGGCCTGGCCCTGTGCCTGGCACATGGGGCGCCCTCTGCAGACATCTGATAGACCTCATTGAGCCTCACACACAGCAGGTGCTGATGCAAGCTCCTTCACTCCCTACCCAGGCTCTAGAAAAGGAGTTGGGATAGAGGCTGGTCACTGGCTGGCCACAGAAGTTCCACATGGTTCCCTGCACCTGGGAGGCTGAGACGGCGGGTCACCCAGGTTAGGGCACCGGTGCCCCCTCCCAGCCTGGACAGGTCTGCAGAGCTGGCCAGGATGAGGAGGGGCTCCGGAGTCAAGTGAGGAGGCAGAGTGGGCAGGGCTGGCCCAGGGCTGCGCCTGAAGTCCATCCTGAGAGAAAGCAGGTATGGGGCAAGGAGAGCTCAGCGTGGAGAGCGGGGAGCAGAGGGGCTGGCCCCAGGGAGTGGGTAGGGACTCAGAAGTGGAGAGACAAGGATTGATCCCGCAATATCACAACTTCACCAAGGGCTCGTGACACCAGGCTGAGGAGCCAGCTGGGCTGAGCCCACCATAAACCTATGTCAGTTCGGCTTCCTGCTTTGCAGGGAGGCATCGAGGCCCTGCCCCATGGCCAGCTCCAGGAGCCAGAGACCAGCTCAGAGGGACAGGGGAGCCTCCCAGTCCTATCGACCTTGATGCTGAGATTTTAGCCAGGCCCTCACCTCTGTGCCTCTTTCCATTTCTTCGTTAAGTCTTGTCCTTAAGAGGTGCCAAACTAAAGCCTTCTAAAGTCTATGGTTTTCCCAGTAGTCATGTACAGATGTGAGAGTTGGACTGTTAAGAAGGCTGAGCGCCAAAGAATTGATGCTTTCTAACTGTAGTGTTGGAGAAGACTCTTGGGAGTCCCTTGGACAGCAAGGAGATCCAAGCAGTCCATCTTAAAGGAAATCAACCCTGAATACTCATTAGAAGGACTGATGCTGAAGTTGAAACTCCAATGCTTTGGCCACCTGATGTGAAGAGCCAACTCATTGGTAAAGACCCTCAGGCTGGGAAAGATTGAGGACAGGAGGACAAGGGGATGACAGAGGATAAGATGGTTGGATGACATCATTGACTCAGTGGACATGAATTTGAGCAAATTCCAAGAGAAAGCAAAAGAAAGGGAAGCCTGGAGCACTGCAGTCCATGGGGTCGCAAAGAATCGACAATAGAGCCATCTTCAGCCGGGGAGGGAAGGGTGGAACCAGCAACAGAGGTAATCAGCGCAACTGGGCCAGGGGTCATTTGGAGAAATAGAGCCACGCCAGGAGCTCAAGGCCCAGGAACTGGGGGCTCAGGACGACCTCGCACAAGCTCAAGGCAGACACAGTGAGCCCGCTGGGAGGGGAGGCCTGGGAGCCGGGGAGCATGGGGACAGGAGAGCTCCAGGGCCAGGCTTCCTTGGAGGGTCTGGGCATCACCCCTGGATGAAGACCATCATCTCTCCCCACCAGGAGGCCCGTGTGGAAGGGAGTGCTGGGAGTGAGGTGGCTGGCAGGGCCTCCAGGGCAAAACCACCTAAGCTCTGGTTGACACGCGAAAGTGAGAGGCAGGAGAATGAACAGAAAGAGCCCTAGTCCTGGACGTCACAGGTCACAGCCGCGGGATGACGAGAGCAGATGCCCCAGACGTTGGTTCTCACCTGCTCTCAACCTGTTGCTGTTCTCCTCCGCCATAGCCGTGAGCCTTGGTCCCTGAATGCAGACACACTTGTGTTCAGGTCTCTGGGGCTAATGATGACCTTGATAGAGAAGGATGTAGATGCTCCCGACTAACATTCTAGAACTCAGAACCATTCAGTCATCTCTCCAGACCCCTGGCCATGGTCCACAGGGCTGAGGAAGCTGCCCCCCCATCACCCTCTTCAGCCTTAAGGCCCCTCAGAAGTTCTCAGACGCCCCCCCCCCCCCCCCCCCCCCCGGCCCCCTGGTCTGGCCGGTTCTGCCAATTCTTCCCCCGTTCCCTTCCCTGCCGGGGGTTTTTTTTTGATGCCTGGTTTCCTCTCATCCTCCCCACTCTGCCCTGGTGAGGCCCTTCCTAGACTCCCTCCACCCTCTGCAATATTCCCTTCCCACAGTACACACAGCCTGTCATGCTTTGTACCACATATTATTAACTACAAATATTTGTTTGTTACTAGCTAGTTAACTGGCTGGTTAATCAGTTATTTGGTTCCTGGTTTATGTTCACGCCTTTGCCCCAACTTGCCCGTAAGGACCTGGAGGGCAGAGACCTTGCTTGTCCTGCTCAGGACAGTATCTCTTTGCTCAGCACAAAATGGCACAGAGTCGTTGAATGAATGAATGACTGCATCTCCTGGGCACACGTCCCCCGAGCACAGACCGAGCGTGCCGGCACAGGGCGGCTCGGATGAATGAGACAGGCTTCCCCGCTCCAGGAGCTCCCAGAGCTGCTGGCAGGCTGTTGTCAGCCTCTCCCCAGCCTGGGACTCAGCCCTGACAAACTGCCTTCTTCTTCTTACCTCCTGCACCTCAGACCCCACCCCTCCATGTCTGCCTTAGTTCTGGGGGTGCCTGCAGAGCCTTTCCCGAGGCCCTGACCCTTCTGCTCCTGGAAGCTCCAATCGTCCACGGCCGGAAGCAACCTCCGGTGAAAACAGCCTTGGGGCGAGTGGCAGGGACGGGGAAGACTCCCCTGAGGCAGCAGAACTTGGGGCCCTTGTCCCTCTGGAGGGTGGGGAACAGTTACAGGCCCCTGGAGGATAGATACCTTGGAGGGGGTGGTCACGGTGGGAGACAGCTTTGGAGGGATGACCCCCGCCCTGGCAAGGGACCAGCCCCAGGACCTCCATCCCCCATGCCCTGGGGGCCAGGGCATTCCCCTCATTACCTCTGGGGAAGACCTGGGGGGCTCAGCACCCACATCAACAGAGCACACCGCTTTACGACAATCTGGCAACGCAACCTGGACACTTCAGCAGCTTTAGCTCAGTTTTTTCAGAGTATGAGGCCACTTGACTCCAAGCTCTATGTCTCACAAAGAGGTAGAAAGAGGCTGTAAGCCCGTGGAGTCAGGGACCCCATCAGTGATGTTGCTTCTGCTACAAGAAACAGAAAAACCAATCTGAAGTGGCACTGAAAAAAATTTGACAGAACAAGAAGGCTGGAGGAAGGGAAGGGCTTGGTTTATCATTTCAGCGACTCAGCGACATCAACCTGAACCTGGATTCTTTCCACGTTTCAGTATGAGAACTTTCTCCTAGGCTAGCTCCCCTCATGGTTTCAAGATAGCTGCCAATTCTCTAGCCATTACACACAGACACCACACAGGGAGAGAGAAGGCAGCTCTTCTAATGTCTCTCTCTCTCTTTTTTTTTAATTTTTGGCCTCTCAGTGTGTGAGATTTTTAGTTCCCTAACTGAGAATTGAGCCAGCACCCCCTGCATTGGAATCTTGGAAACTTAGCCACTGGACCACCGCGAAGTCCCTAATGTGTCTCTTTAGTCAGTGGGAAATCTCTCCTGGAAGCTCCTCCCCAGCTCAGTTCCCCTCACGTCCTATTGGCCAGAATTGTGTCACAAGCCTCCTCTGCACCAGTCACTGACAAGGAGCCTCGGATCACCATGTTTGGCTGAGAATAATTGGAATTTGTGCTTGAACCACGGGTGGCGGAGGCATGCGTACCTGCGGGCTAAATTGCTTCAGTTGTGTCTGACTCTTTGCAACCCTATGGACTGTAGCCCGCCAGGCTCCTCTGTCCATGGGATTCTCCAAGCAAGAATACTGGAGAGGGTTGCCATGCCCTCCTCCAGGGCATCTTCCCAACCCAGGGATTGAACCTGTGTCTCTCAGGTCTCCTGTGTTTGCAGGCAGGTTTTTCACCACTAGTGCCACGTGGGAAGCCCTAGAGGAGGCGTGGACACCAGCAAATCCAAGTCCCACCAGGAAGGAAGACAACCGCCAAGGAAGGGCCTGGCCTCCAGGCAGAGAGAGCAAGGGGAGACTTCAGAGCCGCAGTGTCCCACGGCCCACGGCCCCAGCACAGAGGGCGTGTGGGAGACTGGAAACCCAGCCCTTGTCCGGCTGGGCTCCTGGGTGAGCACACAGCGACGCACACCTGTGACAGCGCGAGAGTGTGGACCCAGCCAGAGCCGGAACTGCAAGTGAACAGCCAGGGGCTTGGGAGCAGACTGGGCGCCTCACCCTCTGGGCCAGCGCTGTCTGCGATGGAGCGCAGGACTCCACAGCATTTTGTCAAAGGAGTGCCCGCGGAGACAATGAGCACTGGCCTCGACTCAGAAACTAGGGCTTCCGCCTCTAGAGGCACCAGCCCAAGCAGCCGTGGGCCTCTCCCACGCCCCCAGGAAAGACAGGAGCCTCCTTAGATGGTCAGTGAGGGGAAAAACCCCACTCCCTGGAATTGCATCCATTTGTTGCCAAAGAATCTTCTCAGCTCTTCACGGGCGGGCGGCTTCCCTGAAATCCGGAGGCCCTCACCCAGCCATGAGGCTCTACAGCATGGGAAGAGGCAGAAAAGCCTCTGCTCTGGTCGCATCTCCCCACATCGTTAGCCGCTCTTGATGGAAAGTCAAATGACTCCTGCGTGGGAGGTGGCATGTGGAGGAATTTATATGCTTTTAGAGCCTGTTTTCCCATCTCCTCATCTGCTCTTAGCTCTTGGCTGAATTAGAGCTAGCTCTTTCCGATTCCCAGCTGCAGTGTCATTTGATGTTTAAGAGAAGCCCAGGAAGGCAAAAGATCAGCCCCCAGATGGGCCAAGATGTTGCAGGCTTCAGAGATCTCAGGACCAAGTCAGGCGGAGGAACGGAGGAAATCTGAAACACGAAGCTCTTTCTAGTTTTCAAGTCAGTTTCTTATCAGTGAGCTTATTCGGTTTGCTTCACAGCCTGTAAGATAGGTGGCCAAGGATTCTCATGTCCATCTGACATGAGAAAATTGAATGACTTGCCCAGGTTCCCACTTTGGGTGTGACAGAAATGAGATGCGGATTCTCCCAGCCCTATATATCTGGACAAAATTATAATTTAAAAAAGTGCATGCACTCGCATGTTCATAGTAGCACTGATCACAATAGCCAAGACTTGGAAGCAGCCTACACGTCCATCAGTAGAGGAATGGATAAGGAAGATGTGGTACATATACACAATAGAATATTACTCAGCCATGAAAAAGAATGATATAGTGCCATTTGCAACAACGTGGATGGTCCTAGAGATGATCATACTAAGTGAAGTCAGTCATACAGAGGGATGAATACTATGTGATGTTACCTATATGTGGAATCTGAAATATGACACAAAGGAACTCATCTATGAAACAGAAACAGACTCAGACATAGAGAACAGACTGCTGGTTGCCGAGGGCGAGGGAGGGATGGACTGGGACTTTAGGATTAGCAGACGAAAACCACTCTATACACAGCGGATAAACAACAAGGTCCTACTGTATAGCACAGGGAACTATATTACTATCTAGCAATAAACTGTAAATGGAAAAGAATATGAAAAATAATATGTGTGTGTATATATATATATATATATATATATATATATATATATATATAGGAGTCACTTTGCTATATAGCAGAAATTGACACAACACTGTCAATCAACTATACTACAATAAAATAAATTTTTTAAGAAAGGAATCATCCCAAGCCCGGTTTGTTCAGTTACACCAATCACGATGCCCTGTGGGTGAACAGATCCTGCACTGGGAGGGGTACTGAGGGGGTCTCCTCCACTCAGGTTCCCCCAACAAATCCTCCATGTCGTGAGACTCTTTCTCAAGGCATCAGGCTGTCCTCTCAGTTGCTTCAAGTCTCACCACCAATGCTGGCTGATGCACTCTTGGTGGTGATTCAGGGCTTTGAATTCAGCTACCAAGACCCTGTTTGAAAGGTAAGACTGTGACAGATTTTTAGCAAGGTATTTGCAGAGGATCCTCAGAGGTAGAGGAGTCACTTGTGTCTGGTTGAAACCTTCTCCTGTCAAGGGTTCCCCAGATGGTGCTGGTGGTAAAGAACCTGTCTGCCGATACAGGAGATGGAAGAGATGCAGATTCAGTCCTTGGGTCGGGGAGCTCCCTTGGAGGAGGACATGGCAACCCACTCTAGTATTCTTGCCTCGAGAATCCCATGGACAGGGGAGCCTAGCGGGCTATGGTCCATAGCGTCACAGAGAGTCGGACACCACTGAAGCGACAACATGAATGCATGCATTTGTCAAAGACAGCTGAGGCAGGACTCAGCCCTGTTGGCTCATCAACAGAAAGGATGCAAAGTCTATCTCTTTGAGATGCCCAAGAGCCCGAAGACTCCCAGCCTGCTGGCACTGCATTTACTGGGCAGCTGACCCTCTGAAGGACATGTGCTCCTTGGATTGATAAGGCAAGATCCAGTTCCGGCATCCTTGGTGCCCCATGGTAAGGGGCTGCTTCAGTGCCTGCTGGGACCTAAGTACCAGGCCCCATCTCACCACATTCAAAACCCAGCCAGCGTCCACCTGCTCCTTCATCCTGAGCCTCCCTGAATGCCCATCATCCTCGTTCTTGGACCACCTTAGGCCAGTTCAGGATTTTAAATCCCACCTCTGTGCAGACAACCCTTGGATCTGAAACCCCAGTCGAGGACTTTCTTGATCTCCAGTCCCCCTCAACCCCATTTTCAGACTGGAAATCTCCCCTGGCAGTCACAAAACTGTCCATAGTGGCCACAACCAGCTTCCGCACCTGTGTCTTCCTCTGAGAATGATGGGAAACGCCACCTCCAGCTCCAGTCACTACTCCACTCCCAGTCTGCTCCCAGGCCAGTCCAGACCCCTGGGAGCCCCAGGAGCTTTGATTTCAGTCTCCAACATCCCCTCCCCTTCCCCACACCCTCTTTCCCAATAGGGACACCTCTCTTTGCACCAAAACTTATCATCCTGGGTGCCGTTGCCTGAGCAGTCTCCCAGCTGAAAAGGGAACCCACTGTAACATGTTAATGACTCTCCAGATCATAAATATTTGCCATGGTACTAAAGATTTGTGGAGAAATGCCTTATTCAAAGGAATGAACAAAATGGATGAGGTGGCTGCTGTCAGAGGCACTGGGGTAGGGGCAGGGGTCTTCTATCCCTCCACCCCTCTGCCCTTGGCCATCTCCTGGCCTGGTGGTAAAGACCAAAGGACCAAAACTTTGCATCCTGGTCTTCCCAGCTCTGCTCAACCTGGACCTAGAATTGTGCCTGCAAAGTCATCAGGTGCCCAGCTGGAAAAGACGGGGTCACCAAGGCCAGAGTCCCATGACCTCAGAGCTCAGAATTTGAACCTTTCAAAATCTGAGCCCATTTAGACTCCAGAAAACACAACTTCCAGGAGAAAGTGTAACACATCTCCTGAAAAGATCCCACTGGACATCCCAGGGCCTGTGAGGAGTTCTGGGTACAGGAGTCATCAACCTATGGAGCAAATTCCCTCCTCATTATGCACACACCAGAGTTCAGGAGAAGTCTCACACAGCGCGGCCCTGGTTCAACATGCTGAGAACATGCTGAGTCAGAGAGACCCCCGAGGCAGTCAGCCCCTCCCCGCCATGCCTATAGGCCTTTCTCTGTGGAAAAGCCTGTACTTGAGGAAGCTGGTGGTGTGTGCGTGTTTAGCTACTCAGTCATGTCCGACTCTTTGCGACCCCATAGACTGTAGCCTTCCAGGCTCCTCTGTCCATGGGATTTTCCCAGGCAAGAATACTGGAGTGGGTTGCCATTACCTTCTTCAGGAGATCTTCCCAAACCAGGGATCAAACCCAGGTCTCCTGCATTGCAGGCGGATTCTTTACCAGCTGAGTCATGGGCTGGCCTCAAATCCCAGCAGCCCTCCAATCAGATCCATTCTCCAGCTCCCCTCTGAGGTCCCATCAGCCCCCAAGGCAGCCAGGTTCCTGCCCCCTGTCTGCCCACCTCCTCCTCCTCCTCCTCCATCCCTGGGCCATGGCCTGACCATTCCTGGGACCTCTACAATAGCAATGGGCCTCCCACAACCCATCCGGGTCCATTAGGGATGAGGCTTCACCTTCCCCAGGCTTTTCTTCCTCCTGAACTAGGCCTGTGCTGTCGCAGCAAGGCCCTTGTGGGCCGCAGAAGCTAGAGGCCTCCCTGGAGAAGGAGGCAAGACTTCCAGCTATGGAAGGACCCCCACTGAGTCCTAGGATCCTCTGCATTCATCCCAACCTACCTCACAGGTGACAGGAGAAGGAAGCTTCTCGTGAATAACTGCTCCTTTTCCAGATTCATCACCACCCTCCAGGCCTTTCCGAGATCCTCATTCCCCTGGAAGCTGTGGGCTCACAACAAACACTCATGCCCGCAGCTTGCGGGGCAGGGCTACGACTGATGGATTGGTGTATCCGCAAGGCCCCTTTTAGGCTAGGCCCAGGCCTTGGTGGAGACTGCCTGGCAACTGGACACCTTCTGCCCACTCCTGCATCTGCCCTTCCCTTTCATAGGGGTGTGCCTTCAGAGTGCTCCCACAAACTCCCCACAGACAAACCTCTCCACTGTAGTGGGCCCCAAGGGGTCACCGCCTGTGACATATGACAAGCAGGAGATGGAGAAAGGGCCGCTTTAATAAAAGTCGGTCTCTGCCAATGTGTCCATGCAAAGATGTGGAAAGCACATCTTGGTCCTCTGTGGGGAGACGTCCAGTTTCCTGCTGAACAGGAATCCTAGTCCTTGTAGCCCAGACCCACCATCTGAGTCAGTACGTTCGTCGCTCAGTCATGTCCAACTCTGCGACCCCGTGGACTGTAGCCCCCCAGGCTCTTCTGTCCATGGGATTTCCCAGGCAAGAATATTGGAGTGGGTTTCCATTTCTTTCTCCAGGGGATCTTCCTGACCCAGGGATGGAACTCATGTCTCCCACATTGGCAGGCAGATTCCTTACCACTAGTGCCACTTGGTTGAGGAATAAAACAGTCTAGGATAAGCTGGGGCCTGCTTCCTGGGCCAACAGAAACAGCAGACCCTGGAAGAAGGCAGTCCCATTCAAGCACATTTTTGAGGGCCAGAGTCCTGCCCAATGGCTAATGTGGCCCGTTGGTACATCTCGCTATCCGAATAGAAGAGTAGATTGTATTCCCTTGAAGCAAGCACAGTGGGCAGAGGAGGAGTGGAAGGCCATTTCTCCCACCCCACTAACCCCCACACTCTGAGCTGAAGATGAGCCTAGGCATCACCAAAATAAAGTTTCTGTGTCAACTTCAGAGATTATTATTAAGTGGACAGTGACTTTAGTCCTGGGAAAGTGAAAGTGAAAGTCGATCAGCTGTGTCCCACTCTTTGCAAGTACAGTCCATGGAATTCTCCAGGCCAGAATACTGGGGTGGGTAGCCCTTCCCTTCTCCAGGGGATCTTCCCAACCCAGGGATTGAACCCATGTCTCCGCATTGCAGGCGGATTCTTTACCAGTTGAGCCACAAGGGAAGCCCAAGAATATTGGAGTGGGTAGCCTATCCCTTCTCCAGAGGATTCTCCTGACCCAGGAATCGAACTGGGACCTGCATTGCAGGCGGATTCTTTACCAGCTGAGCCACCAGGGAAGCGCTCAGTCCCGGGAGCCTCGGTTTCCTCCGCTATGATGTGGCAGCAGAGGCCCCGCCCTGCCCACCTGGCACCTGAGTGAGGATGTGCTGAGGAAAATGTACCGGGGAAACTTTGCGAGCCGTGAGGAGGTGCGCAAGAACAGACGCCTGCTATTATGGTGTTGCTGAAGTGTTTCGCACAAGCGGGCCTGTTCCCCTCTAGATTTTCTGCTCTTGGCAGGCTAGGATCAAGCTGCACAACTGGGCTTCCCTCCAGCCCACGGAACCAGCCTGGACACAGGTGTTCCCCAAAGTTGGCCTGATGAAGAGAGTCTGGATTGAAAGGCTCGGCACACACTCTTTCATCTTCTCCCAAGGGCCCAAAGGCAGAGAGATAGGAAGGAGGGTCACTGTGATGTGGAAGCCAGCCGGCTGTTAGGAGACTTCCCATGCCATTCTCCTCCACAATTAGCTCATTCCTTTGTCCTAACACCCACATCTAGCCTGTCGGTTTCTGTGATGTTTGTGGTTGGGCTGAGACTTGGGTAGGGGAGAGGAAAAGGGAGCCGTGGTTCATGTACACGGGATGCCTGTGGATTTTATAAACAGTCCATGGCACCCAGGGTACCACTCCTCAACATACAGACTGGGCATTGCCCCAAAATGCCCAGCTGGGGGCTGTGGTGGGCTCCAGTCCAGGCTGCAGTCCACTGGTCAAGCCTTGTGCCAGAGGGCATTTTCCTCATTCTTACAAAGATGCTCCATAGGTTAGTGGTGCCTTTGGTATCGTTTTATAGAGAAAGAAGTTGGTGCTCAGAGAGGCCAAGTAACTTGCTCAAGGCCACAGAGCCGGCAGGTGATGGAGCCAGGACAAAATTTCATCCCCATCTGACTGCACCCTGCTGGTTTATGCCTGACCCACCCATACATGTTGGCACCCAGATCACCCCTCACATGATGTGTTAGAGATCTTTTGATTCCAAGTAACAGAGACCAAACCAGTGAGGGAAAAACAAGCAAACAACAACAACAAAAACAATAGAAGAATGCCAAGAGGCCTGGTAGAATCTAAGGAAAGAACTAGTAATCCCAACAGGAAGACCCAGGGGACAGAATTCAGGAATGTCTGGATACAGCTCTGAGGACCCCAAAGGTGGCAGTTCGTGACCTTCCATCCAGAATTCTGTCATTAGCTTGATTTGGTTTCCAGTCCCTTGGTTAAATTTCCTTTTTTGTTGTTGTTGGAACATGATTGGGCAGCTTGGGCCAAATGTCTGCCTTTTCTTTGATGGTTTCCTGGGGTTGGGTTCCACATGAGAGTCATGACAGCCAGCAGCCTGTGGCTCATAGAGCAGTTGCCACCTCCGTGGCCTTAGACTCAGCAAGAGGGGCCATTGCCCTGGGCACCACGCTTCAGAGTTCTACATGTTAAATACACACACACACACACACACACACAATTGTAATAGATCCTTTTGAAATTTTTTAGAGAAAAAATATTTTTCTGAAGACACAAAACTTGAGATTTTTTTTATTCTTGTATTTATATGTATTCTTGTATTCTATGTATTTATTTATGATAAATCTGTATCATAATTCAGATTTTTTGATGGAAATATATTCAAATTTTGTGCATTTTAAAAACAATTACAGGGGCTTCCCTGGCGGTCCAGTGGCTCAGATCTCCTCATATCCCCAGTGCAGGGTGCCCGGGTTCTATCCGTGGTCAGGAAACCAGATCCCACAGGCCACAACTAGGTCGAAGATTCCACATGTGCAACTGGGCCCTGGCACAGCCAAATAAATAAATATTAAATACAATTACATTTTCTTTTCAATCCTTCAGGTCAGAGCTGGCCAATTTTTTCTTAAAGATTCATATAAAAAATACTTGATGCTTGGAGGCAATATAATCTGTCATAACTACTGTTACAGTGTAAAAGCAGCTATGAATAAAACGTAAATAAATGTGTGTGGCTGTGTTCCACTAAAGCTGTATTTGCAAAACTGGTCTGTTTATATGTTGCTTCACATGTAAGATGTTTTTCAGAGTGTTTGTTGTTTAGTTGTTTAGCCGAGGCCGACCCTTTTGCAACCCCAAAGGACCCACCAGGCTCCTCTGTCCATGGGATTCTCCAGGCAAAAATATTGGAATGGGTTGCCATTTCCTTCACCAGGGATCTTCGCCACCCAGGGATAGGACCTGCGTCTTCTCCTTGGCAGGCAGATTCCTTACCACTGAGCCACCTGGGAAGCTCCTCTTTGGAGTTAAGATAAACAAAAAGACTTCTTTGATCAAGTGTGAATAAAGATTGTCAAATCACACCATGCTGCTTGCTGAACATAAATATTCAAAGAAAGTAAAATCTGATGAGGTCATCGACAAGCATGCAGAAGCTAGGGCTCAAAATCAGAAACTGTAATGTTCTTCACTACTGTGACTAGCTAATATTTAGAAAAAAGTATTTTCCTTTTTTCACAAAGTAGAAAACACACTGATGTGGGAGTTTGGGGTTAGCAGATGCAACCTATTATATAGACTGTGGGAAAAAATCAAGATCCTACTGCATAGCACAGGGAACTATACTCAATACCCTTTGATAAACTGTCACAGAAAAAAAATATGAAAAAGAAAAAATATATAAATATAACGGCTTCCTAGGTGGCTCAGTGGTTAAAAAACAAGAAAAAGAAATCTGACTGCCAGTGCAGGAGCTGTAGAAGTTGTAGCAGACATGCATTCAGTCCCTGCGTCAGGAAGACCCCCTGGAGGAGGAAATAGCAACGCTCTCCAGTATTCTTGCCTGGGAAATTCCATGGACAGAGGAGCCTGGCGGACTACGGTTCCTGAGGTCACAAAGAATCGGACACAACTGAGTGATTGAGCACACGCGCATATGTAACTGAGTCACTTTGCTATACAGCAGAAATTAAGACAACACTGTGAATCAAGTGTACTTCAGTAAAATGAATTTTACAAAAATACACTGAAGTGACTTAAATATGATCTCATGACTCTCCTACTCCCTTCCCCTCTCCCAGGTCTGTCAGGTGCTGGGAAAATTCCAGAAGCGTAGGCTCTGGTAAAATAGTTTCTCCTGAGGGCAGGTCTTGTTAAGAAGAACAGGGGTAAGGGGAGGGATAGACCGGGAGTTTGGGACTGACATGCAGACACACTGCTGTGTTTAAAACAGACAATCAGAAAGGACCTACCGTACAGCACAGGGAACTCTTCTCAAGATTCTGTGATCAGCTATATGAGAAAAGAATCTTAAAAAGAACATATATATGTATACACACACACACATCCATTCATATATATATATACAATGAACCACTTTGCTGAACACCTGAAATTAACACAACTTTGTTAATCAACAATATTCTAGTGCAAAATAAAAACTTTTTAAAAAGAAAACAATATGCTCTAGTACATTCCAAAACAGTTCTTTTCCCTTCTCCCTACTGGAACCTGGAGGGGTTTTTTTCTCTGATGACCTAGTGGAGCTCCCAGAGGCAAAATTTACAGTAATGGACTCCCCACCCCTCACTTCCTTTTGAGCGGGTCTCCCTGCAATTTTTAAGTCTCAGGCTTATCCACACTGAGCCTTCAGCAATATGGCAGTCGGTTTCCCTGCCCCATCCCTGGTTCCTGCAGAGATTTCAGCTCATGGGTTTTTGCTCAGGTCAATTCTGATTCTCTGTTCTGCCAGTCAGTGTCTTCAATGTGGGGAGAGTGATTTACCCTGGGTCCTCAGTTCTCTGAGAGATTTCAGAAGAGTTGTTGATTTTTCTTCAGCTTCTTTATTTATAAGGATGAAGGGGGGACATCCAAGTTCCTTAAATTCTGTCCCAGAAACCATGTGTCCTACCACTTTCTCCTCTTTCTCACTAAATTGATTTTATTTCTATTTAAAAGATATTTACCAGCATGATCACGAGAAAATTGTGTTTCACTGTGTGTTTCTTTCCTGGTCATTATTATTCATTTCATTTCCTGATTCTTTTCTAGAAAGAATCTTATGATATAGAAGAAAGGGATTTAAGAAAAGGATCCACTCTGGGAGTCAGAATGATGGGACCAGCTCGTGCTGGTTCATGGGAGTCAATGGTGAAATCTCTTTTCTGTTCTGTGTTCAGTGACATCCTGTTGGTAGCTTGAAATCAGCTGCAGTGGTAGTATTTATACCACAGAAATGCAAACACTATAAATCAGGGCTTCCCAGAGCCTGCCAAGAGAGTTGGTTGTTAAATACACACCATTACACCTCATATTCTGGGTATTAAATACTCTGAAAAAGTGAAAGTCACTCAGTCATGTCTGACTCTTTGTGACCCTATGGACTGTAGCCCGCCAGGCTCCTCTGTCCATGGGATTCTCCAGGCAAGAATACTAGAGTGGGTTGCCGTGCCCTCCTCCAGGGGATTGTCCCGACCCAGGGGTTGAACCTGTGTCTCTTACATCTCCTGGATTGGCAGGCAGGTTCTTTACCACTAGTACCACTCAGGAAGCCCCATTTGGTCTACACCCTCCTTTAAAATTTTTTTATTGGAGTATGGTTGATTTACAATGTTGTGCTAGCTTCAGGTGTATTGACAGTGATTTAGTTATACATATATTCATTTTACTAAGATTCTTTTCACATATAGATTATCACAGAATATTGAGTAGAGTTCCCTGTGCTATATAGAGTAGGTCCTTGCTGGTTATCTATCTTACACATTGCATTATCTGTATGTTCATCCCAAGCTCCTGCTTTGTCTCCTACCCATGTTTACCTTTTGATAACCATACCTTTGTTTTCGAGGTCTCTGAATCTGTTCCTGTTTGGTAAATAAGTTTGTGTGTATCATTTTTAAATGACATCCCACATATGAGTGATGTCATATGACATTTGTCTTTCTCTGTCTGACTTACTTCACTGAGTATCATCATATCTAGGTCCATCCATGTTGCTGCAACATGCAAAAAGGCAAAATGTTTGTCTGAGGAGGCTTTACCAATAGCTGAGAAAAGAAGAGAAGCTAAAGGTGAAGGAGAAGAGGAAAGGTAACCCATTTGAATGCAGAGTTCCAAAGAATAGCAAGGAGAGATAAGAAAGCCTTCATAAGTGATCAGTGCAAAGAAATGGAGGAAGACAATAGAATGGGAAAGACTAGAGATCTCTTCAAGAAAATTAGAGATATCAAGGGAATATTTCATTCAAAGATGGGCACAATAAAAGACAGAAATAATATGGACCTAAAAGAAGCAGAAGATATTAAGAAGAGGTGGCAAGAATACACAGAAGAATTGTACAAAAAAGATTTTCACCACCCAGATAATCATGATGGTGTGATCACTCACCTAGAGCCAGACATCCTGGAATGTGAAGTCAAGTGGCCCTTAGGAAACACCTCGACAAACAAAGTTAGTGGAGGTGATGGAATTCCAGTTGAGCTATTTCAAATCATAAAAGATGATGCTGTGAATGTGCTGCACTCAATATGCCAGCAAATTTGCAAAACTCAGCAGTGGCCATAGGACTGGAAAAGGTCAGTTTTCATTCCAGTCCCAAAGAAAGTCAATGCCAAAGAATGCACAAACTACCACACAATTGCATTCATCTCACACGCTACCAAAGTAATGCTCAAAATTCTCCAAGCCAGGCTTCAATAGTATGTGAACCATGAACTCCCAAATGTTCAAGCTGGATTTAGAAAAGGTAGAGGAACCAGAAATCAAATTGCCAACATCTGTTGGATCATCGAAAAAGAAAGAATACCAGAAAAACATCTATTTCTGATTTATTAACTATGCTAAAGCCTTTGACTGTGTGGATCACAGCAAACTGTGGAAAATTCTTAAAGAGATGGAAATATCAGAGCACCTTACTTGCCTCCTAAGAAATCTGTATGCAGGTCAAGAAGCAACAGTCAGAACCGGACATGGAACAACAGACTAGTTCTAAATTGGGAAAGGAGTATGTCAAGGCTGTATCTTGTCACTCTGTTTGTTTAACATATATGTGGAATACATCATGCGAAATGCTGAGCTGGATGAAGCACAAGCTGGAATCAAGATTGCCAGGAGAAATATTAATAACCTCAGACATGCAGATGACACCACCGTTATGGCAGAAAGCAAAGAAGAACTAAAGAGCCTCTTGATGAAAGTGAAACAGGAGAGTAAAAAAGCTGGCTTAAAACTCAACATTCAAAAAATGAAGATCATGGCATTTGGTACCATCACTTCATGACAAATAGTTGGGGAAACAATGGAAACAGTGAGAGACTTTATTTTTTGGGGCTCCAAAGTCACTGCAGATGGTGACTGCAGTCATGAAATTAAAAGACGATTGCTCCTTGGAAGAAAAGTGACGACCAACCTAGACAGCATATTAAAAAGCAGAGACATTACTTTGCTGACAAAATCCTGTCTGGTCAAAGCTATGGTTTTTCCAGTAGTCATGTATGCATGTGAGAGTTGGACTATAAAGAAAGCTAAGCACCAAAGAATTGATGCTTTTGAACTGTGGTATTGGAGAAGACTTTTGAGAGTTCCTTGGACTGCAAGGAGATTAAACTAGTCAATCCTAGAGGAAATCAGTCCTGGATATTCACTGGAAGGGCTGATGCTGAAGCTGAAACTCCAATACTGTGGCCACCTGATGCAAAGAACTGATTCCTTGGAAAAGACCCTGATGCTGGGAAAGAGGAAAGCAGGAGGAGAAGGCGATGAGAGAGGATAAGATGGTTGGACGGCATCACCAACTCGATGGACATGAGTTTGAACAAGCTCCGGGAGTTGGTGATGGACAGGGAAGTCTGGCATGCTGCAGTCCATGGGGTCGCAAAGAGTTGGACATGACTGAGCAAATGAACTGATGTTGCTGCAAGTGGAAAAATTTTGTTCCTTTCATGGCTAAGTAGTATTTCACTGTATTTTTGTACCTCTGGATATATGCCCAGGAGTGGGACTACTGGATCATATGATAGTTCTATTTTTATTATTTTAAGGAATCTCCATATTGTTCTCCATAGTGACTACACCAAGTTACAATCCCACAAGTATGCAGGAGGGTTCTCTTCTTTCCACATGCTCTCCAGCATTTATTGTTTGTGAGCCTTTTTGAAGATAACTATTCTGACCAGTGTGAGAGGATAGCTCTTTGTGTCTACCCCCTTTAAAGCAGTGATGCAATTTTCAGGCCAAACTTGATTTTATATGTTGGTGGAGCAGATAACTCCCAGCTAGCAGGGAGAGCAGGCTACATGACCTTCTGACATCTTCTGGTGGGATGTATCATTTCTCTACCTGGCCCAGGATAATGCCAAGGGTTCCTTGTCAAGACGAGAAGAGTTGCTTGCTGAGCAGATCATTACATTGTCCCCAGATCTTAGGGTTTCTGCTGATTCTCCAATCTATGATCTACTAAAGCAACTTGGCACCATTGGATCTATTGGGTTATAAAGGTCCAAAGAGCCGAGCCACTTACATTAGAGCCTGGACCAGACTAAGAGGCTTCTCTGGCACTGCACCCCACTCAGAACCGGGAACGTTGTGGCTCACTCAATAAATGAATCAGAAGAGCCCAACCAAACAGAACATTTGGCTCTTTCCATGTTCCTTCTGAAGTCCAAGGGAGTTCACAAAGCATCATACCCCTTTCTTTGTAGTAGTGGGTCGGAGCATGCGTGTTGAGTCACTTCAGTCATGTCTAATTCTTGGTGACCCTATGGACAATAGCCTGCCAGGCTCCTCTGTCCATGGGATTCTCCTGGCAAGGATACTGGAGTGGGTTGCCATGCCCCCCTCCGAGGGGTCTTCCCAGAGATCAAGCCTGCATCTTTTATGTCTCCTGCACTGGCAGGAGGGTTCTTTACCACAGGTGCCACCTGGGAAGCCTGTAGTAGTGGGTGTAGTGGGTCAACTTCTCCTTCAGTTTGGAGGTAATATCTCAGTATATCGGAGATACCAGAACCCAGAAACTCCAGCCTGTTAACCAAGCTCCTGTATTTTTATGTGATTCATTGCCAATCCTATAATGCACGTATGTCTTGCAAAAGCATTTAAGTATCTGTTACTTTCTATTCTCTATGACCTGTGGGCTTGAGGTCAGCAATGCAGTGGACAGTATCGTGACATGTATAGGATGAGAACATTAGAGTGAATTGCACCACGGTGCCAGGAAACTGATGTCATCCAGACAGCAGTTCGTGAAGATGCACTGCGATCCTTTTCAGGGGAAATCCAACTACTGAATTCTAGATGCCTTTGTGCTCAGAGGAGCTCCAAAACAGAAAAGATTTACCAGCTGTGATGCCACAGGCTGTGTCACTTTATCAAGATAACCTTGTCTAAAATAAACAGCTGAAATTGAAATCACCGTCTGAATAAGCTTAAAAGATCTGTGGTTATTCTGCAAGATGGATCTGTGGATCTGTGTCCTGTAACAACTAAATAGGCAAGCTGTGTGAGAGTGTAATTGAAATCACTCCTGTGGAATTTTTCTCAAATGTTCCATGTTGGCACGAATATCTGAAATGCCCCAAGGATGTGCCATCTTATGGGCTGATAGCTTTGACAAGGAGGTATAATTCTGGAAGTTTCTATACTTGGCCCTTCCCCGGTGTAATTGTAACTATTCCACAAACCAGGGAGACTAAGTGGAGATTCTGTCAATTCTCAAGCATGTCCCCCATCAAACAAGTGACTCAAAACCTTGGCAAATAAGCACTGGGTAGGTTCTGGTTCCTATTGCCTTCATTGTGGTGAATTGAGTCAAAATTCCAATTATGAAGACTTCCCTGGTGGTCAGGGCTTCCCACGTAGTGCAGTGGTAAAGAATCTGCCTGCCAATGCAGGAGACACAAGAGATGTGGGTAGGAAATGGCAACCTACTCCAGTACTCTTGCCTGGAAAATTTCATGGAGAGGAGCCTGGTGGGCTATAGTCCATAGGGTCACAAAGAGTAGGACACGACTTAGCATGCAGACACACAGGCCCTGGTGGTCCAGTGGTCAATACTCTGCATTCCCAAAGCAGGGGGCCCAGGTTCAATCCCTGGTCAGGGAACTAGATCCCCCACGCCACAACCAAAGATCCTCCATTCCACAACCAGGACCTAGTGCAGCCGATAAACACGTAAACAGCTTTGAAAACCCTCCAGTCATCACCTTAACCTCAGAGTCCTCTAGCTGGTAGACCAGAGTGTTGTCCTGAGCTTCCAGGAATCAGTCTTTGCTCAGAGTCATTGTTCAGTAGCCCTTTCTCCAGCGCAGAAATACCCAGCCAGTGACCCAGGTTACCTTGTAGTAGGTCAGGAGGAAGATTCACATTCCTGAAAGCTCCTGCTTTAAAGGTCATGGATTCTTTCCATAGGTTCTGGGTCTATGCAGTGAATCAGTTCTAGGGATTAATAGGTTAAGAGGACACATCACTCTGTCATGATGACCCAAGTCAGGTCCAAGAGGATCTTAGCTTACTACCTATCTATTTCAGCCTAAGATCCCTAAAATCAAAGCCACGAGCAAGGTTCCTGCAGGTCAGGTCACCATCATTCCAGTCCCACACTCTGCAATGGTCACCAAGTTCACTGCCTCTGATGGTCCAGTGCCATTGGCCGACCTCTGCCCCTCAGGCTCCTCCATCCTTGAAATCAGTGCCTGTCCAACCTTGTCATCTCTGACTCCATCTCTGGTCTTCAGAGAACAAGCATCACAGCATCTTCCAAGGATGCTAGCTCTCCCCTCACCAATGTGTTTCTGGTATATGAAGTATCCACTTAGAGAACAAAATTAAAGGAGGATTCATGCATAATTGATTCACTTCAGAATCGTAATTTTATGGGGAATTTCTGACCTTTTGGTGGTGGCTGCACTGAGTCCAGGTTTTGATCAAAACTGCAGAAGGCAACTACCTCCAGATGCCCGGGCGACAGGTTGAATTTGACTCTCTGGGAAGGCCCCCTGTGGGTAAGCCCTGCTGTAGAGCCAATAGTTTGAAAGATGCTTAGAAACAGAATCCACAAAACACACTGGTAGTGTGGATGTGGAGTGTGAGGAAGAGGAGATTTCAGAGGTGATGCCCTGGTCTTGCCAGGAGCAGCTGGTGGATGGTGGTGTCCCCTCGTGGGGATGGGGATGCAGACTTGAGGTCAGTGCTGCCGAGACGCCCACATAGCAGACGTGGACAAATGGCTGAAGGATGTAAGCGACACGCCTGAGCTCACACAGCTGCTAAGAGACTATGTGGGACTGAGTCCACACTCTGCAGATTCCAGAGCCCAGACTCCGCCTTCCACCCCCACTTCCTCTGCCACCCCTCTACCAGGTCTGCCTCACTCTAGGCAAGACATCTGGAGGATTCCAGGCTAAGCACTTCACATACTTTTGAAACTCAGTTCTCCTGGCATCCCTGTGAGGTGGACTCAATCATCCCCAATATTCCAGATGCGGAAACTGAAGCTCAGACAAGCTAATTAGCTGCTTCAGTCTACAAATGGCTGGTGCTGGCTCTTGCACTTTATCTAACCAGGCTGTTAGGAAGATCACAAGAGAAAGGGTTTGTGAAAGTTCTTTGAAAAGTTTGCTTCTCTGGGTAGAATACAAAATCAGCTCTCCACGGTATCTATCTATCCATGGCTTCTTGCTCAGCAGCAGGGCAACTCTGGTGAGCGCTACGCTCAGGGAGACTTTTCCTGTGGCTCAGAGGTGGGCGCCCAGGCTTCACCCTATGACTTCAAGAGAGCGACCAGCAGCTGTGGCCCCGCTGCCAAGTTTATGGAGGCTAAAGCTGCCATAGGCTTGCTCCTGCCAAGTGCTGCTGTCCTGCTCAGCCTGCTCCTGTGGAAGGGGCTGGGCCAGGGCAGAGGAGCGGATTTGAGGCAAGTAGATTTGGGGGGGATTTTGCAGTGGCATGGTTTCCCCTCCCTGCCCAATGGAGGAAGGGATTGCCTCTTACAATGGTTGATTTTACACATCAATTTGACTGGGCTATGGGATGCCCGTAGAGCTGTCAAAAACCATTTCTGGGTGTGTCCAGGAGGCTATTTCTAGAAGAAATTAGCATCTGAATCAGGGGACCAGTAAAGACCACACTCACCCATGAGGGTGGGCATCACCCCAACCATGGATGGCCTAAGTAGAACAAAAAGACGGGGGAAGGGGGATTTCCCTGGTGGTCCAGTGGTTAAGACTCCATTCTCCCAATGCAGGTTTGATTCCTGGTTGGGGAACTAAGATCAAGCATGTGATACAGCACGGGCCTAAAAAAAAGATTAGGGAATATTTGCTCTTTCTGCTTGACCTGGGACGCATATCTTCTCCTGCTGCCTGACATTGGCTCCCCTGTTTTCGGTGCCATGGAATCTGGCCTGGCACCAGCAGTCCCCCCACACACAGATGGCAGGTTCTCAGGCCATTCAGCCTCAGACAGGGAGCTACACCGTGGGTTCTCCTGGCTCACAGCCCTTCCAACTTGGGCTGAACTCCACTCTCTGGTTCTTCATCTTGAAGATGGCAGACCATGGGGCTTCTTGTCCTCCCTAATCACAGGAGCCAATCCCTATAATAAGGGAGGGGTCAGAGCGAGGGGCAAACACACTTGCATCCACTGACAACCCCTACATCAGTGTCCTGCAGCTGCAGGAACCAGGGACCACTTGTCCCCTCCGGCCTTCTCTCCTGGCCCTGTCCTGAGGGTGCCTGTGTCTAGGAGGCAGGCTGGGGTGAGGCAGAAGGAAATGCTTGTCTCAGAAGAGGCCCCTTTAGGTCCTCCCAGCTACGGGGTCAAGTCTGAGTGTTGTCAGAAGGGGGAACCCCCTTCTAGGGCCTAAGCGTGGGCTCTTGTTTAACACTTAGAAATGGATTGTCCAAGGAGACTGACAAAGCAAGAGGCTGTGTTGGGAGGGGTACACAGGCGGAGGGCAGGGGGGTGAGAGAAGCCAGAACTGCTCTGCCACGTGGCTCCCAGTCTTGGGTTTTATGGTCATGGGGTTAGTTTCCAGGTTGTCTCTGGCCAATCATTCTGACTCAGGGTCCTTCCTGGCAGCAAGCGCACAGCTCAGACAAGAGGGATTCCAGAGAGGAGGATTCTGGGAAGTTGGCAGGACGTATAGATTGGCATCTCCTCCCTCCTTTTGACCTTTCCTGAATTCCTCCAGTGGATGGCAGCTTGTTAGCTCCTTGTTCCTTACCAGGACCTCCTGTTGTAAGATAACTCATGCATATGGTTACTGTGGTACCTGGCCATGGCAGATGGTTTCAGTCAGTGATTCCCCTAACATGAGTGGGGGAGTGAGATGTATTGAGTTTGGGATGGAAGGCTTAAACCAGAATCTTCTACCAACCAAAGGTCGCTTAATGTGCTTGCGTGTGTGCTAAGTCGGTTCGGTTGTGTCTGACACTTTGCCACCCTATGAGCAATAGACCACCAGGCTCCTCTGTCCATGGGATTCTCCAGGCAAGCATACTGGAGTTGGTAGCCATGCCCTCCTCCAGTGAATCTTCCCAACACAGGGATCAAACCTGCATCTGAACTTCCATCTCCTGCACTGGCAGGCAGGTTCTTCACCAGAAGCACCACCTGGGAAGCCCACTTAATCTACTTACTACATTGCTAAGGATTCAACAAAATCTGCTTGCCATGAATTGAAAGTTAAAACTTTCTAAACCGACCCTCTTCCGTGAAACTCCCCCTAGATGATCTGGAACATGGCCCGCCCTGGAGGACACTGCTTCCTACACCCCTCTATGGAGGGGACTGTGCAGGCCCCAGTTTCTTCCTGTTAGCCTTGGCTGTGACCCCAGGCCCTGCAGCCGGTACAGAGAGGAGAGGAGGGGATGCTGGCTGGAAGCTCCATGACAGCACACCCACCCCTGGTGACAGCGACCAGATGGCAAAGCCCTGTCCCAGGATCACCCAGGGCTCACAGCCAGACAGCGCGTGTCCATCTCAGACCAGCCAATTAGCCCTCCAGGACTGCTGTTTGCAGCCCAGGGCTTGGTTCTTTAAGCCTCAGCATCTTCGTCGGCTGTTTCTCCATCAGAGGTGGATGTGAAAAAGACAAACTTTACACCTTGGCGTCTTGGGAGGATTCTGAATGTTCCTTTGGCCTCTGCCCGGGCTCCGTGGCCCAACGGCCCTTCACATAGAGCCCCGCGGGCAGTGCCAGCACCAGGACCACAGCCACCTGTAGTCAAGGCCTGGAGGTGGAAACCAGGCCTCACTCATTTCAGCACAGTGACGCCAGCCTGCGTGTTGATCTGCCAGGAAAGCCAGATGAGGTCCTCAGCAGCTTCTATCACTTCCTGTCTTTAAGCTTCGCGTGGGGTGGAGGCTCAGGGTTGCCCCAGCCCTCGACTCCCTGCGGGACCCACACGAGCAAGGGCTATAGGCCAGTCTAGGCCAAGCTCAGGCTCCGAGTAGGTACAGGAGAGGGTGAGGGGTCAGAAAGCCTGGAGCTGTCTTCTTGAAGGCTCCATGCAAGGGGCAGTGAGTCCCAAAGAAGGATGAGGTTCTGGGCAGCTCAGGCAGCAGGCAGGGAGACCTGCAGATGCTGCAGACAGAGCACCCCGGATGCGAATCACGGATGTGTGGGGTGCAATTCCAGGGAAGCCCCCTGCATCCAGTCCCTGTGCCACGGCGGAGGTGGAGGAGGAGGGGTCAGCAGGACTTTGTCCTCAAGAGCTTTTTGTCTGGGAAAATACAGGAGAGGGAGCAGCTCAGACCACAGGAGAGGTCCCAGCCAAGTGCTTGTGGAGTGTGTGTGGTGGTGGGGTGGAGTGATGTGTGCCAGAGGGCTCCCAGGTGGGCCTGGATGAGGCTCTGCCTCTCCATCCATTCCAGCCTCAACTGAATCCTTCCTCCTCCACAACGTCCTTCTTCGGTGCCTTGGCCAGTCCATCCCCTGGACCCCAAATGCTGTTCCCCGTCTCTGCCTGGCAAACCCCAACTTATCCTCAGCCTCTCTGTGAAGTGCCACCTCCCCCTGCACTCCTCACCAGATGGCAAGGGGGGGCTCTTCTCTGATCTCTCCCAGACCCTGACATGACCGTAATAAGGGCATCAGATATTAACTCATGTTATCCTTACCCTAACTCTGTAAGGAAACATTAGCACCTTCATCTCAGAGATAAGGACACTGAGGTACAGAGAAGTTAAGTACGTTGCCCAAAGTCACACAGCAGCTTCATCTATAGAAGATTCTTGTAACTTGAGAGATCTAACTGCATTCCTGCCCAGGAGGGTGTCCAGGTGCCAGGAGGCCTCCCCCACCTGGCTTCACAGCGATTTTCTGGGCCAGAGTCCAGGGGATGTTGGTCCAGCAAAGAGTAAGCCTTGGCTCAGGAAGCCGTCAGTCATGCCTGAACCCCTAACAGGTGGCGGCCGCAGCAGTGACGACGGTCAGGTGATGTTGCCTCTCCTCCCCTGGCTGCTACCCTGCCTTCCTAGAGAGGGTGTGGTGCTTGCAGGGCAGAGCCTCCAGCAGCAGGTAAACAAACCTACTTTTCTCGGAACCGATGCCCTTCAGGCTATCAAGCGTGAAGGAATTCTTCCGAGAGGGACCAGGGAGAGGCAAGAAGGATGCAGACAGCACAGAGTGACCATGGAAACATGCTCTGAATCTTTGACCCCGTGTCAGCCCGCTTCACCCAGATGTCACCACCCACGGTCTGTGCAGGTAGGTGGCTGGTCCCATGCTAGGGACCAGGGAGCACCATTCTTCAGCCCCTCAGCACACATACCTTGCGTCCCCAGGTGCCCAGGTCTGTGTCTCATGACATTGCCTACCCAGGTGCCTGACTTCCTAAAATTCTTGCAGTAGGGCACATACCACAGGGTTGATCTGATTTTAATCACAGGTCTCCATGATTTCTCTTTGTCTTCTCCGCCTCTGTTTTCCTGACAGATGCATGAACCACCGGTGGATGGGTCAACAGTCTGCTGGCCCTCGCCAGCCTCTCTGTATGTGGGCCTGCTCACAAGCTACACACACACGTATGCCCAAATATTCACACACAGGCTTGGGAGTTCTGATTCCTCCTGGCACTCTGGATGGGCCCATTCTTTACACGGAGCACGACTGGGATGAGAACAGGGTTCCATTAGTCGTGGGTGACTTTCCCAGCTGTCATTGCCTCAAAGTAATGGGGACTCTCTCAAAATAATAGGGACTCTCTCAAAACAACGGGGAACTCGAGTTGCCAGCATCAGCAAGGCCATCGCAGCGACGATCAGTCAGAATTAGGTTTCTTGATGGCTCAGATTTCCCTGGTATCTCAGACAGTAAAGCATCTGCCCACAATGTGGAAAACCTGGGTTCAAACCCTGGGTCAGGAAGACTTCCTGAAGAAGGAAATGGTGACGTGTAGATGTGGCTTCAGCGGAGCTGGGTGGCACCCAAGATCATACGTTTCTAACAGGCTCCCAGGAGATGCCAGTGTTGCTGGTCCTTGGAACACACTTGAGTACCAACAGCTTAAACAAGATAGTTGCTTCCTCCCTGGTGACCCTGAAGTCCAGCAGAAGTCAGCCCAGAGCTCACATGCTCCCCCTGGTCTCACAGACCCACAGTGCTCTGCCAGGCCTGGTTTTCATCTTCAGGGTGATCGTCATGATCCCAGATTGCTGCTGGAGCCCCGGCTAGCCCACTGCGCTTCATCCAACCTCTTTCTCATAAAGGAAGAGCTGACGGAAGAAGAGTTTGCTGCTTCCGTCTCGAACACAACCACGTTTGCACATTTCCACTGACAGCCACTGGCCACAGTGAAGTCACATGGCCTGACTGATTCCTCTGCCCCTTTTCCCTCTGACAACCATAAATCCGCTTTCTACATCTGTGAGTCTACTCCTGCTTTGTAAATAAGTTTATTTGCATCTTGTTTTAGATTCTACATATAAGAGATATCATGTGGTGCTTGTCTTTCTGTGTGACTTCACTTAGTGGGAGACTCTCCAGGTCTATCTGTGTTGCTGCAAATGGCATTATTTCCTTTCTTATGACCAAACAGTATTCCATTGTGTGTGTGTGTATATGTATATATATACACCATACCGTCTTCATCCATTCATCTGTCGGTGCTGCTCCCACACTGTACACAGACACCTTCATCAATGCTCACATGTTCATACACAGAGTATTCCGAGGCCCTCCTGCATCCCAGGTGCCAGGCCTGACAGTGGGGATTTAGGGCCATTTCACATGTGGGCCTGCTGCAGAGAGGCCCCCAGTCTGGTGGGGGAGACAAGGCAGTCTGTAGGCAATTTTAACCTGGGGCGGCACGTGTCCCAGGTGAGGGACAGTGAGCCCAGAAACCTGTGTGGGCCAGGAGCCAGCGCTGCCTGCAACACCAGGCAGGTGAAGACAGGGGAGGTGGCCATGTTGTAGCGGCCCCAATCTGCTCTAAGGGAATTCTTGACATCGTTCTCTTTTTTTAAATTTGGCCACACCACAAGGCTTGCAGAATCTTAGTTCCCTGACCACGGACTGAACTCAAGCCCTCAGCAGTGAGAGCATGGGGTCCTGACCATGGGACCGCCAGGGAGTTCCACGCCTAAGATCTCTTTCCCAGCAGGACCCTGGAACGAGCTTGCAGGCTGAGAGCTCCGCGCAGTGCCAGCCTTGAGTGGTCCTGAGGGGTGAGTGACACTGCCCCCCTCCACATCACTCCCTCTCCCATCCAGGACCTGGCATCTCATGCCGCTGGTCGGTCCCATCCCGCCCCAAGCCTGACCCCTTTTCCGCACACTCCCTGGGGTGCAGCAGGCTCTGTCTCTGACGAAATGAATAATGGAAAGTGAGGAGGGTTCCCCTCTCTCTCCGCTTCTGCCTGGGGTCTGAGCCCCGAGGGTTTTCCCAGGCCTGTACACTGTAAAGCATCTTCACCATTCTTCACTTAAATTCTCCTCCATGTGCGCATCACTAGGGATCCAGAAATTCATGGAGCCCCAGGCGTGCCTGCCCCCAGCCCCTCCAGCCCACCCCCGCCTGGCCTGAAGTGTCATAAACATCCTCACAAACTCTTCCAAATGATGGAGCCCTGGCCTGGGGTCCTGGAAACATCAGAGCCCAGTGAGCAGGCTGCCCTCACCACTCCCTGGGGAACAAAGGGCATTCGTGGTGGGGTGGCGGGGTGGCGAGGAGGCGGGGTGGTGGGGTGGCAGGGTGGTGGGGAGGTGGGGTGGGTGGGTTGCGGGACTGGGGGGTGACGGGCTGACAGGGTGGCGGGTGGCGGGGAGGCGGGGAGGCAGGGTGTCAGGGTCGGGGGGTGGCGGGGTGGCGGGGTTGGTGGGGAGGCAGGGAGGCGGGGTGGTGGGATGGTGGGGTGGGGGGGACCTGGAGTGACGGGGTGGGGGGGTGGCGGGGTGGTGGGGAGGTGGGGTGGCGGGGAGGGGAACCAATGCTGGGAAGGAGAGGACAGGACGGGTGGGGGAAGGACAGCATCGAAGCCTCTTGTCCTTGTTTACTCACCACCAAGCCAGAAACTCTCTGAACTTACTGGAAAGCTCCCGGGACTTTGTTTTCCTGAAATGAGACAAAAACAGGTTGGACTTCTCCAGTGTTTACTTGAAGACTTAATTACTTGATTATGAACCAGTTGCCTGGCAGGCTGGCAAAAGGTCAAGGTGGGGCAAACGCATCTGCTCCTCACGTGGCCCTGAGAAGTGTCAGGAGGGCTTAGCCTCCCCGAGACCAGAGGAAAAGGCTGAGGTGAGGCTGGAAGGGTCCTGGCTGTGGAGGAGGACAGGTCAGAACGCTGTGCAGCTCTGAGCAGCTTACTCAGCTTCTCTGAACCGCTGTCTCCATCTGCTAACCGGAAATAGCAACACTTCCCCCACTGGGTTATTGGGTAGACAGTGGTGACCTCACACTAGGCAACGATGGCTGCTGTTAGTAAAAGAAGTCTTTGTCTGCTTGTGCTGTTGGGGACTCCAATGTTCTGGAGACCCACCCACCACCATCAACCTTCCTCACAGATTGATTCCACCCCAGCAGATACCTTTGCTGCCCACTCAGAGCTAGCTCCCAGCCTCATTGCCCCATGCATGGCACAACTTCCAGACAGCAGGTGGTGATGTCATTTGCGGAGCTGAAGTTGCTGCTATGGACAGGAAACTCTCCCAGCTGCTGGGAGAAGTTTCCCCAGTTCATCTTGGCCATGTCATGACTCAGTTTCCCTCTGCTCTTGTCCTCCTGAACTCCCGAGATGCCAC
This sequence comes from Hydropotes inermis, assembly GCA_020226075.1. Lineage (NCBI taxonomy): Eukaryota > Metazoa > Chordata > Mammalia > Artiodactyla > Cervidae > Hydropotes > Hydropotes inermis. The sequence continues at coordinate 6,391,800 of CM035281.1, read as the reverse complement.
AAGCATGCCCCGAAGGCATCTGGCCCCCTCTTCCCTCCATCTCCCTGGACCATCACCAAGTTGCTGCTTGGACCCTGGCACCGTGAATCGGGAGGAAACCCAGATCTGAGTACATTGAAGCTCCCAGTGGGACTCAGGGCCGTGCAGTTGGCTCAGCACACGTTTACATGCATTTTTAGATTAACTTGAAAATGAACACATGCCACTTTTTAATCCTCAAGAAGCTCCTGACCCCAGTCTGAGGGCCACAGGACCCGATGGAGTCTCATCCAACCTTTCCCACACATGCAACAGCGCTCCTTCCTGACCTCCTGGGCACACAGGAGGAGGGTGGCTGTTGGCCCAGAGCCCTCAGTGTGACCATAAGCAGATCACAAACAGAGGACAAAAGCTTTCCTCCTCCCCATCTCCAAGTCCCTGCAATGACGTTGCTGCTCCTTCCTCCAGGAGGTGGGAGGGAGGCATCTGCTCCCTAGCCCATGATCCAGGCTGGCCGGAGGTTCACTCTGGCCAATGAACACAGGAAGCAAATGTGCTGGGTCTGAGCCAGGCCTCACTGGTGGGTTTCCTCTACTCATTCATCTCCTGGTTCCTCCCTCTAAACCCAGAGTCTTTGGTGCTGGTAAACTGAGCTGGAAATGAGAATTCCTTCCCCCATGGGAGAAACACCTGGGTCCTCTTCCGGTGGAGAAGGGTGGAGACAAGTGGCGAGGGATGCGGGAAATTTACAAGCCTCCAGCCCTGAGCTGGAGAGGGGAACAGGGGGCCACGCTGGGCCTCCATCCCCGTTGGATAAGAAACTCCAGCCATGTGAGAGGCTGACTACCTCCCAGCTACAGGAAAGTCCCAGCACAAGGGCAGGGTGCCTTCAGCCCAAGAGCCATCTCATGGCTCTTACCATCAGAAGAGCCAAGTCATGTCATTCCACAGAAGGGACCCTGCCAGCCCAGAGACACAGTGTCCCTTTCCAAGTCTGGGAGCCAGCGGAGAGGGGCTTGGACCATCTTGTGAGCAGACACACTCTCAGCCTCTCGCCAGGGCACACAGGGCCCTTCTCCAGCCCTGCCACCTGCCCTCCCATGAAACCCAGAACAGCTTAGATCTGAGAGTCCCTCTTAAAGATGGAAGATCCTTGGGAGCTGGAGTCCTGTCTGCCTTATTTCTCCATCCTCCTGGTGTCCAGTGCTGTATCTGGCCAGAGGAGGAGCCAGGACAGGACTGCTTCAGGAGCTTTTCTGACTCCCTACCCTTGGGTGCAAGGTCAAAGTCTCTGGGCACAGAGCACATACCTCTCTTAAAGATGAATGGTTATCTATAATTGCACATTTGTGAGCGTTCGTGTGTGTGTGCACTCAAGCACCCATTCTTGTTGCTGGACGGTGAGTTCTCTGACGGTGTGGGCTGTGAGATAAATAAGAGATAGATACAAGTATAGATAGATACATCAGTCAGTCAGTCAGTCAAGTCCCTCAGTCGTGTCTGATTATTTTGCGACCCCATGGGCTGCAGCCTGCCAGGCTCCTCTGTCCATGGGATTTTCCAGGCAAGAGTACTGGAGTGGGTCGCCATTTCCTTCTCCAGGAGGTAGATAGATAACTGGGTAGGTGGATGGATGGATGGAAGGATGGATAGAAAGACAGACAGACAGACAAAAGATAATAAGATAAGTAGATGATAGATAACTCGGCTAGTGGATGGATAGGTGGGTGGATGGATGGAGGGAAGAAGAATAGATAGGTAGATCCAGCTATTCATCCCCTATGATCTCAGGATGGCAATTTACTTTAATGGGCTCAGATAACCTGAGGAAAGAAAGAAGGCAGAATCCAAGGTAGCTCTCATCTCTAGAAGAACAGGGGAGCCGGGAAGACGCTGAAGCAGCAAAGCCTCAGGGCTCGAACTTCGAGGGCCCAGTGCGGTCTTAGCCACTGAGTTTCTCTCACCTGCCATTTTCTTTTGCACAGAAAGAGAACGGTGACAGTAGGCCTTGCCTATCAAGGATAAGCAGGATAAGCCTAGACGACTGTGCGTCCGAGGTTTACAGACCAGACAAGCCCAGGCTTTGAAAGAACACAGGGTCACAGTTCCAGCTGTGCCACTAACGTAGTGCTGGACCTGGAGGCACTGTCCGGCCGCCCCACCCCCGAGCCCAGGCCTCAGCTGCAAACCTGGGAGAAGAAGCAGCTCCTTGGAGGGGTCTGTGAACATGGAACTGGGTCCCGGGGGTGGGGTGTGTGCTCAGCCAAGGCGGGCACCCTGTGATGCGGTCAGCATCCTTGTCTAGATGGCCTGGCTCCAGCCCTCGCAGTTTGAATGACCAGAGAGATGCAAGTGGAGACTGAGATGGGCTGCGGTGGATGCTGCAGGCTGCAGGGAGGGGCTTAAGTGCCACAGGCTCCGGCGGCGGAGCACGGGGCTCATGGAGGACGGAGCCAGGACGAGCTCCTCGGAGGAGATGCAGGGGGTTTGTGCGGAAGGCCCTTTCCTCCCCAGCTGACTCCCAATAAAGGGGAGGTGTGGAAGGGAGGTGTTTTAACAACAAAATAATGGCAGTTCTGGAGGAAATACCAATGTCTGCTAACCTGTGAATGTGTTTCCCCCAAGGAGGGGTTGGGGGCCTGGCCACTGGAGACAGCTGCCAACACAAACGGGGTAGGGGGACTTGGCCTCATTTGTGGATGCAGACTCGGTAGGGGCTAGGTTCATGCAACAGGGAAAAATGGGGTCTTTTGGGCCACACAGCCCCGGGGGCCCAAAGCCGGTGAACAGAACTGGGTGGGCAGGGGTCCTAGGTTCTCGCTGTATACCTAGGCCTCTTGTTCTTTGCAGGGCCTGAGATACTTGGCTTCCCTTTGGTCTATCTGTCCATCCGTGAGCCCAGCTCACATCAGCTGGTCCTTGTGCTGGAGGGACCGTCCTGCCGCTTGGCCTTCTCAGAGAAGCCGGCCACCTTCAGCCCCTCCACCAAAGCCACCAGGGTTTGGCCAGGGCTATCCCTCCTCACCACCTTCCCTGGCTAGTGGGCAGAGGTAATGGAACCTGGGAGGGCCTATCCCAGGGTAGCTGATTCATGGGTGGCTGGTATCCAACAGTGGTCCATCACAAGTTCAGATCTTCTCCACGGATCTGAACTTAGACAGAATTTTCCAGGAGATGAAAGGCTGGGTGCAGGAGAGGGGGGGCTGCTTAGCAAAATGGTGTGGATGAGGGGGATGCAGGGGCTTTTGTGGAAGAAGGAGACATGCTGATGGAAGGAGGGAGGAAGTGGCCCAGGAGGGGAGAGAGAGAGAAAGAGAGAACAACTTCCTAAAACGCCCTGCTCACAGTTCCTTACATTAAATCTTGCCCTGTTATACATGTTATGGACTTTATTTCTTCAGGCAGTTTTGAAGAATAATACGACAGAGAAATAGGCATAAAGTAACTCGCTTAACAAATGATTTGCTATTGTTGTTCAGTCTCTAGTTATGTTGTGTTCGCCGATAGGATGTGTTTTTAAACTGTGGAATGTAATAATTGGTGCTCTCAAGAAACTTTCCACTTTTACTGATTCAAATGGAGACTTTGTGCTAAACACATAGGGTGCAAATGTTGGTTTATTTAAAATAGGAATACAACTGACATGAGCCCTCCCTCTTTACTTTGTGTAACTACGAGTACTTCCTCTTTCTGAGTCCTGAGTCATCACCAACACCACACACAATGGCAGCAACTTCATTTTGATGATGCTGTATTTACTTGGTAAGAATAAGAATAGCCATACCACACACTTGAATCCCACTTTATCATCTGACTACATTTAGCCCATGTGTCAAACCTGTGTGGTGTAAGGGAGACATCGTTAATTATATTTGGTAGATAATGAATGAACAAACCAAGGTTCAGAGAGATTAACTAACTCGCCCAAGGCCACAACTAGTTATTGCATGTGTTGATCCCGAATAACTCTTATTAAAATTAGTGTTGCTGTTGTTCAGTTACTAAGTTGTGTCCAACTCTTTGCAACCCCGTGGACTGTAGCACCCAAGGCTCCTCTGTTCTCCACTATTTTCTGAAGTTTGCTCAGATTCATGTCCATTGAGTTGATGATTCTATCTAACCTTCTTATTCTCTGCTGCCCCCTTCTCCTTTTATCTTCAATTTTCCCCAGCTTCAGGGTCTTTCCCAATGAGTCAGCCCTTCACATTAGGTGGCCAGAGTATTGGAGCTTCAGCTTCAGCAATGAATAGTCAAGATTGATTTCCTATAGGACTGACTGGTTTGATCTCCTTGCTGTCCAAGAGACTCTTAAGAGTCTTTTTCAGCACCACAATTTGAAAGCATCAATTCTTTGGTGCTCGGCCTTCTTTATGGTCCAACTCTCACATCCACGTGACTACTAGAAAAACCATAGCTTTGACTATATGGACCTTTGTTGACAAAGGGATGTCTGTGCTTTTTAATACACTGTCTGGGTTTGTCATAGATTTTCTTCCAAGGAGCAGGCATCTTTGAATTTCATGGCTGCAATCCCTATCCGCAGTGATTTTGGAGCCCCCAAAAAGAAAACCTCTTGCTGCTTCCACTTTTCCCCCTTCCACTTGCCGTGGAATGATGGGACTGGAAGCCATCATCTTAGTTTTTTGGATGTTGAGTTTCAAATCAGCTTTTTCCCTCTCCTCTTTCACCTTCATCAGGAGGCTCTTTAGTTCCTCTTCACGTTCTGCCATTAGAGTGGCATAATCTGCATATCTGAGGTTGTTGACATTTCTCCCAGCAATCTTAATCCCAGTTTGTGATTCATCCAGCCTGGCATTTCACTTAATATATTCTGTATATAAATTAAATAGACAGGATGACAATATACAACCCTGTCACACTTCTTTCCCAATTTGGAACCAGTCAGTTGTTCCATGTCCAGTTCTAACTATTGCTTCTTGACCTTGCAAATGATTACTGAACTAAGTTAAAGGCCAGTTGGAGAATGGAGATTGCAGCCCTTGCCAGCCCTTCCCACTCATCACCCCCATCCTGCCCACAAAGATGGCCAACACCAAGCCTCATGGCTTTTCTTTATCAATCTTACAGAGCCAGCCAAGAAGGCAATCTTTTTTTTTTATTAGTTGGAGGCTAATTACTTTATTGTAGTGGTTTTGTCATACATTGACATGAATCAGCCATGGATTTACATGTGTTCCCCATCCCGATCCCCCCTCCCACTTCCCTCTCCACCCGATCCCTCTGGGTCTTCCCAGTGCACCAGGCCTGAGCACTTGACTCATGCATCCAACCTGGGCTGGTGATCTGTTCCACCCTAGATAATATACATGGTTCGATGTTGTTCTCTTGAAACATCCCACCCTCGCCTTCTCCCACAGAGTCCAAAAGTCTGTTCTGTACATCTGTGTCTCTTTTTCTGTTTTGCATATAGGGTTATCATTAACATCTTTCTAAATTCCATATATGTGTGTTAGTATACTGTAATGGTCTTTATCTTTCTGGCTTACTTCACTCTGTATAATGGGCTCCAGTTTCATCCGTCTCATTAGAACTGATTCAAATGAATTCTTTTTAATGGCTGAGTAATATTCCATGGTGCCAAGAAAGCAATCTTAAATCCTGTAGTCAAATTCTGCCATCTTTTCAATTTTATGGAAATGGACTTGCACCAAAGTCTTCTTTCGAGTTCAGATTCTCTCGTTCACTGTGGTGGTTTTGAGAGTAAGTCATGTTTTTCCTGCAGTTTAGTCAATTCACTCTTTGGGCTGTGAATGGCTTCAGAGACTGCACTGTGATGTGTGCACTCATCCTTCTATTAGTTGATGTGGGGGTTGTTTCCAGATAGAGACCGTTGGATGAATCACCCTTCCTGTCCTAGAGCCAGTTCTCTGTCGGTGTCCTAAGGAGATCTCCGATTTTTACCACCAATAAACAACTTGAAAATGAAGGAATCCAGAGAAATCCTAGTCCTTAGGAGGAGCTCGACCCTGAACCTCTTAGGAAATGGAAATCCAGATTCATTTCACTTTCTGGGCCAAGAAAACCACACGGACTTCCTGAGGATGTAGAGTCTGAAGGGAAGGGGAGGAGGCCACAGAGGACAGGGCATCAGGCTTCCAGAAGGACTGAGAAGGAGGATTCTGTCTCGAGCAACCTGAAATTGTTTGGGCCTTCCCTGGTGGCTCAGCAGTAAAGAATCTCCCTGCCAATGCAGAAGATGCAAGATGTGAGTTCATTCCCTGGGTCGGGAGGAGCCCCTGGAGAAGGAAATGGCAGCCCACTCCAGGATTCTTCCTGGGAAATCCCACGGACAGAGGAGTCTGGCGGGCTATGTACAGTCCGTGGGGTCACAAAGAATCAGACACAACTGAGCAACTGAACACAGACAGAAATTATTTAATTCAGTCTTTTGCGCAGAAACCTCTCCAAATGTCTGAGTCTCCTGGCCTTTTTGTCTTCCCAAGGCAGATGGGCGTGGAAGCCTCTCCATCCCCATCCAAAGGAGCAGCCGGTCACACCTGTCTGGACACTGGAACCCTCTGTCTGCACCTGAAGGCAACGGGGGCCAGAGGGTGGGGACTGGGCAGGATGGAGCTTCTCCCCCAGCAGCCTCCGCATAACAGGTGATACACGGAACAAACCGCCTCATGAGTTTCCTGCAGTGATGCTGTCCAATCCGAGGGCTCAGAGAAGACTTTAATGATCAGGCCTGGAGTTGTAAACTAGAGACTTTCAGCAAGACCCACTGGCTAGCGTGGGTTTGGTTGGGACAGCCCAAATAAATTCAGCCCTGTCCTTGTGGCCTGTGTTAGCCATGGTCAAGCACTGCAAATGGCTTTTAGGACTGGAAGAAAACACATACACACACACAGATAAACTTGACACTTCACCACATGACTTACTTCTTCACGCCAAGTGTCAGGAACATCCCTCCGGGCGGGGGCTGGGGGACAGGTACAGACAGCTCAAACTCGTAACCCAAGGAACAAATACAACATAGTTTTTTTAACCAGTGCCTCGTTAATGTACATACAGGCTATTTCCAGTTCAATTTTTTTGCAAACAGTGATGTAACAATCACCCTTGTGCATACATTCTCACATACTGAGGTTTCTACCGCACGTGTCAGAGCACGTCACTCGCCTCCTCCTCCTGGCCCCTTCCTCTGCCCAGGCTGCCTTCTCTGAGCCTACCCTGGATCACCTTCCCTGTGCCCATCAGCACCAGTTACACCTGCCCGATTGCAAGGCCTTGACCTTGCCAAGCCTCATCCTGCCTTGAGGCCTCTGTGTTAACTATCCCCTCTCCTGGAAGGCTCTTCCTTGGTAATCAGTGACTTCTTCCTTGCCATTCAGAGCTCAGGTAAAATGTCACCTCCTCTGAGAAGCCCTCCTGCTTGTAAGCTTAAGTAGCCACCCTCACTCTCTTGTATTATAGTAATTCTTTGTACAGCCCTCTGAGTATTAAATTGTGTCCTCTAACAAGTTGTTGAAACTAACACAGCATTGTAAATCAACTACACTCCAATAAAGTTAAAAGTAAAATAAATAAATAAATAAATAAAAGGATATAGTTGACTGACCCTTGAATAATGAAGGGGCTGGAGGCAGGGACTCTCCATGAAGTTGAAAATCTGAGTATAATTTATAGTCGGCCTTCTGTATACATGCTTCCTCCAAATCCATGACTTCATATACTGGGTTCAACCAACCTCAGATAACATAGTACTGTTATGGTTACTATTGAAAATAACACATATATAAGTGGACCTGCACAGTTCAGCCCAGTGCGGTTCAAGGTCAACTCCTAGTACCTGTGAAAGTGACTATTTGGAAACAGTCTTTGTGGATACAGCCAAGTTAAGAAAAGGCCAGACTGGACTCAGAAGAACCCTAATTCAACTACTGGTCTCCATATAAGCAGAGGTCATTTGAACCGAGAGATGGGGAGAGGAGCAGGCTTTGTGACAGCAGAGAAGAGAGTGCTGCATCTACAAACCAAAGGCCAGCAAGGATGCTGGCAGCCACCAGGGGTGAGGAGAGAGGCAAGATTCTCCCTCGGAGTCTCTGGAAGGACTCAGCCCTCAGTTCTGGACTTCTGGTCTCCAGAATTGTAGGGGGATATTGCCCAGTTCACAGAAATCTATTAGGATATCCCTAGGACATCAGTGCACAGCCCTAATTCCAACCCAGTACATTTCTATTTCTTGCTGTGTTTGTGTGTGGTCTGCATCCTCCATGAGGATATCAGGCCTGTGAGAACAAGGCCTTCTCTCTCCTGATCGTGGCTACACCTTCAGTGCCTGACACATTGCCATTTTGGGGATGGAGTGACAGTGTGTTATGTCTGAAAGAAATTCCTAGAGGTGAGGACTCAAAATGTAAGTGCATGTTAATTTCAACAGACTTTCAGGTTACTTTCCCCCAAACATGTCCTCCTAGCAGGGCGTGTGGGTGCTCATTTCTCACATCCTAATTGGCTCTGGACAGTGTTACTCTTTTTAATATTTGCCATCTGGAGGGTGTCCAAGGAATCTCATTGCTGTTCTTTCATTTTCCCATCGAGAAGGATGATGAAATTTTCATAGATTTATGGGCTGTTGCAATTTTGCTATGAATTGTTTATTCATATCTTTGTTCATTTTTAATTGATATGTGTGGTAGACATAATAAAGATCCCCTCTCAAAATTGTCTGTGTCCTAATCCCCAGGACCTGTGAATATATCAGTTTACACAGTAGAGGGTAACAAAGGTTACAGGTGGAATTAAGGTTGCTAGTCAGCTGACACTGAAAATGTGGGAAGATCACCCTGGATCATCTTGGTAGGTGCAATGTCATCACAAGGGTCCTTAAAAGTTAAAACTGGAGGCTGTGATCCAGTGGTGGCACTAGTGGTAAGGAACCCACCTGTCAATGCAGGAGATGTAAGAGATGTGGTTTCGATCCTTGGGTCAGGAAGATCACCTGGAGGAGGGCATGGCAACCACTCCAGTATTCCTGCCTGGAGAATCCCATGAACAGAGGAGCCTGGCGGGCTACAGTCCATGGGGTCGCAAAGAGTCTGACATGATTGAAGCAACTTAGCACAGCATAGCATAGCACATAATCAGCTCACACTAAGAAGGGGAAGATCACTTTGGATCATCTGGGTGGGCCCAATGTCATCACAAGGGTCCTTAAAAGTTGAAACTGGAGGCAGAATAGAGAGACCCAGAGACACGGCAGCATGTGGGCTCAGCCTGACATTGATGGCTTTGAAGATGGAGGAAGACAGCAAAGGCCAGGGAATCCAGGCCACCTCTGTAAGCTAGAAAGACAAGGAAACAGATTTCCCCTAGAGCCTCTAGAAGGAGGTCAGACGTGCTAACACTTTGATTTTAGCCCAGTGAGATTCCTTTCAGACTTCTGACTTTCAGAACTACAAGATAATAAATTTGTGCTATTTTAAGCCACTGTTTGTGATAATTTGTTAGAGCAGCAATAAGAAATTAGTGCACTATGCAACAAATAACAAATGTTGGAGAGTGTGGAGAAAAGAGAACCCTCCTTCTACATGGTTGATGGGGATGTTAATTGGTCCAGCCACTACGGAGAACAGTATGGAGGTTCCTCAAAAAACTGAAAATAGAATTGCCATAGGATCCAGCAATCCCACTCCTGGGCATAGATATGGAGAAAACTCTAATTCAAAGATATATGCACCCATAACTTCATAGCAGCACTAGTCACAATAGCTAAGATGTAGAAACAACCTAAATGGCCATCAACAGATGAATAAATAAAGAAGATGTAATGTCAGCACGACAAGCCTCCCTGTCCATCACCAACTCCCGGAGTCTACACAAACCCATGTCCATCGAGTTGGTGATGCCATCCTGCCATCTCATCCTCTGTTGTCCCCTTCTCCTCCTGCCCCAAATCCTTCCCAGCATTAGGGTCTTTTCCATTGAGTCACTTCATCACATGAGGTGGCCAAAGTATTGGAGTTTCAGCTTCAACATCAGTCCTTCCAGTGAACACTCATATATAAAAAAGAAAGAAAAAATGCCATTTGCAGCAACACAGAAGAACCTAGTGTGAAGAAAGTCAGACAGAAAAAGACAAATATCATATGATATTGCTTATATGTGGACTTTAAAAGATGACACAAATGAACTTATCTGTAAAACAGAAACACACTTCACAGACATAGAGAACAGACTGTTGG
>CM035281.1:6301375-6381513 GCA_020226075.1 Hydropotes inermis | reverse complement strand
ATATATATATATATATATATATATATATATATATATATATGTATAGCTAAATCACTTTGCTGCAGAGCAGAAATTGACTCAACACTGTAAATCAACTATAATAAAAATCTTGTTTTAATTAGTGCACCATGTTTGAATTTTCTTATCAATTCATGGAAGCCTGATGTATGTTAGGGGTATAAATGTTTTATTTTCTTGCATCTGCACTACCCTCACTGTCTGGTAGTGGAATTATTGGCTTATAACTTACCTCCTTCCTCACTGAGCCTCAAGGACAGGATCCATATTTTATCTTGGTATTTCTAGCAAAACAGAACTTGGCAGGTGCACTGAAAATGTGGAATGAGTGAAAACACTGGTGAACTAGTCACATTCAGTCATCCCTGCATCTAACTCATCCTTGTGTGCCAAAAACTGAACCAACGGGTAATGGGGAGACCCGGGTATTGTCCCATTTCCTGGCTGTTTCCCAGGTTTAGCTCAGAGATGAGGTTGATCATCGGTTCCCCAGATGATGGGGTCCTGGCCTGTCATTCACTTCCTGGGTGGGCTTAGGGTATGTAGCAGGCTGGGGAAGGGACCTTTGCACTCAACCAGATTCAGGGACTGCAGAGCTGGCATGGCTTTGGGAAATAGACTTGGATGGGATGGGGAGGATTCCCGAATCCCTGAGGACTCCTGTGTGTCACGGACTGCAGCAAGACATTCTCCCATGAGGATGAGGACGGGGTCCCTGTTACTCTGTCAAGTGGCTCACCAGAACTGGAGTGGCCCCAAGTCTGGGATACAGCAGGAGAATGGAATACTGCTTCCAGGATTAGATTATAACACTGTCCTTGGCTCTCCAGCCAGCTGGATCACTCACGCTGCGGGAAGCCACGTCACCAGCAGCCCCATGGAGCAATCTTTGTGGCAAGAGACGGCAGCCATGTGCCAACAATCACATGAGTGAGCTTGGAAGCAAATTTTTCAGCTCCTGCTGAGCCTTGAGCTGCTTGCAACTCTGTCCCACAGCTGGACACAACCTCACAAGAGCTCAGAGCCAGAACCACTCAGCTAAGTTACTCCTGGATTCCTGACCTCCAGAAATTGTGAAATAATAATGTGTCTTACTTAAAGCCAATAAGTTTTGAAGGGACTTGTTATGAGACAATAGTAACAAATAGTGTTGGGAATCCTTTTTCTTCACAGTTTTGAAAGATTTGCTCTGAGGCTAAAGTTCTAGTTTTCTGTTAGGAGACCTTCTCTTTGTTTCACATGTCCTGACGTTGCACGGTGGTTTGCATCCTCTCTCTCATAAAGACCCTTGAGGTGACATTGGGTCCAACTTGATAACTGAGTACACTCTTCCCATCTGCAAAGACCCTTTGGCCATGAAAGGTTCCATTTTTACAGAACCCAGGGACTACGAGGTGGACATCTTCAGAGGGGACATAATTCTGTCCATGGACTGACTTACATAGAGCTGCTTGCATGTATCTTTCTTGGGTGGCAGAGTCCTGAGCGGTTGATCCAGTGGACCTAAGAAAGCTTTGCCCTTATCCCTGGGGTGCCTCCCCTTAAGCCAGAAGCATTCTTTACCATATACAGAGCACTCCCAGGTTTGTAGAAGCTCAGGACTGGAGTCAGCTCTGACACCTTCTTCCCTGGTCATCAGCCTTCTCTCTGCTCCTCGAATTCTGAGCAAAGACACAGCTCCATGATCTCTCACAAGCCTGGCCCAATCCCAAGAATCTATCTGGCACCATGACACAGAGTCCCCTTTCCATGTCTGGTGAGACTTTGGGTAAAATGGACCCTCTCAAGCTGGGAGAAATAGATGATCAAAGCCAAGTCACACTTATATTTAATTTCAGCTCTGTAAATAGGCTCCTGATGGGCAGGTCAAGGAGGGGACAATGTGAGGGAGCTGAGTAGCAGAGGCTCGCAGGAGGAGGGCTCCTCAGCCCCCAGGCTGGGCACCCCACTCAGACTGGGCCACCCTAGTGCTCCAGACCCCTCCAGACTCGGACATTTCCGCCTCTCTTGCACTGATCACCACTGTCCACCCTTCCGCTCCCTCCCGCCTTCTGAGTCGCTTCTTTCCATGTGTCAAAGACACTCATTTCATCTCTCTCTTCTATAACGAGAAATTTCAAAACTACAGACAGTATAGAGAGCGAAATAGCACACATCCATTTGCCACCTGCTCAGTGGTGATAATTTTAACAAAGTTTGCTTCCAGTTTTTTTTTCTTAAGGCATAAAACACTATAGGTATCATTGAAGTCCCTTGTGTGACCCTTCTGAGTTCCTTTGTCCCCCCTAAACTGAGCCCTTCCATCCTTAGAGGAAACCACTCTCTTGACTTGGATGTGTCCACAAAGTATGTCCACATTCTTTCCACATAAGTGTGCCTCCATAAACAACAGATTACAGACATGATCCACTGCTATCTACAAATTCAGTGCAACCTCTATCAAAATGTCAGCAGCTTTTTTTTCACAGAAATGGAAAAGGTGATCTTCAGATTTATATGGAATTGCAAGGGAACTTGGAAAGTTAAAATACTTTGTCAAAGAAGAATAAGGTAGGGGGAAGGGTCTCATACTTCCTGTTTCAAAACTTACTGCAAAACTCTAGTAGTTAAAACAGTGTGGCAAAAGCACAGGCAATACAGACCAACGGAGTAGAAGAGGCAGCCCAGAGCTAAGCCCTCTCATGTGTGGCCCACGGACTTTTGACAAGGATGCCAAGGTCGTTCGATGGAGGAAAGAACAATCGTTTTAGCAAATGGCACTGGGAAAACAGGGTACATATCTATGTGCAAAAACTTTGGGCCCCTTACCTAAAACCATACACAAAAACTAATTTGATACAGAAGAGAGATCTAAACTTAGGGTTAAAACTTTAAATTTCCTCTAAGAAAATAGGATAAGACCTCAAGATTGAATTTTGCAACAATCTCAATGGACTTGACACCAAAAGTACAGGTAATAAAAGGAAAAATAGATTGGATTTCTTCAGAATTTAGTCTGGTTTTCAGAGAAAGAAAAATATCATATGATATCCCTTATATGTAGAATCTTTAAAAATGAGAAGATGAACTTTATTTCCAAAGCAGAAATAGACTGACATAGAAAATAAACTTGTGGTTACCAAAGGGGAAAGAGTGGGAGGGATACGTTAGGAGTTGGCGGTGACAGCCTCGAGGGGTGGGATGTGGTGGGAGGTGAAGGGAGGTTGAAGAGGGAGGGGACGTATGTAAACCTGCAGCTGATTCATGTCGACATATGGCAGAAAGAAACTCAGTGTTATAAAGCAATTACCCCTCAATTTAAAAAAATAAATTTTAAAAATGGACTGATATCTTGACTTAGCTCTAACATTAATCTACAACAATGGTTACAATAAAATGAGATTCTAAAAGAAAATTAGGAGTTGGGATTAAAATATACACACAGCTATATGTAAAATAGATAACAATAGGGACCTAACATATAGCACAGGAAACTATACTGAATATCTTGTAATAATCTATAATGGAAAAGAACCTTAAAAAGAATATCTATATTTATATGTGTGTATATATATAAAAGAAAGAGTAAATCAACCATATTTCAACACAAATTTTGAATTAAAAAATTTTTAAGAATATAGAGCTAAAAAAAGAGAATATGAAAAGATGCATTACTCAGATATGAAAATTTCTGGGGGGAGCCTAAAACTTCCCAAGCAGGCCCAAAAATGGCTTAAGGGAGCAAGGAAAGGAGACTGGCTTGGGTCATTGGAAGATGGGGCTGGGGTAAAGATTCCAGGGCACAGACCCCCGTCTTGCAGGACCTGAACCTCTTGATGAGGCAAAGGCAGGCAGCACTCAGACTTTCTGATGAGCTTGGCAGATCTAAGACAGGAAGGAAGAGGGAACAGTGGAGTTTGAAAGGTGTTAACAGTCCAATATCAAAAATAGAGCCAGACACAGTTATAATCTGTGCTATGGAATAAATCCTTGTGTCCTCTCAAAACTTACACACTAAAGCCCTAAGGCTCAAAGTATTTGGAGGTGGGAGCTTCGGGAGGTAATTCTGTTTAGATGAGTTCGTGAAGGTGGTGCCCCCGTGATGGGATTAGTGCCTTTATAAGGAGAGGCAGAGACACAGAGCACCCATTCTCCACCAGATGAGGGAACAGAGAGAAGTGACCATCTGCAGACCAGGAAGGAAATCCTCACTGGGAACAAAAGTTTGATCTTGGACTCCCAGCCTTCAGAACTGTGAGAAATAAACGTCTGCAGTCTAGGCTCCATGTGCCTAGTCTGTGGAATTTTGTGAAGGCAGCATGAGCTGAATGAGACACTCTGTAAGTCTGATGTTATTGTACTTTTTTCTCAAGTCTATTGGTCTCATATTTTCCACCTATTCACATGCAATTTTTATCTTTACTTACTTATGTTTTGGCCGCATGGCTTGTGGGCTCTTAGTTCCCCAGCCAGGGACTGAACCCATGGCCCTAACAGTGAAAGCGCAGAGTTCTCAACACTGGGCCACCAGGAAAGTTCCTGTCTTATAGTTTTTGAACTGATTTTGAGATGCGATATATAAAGAAATCATAGAATTTAAAGACATTATTCTTCCCCAGGAAGCATTCCCTCCTCTGTAATGGCAGATAAGGTGAGGGGATCATCGCCTTAGTCCCACCAGAAGTTGAGTTGGGTTGGACCGGATTCCACTATTGGTCACTGTGCCTCTGGCCTCAGATGTCCCCAGAGTAAGACGTGTCCTGCATTTCTTGACACTCCTTCTTCTAGCAGCGGCTTTCTCAGGCATGGTCTCCCTACATTTTTGACTCTAAGATTGGGCCAGTCTTTGTCTCCTTGGCCTCAGACGTTCTGCTTCTCTGAGATGTTAAGCCCTTTCACCCCCACCTTCACATGCAAGCAAAAATATCTGGCTAATGTCTTAAGGAGGAAAGTTATGTTTCCTTTTTATTGAAGTGTAGTGTGAGGCAAGCAGAAGTAATGCCATGGCAGACAGCTTAGATTAGGAGTAGGCCTTCCTACTTCTGGGTGATTATCAGGCCACCTGGATCAGCTTGACACTGACTGCTGTTTGCCAATTAAGAAAGGGGCAGAAACCCCCCCGGGAAACTCCCATGTGCGTCAAAGTTTTGAGTGTATTTGACCAATGAAATAGCTTTGCAAACTTGTAACCAATCCACTTAAACCAACTACCAACGGTGTGTGCTCGCCCTATAAATCTGTGTAACAGCTTGGGCTCGGGGCTCTCTGACCTGCACCACTGCGTTGGATGCGGCAGAGGGCCCTGGCTCGAGTCAGTAATAAACTTCCCTTTTTGCGAGTTGCATTGTCTTGGAGGCCTTCTCTCTTCCTGCTCGGGGATTCGGACATCGGGCATAAGAGTAGTTTGTTTACAAAGTTGTGCTAATTCATGCTGTCCATCACAGTGATCTACTTATACACATACATACATTCTTTTCTATATTCTTTTCCATTGTAGTTTATCTTAGGATATTGAATATAGTTCCCTGTGCTATACAGTAGGTCCTTATTGCTTATTCATTCCCTGCGTGACAGTTTGCACCTGCTAATCAGACAATCCCAGTCCATCTCTCTTCCAGTCCCTGTTCTCTTGGCAACCACAAGTCTGTTCTCTGTGTCTGTGAGTCTATTTCTGTTTTGTAGATAGGTTCATATGTATTATATTTTAGATTCCACATGTAAGCAATATCATGAGGTATTTGTCTTTGACTTACTACATTTAGTATGATAATCTCTAGGTCTATCCATGTTCCTGCAAATGGCTCTATTTTGTTCTTTTTTACAGCTGAATAGTATTCCTTTGTGTATACGTACCACATCTTCTTCATTCATTCATCTGTTGATGAACATTTACATTTCTTCCATGTCTTGGCTATTGTGAACAGTGCTGCTATGACATGTTCTTGATGGCCTTTTCCTCTAGCTGTATTTAGCCTCCCAGGGACTGAAAAACAATGTCTTGATGCCCAGCATCCTACACTACCCTACCACATAGTGTTCCATTGGGAAACCGTAGATCATTGCTATTCTCTGGTCATTCAGACTTATCCACATGGCTGACCCAAGTCCTGCCAGATTCTCCTCCCATTAGTAGACCTCTCTGCCCAAAACTCAGGCTGAACACTGACTCAGCAATGGCCTCATGGAAGAAGAGGACTAGGAATCCCAACTCACCTAGAAAGAAGTTTTCCACCTCTGGAATTTTAGTTTCATCCTCACTTCTTATCTTCCACAGAGTTCCAATACCCATAAAATATGATTTATGTAATTTATCCAGTTTTTCCCAGTTGGTGCAACATGAGAAAATGTTGGCTGCTGCCTATCACATTCTATCCCAACATATTAGAACCTCTCTGGCTGTTTCATTTTTACTGCTGCCTATCACAGGATTATCCCCCTTATGTAAGGGGTAGAGAAATGTGAAAATATGGTCAAGACAAGAGTGGTGTATGTTATAGCTAGTTGAACAACTCCAGTGGAATTTCCAAATATTTTTCTTTCTCACTCATACAAGGGAATTAATGCCTTCCTTCCATAAAAGATTTGAATTGTAAGACTCAAGGCTCAAGCAATGTCTAACCCAACAAAATAACTGTCAGTGGCAGTGATTCATCCATCTGGAGTGAGTTGAAGAATAAAAGAAAGTTTGGGCATGTGATCTTCTTGTCATCCTTAAATCTTTCTTGCTTGGCAACTACTCTCCATCTACTCCTTGGGCTGGCTTAGGATCTGAAGAACAGTAGAAAAACTGAAAGAGAGTGAATTTGGAGTGAGGCAGCCTTGCTTTTAAACCCCTGTGTTACCTTAAGGAAATGACATAATCTCTCTTAAGTTCTGGTTTCTTCCTCCATAAATTAAGACAAGCAATACCCACCTCCTAGGGTTGTTGTAAGAATTGTGTGAGGTCTGGAGCACCCCTCCACACACAGGGAACATCTACACATTGTCCTCCTCAGGCCTCACTTGTCCTCAGCTTACTCTTCTGCAAAATTAAGATGTGTCAACCATACAGTCATATCCAACTCTTAGGAACCCATGGACTGTACCCTACCAGGCTCCTCTGTGCTTGGCATTCTCCAGGCCAGAATACTGGAATGGGTAGCCATTCCCTTCTCCAGGGGGTCTTCCTGACCCAGGGATCAAATCCAGTTCCCCCACACTGCAGGCGGATTCTTTACAGTCTGAACCATCTGGTCTTTCAATGTTAAATGTTAGTTGCTCAGTCATCCAGCTTCCCCAGTAGCTGTTGGTAAAGAAGTTGCCTGCAATAAAGATTCCCAGGGAGACCTGGGTTCAATTCTTGGGTTGGGAAGATCCCCTGGAGGAGGGCATGGCAACCTACTCCAGTATTCTTGCCTGGAGAATCCCCATGAACAGAGGAACCTAGTGGGCTACAGTCCATGGGGTCACCCCGAGCCGGACATGACCAAGTGACTAAGCACACATGCACACAGCCATACAGAGTTGTTTTGATTCTGTGGCTCAGTGAGACCATGTAGGTGAAAAGGATTTGCAAATTGAAAATACTGTGCACAAAAACTTGGTCTCTTTTTTTCCCCCCTTTGGCTGTGTCGCAAGGCATGTGGGATCTTAGGTCCCCAACCAGGGATTGAAACCGTACCCCGTGCAGTAGAAGCACAGAGTCCTAACCACTGGACTGCCAGGGAAGCCCAAGATTCGGTGCTCTCAGGGGCTGAGGTACCAAGTGACGTATCTCAGAGCCAAGTCCAAAGGCTGCTCTGGTTGATTCTTGTTTCTAAAGGTTCTTCACTGTTAGTGTCATCCTCAAGGCCCCCATCTTCATAGAGCAGCCAAGCGCTATCTCCCACAGGAAGCCTCCCTTCAGGTGATCCAGCCAGTCCCTAATGTGCAGGTACTTCAGAGCCTGGTGGGCTATTGTTACCCATCTAATCCCTGGGATACTCTCATCCACCCCCATTAGGTTGCCATAGTGGTGCAGAACTTGGAATCACACAAAACATCAATCAAATCAGATCCCACCTCTGCAACTTACTAGCCATGTGACTTTGGGTAAGTCTGTTCAGCTTCCTGCCATCACTTTCCTCATCTAGAAAGCAAGGATATAATAATAAGGGGACATCTCCACGATATTGTAGGTTCCATTGAAGACCATTGAGATAAAGCAGATATTACAATAAAGTGAGTCACATGAATTTTTTGGATTCCCCAGTGGATCTAAAAATTTTACTTACACCTGCAGCCTATTAAGTGTGCAGTAGAAGTGTCTAAAAAAAATGTACATATCTTAATTTTAAAATACTTTTCTGCTTAAAAAAAAAAGCCCACTAACCATCATCTAAGGGCTTCCCTGATGGTTCAGATTGTACAGAATCTGCCTGCAATGCAGGAGACCCAGTTTCAATCCCTGGGTCAGGAAGAACCCCTGCAGAAGGGAATGGCTACCCACTCCAGTGTTCTTGCCGGGAGAATTTCATGAACAGAGGAACCTGGCTGGCTACAGTCCATGGGATCTCAAAGAGTCACACACGACTGAGTGACTAACACACACAGCCATCACCTGAGGCTTCAGCAAGTTACAATAGTGACATCAAACTTTGCTGATCACCAATCACCATAACAAGCAGAAGAATAAAGAAAAAGGTTGAGATATTCTGAAATTACTAAAATGTGACGCAAGGCCGGCACATGTTGTTGGAAAAATGGGGCTGATAGACTTGCTCAACAGTAGGGTTGCCACAAACCTTCAATTTGTAAAAAGTGCAGTATCTGTGCAGTACAACCAAAGGAGGCCTGGCTGCATCTACCTTTCAGGACTGTTGTAAGCGGGGGATGAAAGAACAGGAAGCCTGGTGCGCAGGGCAGACACCTGCAAAGGCCAACTGTCCTTTTCCCTGGGTCCCTGACTCTTCCTGCGCCCACGTGCCTGGCTCTGCGCTGGGTCAGCGTCTACGCTCTCTCTCCGCAGCCCAATCTCAGCATCTCTAAGGACCGAGCTCTCTCAGCTTTCCCATCTCCCTGGTAACGAAGGAGCGGCTTTCAGGGGGCTGGGCCAAGGGCCAGTGGGAGCCAATGAAAGCGCGGGGAGGCCACAAGAAGCCAATGGGTTTGAGGTGGGGCGGGGCCGGCCTCTCTGGATGCCCAGCTGCGCTGTCCAGGCGGGTGCGGGCAGGGCGCAGGGCCAGCCACCGACTTCCACCCCCTTCCCAGCCTGGGAGAGCACGAACAAATTAGCTATTCTTAATAGGGCCTGAAAGGGAGCCTATTCTGTCTAACAAGGAAGACAAAGTTTTGTCAGTATGTATTTCTCCAACTCAAATAGTACAGTGATGTGGGCTAAGAAGGAAGACAAAGTTTTATCAGTTATCTATTTCTCAAACCCCGGTTCCTCATTGATGGGGCCTGAGCAGGACCAGGGTGCTGGGTGCCCAAAGGGGCCTCCTGGGCAAAACTCAAGTGGTTTATGCTCTGCTGGGCTTTGGCAAGGAGAAAAGACCATCTGTGGGAGTGGGGCATCTCCTGGGGAGCGGGCAAGCAGGAGGTTTCAGTCCTCCCCCAGCTTGGTCCCCGGGGCCTTGGCTTGACCAGTCTAAAGTGGGCGGGGACCAGTCGGGAGTGGGCGGGGACCAGTCGGAAGTGGGCGGGGCTTCCGTTGGCCCCTGCAGACCTCAGCCTCAGCCTGAACCCTGCTAGGGCCCTGCTAGGGTTGCTTCTCGCCCATTACCCCTGCTCCTGGATTCCTCTGCTCCTCACACGTGAGCCCTTCCCTATGTTACTTGCAAGATCTTCAGCGGCTGCTCTTTCTCTTCCTTCCAGCCTTAGCTTCCCTGACCACGCACCTGCAGGAGATCCCTCCCGCTTATCACTCTCCAGCACATCATCTAGGTCTCCTTTCCAGGGATTACCCCAGTATGGACTCATTAATGCATCTGTTTGCTGTCTACTCCCCAGATAGAGTGATGGCAGTTCCACCAGGCCAGGGACTGGCTGTCTTGTTCACTGTGTATCCCAGGACACAGAGGAGACGCTAAAATACACGATGAATGAGTGAATCAATGAATCCAAAATATAGTATTGAAGTGCCTCCTAGAACGACTCTTGTTGTTGACAGATGAGCCTGACTGACAGCCTTATTCTCCACATTCACTTGAACAGGGACCTATCACTGGTGATGGAGCTATGTGGAGTCTTGTATTAAGGGACACTATGGGCCAAACCCATCTGTATGACTCTCTCACAACTAACAGGAAGGAGAGGTCCTGCCAGTATCTCAGACTTTTGGAATTTTCTATAACGGTGGTGGACACGCTGCCCAGAACTCCCTGAATATCTTCTGATATTTTATCAAGTGTAGAGGGTCTACACACTTGTCAAAATAATAATAAAAGTGACTGCTATATGCCGAGTGCCTGCTATGTTCCCGTACCAGACATTTCCCTGTCTCAGCTCAGGATATCATAATGAAATGCCATAGACTCAGTGGCTTAAACAAGAGGCATCTTCTTCTCACAGTTTGAGAGACTTGGAAGTCCAAGATCAAGGTGTTAGCAGATTCAGTTCTTGGTAAGGGCCCACGTCTTGGCTGACAGGTGGCCACCTCTTTGCTATATCCTCATATGGCAGAGAAAGAGCTCTGTTCTCTCCTTTTCTAATAAGGTCACTAATGTTATTGTGGGGTCCCCACCCTCATGATCTCACAGAAACCTAATCATCTCCCAAAGGTCCTACCTTCTAATACCATAATATCGGGGTTTAAGGTTTCAATATAAAAAGTCAACAAGCACAAACATACAGCCCATAATATTCCCTACAGAGACTATAGTTTCTACAGAAATAGCACAATGTAAGTGATTAATCTCCTTTAGTTGGTCTCAGCGCAGGAGGTGATGCAGCTCAGAGTCACAGAGCACAACTAAAGGCTGCTGGCCTCCCCCTACAGTAAGCCACCCCCTCAACCCTGCTAGCTCACCCCCAGAGCTAGCAGGAGATCACACAACAGACCCTGCGCTCTGATCTGGCTGGTTCATTGATCACGGAATTTGTGGCTAAAAAAAAAAAAAGATTATCATAAAAACAACATCTATCTTGGATTGGGATGGAACCTTTTACCCCAATCATCCCATTTTGGACTTTCTCATTTATTCCTTCATCCCACAGCGGTCTGTTGAGAATCTCCTCCGTATCTAGGGATACACAATGAACAAGACAGCAGAAAGTCTCTGACTCCACAGGCGTGTTTCTGAAGTTCAGGGCAAGTGTGTCAGAAAGATCCTGCAAGCAGGACCCACATCCCAGGCCTGGCAGGAACCCAGCATTCCCTCTCCTTTGCCCCCGGCATCCCCTGCCCCAGTGTCCACCTTCCCTCCGGCAGCCACCACCTCCCACACCTCCCCCTCATTTCTTTATTTGTTTTACCACATCGGAGGGGGTTTTAACGGGAGAAAGGGCCCAGGAATGGGGTTGTTTGAGGACAAGGAAACGAGCCACTTGCTGTGATGAATGTTCTTGAAAAGCAATTTATTTTTTCACGGGTAGCTCGCCGGGCTCAGGAACAAAAGTGCTTTGGCTGCCTATCAAATATTAACAGAGGCGAACTGTTTTCTCGGTGGTTCTCTTTTCCCGCACACGCTCACTTGCGCCTCTCACTAGGCATGACAGAAGTGACATCGAGTTCAAGGGCTCCCTGGGGTCCCCTCCCAAGATAAAGTGGCGGCTGCTTTCATGGGCCATGGGACCCTCTCCCTCCTGCCTACCCTCTCCACTCTCCATGCATTTGCTTCCAAAAGATGACTGCACTGCGGAGACATTCAGTGGAGTGGGTCCCCAGGAAACCAGAGATCAAGTGGAAACATTGGACATGCTGCCCTCAGTTAAGCAAGAGAAGAGACAGCCCTGCCCTCTTTGCCCCTGGACTCCAACCACATTCCCCACTGAAGCAGCCATCCTAACACCTTCCTGGTGTTTTCAGTTCCCCTCCCTCCTCAGGAGCAGAATCACTTCCCCCCAAGGATGGGCTCCCAGGCTCTGGAGTGCATCTGCAGAGAAGACCTCTCAGGTGACTGACACTCCTAACAACTCACTGGGACCCTGCTTTTGCCAAATGATGGCTGTGCCTGGCTGTCTGAGAGAAGCCTCTCTATCCCTGGGAACAGAAGTTAAAGCAACACAGGGCCCTGCCAGGGCCAGGGAAAAGTGACAGTGTCTGAAACTCACCATGATGAGGGCCTGAGTTTTAGCAATAATTCCAGGAAGACAGAAGTCCCCTCCTAGCCTGAATCTATCAGGGAGGACCAGACCAAACCCTGCCTCTCACTCCTGTTCCTCTTTGGGCTGACTCCTGCTTTTCCATTTGCCGAAGGAAATTTCTGAAATTGTCAGAAACAAGAGGCTGTGGAGGGGAACCCTCCACCTGAATGGAAGGCAGGCTTCCGCATCTAATCACATTGCCCACATGTCCAGAAGAGTGACCTACCTTCCCCAGCAGATGGTTGGGGTCAGGGACTTGGTTTTGTTTTCCTGAAGGGGGGAGTGAAGTCTCTCAACTCAGTGACTATGGAATAGAAGCCTTTATCTGCTCTTAAAAGAACTTGAGACAAGGAGCAGAGGGTGGGCTCCCTTTTGCCCAGTCTGCCAGCCCCAATTCTGGAGATGGACAGATCTCTGGACTAAGGCCCCCAAATCCAGCTCTCAGCAGTGCTGCAGAGGCAGGGAGTGGAAGGGTCAGGCCCAGGCCCTCCTTCTTCCTCTTGAAACTATTAGCCAGACTGCAAAGAGGGCCTCCAGTGAACTTGGCCCTGGTATCACCCACTTTCAGAGTCCCCTCCCGTTCAGTGTGGGCTACCCTTGGGGCTGGCTTTTGTCTAGCAGAATGTGATGGCAATGATGCTTGAACTTCTGAGGCTAAGTCCTAAAAAGCCTTGAAGCTTCTGCCAGGGTCTCCTGGGTGATGCATCTGGAGGTAGCCAGGCCCCATGTAAGAAGTCTGACTCACTCAAGACCACCAGGCTTGGAGGAAGTCTACACAGAGGGGCAACGAGGGCCGACAGCTACCTGGCTGGTCCCCAGCTCCCCTAGCCTTCCCAGCTGGAGTGACAGACACAATAGTGGCGCAGGCCCGTGTGACGATCCATCATTGTAGCCTCAGGACTCCAGCTCCGGCCGCCATCTCAGGACAACTGCAAGAAAGGCCCCCAAGTGAAAACCACCCAGCTGAGCCCAGTCAACTGATGAAAGAAAATGAGACCTCACTGTTGCAAGCCCCTACATTTTGGAGTGTTTTAAAATGCAGCTCAGAAACCCAGGACAGAGATCCTGGCCCAGAGAAGCAAGAGCTTTGCAAGGAATTTCCCAGGCTAGCTGGAGAAGGAAATGGCAACCCACTCCAGTGTTCTTGCCTGGAGAATCCCAGGGACGGGGGAGCCTGGTGGGCTGCCGTCTACGAGGTCGCACAGAGTCAGACACGACTGAAGTGACTTAGCAGCAGCAGCAGCAGCAGCAGTGAGCAATGGTTTCAATCAGTAGCTTTGAACTTGGCCAGTTAAGGAATCTTTAGTCCATGGGAAATCATAATCAGAACTCTGATATGTAAAAGAGACAAAAGTATGGTAGTAGCTCTCTTCTTTAAAAAGTGGGAAGGTCAACCTCTCCTTTTCCCCACCTGCCCCTGGGCAATGAATGAGACTCCATCTGCCCTCCCAGGCCTCTCTCTTTTGCTCTTTTTTCTCAACGAAGAAAAACAGCTTACAGCAAGTTTTCTTCAGCCACATCCCTGGTCCAGAGGGAATCGTGGCAACAGCCTTCTGTACCTTTGAAAGTGACATACTCAGGATCTTCTCTTTTCAGCCCCCACATCCTCTGGCAACACCCTGCCTTCCTCCACCAAAGGACACCAGCAGTCCAACCAGCAACCCCCAAGATGCCAGAACACATTTTCTGCCATGAGACATTGTTATCCAGAGATGTTATCAGACTCTGCTTCCAGCTCACCGTTTAAAGAAGAGGCAGACAGATATAATCCCTGTTGTGTCAATGGGGAAACTGGGGCCAAAGATGGTCAGGCTCTCAGTCCAGCAGATTTCTCCGGCCTCAGTCCCAGTCTCTCTGCTACCCCTGACCCCTGCAAGCATGAAGGCCTTGGCCCTAAGCCTGAGAGCAGCATACACCTTGCTCTTCCAAAGCCAAGCCAAGCTGAACCTCAACTGTCCTCCCAAACCTCGCGGAGCAGAGGAACCCATTACGCCCTGCTCCCTACCTGGCTTGTTCCACTTGATGCTGAAGACTCAACTCCCCCTCTGGAGGCGATGGCCACGCCCCCATGCTTGGCCGCGCCCCCGCACCGAGCCGGTGTGTCCCTCATCGATCTTGTTCCCTCTTCATCCTTATCGCCAGATCCCCCCTCACCCTGTTTCTCTCATCGTGCTGACTTCTCCTTGGGGAGGGCGAGTACTTGCATAATAAGCACTTGACTCGTCTCCAAAGCCAAGGTTTGTTCCAATGGGTTTGACTTTCAACCTCCCCACGTCTCCTTGAGAAGATGAACCGCGCTTTTGTACCACAAGACATGCCAGGAATAGCTCCCCCGCAGTGCTCGCGGGAGGGGCAGGGATCGTGAGGAAGAGGCCGCAGCTCAGCTAGACATCTAAGAGGTACCATTAAGATGATGGACGCCTTTTTCCATGGTGCCTTGGGCAAGCCGTTGCGCTCTATTACTCATCTCTTCCGTAGCGAGGTCACGGCTCGTCCTGTGCTCTCTGGCCGGGATGCACGCTCCGGGGACCACACTCGCATCCTGGGGAAGAGAAGATGCGGGAGCAGGGCCTCGGGATGCTCTATCTCTGCATCCTTACCTGGACACAGGGCTTGGGCAAAACAGACCACACTCCTGTGGTCAAGTCACAAACACCACCTCTCCCTCACCACAGTCACCACCCCCTGCAAATCAGCAGATTTTCCCAACAGTCTGCAACTTCTCATCATGGGAAAAATCCCAGAGGCAAAATCAGATTTCTGACCAATTTAGAAACATCTGAACATACTCCACAAACAGTGGTGACAGTCACCAATTAGCCATTGGTGACCATTACAGTGGTCATTACACTAGCCATTACAGTGACCAAAGCTTGCCCTGGACATTTGAGACTCCCTGCAGAGCAGGTTTGGCCATCTCATTTGTTCAGAGTCTAAGGGAAGAGCAGAAAATTGTTCCTTGGTACTTAACTGGCAGAACTGGGATTTGAAATGACCCCTGGCTGGGTCTAAAGCACAGTGTTCTTCCTGTTGGTGACACAGCCCATGTGATGCAGAGGGCAGGATCTAAGATAGAGACGAGGCTGGACTCAAGGCCTGGGACGAACTGGGTTAATCTGAGCCAAATAATGGGGATTGGTGGCCTCCCTGCCTCCCAGCCAGTATTCCCTGGCTAACCTCCACCAGGCAGACATGTAGCCTGTAGAACCGGGCAGGTCCTTTAGGAGCATCCAATGGAAGAAAGGGATTCAGGAACTGAAGACCCACTATGCGGGAGGGCCATCGCCACAGGAACCTGGTGCTCTCTAGAGAAAGCCCACGAGGCGTGGGTTGCCTGACCCATTTCACAGATGGAGAAATAAGGTCTGACCAGAGTCAGAGGACCCATAAGACTTGCAGATATCAGGTCAATCGTACTGATTCCAAAGTGCGCTTTCCTACCACAACCTCAAGCTGCATCTGTGAGGAGAGAGCTTGACTTTTGACTCCAGGGGGTCAAACCACCTGGCTACCGCCTTTTAACCACCACTGAGCACCACTCTCAAAGGGCGCTGAGCAAACATGGCCACGTGATTTCTGTCTCATTCCTGAATCGCCTTCTGGCTCATATGGGATAACATCTGGGTGATTATTACCAAAAAGAACAGTTTCTAATTCCCTCATTGTCCAAATATGGTTTCCACTGCTGTGCTTAAAAAATTCTTTCCCCCTCCTTTGGTATGTTAAAGCATCTCTCCTGAAATATTATAATGATCTTTGTTGACACCATCGACTAGCTTTTTAAGGTCTTTCTGTGTAAACACAGCAAAGATAAATTTCAGGCCAACTCCCGTCTGAGTCATTCCAAGCCTGGAATGCTGAAGGGTCTGGGTGAGTGAGCCTCGGCTGTACCTCTGTCAGGAGGAGGAATACATTACCCTTGACCTTTCTCAGAGGAGCTGAATGGCTGCGTCTGTCCACTGGGAAACAGTCTGATGGGAGAGCCTTTCCTCCTCCCCCACTCTCCCTCCCACAGCCCAGAGTTGGGGAGGCACAGGGCAAGGCTCACCCCTGGTCTGTGTTGACACCTTCAGTTTGCAGCTCACGGCCACCCTTTGTCTGCCCTGCTCGCTGCAGACCCATCTGAACTCCCTGGCCTTCTGCCTTCCTATTGGATTTGGTCCTGGGAAGCCCAGCAGAAGATGGGAGGAGATTGAGGGTGGGGAATTCAAGCCTCCGAGGCTCCCTCCCAGCAGGTCCCCCAGTCGAGCAATGCTTTCCAGGCAGGTTTAGCCGCTCCCTCCTCCCCTTCCCCTGGCCCCTGCGAGGACACGGGGACTCGCTTCAGGTTGCTGCCCTGGTCTTTGCACAGCAACCCTGATACTAGGAACAGGAGTCACCATTTACAGAGGCTTCTCTGGTCAGTCGTTCTATCTACATGATCGTGCATAGTTCTAAGAGCAGCCCTTCGAGGAAGGCATCCCAGGTGTCAGCTGAGGCAGCTAACGTGGTGGCCGGTAAGCAGGTCGTTCAACGCCCTCTCTATGGCAACCCTGATCCCAGCCCCAGGGTGACACTCTTCCAAGTTCTCCTACTTTAACCCTAGACTGCCGACCAGCTGGCTCTTCCCCAAAGACTGGGTCACCCTTGTCCCCGTCAGTGCCAAAGTTGGGGCCCATCTCTTGGCTGAAATGCTTGCTGTCCAATTCAGAAGCAGCACATTTTGAACTCAAAGGGATTGGAACCAAATGTCCTCAGCCCAGCCCCCACTGCTGTTTCTGGGTCTGTGTCTCATGTGACCATTTAGGTCTACTCTCCGCACTAACCTCTCACCCCTTTCTCTTTCCTTCTTGTTTCTCCATTTCCCAAAAGTGTTCACAAGTTTCTGATAGATTAACAAAGAAAGAAATAGAACCTCCTGCTTTATAGACAATGAGTAACAAATGTCATCAGTAGACATAACAGTCAACATAAACTGCATAACACAACATTGAAATCATCCCATGAGGAAAAGAGGGCGTGTGTGCATGTTCAGTCACTTAGTCATGTCTGACTCTTTGCAACCCATGGACTGCAGCCCACCAGGCTCTTCTGTCTATGGAATTCTCCAGACAAGAATACCGGAGTGGGTTTCCTTGTCCTCCTCCAGGGGATCTTCCGGACCCAAGAATCAAACATACATCTCCTGCATCTCCTGCATTGCAGGCAGATTCTTTACCAACTGAGCTACTGGTAAGACCTGAGGGAAAATGTCCAATTGGCCAAAAACTAAAGAAAGAATTAGATCTTCTTCATGAAGCTTAGATTTTCACGATGCACTCAAAAGAAACTAGACTCGGTAGAAATAAGAGCTAAAAGCACACACATGTGCAGGCACACACACAGCAGAAGGCAAATTATAAAGGAACAAAAAATTAGTTGTAAAATTTTGTTATAAAATTTAAATTTGTTGAAAGAAGTGAAAGTCGCTCAGTCGTGTCTGACTCTTTGCCACCCCATGGACTATATAGTCCATGGAATTCTCCAGGCCAGGATCCCTTCTCCAAGGGACCTTCCCAACCCAGGGATCAAACCCAGGTCTCCCACATTGCAGGTGGATTCTTTACCAGCTGAGCCAGCAAGGAAGCCCAAGAATATTGGAGTGGGTAGCCTGTCTCTTCTCCAGTGGATCTTCCCGACCCAGGAATTGAACGAGGGTCTCCTGCATTACAGGTGGATTCTTTACCAACTGAGCTATCAGTGTTGGATGAATAGAATTTCAATAAAATAGCAAAGAAATGATAACAGAAATGATAATTAGACTGTATGAAAACCTAGAATGAAAATATCATGTATTTGTTCTGAAAACTAGTTTCACGGTGAGATTTTTTTCAGTGTTAATGTAGTTCTATTAAAACATAAATATTCCAAAGGTTTTAAAATCCAAATAGCCTCAGTCTTTAAGAGGTGGAATGAAAATGCCAGAGCCAGAGACATGGATGGACCTAGAGAGTGCCATCCGGAGTGAAGCAAGTCAGAAATAAATATTGCATATTAACACATATATGTGGAATCTAGAAAAATGGTAGAGATGGTCGTATTTGCAAAGCAGAAATAGAGACACACGTAAAGGACAAACGTGTGGATACCAAGGCGGGAAGAAGGGGTGGGATGAACTGGGGGACTGGAATTGACATGTATACACTGCTGATGTGTGTTTGTGCGTCAGCCATTCAGTCGTGCCCAAGTCTATGCAACCCCATGGTTTGTAGCTTACCAGGCTTCTCTGTCCATGGGATTCTCAGGCAAGAAGGCAGCACTGGGTTGCCATCCCCTTCTCCAGGGAATCTTCCCAACCCAGGGATGGAACCCAGGTCTCCCACGTTGTGGGCAGATTCTTTACCATCTGAGCCACCAGGGAAGCCCATACACTACTGATGCTATGTACAAAACAGATAACTAGCGAGGATCTCCTGGATAGCACAGGCACTCTTCTCAATACTCTGTAGTGAGCTAAGTGGGAGGGAAATTCAAAAAAGGGGGAATATGTATATACATACAGCTGATTCGCTTTGCTGTAAGGTAAAAACTAACACCACATTGTAAAGCGACCATACTCCAATAAATTTTTTTTAATGCCAGAGTCAAAACTGAGGACTTCAGCTTGCTGTCTCACTCCCAGTAGGCCCTCCAGCGACCTGCCCTGCCATCCCTTCAGACCCGAACCTCCATCTCAGCCCCTGCTCGCCATCTAGGCCCCACCCCAGGGGCTGACCTCCAGTCTCATTTCCCCTTCAAAGCCTTCTCTCACTCTCTTCCTCCCGATACCGACCAGCTCCCATGCCTGACTGGCCCTCCTCCCTCTGATTATGAGCGGAGTGCTCTCTCAAGGCCTCCCAGCCCAGCTGCCCAGGCCCAGACAAGCCCCAGAGAGCCCTAAGTGATGTTAGCCCAGGAAACCTGGTTCCCACCGACGGCGCTGCAGCCTACCGTTCATAACGCCCTCCTTAGAAGCCTCCTGGGCCTCACGTGAACGAGATCCACGGATTCCCATCCTGGGCACCAGGAGCCAGGCAGACTCGCTGAGAGTATCAACCACAGCAGAGCTAAGTATTCAGGGCCCTGCCAAAAGTTGGACCGCCTGAAGTCTGTCACGTGTGTTATTTCCAAACCTCCTAGCCATCCTGCAGGGCAGGTATTACCCTCTTCTTTTAGAGAGATAATGGGCTCAGAAAGATTGAACAACTTGGCCAGGGTCACCCCATTTTTAAAAAGTGGACGTGTAATTGGAATCCATACCTTCCTGGACTCTGAAGTCCATCATGGTCTCCACTCCGGGGGTGTCCTCCACCCTGTTGAGAACAACCAGTGAAGCAGAGAGACAGAAAATAAACATCTGTAAGAAGGTTTAGAGAGCTGCCAAGCAGTGGGGGACTGGGGTGCAGAGACTGTGAGCAGAGGGGAGCTCAGAGCAGTGACCCCAGCATGGGGCCACTTTCCTCTAGAAGTTCCTGAGAAAGTAAAAATACAAATGAGAGCCTGAACCACAATTCCTAGGGATCTAGGAAAAACTTGGAAATTTAGGGCCCACTAAGGATATCCTGGTAAACATCCCAGACTTTCAGTTGAGACCCAAAAGCTATACCCTATGAGTAACAGTGAACCACTCAGACTGTATCTAAAGTGGATTAAAGTGATCTGGGATGATGGAACCCCTAGCCTCAAAGGCTGCCATAAGTAAACATAAATCTTTTCCTAAAAACTGTAACATCATCCAAGATGAAAAAGCTCTAGAAATCTCCCATACCTATAATTAACAATAATGTATCCTACACTTAAAAATTTGTT
Source organism: Hydropotes inermis (assembly GCA_020226075.1). Taxonomy (NCBI): domain Eukaryota; kingdom Metazoa; phylum Chordata; class Mammalia; order Artiodactyla; family Cervidae; genus Hydropotes; species Hydropotes inermis. Next base: position 6,361,446 of record CM035281.1, on the reverse strand, counting down.
TAAAGGATATATCTGATGTTAAGTGTCCTTACCACTAATATATTTTTTAAAAATTGCAGCATCATCCAAACTCTCAAATGAACACTGTTTAAAATACAGTGTTTGGCATGCAATCAAAAATAATGAGGTCCTTGAAGAGTATAGATGACATGACCAAGATCTTGGAGAAAAAAATAGACAATAAAAATAACAGACCCAAGGAGTTTCACATATTGGAGTTACCAGGCACAAACTTGAAATTCCTGCTTAATACACTCAAGGAAATGAAAAATAAGTTTAAAATTTCAGCAGAAAACATAAGCTATAAAAAATTCAAATTCTGCAACTGAAACAAAAAAGGACATTGAGAACACAGTGGGTACATTTAAGAGCTAATTAGGCCTGGCTGCAGAGAGGATTAATGACCTGGAAAGTACAACAAAAGAAAATATCCAGAGGAAAGCTCAAGGCAACAAAAGGACAAGACAAATCAAAAGCACCTGGGAGACATCTAAGATACACTGATGATTCCAGATCTATCACTGGAGTTTAAATCGCAGAGAAGAGGAAAATGGAGGAGATCCTTCTGAAAAGAGAAGAGCTGAGAATTTCCCTATATGTGAACTCTTCCCATTTAATCCATCCTAAATAATTGAAGGTTCTGGATTCTTTTGTCTTTACTTCCTCTATTCTATTTCCCATCATCTATTATTCCTAACTGGTACTTTTTGAGATGAATTATAGTTCAGATGTTGGCCACATGCAGCATTAGTGAATTAGGAGGCAGCATTTTCTGGGAACTCTGAAAGACAATGATCTTTCCTCCACTGGGCAGTCGAATGTGAGATCTGGAAGTGTTGCAACTAGTCTGTGAGCTTAAAAGAGCAGTCTTAGGAGGAAGAGGACACCACAGACATAGAGAAAGTGAGTTATTCTCTTAGATGACTTAGTTAAGGCGTGTCTGAAACCAACAATGTGCGCGCACACACACCACACATGTCTGTCTGATTATTTGGGGTAATAAATTCCTTTTAAGCCAGTTTGTATCAGTTTGTGGACACTTACAACCAAAGCTACAAAAATGATATAAAATGTTGGAAGTAAAACTACTCTCTAGAAAATTTGAAATGAAATCTATCTTGATGTGTATCAAGAGTCTCTTGCAACCACTCCAGTATTTAGTATTGCCATTTTGAATTCTGTTTCTGATAGGCAAAACAATAATATTTTCTCTTTAGCTTAGATTTTCCCAGCTCTAATTTTCAGTGAAGTGGATTTTGTTGTTAAACATTTGAATGTCCTCAGGTGTGTATTGTCACTTTGTGGCCGTGACTTCCTTAGACCTTAGATTTCCATCTTTTCCCCTTGTTTCCATTGTTTGATTCACCAGCTGAAAGCCAAATACTGTGGTGTATGGGGCAGGAGCCCCGGAATCAGATGGACAGGCCTATATCCTGGGGAGACTGACCCTCTAGGAATGATGGACAAACAAGGATGCAAACATCTGGACCAAAAGCTTGATGACAACCCTGTAGAAGGAGATACAGGTCACGCTTATTAGGACTTCTACACTTTATGAGTACTTCTACACTTTCTTCCAAATAACTTTATTTGGAATAACTTCCACTGTTTAATCTCAAGCTTTCTTTGTATCTGCTTTTCCTTTGCTTATTTTATTCCTCTCTTTCTCTGTCTTCATTATAGTGATTGAATTTTCATTGTTTCTTTATGTTCAACCAAGTTTAAAAGTTATACATTCTATTTCTGTTCTTTTACATTTACCATCCTTTACATGCATCATCAACGCAGTGGACATGAGTCTGAGCAAACTCCGGGAGACAGTGAAGGACAGGGAACCCTGGTGGGCTGCAGTCCACGGGGTCACAAAGTGTCGGACCTGACTGAGCGACTGAACTGAACTGGATGCTAACCCACTGTAATTTTTTTAATTGGAGTATAATGCTCTGCAGTGTTGTGTTAGTCTCTGCCGCACAACAGTATAAATCAGCTACACGTATGCACATATCCTGTCCCTCTTGAGCCTCCCTCCTGCCCCCCACCCCCCCCTTGTAAGTCGTCACAGAGCCCCAAGCTCACCACCTCCTGCCTCACAGCAGCTTCCCCTGCCCGTCTATTTTACACATGATGATGTGCACATGTGGGTGCTATTCTCTCAGTTCGCCCCACGCTCTCCTTCCCCCACTGTGTCCACAAGTCCATTCTCAGTACCTGCATCTCTATTCTTGTCCTGCAAACACATTCTTCAGCACCATTTTTCTAGATTCCACATATATGCATTAGCATATGACATTTTTTTTCTCTTTCTGACTTATTCCACTCTGTATGACAGACTCTAGTTTCACCCACATCACCACAAATGACCCAATTCCATTTCCTTTTAAGGCTGAGTAATATTCCATTGTGTATATGTACCATATTTTCTTTATCCATTCATCTCTTGATGGTCATCTAGGTTGCTTCTAGGTCCTGGCTATTGTAAATAGCGCTGCAATAAACGCTGGGGTACATCTGTCTCTGAATTATGGTTTCCTCAGGGTATATGCCCAGTAGTGGGATTGCTGGGTCATATGCCAGTTTTATTTTTAGCTTTTAAAGGAACTTCAATACTATTCTCCATAGTGGTTATAACAATTTACATTCCCACCAACAGTGTAGGAAGATTCCTTTTCTCCACATCCTCTCTGGGATTTATTATTGTCTGTAGGTGTTTTTATCATGGCCATTCTAACAGGTGTGAGGAGATATCTCATTGTAGCTTTGATTTGTATTTCTCTGGTAATGATCGATGTTGAGCATCTTTTCAAGTGTTGGCCATTTATATGTCTTCTGTGGAGAAATGTCTGCTCAATAACACACTATATATTAAGACCCATAGCTAAAGGCTTAATCAGCATCTTTATTCTTCAGCCAACTATTACATGGAGTTTACAATTGTTTAACTTCAATCACCCTGGAGGAGGGCATGGCCACCCACTCCAGTATTCTTGCCTGGAGAATCCCATGGACAGAGGAGCCCAGCAGGCTACGGTCTATAGGGTTGCAAAAAGTTGGACAGACTGAAGCAACTTATCACACACACACAACTTCATCAGCCAATGAACACTTATCATGTTATTGCTGTATACTGATGCACTTCCACTTCATTACTAAGCCCTCTCTGCAGATTAATTCTTTTAACAATAAACGCTTGGTTGGACTTTTACCGACATGCTTAGCAATTTCTGTGCTTAGCTTGCTACTTTCACACACCCCTTCTTCTGGACTCAATTTTCTTGTTGCTGAGAAGATACTTTATTAAATATTAGATGGGAGGCTGTGAGTAATAAACATTCCATTTTTGTTGAAAACTGTCTTATTTCACCCTCATTCATGAATGATTGTTTGCCTAGACATCCGTGATCAAATTGATAGTTCACTTTTCTCCAGTTACGGGATGACTTTATCCCATCGTCTCCTAGCATCACTTGTTTCTTCTGAGTAGTCCACTGTCAGCCTAATTAGCATCCCTGTTTCATTTCTCTGTCTCTTTGCCTGCTGTTTTTGCAGTTTTATTCCCTGCTGGCTCAGAGGTTACAGTGCCTGTCTGCAATGCAGGAGACCTGGGTTCGATCCCTGGGTCGGGAAGATTCCCTGGAGAAGGAAATGGCAACCCACTCCAGTATTCTTGCCTGGAGAATCCCATGGACAGAGGAGCCTGGGGGGGCTACAGTCCACAGTCCATGGGGTTGCAAAAAGTCAGACACGACTGAGCGACTTCACTCACTCATTGATGTGCCTAGGTGTTGATTTCTTTTTATTTCAGTTTTTGGAACTTGATTTGTTTCTTCAATCTTTCTTCACTATTTCCTTCTCCTGTAAAGAATATGTATCTGGAACATTTCATTCTGTCTCCCAATCTTTTAACATCACTGTTACATTTTTCTTCTCCTTATCTCTTTCTGTTGAGTTTTCTCAGAACTTTCTATGCCTCCGTATTTCTCTCTGTGTAAATGAGAGAAACTGAGTTGTGAATATTATTTAATGCACTTTTACTTCTCAAGATCTATTTGGTTATTGTTCACCTCTGTCTCACTTTATGATTGTTTTTCTTATTTTAATTTTTTAAATGTTTTGATCATACTTTTTTATAATCTCCTTGTTTAATTCTAGATTATTCAGCTATTTCTAGTTCTTAGAATAGGAATCTTCTCTTAATTGACTCTTCAGGACTATTTTAAGTGTAAGGGACAGAAAATCCCACATAAAACAGACCTAAGTAGAAGTAAGTTAACTGGCTCATATAACTGAAAAGTCTGGGTTATCCTGGCTTTAGTCACAATTTGACTCAGGGCTGAAACTAATTTCTCTTTTTTTCTATTTCTTGGACCCACTTCTGTTTTGGCTCTGTTCTCAGACATATCATTCCTCATGAGTGACAGGAGAGCTGCCGGCAGGCCAGCTCCCGTAACTCCTATCAGAGTCCTAAGACCGCCTCTGGTTGGTCCAGGGTAGACGGTGTGCCCACGTCGGCGCCCACGGCGGCGCCCACGGCTGTGGTCACGAGAAGGAGAAACCTGGACTAACTTGGCCTGGGGCGGAGCCCAGCTTGTATTGAGGAAGGGCTGTTGGAAGAAGACAGGAGAACAGATGCCGGGAGGCTGGTGTGCGGATGAGAGTGTGAGTGTGTGTGTTAGTCACTCAACCATATCCAACGCTTTGTGACCCCATGGACTGTAGCCCGCCAGGCTCCTCTGTCCGTGGAATTCTCCAGGCATGAATACTGGAGTGGCTTGCCATTTCATTCTTCAGGGGATCTCCCCAACCCAAGAAATGAACCCAGTTCTTCATCGCAGGCAGATTTTTTACCTTCTGAAGCCTCAGGGAAACCTGTGGGTGAGAGTAAGTTTCATTAAATGCTAAAAGACTCAGTGAGTTTGGTCTGGCTTTTATCTGATTCACAAGCTTGCCTTCTGCACATGCCCTCACACACATGATACACACACACGCACATGCTGCTGCCGCTGCTGCTAAGTCACGTCAGTCGTGTCTAACCCTGTGCGACCCCATAGGCAGCAGCCAGCCGGGCTCCCCCGTCCCTGGGACTCTCCAGGCAGGAACACTGGAGTGGGTTGCCATTTCCTTCTCCAATGTGTGAAAGTGAAAAGTGAACGTGAAGTCGCTCAGTCGTGTCTGACTCTTAGCGACCCCATGGACCGCAGTCCACCAGGCTCCTCCATCCATGGGATTTTCCAGGCAAGAGTACTGGAGTGGGCTGCCATTGCCTTCTCTGGCACACGCACATACATAGAGCTAACTGCTCCCCCAGCCCGACAGCTCCATCTCCTGTCTGGGTAGATGCAGGTCCAGCCTGGAAAGCTCCTTTCCCAGTGGTTCTCACTGCAGCATTGAGTCTGAATCTCTCTGGCTGGATTGGACCCAAGGCCTTTCCCTGAACTCAACATGGTCACTCTCTCTGGCTACGCCTGGGTCACATCCTTTCCCCACACCCAGGGACAGGAGCAGCCCCGCACAGCTGCACAGTCTGAGAATGCAGGAGGGGTGGCCCCTGAGTAACATGGAGCTCTTACCCCCAGAGAAGGGGGCGGATGCTGTCGGATGGGAAAAGGAGCTGTCCTCTGCAAAGAGAAGCCCGCCAGTTCCCAAAGCCATCCCATTCCCATTAGGCAGCTTGGCTTGCCACGCCCTGCCTCCCTAGCCTCACCATGCCACGGACAGTTTACGGTTTCTCTAGTACCGAGAGAGTCAGTTCCTAGGTAGGCTGATAAGAAGTCCAGGGTTCCCAAGGAGGAAAAACATGTCCTTGAGCAAGATACATTAGGTTGATAAGAAGTTCAGGGTTCCTGAGGAGAAAGGGGTCCAGAGCCCTCGATAAGGGGAAAGGGGCCTGGGGCTCTCAAGGAGAAAAGGACAAACATTCTTTTCTACATTGCTTTGTCTTAGTCAGTATAACATAGCTCAGCTGGTAAAGAATCCGCCTGCAATGTGGGAGACCCGGGTTCAATCCCTGAGTTGGGAAGATCACCTAGAGAAGGGAAAGGTTACCCACCCCAGTATTCTAGCCTGGAGAACTCCATACAGTTGATGGGGGTCCCAAAGAGTTGGACACTACTGTGCAAACTTCACTTTCACTTTTCACTTTTCAGTCAATATAACAATGTATCTTTGCTCAAGAACATGTTTCACCTTAACAAGACCCTTCTGACTAATCCTGTCATCTTAAAGTGTATATTATGGGAGCATGTATGGTAAGATCTTTCTATTGTTCTTTATAATCTTGTTAATTTAAGATGTATGTTGTGGGGTGGGTCTGGAAAAAGTATATAAGGTCTTGATAAGACTAGTGGGCGGGGCACACTCCTTCCCCCTGCCGATGTCTATGTCAGAAACTTTCTCTGTCCCTTTTCTTACTTTAATAAAACTCTGCTACACGAAGGCTCTTGAGTGATCAAGCCTGGTCCCTGGTCCCGAAGCTAAATCTCCTTTGAAGATCATGAATCCAACGTCGTTCACCATAAGTTATCACTACGTCCCATCCATAGATTTACTTGGGAGCATTTCAATTCTCATTGGGGCATCTTTGGAAATTCCTAGTCTAGAAGACAAAATATCTTCCATATCCCTCTGATCAAATACCTTAATGTCTTCAGGCCTCAGCAAGCCCCTCCTTTCCCATGAGCTTTCGTGTAGCAGAGTTTTATTAAAGTAAGAAAAGGGACAGAGAAACTTTCTGACATAGACATTTCTAACACTGTGCAGACCACACTCACTTCTGTGACCTGGCCCCTTCCTGTGTGGTCAGACAGACTCTCGCTGGTCCCAGCTCTGCCACTCAGAAGCGGTGAGACGTTTGGTGAATCACCTGACTTCTCTAAGTCCCTCACCTGCAGTGTCAGCATAAAGATATTCATCTGCAAGGTCAGAGGAGGATCTACGGATGGCACTGTTGGCAAAGCAGCCCAGGCACGTTGCCTGGCTCAAGGTTAGCCCTCTGAGTGGAAGGACCTCCTTCTCTCCTCCCAGTGAGCCTGGCTTCTTGCTCAAGGACTGGCCAGTCCTTGGCCTCCAGCTTTAATAGCCACATATCTTTGCATCAGTATAACTGCCCATCTGACCTTTGATCTCTGTGAAGCCTGCTCCTCCCCATGGGATTTCCCTGTTAGCCCATCTCCTCCTGTGACCCCTGAGCCATGACGCCGGGCATGGGTGCAGCCGCCCCAGAACAGGGTGGGGGCAGAAGCCGGAGAGGAGGACAGGTGACGTGGAGGAGGTGATGGAGGTCACGCCAGGATGTCATCTGGAGGGAACATCTGCGGCTTCCATGTTGTCACGAAGCAAACAGAAGTGAGTTTTCTGTTTCACAATCCAGGCAGCTCGTTTCATGGGCCTTTGACAGTTCCTTCACGTCCCTAACAGTGACGAGCTCTTCCCCCAGGAAGCTGGAAGGAGGGCCACCCCCCACGGCCCCCTCGCCTGGTGACGTTAACCCCCGATGACCCTCCACAGTCACTTTTCCTGCGTGAGCCGAGGCCGCTGAGCCACGTCCCTGCCACCTCCTCTTCCTGCCTCCCCAGGACCCCGACCCCTGGTCCTCTGCTTACAGACGGCTCCTCACTCAGCCTCTCTTGGGCAATCTTTCCAGTTTTCAATGAAGGTTTTCTGCTCACAACAGCCCTTCCTGGGGCCCGGGAGGGGGTGCAGGAGGGCGTCGCCCTCTTGCTATGGCTTGAAGCGCAGCCCACACACTCCTGGTTTGCCAGTGGGACCCTGAGACTATCCTCTGGTTCGGGGCCTCCTTAGCGCAGCTAATGTTTACTTCCTTGGCCTCTCCTGCCTCCCCCTCCCCCTGCCTGCCCCCTGCCTCCCCTTGCCTTCCCTCCCCTTCCAACTCCTCCTCCCTCCCCTGCCTCCTCCACCGGGACCACTGCGGGTGGCAGGCCCTCTGACAAAGCTGCGATCAGCCCCACGGGGAGGGAGCTGTGTGGGGCCGGGCTCCTGTCTGACCCTGTCCTGTCCCTCACCTGCTCCTGCGGCAAGGCCCTCTCCTGTTTACGGAGCAGAACCAGTCAGAGTTTGGAGGCAGAAAGAGCCCTTCTAATAGTCACAGACCTTCGCTGTGAAGCCTCAGCAAGGCTCACAAGCCACTGCTCCAAGCCTCTGCTTCCTTACCCGGAGAGCAAGGACACTCATGCCCACGTACACAGCTGCGGTGAGGGTTAAGTGAGGAGCAGATGCCAGGGGGTGGTTTCCAATCCGTCATCATCGCAGCTCACGTTCACGACACGCTGAGCACACGCAGGGCATGTGGGGCGCAGATGAGCTCATCCAACCTGCACCGCAAAACCCCACAAGGCGCTCATCCTCCAGACGGAGAGGTCACTGTACAGACAGGTCAAGTAACTGCACAGGGGGGCACAGCCGTCTGGGAGCCCAGGTGTCTGCCCCTTCCCTCCAGGAGGAAGTCATCCCCGCTTCTCCGAGACACAGTTCTGGTCTCCCATCGCCCTGCCGGTGGTCCGTCATCCCAGTCCCCGTCTGGTCACACTGACCAGGGCTCTGCCCAGCGGGATGCCCACTCCCGGAGCCCCTCTCGCACGGGCCTGTGGGCGGCTCAGGACTCAGGCCTCCTCTGATTGGGCAGGAGACTGTTTCTGAGAAGATGGTGTCACAGTCAGGGCTGAAACGGGGCCAAACAGTGGCTCTCCTCGTGGGGTGGCGGCGAGGGGACGCTGGCCACAGGTGCTCCAGGAACGCGAGGAAGGAGAGGCGCCCGCAGGCAGAGGGCCCGGGGAGAGGTGGCTGATGTCTCCTCCTCCGTCTCCGAGAACAATTCCCCTTTTGAGCTTCTTGGCTGGGAGAGTTGAGAGATTCTTTCTCCAAGGCTTCTTCTTGACAGGTTGATTTATCTGTTTCGGTAACTCGGTCTCCCTGAGAAAGAGAGGCTGTGTGCCAGGGCTGGTGTGGGGCCCGCCTGGGGGCAGAGGAGGGCCCAGCCCCCAGTCCCATGCGGCCTTGGACCCTCGGGCCACCTCCCTGTCCCCTGCTCCTGAGCAAGGTGAGGGGGACCAGGCCGGGAACCAGAAGAGCATGAGGCCTGAGCAGAGTTTGGGGTCCTCCTGCGGTCCACCTGACCTCTGCTGCCCAGGGTGGGCCCTGGATCCACTTTTTGGATGGGAGACCGCTGCCTAAGGATGTGGTGAGCACAAGGCAGAGACCAGACTGACGCTGAGCTCAGCGCCTCCACGGCGGCCCCCAGGCACCCGAGGAAAGGACTCTGAGCCCCAAGGGTGGGGTGGGATGCTGGACCCGGGCTGGGGTAGTTGTGGCCTCCCCAGGTGGGGTGAGATCCCAGGCGGACAGCCTTCTTGGGTGCCCCCTCGCTGTCTCCCAACAGGAGAGCCCGTGGCCAGGTCCTGCAGGGCTGTCCCCCGCTGGTGCCCACAGCCGCAGCACAGACCCCCGCCCACCCGGTACCTCCAATCAGACTGCCCCCTCCTCCAGTGGGGACCCAGGACACAATCAGGGAGATAGGGAAGGGCTAGGAGGGAGGGAGCCCAGAACCCCCCGAGGGAGGCTCGGAAGGCCTAGAGCCATTGAGAAAATCTATAAGGCAGCCTGTGCTTGAAGAGCCTAGTGGAAATGAAGCAGAGAGTAGGCCCCAAGAACGATTTCTTTCTGGGGCAAGGAGATGGCATCCGTCAGCCAAACGACACAGCCTGGCCCTAGACCTGCGTGGTGTGGTGGGGAGAGGGGAGTGGCCGTGAGTCCGGGACTGCACTGGGGCTCTGAACCTGAACAGTACAGCCCGCCCTCGCCCTGAGCCTGTGAGTGTGACATTGCTTCCTGCTGAGCCCCGTTCCCCAGCTCTCTAAAGGGGCTGCTAGTGATGCTGGGTCAGCCAAAATGGAACTGGGGTACACCCCCTGCCGTATTCTGTGTGTCCCCACAATCACTCCAGGCCCCTCCGAGAATTTGTCATTAGAAATGAAAAGCCGTGGAAAGTGGTGCTTGCGTGCTTAGTCGTGTCTGCCTCATCATGACCCCACGGACTTCAGCCCGCCAGGCTCCTCTGTCCATGGGATTCTCCAGGCAAGAGTACTGGAGTGGGGTGCCATTTCCTTCTCCAGGGGATTTTCCTGACCCAGGGATCAAACCCACATCTCCTGCACTGGCAGGCAGATTCTTTACCACTGAGCCACCTAGGACACCCATGGAAAGTGGTGGCAGGTGGGTGATAATGAGGAAAGTGGGGTTAACAGACACACATCACTGTATATAACATAGATAACCACCAAGGACCTACTGTGGAGCACGGGGAACTCTACTCAATATTTTGTAGCAACTTATAATGGAAAAGGATAGGAAAAAGAATGTATATATGTATGTATGTGTGTATGTAACTGGATCACTGTGCTATACACCTGAAACTAACATGACATTGTAAACCAATTTTAAAAGAAAGAGAGCATTGTGTGACCGGGGCAGCTGCTGGCCCCAGGTGGGCTTACTTAGGAGCCGCCTCAGGCCGCCCAGGAGCCCTGTGCTCCCGTCCGGGGGGCTTCCTCCCACCTCCCATGCTGTCCTCTGTCCTCAGGCCCCCAGGTCCCCAGGTGCATGGTGACCGCAAGGCCGGGGCTGCTCGGGCAGCAGTGGGCAGTCCCCAGGCCCCAACTGCTCTGCCCCTTGAGCTGTTCTTGACCCCTGGGCATCTCCCAGGCCTTGGGCCGCCTCTGGGCCAGTCCCCAGGTGTCCTCACTGCATGTTCTGGGGTTATCCCAGAGGTCTTGGAGGCTTGCTGACCCTGTGGGCCCCCTCTCAACTGAGAAGATGGATGCCCACGGCCACACACCTGGAACCTGCTCCTGGGGAACCCCCACAATCCTTCCACTCAGCTCCTTGCCCTCTGCTCTGGGGATTCTCTCTTCACACCTCCATGTTTCGCTTCAACTCCTGGCAGTTTTAAAACCGTAATTTTAACTTACTTTTTAAATTGTGGTACAATATCCATGACATGAAATTTACCATTTTGACCATTTCCATGCAGCTCAGTGACAAAGACATCCACCATCACACCATCCATCCCAGAATGGTCTCATCAGGCAGAACCAACACTCCGGCCCTATTAAACCCATTCCCTTCACCGAAGCCCCTGACCCACCTTCCTGTCCCTTGGGATGTAACGACTCCAGGGACCCTGTCCAAGTGTAGTCACAGGGCGTCTTTCTTTCTGTAACCAGCTTTTTCCCCTGGGCGTAATGTCCTCGAGGTTCATCCGCCTGGCAGCAGGTGTCAGAATGTCCCTCTTTTTCAAGGATGAATACCATCACCTTGTGTGGATGGACCACGTTCTCTTCACCCCTCCATCCACTCAGGGCCTTCTGCACTGTGGACCTGGGGCTCCCTCCTGGGTCCTGCCCGAGTGGAGCTCTGCCCTTCATGCCCTCCCCACCCATCAGGGCAGCAAGGGGCCCCCGGGGCTTGCCTTTCCCCGCATAGGGAGACTGGTCAGGTGAGGCCCCTCTGCCCTCTGCTCTCTGGGAGGCTGCCACTGTGGGTCATCCACAGGCCTTGCTCTGCTCACTACCCCTCCCCACAGGGCACCATCACACCACACTTTCGCCACTGGTTTTGCCCCATGGGGCCCCAAGCAGGATGTCAGGGACACATGGGGGGAAAAGGGTCTCAGGAAAGGGCCGTGCACACCCCAGAGAGCCCATCTTTTCCTCCAGGAGTGGATGGGCCAGCCTTGGGGGACCCTGGCTGTGCCCTGGGGACCCAGACCCGAGGGATGCCTCCCACCCAACACCACTCAGCAGCTCAAAGGCCAGTGTAGGTGCCTCGATGACCCTGACCTCAAGTCCAGCCAAGCAGGGCTTGAATCCTGGCCTGCTCAAGATGCCTACCAGGCCTTCAGAGTCTCCCTTCTCAGAACCCCAGTCCCTCCCCATCCGTCTTCTGCTGACCTAGGATGAGCCGAGGGGGCCTGAGATCCCCGGGGCCCTGGAGCCTCAGCAGAAAAGAGACAAAGAGAAAGCAGGACCACACCCCCTCGCCCCTCAGGAGGAGTTCCTGAGAGCCAGGCCCCAGGGCCGCAGCCACCCACCCACTCAGCACCGGAGGGCTGTGTGCTCAGGGCTCAGCCCCTCCCCCTGCTGGGCAGTCAGGCCCACGGTCCAGGTGTGCCGAGGTGCCCCGCCCGCACTGTGCTGGGCAACCTGGAGCCAGCGTGGCCCGAGACAGTTGGCGCTTCAGCACCCAGGAAACAGACACAAAAGCTGCAAGGCAACAGGTGATGGCACAGTCCCGTCCTGGGACCAGAGCTTAGGGACTTACCACCTCTGTTTCTACAATTTACTTAATTGTTAAGTTTAATTATGTGTGATGACAGCTCTCAGCATTCCTTACCATCTGACGGCCAGCCGGTTCTCAGCGCCTCCAGCACAGCGCTGCCCACCCCGATGTCCAACCTCCAGGCCAAGGTTTCCTGCCAAGGTCGGCTTTAGGTCTGACACTCTGACCAGAGCCCCAACTCCCCTGTGAATAGTGGGGCCCATTGTCATTCCTACTGCCCAGATGCGACCCCGAAGCTCATCACAGCCTCACACACTATCCTCACAAGGACAGTGCCACTCCATCCGTGGTCCCTGGGTGTCGGTGGTGGTGGTGGGAGGGGTGCCCTGCTGAAGCCCCAGGCCCGGAAGGTAGATAGGCAGCCAGCAGAGTCAGCACTAGCTGACAGAGAGCAGCCCGGGCCCAGGGTCCGCACACGTGAGGGTGAGGGCGTTGGCGCCAGGAGCTCTGATCCTTCCATCATCATGGCAGTCTCAGATTTCCCTGAAAGGAGAGCGTGTGAAGCCCAGGGATGCACGGCACGTGTGTCCAAGCCCCTTGGCACATGCTGTAAGTTGATCAGGTGGCCCGTGGGTGACAGCCCAGCAGGGCACAGTGGTACACCTGGCGCACCAACGACCTGAAGCCCAGGGGCAGCAGGTGAAGTGGGCGCCTCCCTCTAGGGGCCCCCCGGACCCTCCTTTTGCTCTTTTCCACTTGGGCCCCATCCAGCTCTGCCCTCAGAGAGCTTCTGCTCTAAAGGTGAAGGAAATAAGGTGCAAAAGGGGTGAGGAGACTGGAGGTTGCTTGCTCAACAATCTCATGTGATGAAAGAAAACACCCTTCCTCACTGAAAACAGGGCCACTGATTCTCATAGAGCTTAGGCCATTTGGGGTGGGGTAGGGGTTCTATTCTTTTTAAAATATGTTTGAATTTTTCAGTAAAAAGCCATCCTCCCCCCAGAGGGAGAATGCAAAGTAAAAATCAATTCTGGTTGCCTTTTTTTTTTTTAATCTAAGATGACCCACGTTCTTTCTAAAAGCGAGAAGCTTCTATTCACGACATACAGCCAATCAGTTATTTCCACTCTGACCTCAGTTTGCATCAGACCAGACATCAGTCCAGCCAGCCTCCAAGCCCGAATGAGCACCTGCCATGAGCATACTTCGCTAGGAGCTCATGGCATGTGGTCAGCCCCTGCAGTGTGGCTTACAAAGACGGGCTCGGACAGGGGGAGTGGGAGGCAGCCTTGGTGAGGCGATGCAGGCACGTCCCAGGAGAGCACGGAGGAACACCCAGTTGCCAGGCCCAGATAAAGCCAGGCAGAGGGAAGGGTCCCCCTGTAGCCAGGGCAAGAGTGAGTTTTCTTGAGTAACATCTCCTTCTACTGGTCACTTAGGGTATTACGGGCAGGAACTTGAACCCTTGGACTGTTGCGTTTCACAGCAACGAACTAACCCCTTCACCTTAGCACCACAGGTCGGAAAGGATGAAAACAAGGGCGGATCTGACCCACCTGCTTTAGGGAATAAGAAGTGCAAGTCCCTAGAATTATCTCCAGACACCAAAACCAGTTGTTCAGTCGCCCAGTCGTGTCAGACTCTGCGACCCCATGGACTGCAGCGGGCCAGGCTTCCCTGTCCTTCACCATCTCCCAGAGTTTGCTCAGACTCACGTCCCTTGAGCTGACGATGCCATCCAACCATCCTGTCCTCTGTCGTCCCCTTCTCCTTCTCGGGGAGGGATGAAACGTTGATTTTAGAGAGAGGACAGAGCTCATGTGGAGGGATCCAGCTGATCGCTTGTCGGTATCTGGGCAGCACACTTAGAGCCCGCCTGTCGGGCATACATTGGGAGCTACACAGAGGCCACCTTCGCTCTGCCAGGGCCTCCTTTTAACTCCGAGTCTTTTGCCTGAGAAACGACAGTCGACTCTGATCAAGCTTCTCAATGCAATTACTAATGGGAGAAAATACAAAGACAGAACTGGCTCAGCCATAACACAGGGATGCAACACGCAAAGTCCAGGCCTTCCTGTGAGAAACTCTACAGGACAAACAGCCAGTTTCTCCGACAGATAATTTGTGCAGGAAAAATGGAAAGGTGGAGAGGGATGTTTGGATCAAAGGGACCTGAGCATGGGGTGATGGCCAGCAGACACTGTTGAATAGAAAAGCAAAAAGTGTGAGTGAGCATCTACCATATGAGAGAAATGGAGTGAAAGGGGCCAAACACATACAACCTGCTCGTCTGTGTGAAGGAAATGCAGGGAGGAGAAGCTGCCACGGCTGAGGGTGGCCCCGGGCCGCGGTGGGGCCGAGTGGAGAAGACGGCTGAACAGGGCAGAGGGCTTGGAGGGTGTGACACTTGGATGCACTAACCAATAGTTCTGATTTTCAGAGTCATGTTGAGTGTGCGTGCACTCCAAACATTTCTTTGAACTTTTTGGGTTGTATTGGTGTATAGCCAATTAACAATGTTGTGATAGTTTCAGGTGAAGAGCGAAGGGACTCAGCCATCCATATACATGAATCCATTCTCGCCCAAACTCCCCTCCCATCCAGACTGCCACATGACATTGAGCAGAGTTCCCTGTGCTATACAGTAGGTCCTTGTTGGTGATCCATTATAAATATAGCAGTGTGTACATGCCCATCCCTAACTCCCTAACTACCCCTTCCTCCGGCAATCATAAATTTGTCAAAACCTTTTTAAAAAATCAACAAAGATGGAAATAAGCCCCAGATGGAGTACAACCAGCAAACAATGAGATGAAGAGTTTTACGAATGAGTTACATACCTACACTGAAGGGAGGGAGGAGAAAACTCATCTAAGAAGCTCTGGAAAACAATATTTTTATTATAGCCTCTGGGGCTAAAAACATGAAGCCCTATGCTGTGCTATGCTGTGTCAAGTCATGTCAAGTCGCTTCAGTCGTGTCTGATTCTTTGCGACCCCATGGACTGCAGCCCACCAGGCTCCTCTGTCCACGGGATTCTCCAGACAAGAATACTGGAGTGGGTTGCCATTGCCTTCTCCAGGGGATCTTCCCGACCCAGGGATCAAATCCAGGTCTCTTAGGTCTCCTGCATTAGCAAGTGGGTTCTTTACCACTAGCGCCACCCGGGAAACCCCATAAAGACCTGTATACATCTATTATTCCCTAAGGGGTAGGTGTATTTTTTTTCACAGGGGTACAGGAAAGCAATTCTGGGTGCATCCCCAGGAGGGGGCTTTCTGGATCACATGGGAGTTCTAGTTTTAGTTTTCTGAAGAACCTCCATACTAGTCTCCATGTGGCTCCACCGACCTACATTCCCAGCAGCGGTGTAGGAGTGTTCCCTCTTCCCCACACCCTCTCCAGCACTGGTTATTTGTAGACATTTTGACAATGGCCATTCTAACTGTTGTGAGGTGGTACCTCATTGAATTCAATAGTTTTGATTTGCATTTCTTTAATAACTAGCTATGTTGAGAATCTTTTCATGTGTCTATTGGTCATTGAGAAGGCAATTCTAAAACCAGTTTATGTGCATCACAGAGTCGAACAAATGGGTAAATATGTCGTGGATAATAAGGTCCAAGTCACTCCAGGTTGGAGAGAGGAGTTATAAATAAGGAAAACAGAAGCTAGAAGGGACCCTTTGGTGTTGGATTGGAGATGAGGGTATCAGCATGAAATCATGATTTTTAATCTGTATACAGATATGCATACTATATGTGGTATGCATATAACTAATAGCATATACATATAATTCATGGTTTTCTATATATATACATATATCTCCTATACATATATCATGTATAATAAATACACATATACATATAATACATAACTAATAGTACCTACATGTAACTTATAAGTTTTAATATATATATTGTTGTTTAGTGGTTAAGTCATGTTTAGCTCTTTTTGAGACCCCATTCAGATATTATATATCTATGTATATAGTATATATATATGGGTGTGTGTGTATAATATAGTATTCTTGCCTGGGAAATCATAAGGACAGAGGAGCCTGGTGGGCTACAGTCCACAGGGTCACAGAGTTGGTCATGACTGAAGCGACTGAGCATGCACACACGCACACGTACACACATATATTTTTTTACATACATGTTTCCTAGCGCCATCTGCTGAGATGGCCCAAGAGCAGTTAGCACACCCAGCACCATTCTCAATGAAGCAAACCAGGGCTCCTCAGAGGAACAGCTCACTCCAGGGCTAAGTCAGCAAAGGTCCAAGATGAGCCTGGAGCATCTTGTGACGGCAGAGAGCAAAGAAACACTCAAAAATGATAAGGACACGTCAGAAGGACATGGAAGCAGGAGCTTCCCTGGGGGTCCAGTGGTTAAGACTTCGCCTTCCGGTGCAGAGGGTGCAAACTCAACCCCTGGTCAGGGAGCTGAGACCCCAAAGCCTTGTGGCTAAAACACCAGACACAGAACAGAAGCAATATTATAACAAAGTCCAAAAAAGACTTTTAAAATGGTCCACATCAATACAAAAAAAAAAAAGGGCATGGAAGCCAACCCAAGAGAGCTCCCAAGAGCCAAAGCTGGGACAATTTGGACAACAAAATAGAAGGTGATGGTAATGACCTGTAAGCCACTGAATAAACTAAGAGTCTATGAATCACACCAAGACAGACAGATGAATAAATACATAAATGAGGAGAAAGGAAAAGTCTTCCTCACAGAGGAAATCTCAAGCATTAAACATAGAAGGAAGGATGGACACAGAAAACTGACTATTTAACCAACTCCTTAGTAATCATTTTTTCAAGCAAGAATCAACAAAGAATTCTAAAATGAGTAGGCAAAAAAAAAAAATGATGAAAAACAAAACGTTTACATGGTCTTAAAATACCTCCCCACAGACCCTTACTAATTGCAAAGTGAAAGAATGATAACTTCACAATAGAGAAATCAGGCGTCGTGTGCCCCCAAAAGGGTACACTGAAAGGATGCGGGTGCCTGCCAAAAGTGCATAACCCAAATTTAATCAGGAGGAAACAACAGACAAACCCAAACTCTGCAAAACAAGTAGCCAATACTCTACTCCTCCTCCCCAAAAAAGAAGATAAAGCCAGACTGAGGAACGCCTCCAGATGAAAGGAGAAAACTGAACTGGCAAAATGTAAGTAAGATCTGTAGATGAGATCATAGTATTTCAAGCATGTTGATTTCCTGATTTCAATAGTTGTGCTCTGGTTATATAACATGGTAAGGTTGGAAGAATCTGGGTGAGGAGTACAATGGGAATTCTTTGTACTATTTTTGTGAGTTTCCGGTAAGTCTGAAATTATTTCAAAATGAAAAGTTGAAAGTGAAGATCCCAGAGGGGCCTCCCTCGGTCACTCTGGGTGGATCCTGACTCAAAAAAACCCGGAAAGGAAATTCGGCCCCCTCTCAGATAACTGGACATTTGATTCTGGGTGTTTGCTGCCACCTCTGCCTCAGTGGCCCTGCCATCTTTTAGAGATGTGTGCTGAGATATTTTCAGATGAAATGATGTGGTGACTGAGATTTGCATCAAAATAATAGAGGGGCAGCAGGAGGTGTGGGTGTAGCTGGGCCAAGGGTGGCCAGGAATTAACTGTTGGGGCCGCAGGGTGGGTCCCAGTGTTCATCATACAGTTCTGTCTGCGTGGGCTTGAGAGTCTCCAAAATAAAGTGTGTTTGAAAACACTGCCCAGAAGCAGATCTCAGCCCAGACAGAGGAAGGGAGAAAGTGTTGTTTAGTCACTCAGCTGTGTCCGACTCTTTGCAACCCTGTGGACTGCAGCACACCAGGCTTCCCTGTCCTTCACTGTCTCCCAGAGCTTGCTCAAACTCATGTCCATCGAGTTGGTGATGCCATCCAACCATCTCATCCTCTGTCGTCCCCCTTCTCCTCCTGCCTTCAGTCTTTCCCAGCATCAGGGTCTTTTACAATGAGTCAGTTCTTCACATCAGGTGGCCAAAGTATTGGAGCTTCAGCATCAATCCTTCCCTTAATATTCAGGGTTGATTTCTGTTAGGATTGACTGGTTTGATCTCCTTGCTGTCCGGGACTCTCAAGAGTCTTCTCCAACACCACCATTCAAAAGCACGTTGGGCGGTGTTGAAAGCGTGTTGGGGTATTCCTCCCTGGATCCTTCCTCTCTCTGTGCAGGGCCATCCGAGGCATGGCCAGACTGTCTGGGGCCTGTTCAGCCACCTCCCAGGCCCCAGTTTCAGAGGTTCGCGGTCACCTGCTCCCACCGCCCAGGAGAGCAGACGTCAGAGCCGGGACCACGTGTCACATGGCCCCGAAGCTGCCCCTCCCCCACCCTCCACTCCCTTCCCCGTCCATAGGCAGCGCAGCATGTTTTCATGACAGCTAAATTCTTCCCTTCTTTTTGTGTTTCCTCTGACTCGAGCCGCACGGGGAAAGCTTGAGACCAGAAGGATATTGGGGACAGTGACAGGACAGCCTCACTTCCTGGGGCACAGGTGGTACCCAAGGCCAGATTCTGTCTCTCACACACAAGCACACAACACATTCATTCTCACACTCACTCTCATCCTCTAAACTTTGAGCCAGTGCCCATGATCAGTGAGGAATCAAAACGCATTAAGGTTTGTATTCTGATGGAACAGATGCGTCAGACAGACACTAAGTTATGGGGAAGAAAGCAAGCAACCCCTGTTGCATCCCTGGCTTTGCACTCTGTAAAAGATTAAAGCTGTGTGGTCATCATTTCATGCTGTGGTCAAGTCAAATCGTTATGCTGGTCACCTTTAACTGACACAGTGCTGACTATCAACTATATCTCCATAAAACTAGAAGAAAAAAATAAAAACATATGAGAGTACATTTTAAAAAGATTAAAAAGAAGGAGGCAGCAGCCTACTGTGAACTGCCTGCCACAGTGAGAGGTTGCCCTGAGGGTCAGCATGGAGCCTGGAAAATCAGACAAGCATAGGGGGTCCGTGGCCTGCAATCTGGCACACACATCATGCTGTAAGTCACGGGGCCTCAAAGATAGGTTCTGGGGAGTTGATGTGCATGAACTTGGATTGGGAGAAAGTAACGTGTGTACTTCGATTTTTACTATTTTCTCCTATGCTGTGACTTTTAGTCACTGAATGTGCTTGGGGTGGAGTAGTTAGATAAGAACATGGAATGCTGGGGACCTAGGAACACACTGAACTTTTACAATTAATTATTACAAAACAACCCCCTATTTTTAAGCCTCCCTGCTGTCAGTTTCCTGGAAGGCGAATGGGAAATAGACCTCTTTAGGTGGGGCCTCTGTACTCAATAGCCAGCTCTGGTGGGCATATCCTGGCCCAAGCCCACCGCCTCCAGACCTCATCCTCGCCTTCCAGGCCATTCTTGATTTTTTTTTTTTCTGGACTGAAGAGCGTCAATGGGATCAGATGCCCCAACGGTGGCATCGGGGCGCCCCCTGGTGGTCAGTGTGTGCAGTGCCATTCTCCCAAACCGTCTGCCAAGGGTGAGTGTGTGTGTGTGTGTGTGTGTGCGCGCGAGAAAGAGAGAGAGATCACAACAGGGAGTGTGTGGGTGTGGCTGTGGGTGTGTGTGTGTGCGTCTGTATGAGAAAGAGAGAGAGAGATCACAAGAGGAGGGAGTTTCAAATCCCAGCTCTGCTATTTACTTAGTAATCGACCTTGGATAAATCACTTGAGCTGGATGAGCTTGCTTTTTCATCTGAAAACTGGGAAGAACATTCCCTCCTCATAAAGCTGTTGGATGCACATATGGGGCATACAGGAGGCTGGTCATAAACATGCTCTCAGATTCCTCCATGCGTGGTCAGCAGGGATAAAAGCGGAGGTCTTCTACCAACCAAGTGCCTGCCCCACCCTGACCCCACACCACCGCCCAGGGCAACAGGCAGAGACTGTGGGTGCACGGCTTCAGCCCGACACAAGTTATTGCCTACGAACTTGGTCTAAGGCTTTCCCTAGTTCATACTTTCACTGAGGGCTGCTCTCTCCCTTTGGAGCTGGTTCCATACCAAGCAGCACTAAGGGAGGCTCGTCAGGACTGGGCTGTGTCTCCAGCACCCTTCTAGATGCTCAGGTCAGAGAGAAAGACAGAGGGGCAGCGAGCAGGAGCCAGTCTGGCGGGCAGGTGGGCTGTCTGGGTGAATCATTTCCATTAACGTGGAGCTAAACTGGGGTTTCTGCAACCATAAAAAAGGGCCCCACTGCAAACTCAAAGGTGGAATCTCCTTTCCTGACAAGCCTCAAGGTCCTTTCTCATCCACCATGATACCTCATTATAACTGAAGAAGATAAAGCTATAATTCAAAAAGACACATCCACCCCTATGTTCATAGCAGCACGATTCACAATAGCCAAGACACGTAAACAGCCTAAGTGTCCATCAACAGATGAATGGATAAAGAGGATATGGGAAGTATATACAGTGGAGTGTTGTTCAACCATAAAAGAGAATGGAATAATGCCATCTGCAGCCAAAGATGGGTCTAGAGATGATCACACTCAGTGAAGAGAGTCAGACAGAGACAAACACCGCATGATGTCACTTAAATGTGGAGTCTAAAATATGACACAAGTGAACTCACCTATGAGACAGAAACGGACTCTCAGACACAGGGAACAGACTGTGGTTGCCAAAGGGAGGGGAGTACAAGAGGGATGAAGTGGGAGCTTGGGGTTAGCAGGTGCAAACTGTCATATAGAAAGTGGATAGACAACAAGTCCCTACTCTGTAGCCCAGGGAACTATATCCAATATCCCATGATAAACTGTAATGGAAAAGGCAATGAGCAAGACTGTATGCATACATATGACCCAACCAGTTTGCTCTGCAGCAGAAATTGACAACATGGTCAATCAACTACACTTCAATAAAATAATTAAAAAAAAAAAAAGATCTGGACATTCTGTAGCCCACAGCATGGAGGGCCATAGGGGTTTTGGGATCATGGACCATGGACCCGGGGTAGAAACTGAAACTATCTCTTGGCTCATCCAAACTGTGCCCAGAACTGTTAAAACTGAACATTCTAATTCACTTGCTTCTCCTCACCTCTTTTCAAGTCACAAATCTGTAGTTCATCCTGATTTCTGGTTGTATTAACTTTTGTCAATTTTCTGGTCACTGTCAATTAGACCATGTTTCTTTAGGCTCCAGTTTGAGATCAGCCTTTGACCTAAAACAGCTCAGAATAATCTGGCCCTTCCTTCCTGTCTCCTGGACCATCCCAGGCGGGACCACCAGCCCATCACCTCCCTGCATCTCTCTCTGCTGTCACCCACGGGCTCTGTCAGTTTTCCTAGGCCTTCTGGTCCTCTCTGGGGGATCTGGTCCTCTCTGGGAGCCCATGGGGACTTTCTCGAGTCAAGGCTTCTAGATATTGAAATCAGTACAGCTGTAAGGGAAGCCAATGATACAGAAAAACAGTCATCATTGTGTTGTACATGCAAAGGAGTAAATACTGAAAAGGTGTTCTGAGCGGCCTGTGACAGCTGCGCTGTGAGATGAAAATATCTGTGACTGAGGACAGAGCTATGGGTCCTTCTAATAAAACTGTTTCCTTTTCCTTTTTATTCTTTTAATCCATGTAATGGAAGGGAATGTGACCTTCCAGTTAGAGGTTCATGAAAAGAAAAGTGTAATTTTTTCCCATCTGAGTTGTGGCCATCCTGAGGTCTCTGCTTGGACCCTCAGGGTCCAGGGACCCAGGTGAAGACCCTCTGAGCCAGCAATCACTGATCTGCTGCCAGAGCATGCCTGTGGGAGACCCTTGCAGGCTGGTGCTGTCTGAGTGCTGGCCAGAGAAGCGCATGGCCCTTGGAGGACTGGAGGCTGTTCTGACACCTCACCGGGCTGGTTTCATCGCTGCCCGCAGCAGGGCAGCCTGGACTGGCTGGAGGGGGCCTCGTGCCCTAGCTTTGGGCTAAGGGGAAAGCTGAAACTGCACAGGGTCCCCAGGGTGCTCCTGACCTGAGTGCAGTACCCTGGTGATCTCAGCATCATTAAGGGAAGTTAAACATCTATGCAAACAAAAAAAAAAGCAAGGAGGGTATAGAGGGCTGACCACACAGTCTTCTTGAGGGAGAGATGAGCCCTGAACACGGAGTCTAAGGAGAAAGGGGCAGGTTGGGAGCTGTCCCTGGAGGAGACGGGAGGGGACACTGAGCAGGGAGAGACTGACTTCAGGGTGTGAGGAGGGCTGGTGAGGCCTGCGGGTGGAGCAGGCCTGTTCTGACAGTGTTTCCAGCCCTGTGCTGGGAGGGCCAGGTGGGAATGTAGGACCCGCCCTTCTGTATCCATGGCTACGGAATTCTGACCTGGGCCGGGGGCAGTGAGCATCCCTCTATCTACACCAGGTGTTACGGCAGGGGCTGGGTTACCAAAATAACTGAGAGAGACAGTCAGCGCCCTCCCAGGGCCCACGGGGCTGAGTAGGGCAGAGAGGAGAGGTACACAGTGTTAGGGCCATCTGACCCAGTCTAGGAGGTCAGAGAGGAGGGCACACGGGCTGAGACCCAGGGGAAGAGTGGGATGTGGCCAAGAAGAGGGAGGAGTCTGCCCAAGGCCCTCTGGGGAGATGGCAGAGCAACCCCAGACCCCACTTCACACTGTGAGTTAGAGTTCTCATCCCACCTGCTCACTGGCTTATAAGACCCAAAGCTGCTGTCCATCTCAGGGACAATCTGAACATCAAAATGGTGATGGCTAAGCCAAAAGGGAGCACCATTTTGTAAGAGAAAGCAGTAACCAGGATCTCACTTGATGCCGCTGTTTAGTCCTGTTGATTTTATGTTCTTTAACGCTGTCAGCTCCCCCTGCTCTAGGCCTGACTGATGAACAAGTCAGTTGAAATCAGCTTCTTCTCTGTTATCTGGAGATTCGTGTGTTTTATTTTACATGGAGTTCAGATGACTTTCTGGAGGCACGGAAGTGTGACATGAAGGAACATCACACCAAAGCTCTTAGGCTCAGGACAGAACAGCAGGAGAAAAACACTCCGACTTTGCACAAATCCTTCCACTACCTCAACATTTCCAGCCAATGGAGAAACCAAGACCCAGCCACGTGTTCACCTGCTTCTGTATTTTCTCCCACATCTGTTGTGCCTCACTTATATTGCACTATAAATAAAATGTCATCCTTCAGGAGGAAAAAAAAAAATCACTTTACAAATGCTTCGTTGAATTGAAAACAGGCAACATTTTTGAAGTGAAAAACTTCACTTTGTGGATTTGTTACTCATTTGGTTGTTAACCTGTGAGAAGTTCCAGGACATTCCTTCTAGTGGGAGTCACTGCTCAGCCAGCTGACTTGGCAGTAGCTGGGCGATTTTATGGCCAGGAGGCCTGAGCGCAGAGGGAACTGTGTGAGCCAAACCACTGCCCCCTCCGCCCCCGCCTCGCCCTGCAGGCAGGCACAGGGGGCAGCAGGCGGAACCGCAGCGGAAGGGAGCCTCCAGGAGCCCGCTGGGCCTCTGACACCTCTGCCCTCACGGCCACACCCGTGACCGAGGAGGCTCCTTAGCTTGGGCTTTGCAGATCCGGGGCCACCCACATTTTCCACACGGGGTGGGCTGGGGTACAGTGGAGGGGGCAGCGAGTCCTACCTGGGGTCCGAGAAGGTCCAGGTCGCCTTGTAAGAGGTATCCCAACCCCCAGACCACCCAGCGGACACCAGCATCTCTGGAAGTCCCACCTGGGAAGGGGCCTCCGAGTCCCTCTCTCCATCTCAGGGCCAGCTCGCAGGACACTGGAAGGAGGAAGCTACTGAGGAGATGTGGGCGACCGGGGACCCTAGGGGCTGCTCCCACCCCCCACCGAAGAGAAAGAAGCCCAGGGAGGAGGGCGGAGGCAGCGCGGAGCCCCCGCTGCGCTGATGGACTTCACACCCCTGCAGCCTCTGCATCCCAAATCACAAATCTATCCTCCCACCCGGGCAGAAGGAGCCCTCCTCCCGGCCCTGGGTCAGCGGTTCTACTGGGGACGCCCACGGTCCGCGCCTTCTGAGAACTTGGGGTGACAGCCTCTGCGTTGGGCGGTGTGACACGACGGGGTGAGGAGGAATCACGGTCCCGCCTGCTGGGGGTCTCTGAGGTCCAGGATTAGGTGCTGAGTCGCAGGCAGAGGAGGAGCTGGCGGCTGGTGCGCATTCGAGAGGCGAGGCGGGCGGCGGTTGGGAACCTGGTCCTCAACTGACACTCCAGTGGCTCCTGTGCTAATAAACCTATCTCATCATCTTTGTCCCCTCCGCCCATCTCCATGTCCTCAGATACCAGGTCTGCTCTATCCCACTCCTGCCGGGAGGTCTCTCCCCGCTGCGGACAACAACGCTCCCAGCTCCAGCGGGAGCACCCAGCTCCGAGCTCTCTGCCTGCTTCTGAGCTCATCCCCTTCCGCCCCGAAAGGGAGGCCCCACTTCTATTCCCCATTCCCAGCTGCAGAAACGGAGCCTCAGAGCAGTTACTATGAGCAGGCGGACACAGGGACGGGTCATAGTGGGATTCTCACACAGAGCCCAAGATCTTGCAGGCTGCCTCCCTGCAGGGCTCTTCTCTCTGGCCAGCTTCTGAGGTTCTCCATCCTGTCTCCCAGCGCACTCACTGCTGCCTAAAAACAATCATTATATTTGCTTTTTTTTTTTTTCTGACAACAAAAATAGTATGGGATCATCTTGTGGAAAACCTAGATAATACAAAAGTAAAGAAGGAATTAAAACTCACCCACCTTTGCATCCCCTCTTGTTTGGCTCTGCTCTTTGGTTATTATAGACAAGGCTGGATGCACAGTTTCTCAGACTTTTTTTCACTTATATTTCACTTATATTGAGAGCAATATTCCCATTATGAAATATTTGTGCGTAATGTC
Organism: Hydropotes inermis; assembly: GCA_020226075.1. NCBI lineage: Eukaryota > Metazoa > Chordata > Mammalia > Artiodactyla > Cervidae > Hydropotes > Hydropotes inermis. The sequence continues at coordinate 6,336,256 of CM035281.1, read as the reverse complement.
ATTTTCATGGCTGCTCTGTGCTCCATGGGACAGCTGAATTAAATTGTGTTCAGTGTTAAGGGATTATAACATTCACTTTCAAAAGGCTGGCAATGGGAGGGCAGGGTGACTGAGAGCTGTGAGGGCTCTTACGCACTCCCTGGTGGGAGGGTAGAGCCATGAGACAGCTTTTGAAAGCATCTGAGCATCTGGGCACCACTGAAAAGCTCTGGCTGATACCACCCAGCCGCCTGTCTGCTTGGGACACACCTTAGCAAAACTCACCAGCATGGACTCCAGCAGACCAGTACTGCAAAGCCAAGGGCCTCAAACATAATGTGGATGCAAGCAGCTAGAGAATAAAGCATGCCGTTTATATCAAATTGAAAAGCATGCAAAGCAGCACTGCTTTTTAGAGATACATGTATTCTAGAGGACTTATGAAGAATGCATGTGAATTCTGAGCATCAAGTTCGGGATGGTGGCTGCCTTTGGTGAAGAGAGGCAACAGAGAAATAGTTGGGATAGGGTGTGGACTATACCCAGCTACCCACTGAATAGATTGATTTATGCAGTTGTGTTATTGGGTACGTGGGGCTTCCCTGGTAGCTCAGTTGGTAAAGAATCCACCTGCAATGCAGGAGATCCTGGTTCAATTCCTGGGTCTGAAAGATCCAGGTAGGTTTTGTTATTAGGTACATAGTTGTTACATTAGCAGATTAATTTTATTTTGTAGTACATTAATCAAGAAAGAGAGAAAAGGGACCAACAAAACTGACAAACTAGGAGTACAAAAAGAAAAAGAAATCAAAGACTAAATGAAATGGAAATACATCCCGTGTTTGTGGATTGGAAGACTTAATATTGTTAACCGACAACTAGGAGTACAAAAAGAAAAAGAAGTCAAAGACTAAATGAAATGGAAATACATCCCGTGTTTGTGGATTGGAAGACTTAATATTGTTGAAATGTCCGTACAAACCAAAGCTACCTACAGATTCAATGCCATCCCTATCAAAATCCCAATGATTTTTTTTCAGAAATAGAAAAACCCATTCTAATATTCATATAGAATCTCAAGGGCCCTGAATAGCAAAAACAATGCTGAAAAAGAACAAAGCTTATTTTAAACTTATTACAAAGCTACAATAATCAAAACAGTGTGGTACTGGCATAAAGGCAGACCAATGGAATAGAATAGAGAGACCAGAAATAAAGCCTCACATATATTGATCATATGATCAAATGATTTTTGAGAAAGAGTGGTGCTATTCAATGGGAAAAGACAGTCTTTTCAACAAGTGATGCTGGGAAAACTGCATATTCACATGCAAAAGAGTAAAGTTTGATCCTTACCTAACACCATATGTAAAAACTAACTAAAATGGATCAAAGGCCCAAACATAAGAGCTAAAGCTATAAAACTCTTAGGAGAAAACACAAGTCAAAGCTTCACAACCTTTGATTCAGCAACAACTTTGCGATTATGACACTAAAGGCACAGACAACAAAAGGAAAAATAGACAAACTTGACTTTGTGAAAATGTTTAAATGCTGGGTATATTAAAAAAAACTATCAACAGAACAAAAAGACACCCCAAAGATAGAAAAAAATTGCAAATCATATATCTAATAAAGGATTAGTATGCAGGATGCATAAAGAATATCTAAAACTCAACACCAAAAAACCAAATAACCCAATTCAAAATGGGCAAAGGAACTGAATATATATTTTACCAAAGGAGATATACAAAGGGCCAATAAGCTATAAAACATGCTCATCATCACAAACCGTTAAGGAAATGCAAATCAAAACTACAAGGGGGTTTCCCTGATAGTCCAGTGGCTGAGACTCTGCTCTCCCACTGCAGGGGGCCAGCTTCAAACCCTAGTCAGGGAACTAGGTCCCACTTGCCACAGCTAAGAGTTCTTATGCTTCAACTAAGACCTGGCCCAACCAAAAAGATAAGTACATATTTTTTAAAAACATTAGTAAAACTACAGTGAGATACCTCCTCACACCCACTAGGATGGCTACTATCAAAAATGAAGGAAAGAAAGAAAGAAATTCTCAAATGTCAGTGAGGATGTGGAGCAATTGGAACTCCTATGTATTTTTGGTGGGAATGTAAAATGGTGCAGCCACTGTGGAACAAAATATGACAGTTCATCAAAAAATTAAAAACAGAACAACCATATGATCCACCAATCCCACTTCTGGGTGCATATCCAAAAGACTGAAAGCAGGGCCTCAAAGAGATATAGTACACATACGTTCAAAGCAGTGTCACTCACAATAGCTAAAAGGTGCAAGAGCTCAAGTGTCCTTCAGTAGATGAACGTGTGAGCAAAACGTGGTACATACATACGATGGAATATTCCCCAGTCTGAAAAAGGAAGGGAATTCTGACACATGCTATAATATGCATGAATTGAAGATGATACGCTTAGTGAAAAAGTCCGATCACAAAAGAAAAATACTGTAGGGTTCCATGTGCATGAGACACACAGAAGAGTCACACACACAGAGACAGGAAGCAGAAGCGTGCACGTCAGGGGCTGGTTCACGCTCTTACTTCGCTTTAATTTCATGTCATTAATTTTCACACCTCTCCAGCTTCGACTTATATGTCAGCGTTCGTGATTAGACTTGCGCGCCGCTTGCGTGGTCCCTGGACAGAGAGAACTGCGCCATGTTTCGCCACCTGCGTAGCTGGTCTTGTGAATTTGCACGTGGCCTGCTGCTATGCTCATCACCTGGGTTTACTGGAGGAGAGCTGGTCTCTGGGTGATAAGGGATCAGGGTTTCCCTGATTACAGGACCCTGACCTTCTGTTTCACTTTCCTTTCTGCCTTCCCCAGGCTGGGGCTGGGGCTTTGGAGGCTCTATGGTGGGGCAATAGGACAAAGAGTGACGTCAGTTTGAAAGCAGACTGTAGCAGTCTTTGTTAAAACACATCAGTTCTATTTCCAATTTTTAAAAATCGAGGAGTTAGAATCAAGAAGTAGAATACTTCCTGCTAGCTAGCCTGTGGGCTCCCTGTTGAGGATCCCTATCTGATTCATTGCTGGATCCCAGAGTCCAACACGGGGCCTGACCCAGAGCAACCCAGTTCAGCCAGAATCCACTGACCAAGTACTAATGATCTCATCCAGTACAAACCCTGTGAGGGACTTGCCTGCTGGTTCGGTGGTTAAGGCTCCATGCCTCCACTGAGGGGGACATGGGTTCAATTCCTGGTCAGGGAACTAGGATCCTGCACGTAGAGCAGCTCAGTTAAATATATAAAAGAAACAAGATTAATTAAAAATAAATAAATTCTGTGATTGTACTAAGAAGGAGAGAAGTAAGGAAGAGATGAGATTTTTCAGGATCCTTGACTTTGTACTGGGACTCCATGAATGAAAAGTTCTGGGTAGATCCTTTAACTTCAGGCTTGGCTTGATCCAGGTATGTACATAGTGTCAGGCACCAGATTGGATTCTCTCCATCTCTTGCCTTTTCTTTTCTCTGAGTTGCCTTCTGATACTTGTCAGGAGAGGGCAAAGACAGCCCACAGCACCTCCAGGTGATATTCCAACAGCCGAGCAATCTTAACAGAAACAAACCTGTCTCCCTCTAGTTCCAAAAAGGGGAAGCTGTGCCAAGAAGCAGAAAATAACTGAGGTCCTATATTCAATACCCTGTGATAAATCATAATGGAAGAGAATATGAAAAAGAATGTATATACATGTATAGCTGAGTCACTTTGCCGTACAGCAGAAATTAACACAACATTGTAAATCAATTACGGTGGTGGCAGCAGCAGCGGTGATTTAGTCACTAATTCGAGTCCAACTCTTGTGACCCCACAGACTGTAGCCCACCAGGCTCCTCTGACCATGGGATTTTCCACGCAAGAATACTGGAGTGGACTGCCAGTTCCTTCTCCAAGGAAAGCAACTATACTATTAAAAAAAAAAAAAGTGCCAGTAACTGAGGTTCAATCTGCAGGTTAAAGAAAGCAGAAACGCAGTCAATTTCCCTGTGAAACTAGACCTGAAGATAACTAAGAAAACCTACAAACCAATGTGTCTTGCATTTCTCAGCTTTTCTAGCAGAGATGACTTGGAATCCAGAAGAGTTTAGGGGCAGTAACATCTGCCCGCAGGAGTGGCCACCTAGGAGAACCACTGTTACCCCAGAGCCCAGGGCAGGCGGGGACAAAGACGTCTGTTCCGGCCACATATGACTGTCAGTTCTTCTTCAGAACTTACAACTTTCATCTTGGATGAAAACTGCATACACAGCCCGCCCCCAGGGGTGGTGGCGTCCACTCCCACCTGGGCACAGAACAGCCCTCCCAAGGCAGCCAAGCAGCCTCCCTTGACCCTGGGGCACTCAGCCCAGTGGCTCCAGAGAAAGCCCATGGCTAGGGCTCGGCCAGTGAGAGTCCCCAGTGCCTCCCCCGGGGGTCAAGGTGATTGGCCCGGGGAAGGACACGTGGTCCAAGCTGGGCCAACCAACCAGAGGCTTCCAGAGCGGTCGGAAGCAGGCAGGGTCTTAGCTGGAGCTGGCTGCTCAGAGGACCCCGGGGAGATGGCTGGTCCCCAAGAGCGGCAGGGTCAGGAACAGGGTGCTGGAGGCACCGTGTGGCCAGAGAGCTCCCGGGCTGTCCCCTGAGGACAGCCTCCTACACCCTTTCTCTCCTGGCACAGATCCCTCCTCCATCTCCTACCATTTCTTTGGCCTCCAAGAGGACTTCACATCTTACTGATGCCACCCCAAGAAGCACCTCAGGCAGCCCTACCACAGGCTGGAGAGGAAGGAAGGGGCTCCGGCCCACAGGTGACTGTGAAGTGTGCCGAGGAGAAGCGGAGAAACAAGGCTTCAAGCAGTGTGAATATATTTAGGTGGAAACATTTTGGTTTTCGTTTTGGCTGAGGCCACAAAACAAGACCTACCTTATGCTAAAGGACTTGCAAAATGTGGGTTAGAGGAAAGCAGAGGTCAGGAAGGAGGCCCAGAAGAGCTTTTGACTCTTGAGAGAGTCAGCCGGCAGAGCAGCCTTGGCCACCCCCTCTTCCCTGGGTTGCACCAGGGTGTAAGCTTGCAGATCCACCCCGGGTTCCCACCCACCCACCCCACTCCCACCCTCTCCGGGCCTGGCCAGTGGTCTGGCTTGGGGCACAGGCTTCTCACATGTGAGGCGGTGGATCCAGCTGCCTTGCTAGCAGCCCAAGAGTTGCAGGAACCTCCGTCTCATGGTCCCCAAGCCTGGCCATCCTCACCACCTGCTGTCCCACCGGAACAGTCCTGAGAGACAGCCGAGGCCAAACACTGCCCGGCTCACCCTGAAATGCACCAGATAGGGGGTTCCATTTCTGGCCTCTCCTGGACTGCTGTCTGTTTCTGTTGAGGTTGGGGAGAGTTCCCATCTCTCTGCAACATGTCTAAGCCCCCAACTTCTATTCTGGGGCTTAAAGAGCCTACAGTCCCATTGGGAGAGTGAACAGAGTTTTGGGGACTGGAAGACTCCTCCGGTTCGGGAACCTCCTCCCCCACAGGGAACAGGAAGTCTCCCACTAAAGGTCCGTGTTTCTCATTCCTCCAGACCCACCTAGGGCGCGCCCTTTCTTTCCTCTTCTTCTGGGGATCTGGGCACAGGAAGCCCATGAGGAGGTATACCCCCCAAATGCTGTTGTGAAGACAGCCTCACTGCTGTGAGCGTTTGAGGGGAACTAGGGGGAGGGGAGGGCCTTCCCTGGGGGCTCGGAGGTAAAGTATTCTGCTGCAATGCAGGAGACCTGGTTTGATCCCTGGGTTGGGAAGATCTGGAGGCGAGCATGGCAACCCACACTAGTACTTTGCCTAGAGAATCCCTGGCACAGAGGAGCCTGGCAGGCTGAGGTTCATGGGGTTAGAGGCCGACAGGACTGAAGTGACTCGTGGCAGCAGCAGCAGGTGCCGGTGAGGCCCTGGGGGAGCAATTGGAACCTTTATGAGGTGGTTAGGGTGTGGGAACAGCAAGTGACACTCGGCTCCAAGTTTTCCATTCCAAGACTTTGAAGTTGGAAGTGCGGCCTGAAATTCTGCCACCAGCTGGCAGTGTGGAGCTAAGAATGCAGTCATTCCGCGAGGTCCTTGCCAGCGGGACACACATCCCAGTTAGGGAACTTGCGATTCCAGCTCTGCCTTGTGCGAAGTGTCTGGGACTTCTGACCGCTGGGGCCTCTCCTTATACAAGGGAAAATAACCCAGCATTTACTGAGCATCTTCAGTGTTCCAGACACTGTGCTGGGCCCTGGACAAACACGAGTCCTTAAATTGCAGCAGGAGCGATGAAATGGCATTTTGAACCCGTTTTGTATCCAAGGAAACTGAAGCTGCAAGGAGGTTAAGTGACTGCTCAGTTGCAGAGCCAGAATCAATGCCAGCTGTCCACATGCAAAGCTAGTGTTCACTGTGCTACCTCCCCAACGCATCCTGAAATGACGGAGTCCCCTTGGCTCTCCCCTTCTTTGGAGGCAGAGGGGTGGAGCTGGAGGCTCCCCAGAAGTACAGAGGGATGCCCTCACCACCATATGAGGAAACACCACTCAATTGCAAGAAAACCATACAAAACAATAAGGCTTGCCTGGTATCTCAGATCTGCACTTTGTTTTATCTTCATCTCAGATCTGCACTTTCCTTTTATCTCCTGAGATCTCACCTTCCCTTACATCCTTTCATTTTATGGAAGAGCGAATTGAGATTCAGAGGGGTTGATCCCTTGGGTAAATGCCCGAGTGCCCCGATCACAACCCTGGCCTCTGATTCACAGCCTGGTGCTTGTGTCCAACACACTCCAATTGCATCCCTTGGTTGGTTTAAATCAGGGCGGACATCTCTGAGTGTGCTTAGAACTCCGGTCCCGGGTCTGCTGGTGAGTTCATACAAGAAGGTAGGAGCCCAGGGAGTGGAAGAGGTGGAAAGGGACCCAGGAAAGGTAATAGGGGGACTTTGGGGAGCAATTGGATAGTTTGGGGCATCTTGGTTTCAACCAGTCCCCACTGAAAGAGGCTGGTGGTTGGCAGGTCTAGGTTTGAATTCTGGTGCCACTTACCAGCTGCCCAGGGTTTAGTTTTCTTTTTTCTAAGACTGGGGATGATAATCATGGTCTGTATCTCAACAGATTTTCTCAGGATTAAATGTAAATAAAACATATTTAATCCCCGACACCCACTAAGATGGCTCCAGCCAGATTCTTTACCATCTGAGCCACCAAGGCTTATCAAAAAGGCAGAAAATAGCAAATATTGATGAGGTTGTGGAGAAATTGGAATCCTTGTGTCCTGTTGGCAGGAATGTAAAATAGAGCATTTATGGAAATCAGTATGGAAGTTTCTCAAAAAATTAAAAATAGAAAATTTCTTGGCAGCCCAGTGGTTAGGACTTGGTGCTTTCACTGTCATGATACTGGCTTCCATCCCTGGTCAGGGAACTAAGGTCTTGTAAGCTGCATGGCATGACTAAAAAATAAAAATAAAAAATAGAATTACTATATGATCTAGCAATTCCATGTATTTACCCAGAAGACTTTAAAGTAGGTCTCGAAGAGACATTTGCATACTATGCTCGTAGCAACATTATTCACCATAGCCAAAACCTGAAGGCAACCTAAGTATCCACTGAGAGATGAATGGATAAGCAAAATGTGATATATATATATAAAACAGAATATTATTCAACCCTTCCTTAAAAGGCAAGAAATTCTGACACATGCTGCTACATGGATGAACCCTGAGGACATTATGCTAAGTGAAATAAACCAGTCACAAAGACAAATACTGTGTGATGTGATCTCACTTGTATGAGGGTCCTAGAGTAGCGAAATTCATAAAGACAAAAAGTGGAAGGGCTGTTGCCACGGGAATGGGAGAAGGGGGAAGGGGGTTAATGGTCGATAGGGACAGTTTCAGTTTGACAGGATGAAGAGTTCTGTGGGTGGAAGGTGGGGATGGCTGACAGCAACGTGAGTGTACCTGATACCACTGAACTGTAAACGTTTTGTATATCTGGCCACAATTTAAAATACAAAAAATTTTAATCGTCACATTATGAATAAACAATAAAAAAGACAGTTAGTATATGTTTTATATATATAGTACACACACACACACACACACACAAACACACATATATGTGCGTGTGTATGTGTTTTAATGACCCTCTGGGTGACTTGATCCAAGGTTGCTTGTTCTTCCCTTGTGGATACAGATTCTTTGAGAGATGGAGTCTATATCCCTTTCCTTGAACTTAAACCTGAATGGACTTGTGACTAGCTTGCCACCGCAACAATGTGACAGGAACGCCACAGAATGACTTAAACCTGGATCCAAAAAGTCCATTCAACTTCTGCCTCGTCTGCTGGGTGGTTTGTGTTGGGACCCCTGAGCTTCCAGGGAGGAGTCTGAGCAGCCCCAGGGCCGCCATGCCGGGAAGAAGCTCAGACCTCATAGACGGTTCACGTCTAGATGCTCCTGGTCAGCAGCGCCAGCTCCAGGCCTGGCTGGGAGGTTCAGACAGCACGGAGCAGAGAGGAGCCATCCTCCTGGCCCAAGCTGAATCCACGCACGTGTCTATATATATGACCACAGGATGACCCTGACCGCAGAGTCCACGAGCATGGTGAAAGAGTTGTTTTTAGCTGTTAATTTCCTGAGTGTCTACTGTTACACAGCAGTAGTTACTGGAACACTCACGTCACATATGGAAACAGTGTCCCTTTGAAATCTCTGGGTGACATTTCACACTTTCCCTCTCCCGCCCTCTCCCCTTCCTACAGAGGCACAAACGAGCAAATCTAAAATGTCTTCTGAGTGTGGCCCCAGATTGAATTACTAAGGAGTCCTGCAGCATCCTCTGCTGTGGAAATGTTCTTTGAGTCCATGTTTTTTGCTTTTTCTTTCTTTTTTATTTTTTAAATTATCAAAGTATGATAACACACCTACAGGAGACTTGGAAAATACAGAACAAATTACATATAGCTCCACTATATATTGCAATTCCTTTTTAAGTAGATAAAATTTTTAGTTGGAGTTTCAATATCAAACTCTCCAAAATTAATAGAATAAATAGGCAGAAAAGTAGAAGGATATTGTGGACCTGAGAAGCACTATGAACCAATTCAACATAGTTAAGATTTATTTTCACACAACAGCAGGATACAAATTCTATTAAAATTCCCATAGATTATAAACTGGGAGACACTAGAACATATCCAGGGACATTAAACCAAGTGCGAAAATTTCATGGTCTAAAAGTATTGACATCGAACAGAGTCTGTTCTCTGAGTCCATGTTTGAAAATGAAGTCAAGTCAGAATATCACTCAGCCACGAAAAGGAACAAAACTGTGACACTTACAGAGACGTGGATGGACCTAGAGACTTGTCCAGAGTGAAGGAAGTCAGAAAGAGAAAGACAAATACTGTATAGTTATGCATATATGTGGGATCTGGAGAAAATGGTTCAGATGGACCTATCTGCAAAGCAGAAATAGAAACATGGATGTTGAGGACAAATGTATAGATACCAAGGTGGGGAGAAAGGGTGGGTGGGATGAACTGGGAGATTGCTATATACATACTACTGATACCAGTATGAAATAAATACCTAGTGAGAACCTACTGTATACCCCAGGGAACTCTACTTAATACTCTGTGGTGACCCAAATGAGAAGAAGATTCAAAAGGAGGGGATGTATGTGTTATGTATAGCTGATGCACTTTGCTATACAGTAGGAGCTAACACAACATGGTAAAGCTACTATACTCCAACAAAAATTTTTTTCAAAAAAAAGAAAATGAAGTCAGGTCACCACCCACGGGAAAAGACTTTACTGGGCAGGTTGTCCATTCAGAGTTCTGTCATCAGACCTTGTTTCCCCACTGGTGCCCTTTCTTGTTGCAAGAGTGCTCTCTGGGCCTCTGGCTTTTCCAGGTTAAGCCCCACTGGACTCGTGCCTCTAGCAACTTCGCTCTGAGCATCACTCAGCTCTGCCGTCTGTAGGGTGAAGGAAGGGGTCCCAGCCCTTCCCTGGAAGCGTGGGGGGCTGCCAGGCCCATGTGCCAGCAGGTGTGGGTGTGACTGAGCTGACCCCGCAGGGCACAGCCGAGACGTTATTGGGAGTGGGTGAGGCTCCCCTCCCTGCCCTGCACACCCGTGGTTATCCCAGGCAAGCCACCCGGGCCCGGACAGCCCTGCTGTTTGCTGTTTGAGGTGACGCGCTCCGGCCCACGCGAGGGCCCAATGTGTCTGTCATTCCCTGGACAGTGATGACTGTTTGACATTTGAGCTGCTGGAGGGGACAAAAAGACCCCGCCTTCCTGACGCTCAGGTGCTTGCAGGCAAGGCGCATGTCTGCAATCAACCTAGTACATGAGCGGGTTTTCATGTGGGGAGAAGGAGGGCGGGGAGGCGCTGGGGCACACGGGGGGGCGTGGTCACCGTCGGTGGCCTTGAGAAGGTGGCGTCTGAGGGCTGTTAATTACGCAGAAATCTGCAGATTTTCACTGAATCTTATCTGACATTTAAAAATAATGATTACCTGAGCTGACCGCCCAGCTCTTCTGCCAGAATCAAAGCTCTACCCAAGAACTTGACCCTTGTCACACTGTCAGCAGTGATATTTTATGACAAAGCTTATGCAGTATGGTCAGAGTCTCGTGGTTTCCAAATGATCTGTATCTCCTAAAAATCTGTCACGGATGCAACCTGAGAGGGTGTCACTCTGTCACCTGTGTGTCTGCTCTGTTCACTGGGGCCAGAGGCCACCCCTCCAGTTCAGTTCAGTTCAGTTCAGTCGCTCAGTCGTGTCTGACTCTTTGCAACCACCCCATGAATCCCAGCATGCCAGGCCTCCCTGTCCATCACCAACTCCTGGAGTTCACTCAAACTCATGCCCATCGAGTTGGTGATGCCATCCAGCCATCTCATCCTCTGTCATCCCCTCTCCACCTGCCCCCAATCCCTCCCAGCATCGGGGCCTTTTCCAATGAGTCAACTCTTCACATGAGGTGGCCAAAGTATTGGAGTTTCAGCTTCAGCATCAGTCCCTCAAATGAACACCCAGGACCTATCTCCTTCAGGATGGACTGGTTGAATCTCCCTGCAGTCCAAGAGACTCTCAAGAGTCTTCTCTAACACCACAGTTAAAAAGCATCAGTTTTTCGGTGCTCAGCTTTTTTCACAGTCCAACTCTCACATCCAGGCCACCCCTTAGGCCCCTTGAATTCCGCCACCCTGCTCCTGGGTGAGAGAAGCAGTGGAGCCTAGCAGCCCCCTTGTTGGACTGGTTTAATCACTCGGTCGTATCCGACTCTGTGACCCCATGGACTATAACCTGCCAGGCTCCTCTGTCTACAGGATTTCCCAGGCAAGAATACTGGAATGAGTTGCCATTTCCATATGAGGTGCCAGTTTGGGGGATCCTGTAGGTTGTAGCCCTTAACCTTCTGCATCTGAGCCCCTCTCTTTGATGGTAATCTTTCTGGAACATTGAACTGGGACTTGCCATTAGCATCTCATTGTGAATGAAGCTTCCCCCCAACAGGCATGACACCCCAGGGGGTGACAGTATTGAGGGTTCTTAAAGTGAAATTACCCATAAGGTAGCCACTTGTGGCCATTTAAGTTCAATTGTAAATTAGTTGAAAATAAAGAAAAATGCATCTCTCAGTTGTAAAGTTTTCAAGTACTCAAGTACTTTAGTACTTGAATAAAGTACTTGAGTCCTCAGTTGCAAAGAAGCATATTTCATGTACTCAGTAGCCACAGGTGAGTTGCTGGTGGGTTAGATAGTGCAGGTATGGAATACTGTCACCTTCCCAGAAAGTTCTCCTGGGAGTCCCGATCACCTGCTGGCCGAGAATGGAATGCAGGTTTGCGAAGATCCCTTCCCCCGACCACCCCACCTTGGCCTTGGCCCTTTCCTCCTCCTCCCAGGCGCACTCTTTCCTGAAGGGACAGAAGGTGAAAGTCCCACCAGGCTCTTCTTTCTGTCCCTTGAATTCTCCTGGCAAGAATACTGGAGTGAGTAGCCATGTCCTTCTCCAGAGCATCTTCCCGACCCAGGGATCAAACCCGGGTCTCTCATATTGCAGGCAGATTCTTTACAGTCTGCGTCACTTACCAGACAGAAGGCAGCTTTTTCAGCTAGACTGGCATCCAGTTCTTTCTAGCATGGCTCTGTGACTGCTGCATTGGAGGCTGTTTGGCAGCATCTTTGGCCTCTGTCCACTAATGACAGCAACCTCCCTCCTTCCCACCGTGATTACCAAAAACACATCTCCAGACATGACTGCTTGTGGGGCCTGGTGGCCTGACACCATTGACAGTGAGTCCCAGTGGCCCAGTTGAGTGGGAGGTGAGGGGGTCTAAAAGACCTGCAGCCTTTCTGAGGTCAGACACCTGGAAAGATTTTTTTAGCTTCTCAGATGCTAGACAAGGATGAACAGACCTGGGACAGCTCAGCCTCTTGGATGAGCAGTTTCCTCCTCTGGACAGCAGGTTTGCCACCCTCTCATAGGGCAGTGAGAAGTGTTAAAGGAGACAATGGACCCAGGGAACTAGCTCAGTGCTTGGTCCCAGACGGGTTCGGCCACTGCATTTTCAAAACTTTAGCCTAGTGGACTTGGAAAATCTCTGTGTCTTTCTCAAGGATTGGGTGGGCCCTGTGAAGGGTGGCAGTGAGGAGCAGATGGTGTGGGAGGGAGCCCTGAGGCCCCAGCCCTGTAGCCTGCCCGTCTGCCTGCCCCAGGCTCTCTTCCTCTGCGAGGACTAATGGTGCTCAGAACCCTTGGGGGCTGGTTGCACTTCTCCCAGTACTTGCCCAATTCCAAGGCTACTGTCAGTTATTCTCAGCCCCATGCCAGGAGTAAAGGAGGAATTAAAATTATCTGGAGGAAAGGGAACAGTGAGTCTGCTGCCCAAGGTCAATGATGCCAAGCCTGGGGTCACCTGGAATCACCTGGGTCCTCATGTCCTTGAATATCACATATTAAAGCCTGTTTTTTCATGCTTAAAATTTTTTGGGGGGTCTCCCATTACTCCTGGGGTTCATTTAAAAGCCTGTGGGATCCGGGCCCTGCCTATCTTCTAGCCTCATTCCTCTCTCCACACTGGGGTCCTTCCTACTTTGGGGTCTCTGCTAGGCACACTCCCTCCCCACCCAAGACACACCTGTATGAGTTTAAGGACTCCGCCATGCAAGCCCAGCCCAGTGCCTCATGTATGGAGAGCACTTCGTAATTATTTTATGAAATGAGCACCTATCTTGATTAATGAGTGAGTGTGTGCAAAGGTGGGGAAATGACCTGAAATTAAGTGTTTTGGCCTAAAGCCATTGTTGCCACTCCCCCAGGCTCTTCACCAGCTGCATCCTCTCACCCACCAGCAGATTCACATGTGCATTCTCTCTGGACACCTGTCGCTTCCAAAGCCACGGAAATGACAAAACCGACAAAACCGAACCGAAAAGCATGTCAAAACCCCAGCAGGTCAATCGATCAGCAAAACAAAGGCTTTTTTCATTAAATACTCAAAGCGTTGGGTTCCTGTTCTAATCCGCATCTCAGATGTGGCCCCGCCGTCTCCCTCCCCTGCCCCCCACCAAAGGCTTTCTGGACCTTGGAAGCCCAAGCATCCAACTAGTGGGAGAAGGAGGAAGAAGCTCTGGAAAAAGCGCTGGGAAGCCTGACCACTGGGAGATGCCACCCAACAGTGCCCCAAGAAGAGTGGGCCAGCGTCCAGTCCCAACAGGCCTTAAAGGAATAGGAGGGCCAATTCATTGTTGGTGGCGGTTGAAAAGCCCTTTGGAATTACTTTGCAAAGTTTAATATATGTCACTTGTCCCAGCCATTCTACCCTGAGCTTCACATCCTAAATGATTTTCACACTGTGTGCAAAGATCTATGCCCCAGATGTTCTTTGTGACAGTCTCCAGCAGCGAGAAAACAGTCTGCCCATCAACAGAAGGACCCAGAACATTGTGTGCATCCCCGTGGGATATGGGGATGTTCTTAGGACAAGGAGTCTAAAAAAATGTTGAAGGGAAAAGCACCTTTCAGAACAATATAGTATCATACGGTTTACGTCTATATATATTTGAAATAATGAGTCGTTCTAGGATGTGAAAGGGAGTTGATGGGCTGTGGGGTCATAAAGGAGGGAATGGCTTCCAGGAGGGACATTCAGCAGACAGTGGAAGGAGGAAATGGGGAGAGAGGAAAAGAAGATTCCCAGCCCTGAGAAAGGAGGTGTAAATGCGCCAATGTGGGTCACATGACCTTGCCAAAAAGTCAGGGTCCTTGCTGGGTACTGGTGGGGGGACCCAGGCCATAGAAGAGGGTGGGGGCTGCTGGAATCACCTAGGATCCCTTGTCCTGAGAGAAGGAGTGAGGCCTTCCAAACATTGTAAACAGGGGGATGACAGGGTGAAATGTGGAATTGCTAGTGTGTAGCTGAAGAAATGATCCCCACCCTCTCTTAGGAAGGGAAAACGCTCAGAAGCATCCTGAAGCCGAGGCAGAAGAGGGCTGGAGAGGCGCCAGGAGCTGTTGGGGGGCGATGCTCGGCGGCCTCCTGAGAGGGGCGCTGGTCTTTGCTGCCAAGCGAGATGATATCTGTGACCCCTGCCTGGACTCGCCGTCTCTGCACCGCAGAGGCATCTGTAGGTTGACCCGGAGGGCAGACGTGAGAAGACGACACTCGGACACTCGGGGATCGGGGAAGGTAACTCAAGAGAGCAGAGGCGGCTTAGTCCCTGAAGCGCAGCAGACAGCTCTCTTCTCCGGAGGAGGGGCTGGGGGTGGGACATGGACCCTTAACTTTACTCAGTCGCTTTGGGTTAGTCATCCCCATCCTGATTCAATATCAGGATGTCCTGTGCTCAGGGAAGTTGTGGGGAGCAGACCCTTTTTATGTCATAAAAGCCACTGGAACCAGCAACTCCAACCAGTGCTGGTGATCTTGGGTCAGTGCTGCTGTCAAACTTGCCCCGAAGGAAAACGTGAAGGATACTACCCCTATACACTCCACACCCCCAGACAGAGGAAGATATGCAACCAACACCACCAGGGCTGCCGAAGGAGGGGAGAGGTCTTTAAGGCGAATGTTTACAGTGGAGTGCGCATCACTTTCATAGTCCAAAATTCAGTAAGAAAAAAAAATGACCTAAGCAACTGTTTCAGCATCACCCTTTCTAGTTGTTTGTCCGTGGAGTGGATTCCAGATCCCGGTCAAGGCCAGGATGGCTGAAGGCAGGTGGATTCCTGCCCCACAGAATGCAATTCACTCTCATTGCATTTGCATTTATGTGCTTCATAGGATTTGGGATTTGCAGGAGTTATGGCAGTGATTTCCTTTTCCAACACAACCACAAGCTCATACTCATAATAGGTGATTTTTTTTAGAAAGGAGGAGATGGTGTGCCAGGCTCTGGGCTGGGCACTGTGTGTGACTCCTTCATTTAACCCTTATAACCATCCCTTGCGGTAGGTCCTGTGATCTCCCCATTTTACAGATGAGGAAGCGGTGGCACAGTGAGATATTGCCTCTAAAAGTCTTTGAACTTATTTTAAGTACAAAATTTTAAGAAGAGAAATGGACCCCTCCTGCATGGTGGGAATGTAAATTGCTGTAGCCACTGTGGAGAACAGTATGGAGGCTCCTAAGAAAACTGAAAAATAGAATCGCCATATGATCCAACAACCCCACTCCTGGACATGTATTCATAGAAAACTCTAATTTGAAGACATACATGTACCCCTATGTTCATGGGCTTCCCTGGTGGCTCAGACGGTAAAGAATCTGCCTGCAATGTGGGTGACCTGGGTTCAATCCTTGGGTTGGGAGGATTCCCTGGAGGAGGGCATGCAACCCACTCCAGTATTCTTGCCTGGAGAATCCCCATAGACCAAGGAGCCTGGCAGGGCTACAGTCCATGGGGTTGCAAAGAGTTGGACATGACGGAGTGACTGAGCGCATACATACTATGTTCACAGCAGCACTGTTTTATTATAGCCAGGATTTGAAAATAACCTGAGTGTCCACTGACAGAGGAGTGGATAAAGATGTGGTACATATATAATGGAATACTACTTGGCCATTAAAAAGGATGAAATAATGACATTTGCAACAACATGGATTGTTTAGACTTAGAGATTATCATACTAAATGAAGTAAGTCAGATAAAGACACATTCCATATGATGTCACTTACATGATGAGGAATCTAAAAAAGTGACACAAATGAACTTATATATAAAACAGAAATTGACTCAATCACAGACAATGGTTCCCAAAGGGGAAGGTGCGGGAGATAAATTAGGAGTTTGGGATAAACATACACACACTATTATGTATAAAATAGGTAAACAGCAAGGTTTTATTGTAAAGCACAGCGAACTGCATTCAATGGCTTGTAATAACCTATAATGAAAAATAATTTGAAAAAGAATATATATGTATAACTGAATCACTTTGCTGTGCACGTTAAACTGACACAACATTGTAAATCAACTATGCTGCAATTTTTAAAAAATGGATAAAAATAACCCTCTAAGAAGAGGTATCACCCAATATAATATTGATTTGATGCTGAGCACATAAGACCTGTGTTATCTGTTAGTCAGTCATGGGTTTCTTTTGGAAATTGCTTAAGACAATGGTTTTCAAAATGTGGTCCCCAGACAAACATCGTGTCATCACTGACGCTAGAGACCTTGGAATGCATATTCTCAGGCCCCACCCCAGAAGGACTGAATCAGAAGCTCTGGGTGGAGCCCAGCACACTGTGCTTTAACAAGCCCTCCAGGGGATTCGGATGGTTAAGGCTTGAACTAAAAAGAAAGTAAACCATCAGTGGTCCCTGGCTGAATCCTCGTGGGATCTTTCAGAACTCAGTGGTTCCTCCCAACACTTCTTGGAGCTAGAAATTAGTCAGTGCTTCTCACATTTGAAGATGAACAGAGTCTCTTTCGAGGCTGGCTGGTCCCCACCCCTAGAGACTCTGACTCAGCAGGTCTGGGGCGGGACCTGAGAATTATCATCCCTGATGAGTTCCCAGGCTGTGCAGAGGCTGCTGGTTGGGGAGCACACTTGGTGAACAACGGGAGGAGTCAGTGCCCAGGGAGGACTATGGCCAGTTCAGAAAGCCCCCTTCACATGGATCCCTTTTTATTTCTTGAAATAAGAAACTGAGAGTTCTAACTGTGAGGAGAGGCATTGCAGGGAGATTCTCTACTGTCTGAGCCACCAGCGGAACCCCCTAACGCTTTTTTCTAACTGTGAGACTGCCATCTTTGAATGGAAACTGAGAGGCAGTTACAAAATAGGAGCCGATATAGTCACATCCAACGAAGAAGCGCATCCAGGGACAAAGTCATGGGTTGAGGGCCTCCTCTCTACCGCTCCCTTCTTCTAAGAGCCCTGAGTGTCCCTTTGAGGCTGGGTTCCCTGCACGTCTCAAGCTCCCTCTGGAGGAGGGAAGCCGTATCCAGGAGGTCATTCCCTGGTGCGAAGGGCAGGAGGAAGACGGTTTAGGGGAGAGTCACGGGGTATCTGTAAACAGCCGGGAGTGACAGGTCCACACAGGTCTCTCTGGTCACTCCTGCACACAGAAACAGCAGATAGAAATGCCTTAGCAGGCCTGTGAGGTGTTAGTTGGGCAGGGCCACGCAGGCTCCTCCAATGGGATGTATGAGTATACGGAGGACAGCGTGTACGTGACTTGCTAAGATTTTCTTTTTTAAGAATGCATGTTTAATTCAAGCACAGTCCACAAGATCAGCATTGATGGTCTTTTACCATTTGTCTTTAAAAATCTTGAAACCAATAAATCTCAGTAAATTATCTTAAGAGATCTGTCCAAGCATAATTTTGGCTCTTATTGGTAGAAAACATATTTTAAGATGGGAAAAATAAAGATTACGAAACAAAATGACTTTCTCAGTGGATCCTTCACTGAACAGGCCTAGGAGTCAAGAGAAAAGTGATGTGAGAAGAGAGGAAGCATGAGTTGAAGACCTACTAGGTGTTAGATGCTGGGACCTTGGTCCTGCCTTTGATTGAGCAAGACGCAGAACCGAGGTTAGTGCATGACTGTGTCTCACAGGTGATGAAGCAGAGACAGGTTAGTGTGCAGGAGGGGGGTCTAAGGTGGGGGTGTTGTGGTGGGGATGGGGACATGGGGCTCGTGGGAACAACAAGGCTAACACTGCTTAGCTGAAGAGGACAGAGCACGGTTTGACAACAGGGCTGGGAGCCCTGGTGGCAACCTGGTCCTCTGAGAGGACCGCAGCACTCTCAGTGGCTGGAGGGCAGTGCGGTGCGGAGCCACTGGCTCTGACACTGATGGTGTGGTCCTGGACCAACACGCTGCCTGGCAGACAGTAGGGATGTCAAAACAAGAGATTCGCTTAGAAGAATGAGGGTGAAGGACTTGGGAATTAATTGAATGTGAAGAAGGGAGGAAAGGAAGGGCATCAGGGGAGCTCTTGGATCCACCGATAATTGGAATGTCTACTTATTGAGCTCCTAATGCACACTAGACCCTGGGTGGGAGCACTGGTTTCACACTGGAAGATTCCAGAACTGCAGTCTGGTCCAAGGCTGTGGCTAGGGGATCCATCTTGAAGCAAGCACACTGTTTAATTTGAATTCCTTGATTATTTGGATTGGAGGAAGAGTGAGTGATTAAGATAGTAGAGGTTAGACCCTCCCAACCATCCCGAGTAAGACCTCTGCTAATTCTAGGGATTCCAAGAAGATTGAAATGTTCCCCCTGCCTTTACAGACTCATAAGTTAGTAAGACAGATGCACTGACAGATAATTAAAAAGTAATGTGTCAAGTATGTTATAGAGACACAAACATGATGGCACGGAAGTCTGTTGGAAGATTATTTAATCCACTGGGAGGAGAAGAGTGATCCCAAAAGGCTTCCTGGAGGAAGTGACACAGGAGCTTTCTGCACAGGTCCTTCAGGTGTGGGGCTGGGCGTAGGGTGGGCCACTCACCAAGGTAGTAAACACGAAAGAGGAGCAGGTTGGAGAAAAAAGGTGAGAAGTTCGGGTTCAGACAGGTTGCCTCTGAGGCTGCTCTACAACTCCAAGGAGTGATGTCAGGTAGGGATTGGATACGTGGGTCTACCACAAGTCCCATTTTATAGATGGGAAAATTAAGGCTCAGGCTGGCTAAGTACCCTGCTGACTGACAGCAACACAGCTGGATAATCACAAATTCGAGCTTCAAATCCAAGCCTAGTGGTGCTGGAGGCCAGTCAGCTGTCCTGTGGCCCTGTGGGGACCGCCCTGGACACACACTTGGTGGCCTAGTCACCCGGGCCATCAGTCTAGAAAGATCTTTCAGAGAGTTTCTGAAGATGATCAACAGAAGGGAAAAGATTTAATTGACGGGAACAGGAGGGCAAAGAAAATGACTCCTATTAGAATGAGCTCACGTTCTCTTGTCTGATTTCCTTTCGATGGTGAGATAAGAAGGAAAATGGCAGAATTTCAAGTTCCACCCAAACCACCAGGAACCCTTCCCAGTGCCCAGAACCCACAACCTCCACCGCCCACGTCGCCCTCCCACCGACATGCCACCCTCAGGGCCCACCCCAATCTTGCCCTCTGTGACGTGAGCCAGCAGCATCTTGGAGACAGGCCCGGGAGGCTCCCCCACATCCAGCCGCCTCCAGAGTGGGTGAGCAGAAAGCTTTGCAATGCTCTTTCCCTCCATTTGGAGAGGAGGGAAACTGAGGCCCACGTCATGGGGTCTTGGGTTTGGCACAGCCCAGCCTTCACACCTTTCTCCTGGCCTGGCTTTTACTTGGAGCATTAGCTCTCAATAACAACCAGGACAGGCAAGTCACATATGCCCATAACCAGAGCCACGTGGTCCAGCGAGGAGTAGGGACTAGGATTCAGGAGCTGGGGATGGCCTGAGTCAGGACCTCAGCCAAGTCACAAAGAGGACTCCTGTGGACTAAATCATTCCCCTTTCGGCAAACAGCTTCTCCAAAATTAACATTAAAATTTTAACGAAAACCAAATTGGCTTTTTCCCATGACTCCACTATGAGATTTTTCTTCCCTGTGTGTTTGCTGGTGGTTTCTGTCTTATTAACAGTAACTCTCTCAGGGGGCCCTGTTTGAGGCCGGCATGTTGGCTGCTTACCTTTTGTGTTCAGAAAGACAGCTTTCTTTACAGGAAGCTCCTGCTCTGCATCCACGCTAACCACTCAGCCCTCATCCTGCCCCAGTCCAGGCAGGTGGTTGGCATCCCTTCCTCCTTCGGACAGGTTGCTAAGGAAGGATTTGGCATGAGCAGTTGCTTGACGATGGGAACCCCCATTACCCACCCCCACATCCTCTACCTGACTACACGCAGCATCACCCAGAGCATCCCTAGATCCCGATTCAGAGACTGGGCAGGGGCCCCTCAAGTTCCCAGCATCATTTTTATGTCCTCCCCTTGGCTTCCTCCTGCCATATGAGACCAGCCTCCCCTGCTCTCCCCTGTCCCTTAGTTTGAATTCCTGACCTTGAGATGAAGCAGAGTGCAAATACTTTATCTGGCACATCTACAAAATACCAGCATGGGGGAAGTATTAGTGTTCCGGTGCTGCCATAACAAAGCACCACAGACTGGGTGGTTTAAACAACAGAAATTTGTGGCCACATAGTTTTGGAGGCCAGAAGTCCGAAATCAAGGTGTTGGCAGGTTTGGTTCCTTCCAAGAGCTAGCTTCAGATGGTTTGCTGGCTGTCTATGGTATTCCTTGGCTTGTGGGAGCATCACCCTGATCTCTGCCTTTGTCCATATGTGTTGTTTCTCCTGTGTGTCCAAATACTCTGTCCAAATTTTCCCTTTTTATAAAGATAATGGAAACAGTGACAGACTTTGTTTTCTTGGTCTCCAAAATCACTGCAGATGGTGACTGCAGTCATGAAATTAAAAGATGCTTGCTCCTTGGAAGAAAAGCTATGACAAACCTAGACAGACTATTAAAAAGCAGAGACATCACTTTGCCAACAAAGGTTCATATGGTCAAAACTATGGTTTTTCCAGCAGTCAGGTATGGATGTGAGAGTTTGATCGTAAAGATGGCTGAGCACTGAAGAATTGGTGCTTTTGAACTGTGGTGTTGGAGAAGACTCTTGAAAGTCCCTTGGACTGCAAGGAGATAAAACCAGTCAATCCTAACAGAAATCAGTCCCTGAATATTCATGCTGAAGTTGAAGTTCCAATACTTTGGCCACCTGATGCAAAGAACTGACTCACTGGAAAAGACCCTGATGCAGGGCCAGATTGAAGGCAGGAGGAGAAGGGGGCGATAGAAGATGAGATGGTTGAATGGCATCACCAACTCAGTAGACATGAGTTTGAGCAAGCTCCGGGAGTTAGTGATGGCCAAGGAAGACTGGCGTGCTGCAGTCTCTGGGACTGCAAAGAGTTGGACATGACTGAGCGATTAAACACCAATAAAGACACAGTCATATTGGATTAGGGACCATCCAGATGACCTCATCTTAACTAACTACATCTGCAGCAACCCTGTTCCAAATAAGGTCCCATTCTGAGGGACTGGGGGTTAGGACTTTAACAGATGAGTTTTGGTGGGGAGAGACGCGAGTCAGCTCATAACAGGGGTGGAGAAAAGAAACAGCGGAAGAAAGGAAGCCGACATAGAGCTTACCATCAGCAGTTTTCAACCGTGGGCAGCTGGCTATCTCACAGGGACTTGGGGGGCAGTGGGGACCCCTGGTGGGCGGGTGCTGCGGGGCTTGTTGGGGGGCAGTGGGGACCCCTGGTGGGCGGGTGCTGCAGGGCTGGTCCCCAGCTGGCTATCCCATTTCCCAGGGCAGAGGCCGCTCACAAGGGACACAGTTCCTGGGGTTTTCCTGCTGTGCAGAGTGGCCCCTAGTGTCCAGACAGAACTTCCCCTCACACGGCAAAAACAGGGGTGCTGGCAGCTAGACCCAGGGCTGAGCGGGTGGTGCCCAAAATGAGAAGGGTGATGAGATGTGCTGACGTGTCACCAAGCCCCTGCCCTGACTCCCAAAGCCTTCCTGGTCACCAAGTCTGTGAACACACTTTGGCATCAGGATCGTCACACAGGACCCAGAGATGATGTGTCTCCTTGGTCCTCGGCACCCTCCCTGAGATCTGATCCACCACCGTCTACTGTGGTCAGACCCGGTGCTCACATTTTGGAGGAAAACCACACCCAGGGGGAGCCTCATGGTTCATGGAGGGTGGTGGAGCCCAGCCCCTGGAAAGCTGGGATTTTAGAGACAATGGGGGTATGGGGAGTGGGGCTGGGGTGAAGGCTCACTCTGACTCACCAAGCCTTGTGCTTTCTACACATTAGCACGGCCAGGGTCGCTCCCCCAGACACACCACCTGGGCGGGCCTGTAGTGTGCTGTGGGAAGACAGGCAGGGGCAGGCGCGGGAGGGACTCACCTTCTGCCAGTCCCGTCTTTGACATGAGGTTCCCCGGGCAGCAGGCAGGGGACCAGGGGCCAGGCCCCCAGGTGCCGCTGTCTCCTCCAAGCTTCGCCCGAGCCTCCGCCTGCGCTGGATGCCTGCCCACCAGACCAGGAGGAGGGTGGGGAAGCAGGCACCAGCACAGAGACGATCCCATCCACCTCCTTCATTCTAAACATGGAAACGGGCCCACGGGCAGAAGGGAACACTATGAGCCTCACACTGACTCCATGTGGTTTATGAGGCTCTAGTTGATAATCAAACATTTAAGATCTATCGAACAGGCCCTGGCATATTAAGAGCTCATTAGAAAATTTCTGATTTTATCATCAGAACAACTCGTAGGAAAGTGTTATTTACTGTCTCTGTGTGACAGATGGGGAAACTGAGGCCCGGATGAACTTTGCCAAGTGTG
Organism: Hydropotes inermis; assembly: GCA_020226075.1. NCBI lineage: Eukaryota > Metazoa > Chordata > Mammalia > Artiodactyla > Cervidae > Hydropotes > Hydropotes inermis. The sequence continues at coordinate 6,313,350 of CM035281.1, read as the reverse complement.
GCTCTGGGTTTCTGGGACAGGGCCACCTCAGGCTGGGCTGAGCGGCTCCAGCAGGGTGGGGAGCCCCAAAGCACACAGGCCTCCCACATTCCACCTTGGCTCAGCCCCAGCGACAGGAACAGACAGGGAGCACCCCGGGGCCTGTCTGCCACCGGATCAAAGCACCAGGGTGGGGGCCGCCAGCCCGGGCGTGCGGAGCAGAGCAGGGCAGCAGCGTCTGGGCCAGGGAGGCCCCACGGCGCCCAGCAGAGACCCACCCCCATGCCAGGGCCCCCACTCGGTGCCCAGGAAGGGCCCTGGGGGGGTCCTGAGAGGAGGCAAGGAGGCAGCCCCAGGCCTCTTTTGGGTTCTGCTTGCCCGTTGGAAACCCAGCCTCCCCAGCTGCTAACTGTTCCCCGCCCCATGCCAGCAGAGTGTGGGGCGGCCGCAAAGTGTCCACGAGCAAAGGCTGGAATGCAGCCGTGGGAAGCCAAAGCCCAGCCGGGCACCTACAGTCACAGCTCGCCGGCAGCACCGGTCTTGCCCCTTGGGTGTCCCCTCACCCACCCCCACCCTAACAGCCATTGAGGAAGGAGGCCAGGGGTCTGTGCTTTATAAAATCTTTTATTTTGTACTTTATTTTCTCCAGCTTATTGAGGTGTAATTGACTTACAGCACTGTATCAGCTTCAGATGTACACTGTAACAATTTGATGCATGTAAATATTGCAAATCTGATTATCACGATAAGTTTAGTTAGCATTCATCACCTCACATAGCTATAGAATTGCTTTCCTGTGATGAGAACTTTTAAGATCTACTCTCTTAGCAACTTTCAAATATAAGATACAGTCTTGTTAACTGTAGTCACCATGCTGTACGTTACATTTTCAGGACTTGTAAGTGGAAGTTTGTACCTTTTGACCATCCATTTCACCCAATCCCCAATTCCCACCTCTGGCAGTCACCGATCTGTTTTCTGTCTCTAGTTCAGCCTTTTAAGATTTCTCATGTAAGTGAGGCCATGTGTTATCTGTCTCTCTGACTTGTTTTGCTAAGCATAATGCCCTCAAGATGTATCCATGTTGTCACAGATGGCAGAATTTCCTTTTGATGGCTGAATAATATTCCATTATATATGTCTATCACATTTTCATTATTCATTCATCAATTGATAAACACTTAGGTTGTTTCCATAACCTTTTCTTCATTAATTTTTATTTTATACTGCAGTATAATTGATTTACAATGTTGTGTTAGTTTCAAGGGTATAGCAGAAAGATTTAGTTATACATACATATGTATGTATACATACATATATATATATTTTTCAGATTCTTTTTTTATTTAGGTTACTACAGAATATCAAGTAGAGTTCCCTGAGCTATATAATAGGTCATTGTAGGTTATCTCTTTTAAATATAGTAGTGTATATATATAAATCCCAAACGTCCAGTTTATCCCACCCCCAACTTTTCCCCTTTGGTACCATAACTTTAGTTTTGAAGTCTGTGAGTCTTTCTGTTTTGTAAATAAATTCATTTGTATCGTTTTTTTTAGGTTCCTTGTAGAAGTGATATCATATGGTACTTGTCTTTCTCTGTCAGATTTACTTCATTTAGTATGATTATTTCCAGGTCCATCCATGTAACTACAAGTGACTTTATTTTATTCTTTTTTATGGTTGAGTGATATTCCATTGTGCGTGTGTGTGTGTGTGTGTGTGTGTGTGTGTGTGTGTGTATTCCACATCTTTATTCATTCATCTGTTGATGTTTTTTTGCCATGTCTTAGCTATTGTAAATAATGCTGCTATGAATAAGAGGGTGTACACACCTTGTGCACATCATGTTTTCATTTCCTTAAGATATATTCCCAGAGATGGAATTGCTGGGTCATATGGTAGTTTGACAACTTTTGAGGAACCTCCAAGGGACCCTGTGCTTTGCAGCAGGGGAAAAACTCTTTCACCTACAAAATTCAGGCCAGTCAGGTACTTGTGCTAAGCAGAGCCTCAGAGCAGGAAGGGCTGAGAGATCACCCCATGTTGTGTGGACAGAGTCCAAGAGCACATGGACATTCGATGGTAGGTCTGGCTACCATGCCTCAGCCCCAGCCCGGACTCTGTCCATGCCTGCATTTGTTTTCTACCACTGCCATGACAAATTTTTACAAACTGTGCTTAAAATGACAAGAGTTGTGTTTTTTTAATTTTTAATTTAATTCTTCACTGAGCTGTGTGGCATGTGGGGTCTTAGTTCCCTGGCTAGGAATTGAACCCTTGCCCCTGCAGTGGAGGTGCAGACTCTTAACCACTGGACCACCAGATGCTGAAGCTGGAACTCCAATGCTTTGGCGACCTGATACGAAGAACTGACTCATTGGAAAAGACCCTGATGCTGGGAAAGATTGAAGGCAGGAGGAGACGGGGATGACAGAGGATGAGATGGTTGGATGGCATCATTGATTCGATGGACATGAGTTTGAGCAAGCTCCAGGAGATGGTGAAGGATGGGGAAGCCTGGCATGCTGCAGTCCATGGTGTCGCAAAGAGCCGGACACAGCTGAGCAACTGAATAACAGCAACATGAAATGGTGATGTTTTGATTCTGTCATTCCTTCCTTGTTTATCAGCTACACTGCTCCTAAAAGAGAAGCTTTATATATATATATATATATACACAACTTTTTCCATTCCATTCAATCTGTCTTCACGTGGAGATATCTGGATAGTTTCCAGTTCTTTGATATCATGAATAATGCTGCTACTAATAGTTTTCTGCATGTCCTTTTATTTATTTTGGCTGCGCTGGGTCTTCATGGCTGCACACCGGTCTCTAGTTGTGGCGAGCAGGGGCTGCTCTCTAGTCTGGCACGAGGGCTTTTCATTGCAGTGGCTTCTCTTGTTGCAGAGCATGGGCCCAAGAGCACAAAGGCGTCTCTACGTGTTGTGCACAGACTTAGTCTCCCTGCAGCATGCAGAATCTCAGTTTCCTGACCAGGGGGCTGAATCTGCATCCTTGCCTCAGAAGGTGGAATCTTAACCACTGGATGACCTGGGAAGTCCCTGCGTATGCCTGTTTGTATTGTGTCTGAGATAGATGCCTGGAAATGAGATGTGTTAGTCACAGGGGTAAATGCATATGCGATTTTGCTAGATATTGCAAATTTCCCTACATCAGGGTTGTCTGTTTCCCATTTCCACCGGCAATGCATAAGACTGCCTATTTCTCTACAGCCTCACTGACAGATTTTGATGTCGAACTTTGGGTCTTTGTCAGTCTAATAAGTGAAAAATAATCCCTTGTCTAGTTTTACTTTTCAGTTTTCCTAGTACAATTTATGGGTAAACACCTGTTTCACCCACCCATTCCTGAGGCCAACTTTATCAAAATTGAAATTTCTATACACAACTGGGTCTATGTCTGGATTTTGTGTTCCATCCCATTGGTCTATCTTTTCATCCACTCATCAGCACCAAATTGTTTCAGTTATAGAGACTTTTTAAAAGAACTGAAGTACAGTTGAGTTTTGGTTTCCCCAATGGCTCAGTGGTAGAGAATCTGCCTGTAGACAGGAGATGCAGGTTGTCTCTGGGTCAGGAAAATCCCCTGGAGAAGGGAATGGCAATGCACCCCAGTACTCTTGCCTGGAGAATCCCGTGGACGGAGGAGCCTGGTTGGCTACAGTCCACGAGTCACGAAGAGACGGATGCACCTTAGCCCCCAAGCACAGTCTCGGTGGTGGCACGTGAGATCTTTCGTTACGGGCTTCTCTCCAGTAGTGTGTGAACTCAGCAGTTGTGGCGCATGGGCTTAGCTGCCCCACGGCATGTGGGATCTTAGTTTCCAAACCAGGGATTGAACCCACATCCTCTGCATTAGACGATTCTTAACCGCATCAGAGAAGTCCCCAAGGCTTGCTGTCTGATACACCCTGTGGGTTGGCCTCAGCTGTGGACCAACACTCATCTTCCCACACCAGTTTCCTGCTTCCACTTTGCTGACAACCTCTGCCACGTGGCCTGACTCTGGGTGGCCCCTAAGCCATCTCTCTCCTTGGATTGATTCAGAGGCAGTGAGGGTTTGCCTCTCCCCTGCTGACTTCTGGCAAAGAGGCTCCCCAAGTAACCTGGGCGCACATTTGAGAGTAAATGTTCTTTTATTAAAGCCCACAAGCCAACTTTACTTTCTGCTGAAGACAGTGGAATGGAGGGGACCCCAGGAGGTGGATGCCTTGGAAACTAAGCCATCTCCCACACTATCTTTCCATCACTTCTCAGTCACTCCTTAGAGAAGCAACTAATTTCAGTTAAATTTGGTATACTATGGGCTGGATCAGCTCAGTATCTTATAAAAATTAGATCACATTTTAACTAGGAGTCTTTCATAATTTTTTCACATATAATTTTTTTTTTATTTTTGCATATATCCAATAGTCGAAATGAGTCTAGTGATCACCCATAAGTTTCTTTATGTTTCTTTGTTATCCGTTCCTTCTTGCCAATTCCTCTGCTGCTAAGCAAATATTGATCTGATTTTTTTAAAATTCAAGTATGGTTGATTTACAGTGCTGTGGTAGTTTGAGGTGTACAGCAAAGTGATTCAAAATCTATGTCTACATATATATGTATATATATGGTGTGTATATATATATATATATATATATATATATATATATATATATACACACACATGGCCTTCCCAGCTGGTGCTTGTGGTAAATAACTTGCCTGTCAATGCAGGAGGCATAACAGACCTGGGTTCGATCCCCAGAAAAAGAAATGGCAACCCACTCCAGTATTCTTGCCTGGAGAATCCCATGAACAAAGGACCCTGGTGGGCTACCGTCCATAGGGTTGCAAAGAGTTGGATATGACTGAAGTGACTTAGCATGCACATGTGCAAATATATATACATACATACTTAGGTGTGTGTGTGTATATATATATATATATATATATATATATATATATATATGACACATAACACAGACACACACATGTATGCTCTTCAGAATCTTGCTGCTGCCCACAGAGAAGCTGAGTCGAGTTTTCCCTTTCTTTGAACCTAGGCAGAACCTTGTGTCTCGATGAATAACATGCAGCCGATGGATGCTGGGTGACTTCCAAGGTTCCCCAAAAAGTGACACGGTTTCCGCCTGGATGTCTCTTGTGATGCTCACTGCGAACCTAGCTACCACCATGCTGTGAGGAAGCCCAAGCTGATCTCAGCAGTGAGGCCACATGGAGAGGTCCAGACCAAAAGGAGCCAAGGCCCCCCAGCCAGCAGCCAGCATGAGCAAACAGCAGGCAGGTCGGTGACCACGTCTTCTGATGACACCAGCACCAGCCTTGGAATCTTCCAGCTGAGGCCCCCACACTGTGGAGGGGACACAAACCATCCCTACCATGCCCTGTCCGAAATCCTGACCCACAGAACTTTAGAGCATAACAAATGGCTGCTTTACACCATTGAATTTGGGGGCAATTTGCTACACAACCCTAGTGACTGGAGCACTGTGTGATGATGCACAAGCCACATCTCTCTTGGGGCTGGATTTTCTTGTCACCAGGCTCTTTTTACAGAAAGAAAAAGGGAGAACTGGAGCAGTGCACCCCCACCCTGATCCCTCTGCTCACTGACCCTCCCTCACTTCTTTCAATCCCCCCAGCTTTACTGAGGTAGAATTAGTGTAACAAAATTGTACCTCATTAAAGTATCTTGTTGTTGTTGTTCAGTCACTAAATCATATCCGACTCTTTGCAACCCTACTGACTATAGCAGGCCAAGCTCCTCTGTCCTCCGCTATCTCCCAGAGTTTACTCAAATTCGTGTCCATTGAACTGGTGATGCCATTCAACCACCTCATCCTCTGCCACTCCTTTCTCCTCCTGCCCTCAGTCTTTCCCAGCATCAGGGTCTTTTCAATGAGTCTGCTATCCGCATCATGTGGCCAAAGTACTGGAGCTTCGGTTTCCGAAATCAGTCCTTCCAATGAATATTCAGGGTTGGTTTCCTTTAGGATTCACTGGTTTGATTTCCTTGCAGTCCATGGGAGTCTCAAGAATCTTCTCCAGCACAATTCAAAAGCACTAATTTTTCGGCACTCAGTCTTCTTTATGGTCCAACTCTCACATCCATACATGACCACTGGAAAACTCATTTGTTGTTCAGTTGCTCAGTCACGTCCGACTCTCTGCAAGCCCACGGACTGCAGCATGCCAGGCCTCCCTGTCCTTCACTATCTCCCCGTTTGCCCAAACTCATGTCCATTGAATCGATGATGCCATCCAGTCATCTGACTCTCTGTCATACCCTGCTCCTCCTGCCCTCAATCTTTCCCAGCATCAGGGTCTTTTCCAGTGAGTCGATTCTTCACATCAGGTGACCAAAGTATTGGAGCTTCAGCTTCAGCATCAGTCCTTCCAATGAATATTCAGAGTTGACTTCCTTTAGGATTGATTAGTTTAATCCCCTTGCTGTCCAAAATTGGATCTTTGTTGGCAAAATGATGTCTCTGTTTTTTAACACACTGTCTAGGTTTGTCATAGCCTTCCTTCCAAGGAGCAAGCATCTTTAACTTCATGGCTGCAGTCACTGCCCACAGTGATTTTGGAGCCCAAGAAAATAAAATCTGTCACTGTTTCCACTTTTTCCCCTTCCACTTGCCATGAAGTGATGGGACTGGATGCCATGACTTCTGTTTGTTCAACATTGAGTTTTAAGCCAGCTTTTCACTCTACTCTTTCACCTTCACCAAAGGCTCTTTAGCTCCTCTTCACTTTTTGCCATTAAAGTGGTATCATCTACATATCTGAGAGGTTGTTAATATTTCTCTGGCAATCTTGATTCCAGCTTGTGATTCATCCAGCCCTATATTTTGCAAGATGTACTCTGCACATAAGTTAAATAAGCAAGGTGAAAATATACAGCCTTGTTCCCTATTTTGAACCTGTCTGTTGTTCCATGTCTGGTTCTAACTGTTGCTTCTTGACCTGCATACATGTTTCTTAGACAGGTAACGTGGTCTGGTTTTGTAGTTTGTTGTGATCCACACAGTCAAAGACTTTAACATAATCAATGAAGCCAAAGTAGTTTTTTTTTTTTTATTCACTTGCTTTTTCCATGATCCCATGGATGTTGGCAATTTGATCTCTGATTCCTCTGCCTTTTTAAAATTCAGCTTATATATCTGGAAGTTCTTGGTTCACATACTATTGATGCCTAGCTTGAAGAATTTTACTTTGCTAGCATGTGAAATGAGTGAAACTGTATGGTATAGTTTGAACATTCTTTGGCATTGCCTTCCTTTGGGATTAGAATGAAATCTGACCTTTTCCAGTCCTGTGGCCATTGCTGAGTTTTCCAAATTTGCTGGCATATTGAGTGCAGCACTTTGAAAGCATTTCAAATCTTTTAGGATTTGAGATAGCTCAGCTGGAATTCCATCACCTCCACTAGCTTTTTTCATAGTAATTCTTCCTAAGGCACACTTGACTTCACTTCACACTCCAGGATGTCTGGCTCTCGGTGAGCGACCACAGCATCATGATTATCCAGGTCATGAAGGCCTTTTTTGTACAGTTCTTCTGTGTATTCTTGCTGCCTCTTCTTAATCTCTTATGCTTCTGTTAGGCAGACAGCTATGTTGCTATCACCACAGCGCAGGTAACAAATGTATCCCTCATGGTGCAAAGTTTCCTGGTGACTCTTTTTTTTTTTTTTTAAATGTGTTAAGAACACTTACCACACAAGAAATCACTACAAATCACTGTGGATGGTGACTGCAGCCATGAAATACAAAGACACTTGCTCCTTGGAAGGAAAGCTATGACAAAGATAGAGAGTGTCTTAAAAAGCAGAGATTACTTTGCCCCAAAAAATGTCCATATAGTCAAAGTGATGGTTTTTCCAGTAGTCATGTATGTATGTGAGAGTTGGACTATAAAGAAAGCTGACCACTGAAAAATTGACGCTTTCAAACTGTGGTGTTGGAGAAGCCTCTTGAGAGTCACTGGGACAGCAAGGAGATCAAACCAGTCAATCCTAAAGGAGATCAGCCCTGAATATTCTTCGGAAGGACTGGTGCTGAAGCTGAAGCTCCAAATCCTTTGGCCACCTGATGAGAAGAACCAATCTGTTGGAAAAGACCCTGATGCTGAGAAAGATAGAAGGCAGGAGGAGAAGGGGATGACATAGGATGAGATGGTTGGATGGCATCACTGATTTAGTGAACATGAGTTTGAGCAAGCTCCGGGAGATGGTGAAGGACAGGGAAGCGTGGCGTTCTGCGGTCTGTGGGATCGCAAAGAGTCAGACATGATTGAGAGATTGAACTGAACTGACTGAAGAACACTTAATATGAGACCTTCTTACACTGTTGGTGGGAATGTAAAATTGATGTAACACTGTGGAGACCACTATGAATGTTCCTTTAAGAACTAAAAACAGAGCTTCTATATGATCCAGCAATCCCACTCCTGGACATATACCCAGAGAAAACTTTAATTCCAAAAGGTACATGCATACCAATGTTTATTGCAGTACTATTTACAATAGTCAGGAGATGGGAACAAACTAAATGTCCCATCAACAGAAGAATGGATAAAGAGGTGGCACATATATACAATGGAATATTACTCAGCCATAAAACGAAACATCTGTGACATTTGCAGAGATGTGGTTGGATCCAGAGACTCAAACAAAGTGACATTAAGTCAGGAAGGGAAAAATAATTATCATATATTAACGCATACATGTGGAATCTGGAAAAACAGTGCAGATGAGTGTATTTGCAAAGCAGAAATACAGACACATAAATAGAGAGCAAATGGATGAACACCAATCAGGAAAGCAGGGTGGGATGAATCGGGACATTGGGAGTGACACATATACACTGCTGATACCATGTATAAAATGGGTAACTGCCGAGAACTTACTGTATAGCACACGATATTCTACTTAATGCTCAGTGGTGATGAAGAGGAGATCTACGTGTGCATACAGCTGACTCATTTTGCTGTGTATCAGAAACTGACACAACCATGCAAAGCACCTTAATGCCAATAACAATTTTTAAAAATTTAGGAGATATATGCTTTGCATTTTTTTGAGTACACAATTCCTTCTCATTAATGACAAGCACGGTGCAGGCATTTTGTATTGTACAGCAGATTTCTGGGATTTACTTCTCTTGTGTAACTAATTTTATACTGATCCTGATTTCCTTATCCTCCCAACTTCATCCCTGGTAACAACTATTCTACTATTTCTATTGTTTTTTTGTGTTGTTGTTTAGGCGCTAAGTCATGTCCAGCTCTTTTGCAACCCCATGGACTGCAGCCAACCAGGATCCTTCCTCTGTCCCTGGGATTTCCCAGAGAATACTGGAGTGGGTTGCCATTTCCTTCTCCAGGGGATCTTCCCTACCCAGGGACCCAACCTGGGTCTCCTGCACTGGCAGGAGGAATCTTTACCACTAACCTATGCCTTTGATTATTTTAAATGCCTTGAATAAGAGGAATCAGGCAGTGTTTGTCCTTTTGTGACTGACCTATTTCACTTAAAATTTCTTCCAGGTTGATCTCTATGACTGCAAATGGTAGGATCTCCTTCTTCTTTTGAGGATAATATTCCATGGTACATTTCTTTCATGTTTTCTTTATGCATTCATCTAATGGCATATATTTGGGTTATTCCTATATTTTGATTATTGTGAATAACACTGCAAGGAACATAGGAGTGCAGGTATCTTTTCAGAGTCCTAACTACAGTATTTTTGGATCTATAACTGAAAGTGTGATGGCTGGATTTATTTCTATTTTTAATTTTGTGAGAGACTGCCATGGTATTTTCCATAATTGCTACACTATTATGCACCATTTAAATTTTATTTTACATTCCCATTGACAGTGCACAAGAATTCTGTGTTTCCTACAGACTCACCAACACTTGTGATTAATATCTTTTGGTTTTTTGATGATAGACACCCTAACAAGTGTGAGTTAATATCATCTTGTGGTGTGTTTGTTTGCTTTGCTGAACTTGCAGGCTCTCACATCCCCAACTAGGGATTGAACTTGCACCCTTGGCAGTAAAAGCACAGAGTCCTAATTACTGGACAGCCAGGGAATTCCCACCTTGTGGTTTTGATTTGCATTTCCCCAGGATGAGTGATGCTGAGCACATTTTATGTATATGTTGGCCATCAGTAGGTCTTCTTCGGAGAAATTTCTGTTCTCCTTTGCCGCTTTTCTAGTTGGGTCATTTGTGTTTTTTACTATTGAGTTTTAGGAATTCCTTATTTATTTTGGGAATGAACTCCTTGTCAGCATATGGTTTGCAAGTGTTTTCTCCCACTCCCTAGACTACCTTTTCACACTGTGGATTGTTTCCTTTGCTGTGTGGAGCTTTAATCCTTAATGCCATTTTTTAGTCCTTCATTCCTTCTTCCTATCAGACAGTGCAACCTCACTTCCTCAGATAAGCTTCGTCTGTGCTCCCCACTGCTGCCTCCCATGCTAGGTTAGGTCACCTATGGTAATCTCCTGGTGCACTTTGTATTTCTTCTTTACCCAGTTTGCAATTATATATTTGCCTATGTGTGTTTTTAAATATTTATTTATTATTTATTTATTTGACTGTTCTGGGTCTTAGTTGTGGCAAGTGGGATCTTTAGTTGTGGCATGTGACTTCTAAATTGTGGCATGTTAAATCTGGTTCCCTAACCAGGGATTGAACCAGAGCTCCCTGTATCGGGAGTGCCGAGTCCTAGCCACTGGACCATCAGGGAAGTCCCCTGTCTGTTTATTCATGAAACAATGAACTCCGAGAGGAGAAGGATCTCATGCGTCCCACTCACTGTGATGTCACATCAGTTGGCATGGTACCGGGCACACAGAAAGAAGCGGACTAAACAAACTGGGACTCACCCAAGGTCATTCATTTAGCACTAGTCCTGGACTATGACCTTGGGTCTAATGTTCATTTCTCTGCTCTGCCAGTTTGCCTCCACTCCACATCTTCTATTGCTTATTTTTTTTTTTTTTAGTACCCAGACTTCTGAGCATCTAGAGATCAAGGCGTGATGTTTACACCTTCTCCTCAAACTGAAAAGATTCCATCTTCATCTCAACAGCCACCTCCTTGCCAAAATAAGCCAGAAAAGGTTATGAGAGTGCCTGCATTCCAGCACGAGTGGAGCGGGACTGAGAGGAAAAACAGAGAAAAAGGAAATATCCTAAAATGTCGATTTGTTTAAACTTCTTCACAGACTGAACAACACAAGGAAACCCACAGAGACAGGCTTGTAATGAAGTAATCATCCAACGCTGCTGATATTCCAGCAACATGAAATGATTCTGCACATTTCACGGGACAGATATGAATAGGGTCATTAAAATATGGCCAAGGAAGGGAGGGAGAGTTTACTTTTTCTGTCTCCTTAGAGTCTGTGTCTGAAAGCTCAGCAGGAATTTAAACAAATAGCATGGAGGAATGGTGAATCTGATCATATTTATAGAGAAAGCCTTTCCAAACTTCTCTTTCCTTTGATAAATACATTGGCTTCTCCAAGTTTTGTTTTTAAAAACCCTGAAGGTTTTTTTTTTTTTTTCCTTTCAATCTGGAGAGCCTACTTGAGAAAAACAAAATTAGCATCACATTGTTGTGATATTGTTCTGCATATATTTTTTCCTCTATCAAGAAGAAACTGTCCTGTCCTGTCATCTAAATGAACGTAAGGAAATTAAAAGGAAGGTGGGCAGTAGGGAACGGGGATCGTAATGTTCTCTCTTCTGTTAAAATGTGGAAAATAAAGTTAGAGAAGGGCTGGTCAGGCCAGTGGCACACGGGGAGAGCTACTGATAAAGGGAGGTCACATCAGGAACACTGGCTTGTGAAAGGAGGGCAGCACTGGGATTGAGACTTTGGTCCCACACATTCTACACAACCGTAGTAACTGTGGTTACTATGCAACCGTAACAAGAATGGCTGA
>CM035281.1:6264442-6293661 GCA_020226075.1 Hydropotes inermis | reverse complement strand
GCTGAGGATGTTAAAAGAGCGTCGGTCCTGGGTCCAAGCAGACGCTTAGCAATGCTCCTTTGTGTTGTGGACAATGCAATAAGTCAGCCCGACTTTTGAGCCACATTTATAAGGAACTGTAAGGGCCGCTCAAGTACACTTGTGCTAAGTTGAATTGATTGAAATTTAATGGCAGTTAGTGGCGATGAATGGTAATGATTTCCTAGCGTATCTTTGGCATACTTGACATTAATAACCGGAGTGTGTGTGTATACCCGCACCGGGAGCCTGCCACACACGTGAGGCGGGAGCATTATTCATTTTCTGAGATGCCAGTCCTTCACCTCCTTCCTCTCCTCAAATCCTTTTCCTTCTCACCATAATTCAGTTGTTCAGATGATGTAAAAAAAAAAAATCAAAGGGAAAGAAGGAAAGAGAAAAATCTTTCTCCATTGAGTCCGTACATCATGTCAATATAATTTTGAGCTCATGATTTTTTTCAGTTCCTACATAAATCAGCTTCTAATATACAGAATGTGATGAATTTGTTTTAGCTGCCACCATGAATTAATGTTATGCAAATAGAAGCTTTGCAGGTGAAATGATTTACTTAATAATTCAACTTCTAATATTTAAACTCATTCATTATGTTGGGAGTTAAAAAAAAGAAGTCCATATTTTTCAACCTAAGATGGGGAGATTAGTATGCAAGTATTTGCGGCATAGACAGGCCTTGATGGCCAGAAAATAGCTCTTAATGTGTTGATTCTTTCTAGGAGGTTCACCAGGCAGAGGTTTAAGAAGCAGGGGATGGAAGTCTTAACAAGTGCCTTCCGGGGGAGGAGAAAATGCATGGAAATAAATCCAAAGTGACCATCACTGTAATATGTCTCCTGGGACTGTACAGGCTCTACTTTGCTTTTGAACTAGTCTTGAAGAATGAGTCTGTCTAAGCTGGGTGAAGAGTAAAAGGGCTCTGATGCCTCCGCCCTTACGTTTGTCACTGGTTTGTCGAGACCATCTTAAGAGTGAGTTGTTAATAGCTGCCCATGAAGGTGGCAGTGATATAGAAAGTTGGGCAGAGGACTGCCCCACCAAAAAAAAAAAAAATGCTAGAAAGACTGCTATGTGTATCATCTTTGCAGGATGTTTTCTTCTGGAAAAAGTTGGAGAGTAAAAGTGATGGATGAGTGCCCTGTGATGAGAAATGAGCCCGAACTCTTGGGTTACCCTGCAAGAGTGTGAGACTGGTCACTTAGGAGCTGGGTGACCCGGTGCAAGTTGCTTGGCTTCTCTGTGGAAGGGGCAGGAATGGCAGGCCCACGTGGTCTCTCAGATCCTCCAGCCACAGTGTCCTATTACTCAGCACACCCTGCCTCTCGCAGCCATCGTTAGGAATCAGACCTAAGGCAGGGCTGGTGGGAGGGGGACCAAGGTCTGGACAGAGTGTGGGGTCTTGGTCTTTGCCTCTGCTTTTGTGTAGTGAGGCTCCTCTCAAGGAAGAACCCTCCTTCCCCCACCTCCCTCCCCGCCTGGCTACCTAGTCAGCTGTAGTGCTCAGAGCTCCTCTGGGATGTGGTCACTGGTTGAGTGGGCGTGGGGTGGATGTGGGGACATCGGTGGGGGCGGGGGAAGCACTTGGCCTGCAATGGCCTTTTCAGACTTTCCTGAAGGCTACAGCCAAGTTGAAGGGTGGGCTGACAGATAAATATGTCTTGGATCTCTGAAGATAAGTGTCAAGTTTTGACTTGCCTTCTCCAAAAATTGAGGTCATTGTGATCAGATGATAGGTTGAAAGGACATCACTCAACCGTTTCTGCAGACAGCAGAGCGTCGTGCAGGGGCGATGCATTGTGTGTTCAGGCAGCGGCAGAGTATTTAGGGCTGACTCTCGCTCTCTCTGGAGATCAAGGTGAGGGACGGCATTGATGGTTGCCGGCGAATGTGCCTCATTTGTGCAGGGAGAGAAGGACTCTGACTCGGCAGTCACTTAGCCAGGAGTTGTCAGGTGTGCTGGCGGCAGGATGAAGCAGAGTGGCAGGGTTTGAGTGTGATTCGATGTCTTCATCTTTCTAAGATGTAGTACTCTCATGTCTTTATGTTACTTACATGCATGAATGTAGTATCGATTATGTATCCACTCTTGAGGTTAAGTATGGTGGTAGAGTCAAGTCTTGTCTGACTTGCGACCCCATGGACTATAGCTCGCCAGGCTCCTCTGTCCATGGGATTCTCCAGGCAAGAATACTGGAGTGGGTTGCCATTTCCTTCTCCAAGGTTAATTAAGTATGTGTGTGTGTGTGTGTATATATATACACATGTACAGACACATTCAGAAATCTTTTAACTATCAGATCCCTTTATGAATTAGATTTTTTTTTCTTCTAAGATGCACTTAAACAAAAAGAACTAGCATAGGAGAATGGAGTCAGAACTGGAAATGAGTTGAAGAGGCAAATCTGAAAAGAAAACCTCCAGGGGGCTTCTTTCCTGCCAGGGATTCAGGTGGAAAACTGGTTAAATATGCAGATTCTCAGGCCCCTCAACCTTTTCCTAGTGGCTCAGATGGTAAAGAATATGCCTGCAGTGCAGGAGTTCCAGGTTCAGTCCCTGAATTGGGAAGATCCCATGGAGAAGGGAATGGCAACCCACTCCATTTTGGGGGATTTTTAGGATTTTAGGGGCAAGGTGATGGGGATTTGATGATTTCTTCCTGTGACGCTCTTCACCTCACTGGTTTTTGCATTTAGTAAAGGGAGAGCATTTCCTTCTGAAAGGCTGGATGGATAACCCAGCATTTAGACTTCCCAGCTATTTGGTGGACTGGAGGTTGGGGCAAATAAACTAGCTGAGAAATGAGCTGCTTCTGCTCCAGAACATCACAGAGAAATGGGCTGTCTGTCTGTCAGGCAGCTCCGACAGTCCCATGGTTTGCTGAGAAGGGTACCTGGAGAAACCAGAGAGCAGCAAGCTTACTAAACCAGCACCTTCGTTTCTGTGCCATGGGTTCCTGGCCCCAGGGTCCTTTCAATGGCTCCTTTGTTTGTTCCTGTATAAGAAACTATACCTGTGCATTGTGATGGCTGGCTCGTTGCTTCAGCTGCCAGAAGTCAGACCCTTTTGGGGTCTAGTTCAGCACTGCAGAGTTTGAGCAGGTCTTTGGTAAGAGTGACCCAGACTGAGGTTTGACTTACCTCTGGGTGTCTTTATGGTTCCCTGAGAAGGGCAGAAAGGATATACAGACTGAGTGAGAGGAGCTGGTACAGGATATCACGGCCTCCCAGCTGTGGTGGCCTCAGGCCTGGAGCTGGAGAGAGCCTGCCATGAGGGAGATGGGCTGGTGCAGGGGGCCTGCCATGAGGGAGATGGGCTGGTCTAGACCTCCCAGGGAAGATTGAGGGCACACTGCCCAGCTATGCCCCTGGCACCGGGAGCCTCGAGGGAAGTGGGGTGAGGGCTGGTGGCATCTCTGTGTCCCTGGTGTCTGACACCTGGGTGCTGCATTCCTTTCCGGATCTGGTCCACAGTCCAAGGACCCCCAGACCTCTAGTGCCCAGCTCCTCTGTTTTACCAAGAGCAGCTGAGGTCCCACACTAGAGTGCTGCTCCTTCATTGACACACCTCTTCCCTCCTCCAAGGACCTTCTTGAGTGGGTGGTTGGTGGAGGGCAAGAAGGATGGAGGTAGCATCAGGCTGATGGCCCCTGTGGAATCTTGCCTGGAAGTTGGTTTGTTGGGCTAGACCTGACCCACAGACCTCCTAGCCCCCATCCTGCCCTTGCTTGCAGTGATGTCAGCAGTGAGAAGCCAAGCCCCCAGACCCCTGCCCACCCTGGGCGCCCACCAGCCTGCTTCCCAGAGCACCGTGTGTCCCTCTGTGGCTGCCCTGCCACCTGCCCAGCCAGGCGACGGCAGCCGCGCAGCCCTTGGGCTGGACCTGGCCCGCCCGCTCTCCTGTCCAGCCCAGCTCGCCCTGTGGGTACCCCCTTTCCCCAGTAGCCCAGGCCCGCCCACAGCCTCTTTCTCCTGCTTCTGTTTCCTTAGGTTTCAGCTCTGTTTTATTTAGGTTTGGACGTCCATCTCTTTGCTTGGCTCAGGCTCTATTCAGGTCTATACTTTGGTTTAATACCTAGGCATTCGAGCAGAGCCTTCCCTTCTGATGTAAAAATGTTAACAACAACAAAATGTTTTCCCCACAAGATCTTAAAACTAAGATGTATTTTTTTTTTTGCTTTTTTTTTCTTTATAGAAAACTTATGAAATAGGAAACAGCACAGAGAGGAAGATTTTGTCAAGTTTCCTTCCAGTCTCCATTTTGTTTCTAAGGAATACTTTTTTGGCTCTATGTTTTCTTACAAAATTGAAGTTAAATCATAACTTAATTGTAATAGTAACTTCACTACAACATTATTTCATGGACAGTCCACATTATTAATGCATATTCTTCATGTGATTTTTATTGGCTATCTAATATTCCTTTATCTCCTCAAGCATATATATATATATATATGTATATGTATATATGTATATGTATATATATGTATATATATATGCTTTTTTTTTACTTGACTATGCCATGTGGCATGTGGGATCTTAATTCCCCAACCAGGGATTGAACTTATGCCACCTGCAGTGGAAGCTTGGAGTCCTAACTACTCCAGGGAAGTCCATCCATAAGCTTATTTTATTTTACTCTCTTTATTATATTGTTGGGCATTTAGGGTTTTTTTTTTCCCTGTCAGTAGTTTTTGCTGTTGTAGATAACACTGGAATAGATATCTTAGTGTGTAAATGTTTACCTGAAATTCTAATCATTTCCCTAGAATAGATTCTTAAAAGTGGAATGACTTGGCAAAAGTATTTGGACTGCTGTTCTTGAGTTCTTCAGTAGGCCTTAGTAGGTTTCCAGTAATATTTTTCTAGCTTTTGGGGAGAGATGAGCGATGTTAGCTTGAGGTTCTCAGAACAGCCGTGTACAAATCAATGTAAAGCAATTAATTGAGTGCCTTCTGCTAGCCCAGTGACTTGCAAAATACAGCCTCATTTTGCAGATGGTTAACCTGAGTCTCAGAGACATTGGATGATCTCCATGCTTACCTGGGAGGTGGAAGGCAGATTGATGCCCAAACCAGGACGCTATCCTGAAGCTGTCTTCTGAGCACTGCCCTGGTCTGCCTGGTGCAAAGGCCACAGCACTTAGTCTCAGCCAGGGCTGTTTGTTCCCCAGGGGACGTTTGTCAGTGTCTGGAGAAATTTTTGATTGTCATAAAGGCGGGGTGGGCAGTTACAAACCTAGACAGTGTGTTAAAAAAGCAAAGACATCACTTTGTCGACAAAGGTCCGTATTGTCAAGGCTGTGGTCTTTCTAGTAGTCTTGTATAGATTGGACCATAAAGAAGGCAGAGCACCAAAGAATTGAAGCTTTTGAGCTGTGTTGCCGGAGAAGACTCTTGAGAGTCCCTTGGAAAGTAAGGAGATCAAACCAGCAATCCTAAAGGAAATCAACCCTGCATACTCACTGGAAGGACTGATGCTGAGGCTGAAGCTCTAATACTTTGGCCATCTGATGTGAAGAGCCGACTCACTGGAAAAGACCCTGATCTTGGGAAACATTGAAGGCAGAAGGAGAAGAGGGTGACAGGGGATGAGATGGTTGGATGGCATCACTGACTCAGTAAACTTTAACTTGGGCAAACTCTAAGAGATAGTGAAGGACAGGGAAGCCTGGCGTGCTACAGCCCATGGGGTTGCAAATAGTTGGACATGACTTGGTGAGTGAAGAACAGCAGTGGTGGTGGGAGGTGTTGCTCCTGACATCTAGTGGGTAGAGGCCAGGGATGCTGCTTAGTGGCCAGCAGTGCACAGGGCAGCCCCCGTGACAAAGGATGAGCCAGCCCAAATGTACCAGTGCTGCAAGTGAGCGATCCTTGGTGGAGGTCATCAGCAAGGCCTGTGACCCTGGGTGGAGGTCATCAGCAAGGCCTGTGACCCTGGGTGGAGGTCATCAGCAAGGCCTGTGACCCTGGGTGGGGGTCGCCAGTGGGGCCTGCGTGGGGTTTCCCTCCCTGGCTGACACAGCCCGACTCTGGGGCCAGGGCTTTGGAGCAGGCAGAGGTGCTTATTCACACCTCACACTCTCACCAGGCTGGAAATCGTCAACCTTCTTTTCTGTGACCTGAATTTGAAGCAGGGTGGCAGTTGCCATCGAGAGGAATTCCTAGTGCAATCCATCAGTCAATCAGCTAGCACTTACTGGAACAGCTGTTACAGGCCTGGCATGGATCAAGCGCGCTGCCACAGGCTCACACCTTGCTAACTTGGTTAGGAGCTGGCGGCCCCCGAAATCCCAGCAGATTTCTCCCTGGTGCATCTTCCTCCTGTGTTCTCCATGCCTCGCCGGGAGGCTGCTTTAGGAAAGCCAGGGATTAGCTGGTGTGACCTCCAAAGGCCGGTACCTAGGAATGTTGGTCAGGAGCAGATAGTGCCCCAGACAGTCATCAGAGAGAATCTATCTGCTTTTCTGGCCGCCGGCTAAATTTCCTACTTGGTGAATTTTGTACCAGGCTCTTTCTGGCCAGGCAGGGATTGTAGTGTCCTGGGTCCGAATAACAAAAAGCCGGGGGTGGGGACCTTTGGTGGTGGCTTATTTATTTAATCCAGCAGTTGTGCCTGAGTAAGTCTGGGAAGGCTTCCTCCAAGAGAGGCCCAGAGCTGGGTCCCCAGGATAAGGGCATTACCCATCAAGGGGCAGGAGAAGGAAGGGCCATCCAGGAAGAGGAATGGAAGCAAATGGTGAGTGGAGAGAGGCATTTCTGGAACCTCTAGGGTGTCAGTGTTACTTGGAGGGTGAAGTGTAAGGAGCCGGTTCAGCAGGATGCAGAGGGGCCCTTTGTGAGAGTCGGGGATGCTCTGTGCTTCCGAGGATCACTCCACCAACTTAGTGTCACCCGCGGCTTGCCTTTATTCAGGACATGAAATATAAAGGTGGGGACTCAGGTTCTTTTTGGAACTGGAACATTTGGGATCTGATGTCGAGCAAAGGGATCATTACCTTTGCCTTATCATTTTCCTCCTTTTGGATTTGGGCCAACTTCATTTCTCAGGTGTTTTTCTGCTGGTATCCCTGGAGGAGGAAATGGTAACCCACCCCAATATTCTTGCCTGGAGAATCCCATGGACAGAGGAGCCTGGAGGGCAACAGTCCCTGGGGTCGCAGAGTTGGATACAGCTGAGCAATTGTGCACTCATACATGCGTGCAGGCCAGGCCCAACTGTGGACAAGAGGGGATTCCCAGCAAATATGCACATACCTCTTCGCACCTTGTCAACCCTTGCCCATTTGTAGGCAAGGAATATGGTGTTCACCTATTCCTGACCTGCTGCTGGAAGATAACTCTACCTCAGGGTCTGTGTAGGGGATGATGAGTTGAAAGGAATGAGAAGATGAACCTGGTTCTCAGAACGCTCTCAACTATGATACTTCGGAACACTTTCAGTGATTTAAGAGTAATAGTTGTCATGCATCCCATCATCCATTCATCTACCCATCCATCCATCCTTCCATTATTCATTTTCCCACTCATCCATCCATCATCTTCCATCTATCCATTATCCATCATCATTCATCTGCCTCCGATCCATCTGTTATCAGTCATCCATCCATTCATCTGTTATCCATCCTTCCGTTAATGATACATCCATTTATCTATTGATCCACCCATCTTCTATCTATCCATCATTCTTTCATCTTCTACCCATTCATCCACCCTCTATTCATCTATCCATCCTTTCATCCACCCTCTATTCATCTATCCATCCATCCATTGACTATAGGAATTTTAAAGTCCTTTGCTGTTGGTTCTTGGCATATCCTTCATCTCCTATCCATGAAGCCAGTAACTCAGGGGTCACCTCCTTGAAATCATTCTTAGACCTAGGCTTCCACTTGTCCCTGGGGTTTCCCTTGCTTATAACACTCATCAATACTGTCTTGCTATTGTGTTTTTATTTGTGCTTAATAGTTGATCGGGCTTCCCTTGTTGCTCAGCTGGTAAAGAATCTTCCTGCAATGCAGGAAACCTGGGTTGGATCCCTGGGTTGGGAAGATCCCCTGGGGAAGGGAAAGGCTACCTATTCCTGTATTCTTGCCTAGAGAATTCCATAGATTGTATAGACCATGGGGTTGCAAAGAGCTAGAGCACAAACTGGAATCAAGATTGCCAGGAGAAATATTAATCATCTCAGATATGCAGATGACTCCACACTTAGGGCGGAAAGTGAAGGAGAACTAAAGAGCCTCTTGATGAAAGTGAAAGAGGAGGCTGAAAAAGCTGGCTTGAAGCTCAATATTCAGAAAACTAAGATCATAGCATCCGGTCCCATCACTTCATGGCAAATAGATAGGGAAACAGTAGAAATGGTGGCTGCTTTTATTTTTCTGGGCTCCAAAATCACTGCAGATGGTGATTACAGCCATGAAATTAAAAGACGCTTACTCCTTGGAAGGAAAGTTGTGACCAACCTAGACAGCATATTAAAAAGCAGAGACATTACTTTGTCAACAAAGGTCCGTGTAGTCAAGGCTATGGTTTTTGCAGTGGTCATGTATGGATGTGAGAGTTGGATTGTAAAGAAAGCTGAGTGCCGAAGAATTGATGCTTTTGAACTGTGGTGTTGGAGAAGACTCTTGAGAGTCCCTTGGACTGCAAGGAGATCCAACCAGTCCATCCTAAAAGAAATCAGTCCTGAATATTCATTGGAAGGACTGATGTTGAAGCTGAAACTCCAATACTTTGGCCACCTGATGCGAATAACTGATTCATTGGAAAAGATGCTGATCCTGGGAAAGATCGAAGGCCAGGAGAAGGGTATGACAGAGGTTGAGTTGGTTGGATAGCATCACCGACTCGATGAACATGAGTATGAGCAAACTCCAGGAGTTGGTGATGGACAGGGAAGCCTGGCTTGCTGCAGTCTACGCTGAACTGAACTGAATAGTTCATCAATGAATTATAGGAAATTTCTCTAGGGGAGAAATTTTTCCATGGACATTTGTTCAGTTTACTTTGACAACTCTGTAAAGAAATGTGAGCCAACCAAGCAGTTTTCACGTTGGCTTCCTTTGGGATTGGCTTCCTTCGAGAGCAAGAGCACATGTTTATATAGTGATTGGTTTGTAACATAGCAGAGTTGTATTTTAAATAATCCAAGTCTGTGTTATAGTTCATTTGTGCCCCACACATAATCTCTGTGGTCAGTGTTTTTATAACTACTTTGAAGAGTTTTTAGGTGGGAGGCAGGATGTTTCGATGGATAAAACATTAGAAATATAGTGCAGTAACCAGGATTCTAGTCTGGCTTTGCCTGGAATTTACTATGAGACTTCGGGCAAGCCATTGTCCCTCTCTGAGATTCTCCTAGTTTATTCTTTATCCATCAAATGAGGTGGTTAGAATAGATCATTTCAGTCAACCTTTAAGTCATGGCATTCAGGGCCTGGGATTGCAGTTTATTTTAGCAATGAGAGAGGGTTATTTGGGGTTTTTAGACTCATGGATGGTTACAGCACTGATCTGCTTGAATAACGAAGCAGCCTTTGCCCTTGGCATTCCCATAGGAGATGCTCTGTCTCTAATTACCATGATCGTCTCAGGTGGCAGGGCTTTAGAAACTGTGCACTGTTTTAGCCCCATCACCATGCGTCATGCTAGGATAATAAACCCATGCAGTAGGAATTGTATGCATTTTACAGATTCTATGGAGGTTTTCTGGTTTTACTGGACTTGGCCTGAGGTCCCAAATCTACATCAGTCAGGGTCAATTTCCCATTCATGTGGGACTCTGCTGTATCCTCTAAGGGGGCAGGTCCCAACCTCTGTCTCTGCAGAGACACCACTGCCGGGAAGACCCGTCCCTGACAGCCCTGATGGTGGGAATGTATGTATGGTCCTGTCATCAGTCCTGGCCTGCCTCCTGGGTCTCCCTCACCAAGAGGTGATCCCTTCTGCAGAGCCTAACTCCCTAAGGGAAGTGAGCATATTCTCTGGGCTAGTTTTCCCCCCAAAATACTCCCATTTGGGGGGCAAGTCTGGGTCCTCTGCATTCCATGAAACCCAGCTTGGCATCGGTTTTGTGCCCTGGCCTTCACTCCAGAGGCGGACTGCCCAGGTGGGAGCTTACTGCTCCAGCCATGGTACTGTCATTGGGAGGGAACAGGCGCATGAGCCCTTAGTTCGGAAGGTTCTGCGGAGTAGGGGCCTTGGATCAGGCACTGGAGACAGACTGATCATTCCAGCTCTGCCTCCGTTTCCTCATCTGTAAAGTGGGGATACCTGTGGACTTGTCTTGTGGGGCTTCAGTGGGGATGAGAGACTGTATGTGTCAAGTCCCTGGTACATAGCATGAAATCTTTTAAAAACTGAAATATAGTTGGTTTCCCTGGTGGCTCAGTCGGTAAAGAAGCCGCTTGCAATGCAGTAGACCTCAGTTCAGTCCGTGTGTTGGGAGGATCCCCTGGAGAAGGAAATGGCTACCCACTCCGGTATTCTTGCCTCGAGAATTCCATGGACAGAGGAGCCTGGAAGGCTTCAGTCTGTGGGGTTGCAAAGAGTCGGACATGACTGAGCTCCTAACACTAACCTATAGTTGGTTTGCAATCTTCTCTTAGTTTCAAGTGTTCAGCAAAGTGACTCAGTTTTATATATATACACACACATATGTGCGTTTTCAGAATCTTTTCCACTGTAGGTTATTACAAGATATGAGTATAGTTCCCTGTACTGTACAGTAGGTCCTTGTTGTTCATATTACGTATAGTAGTGTGTGTCTCTTCATCCAACACTCTTAATTTATCCCTCCCCCTCTTTCCCCTTTGGTAACTATAAGTTTATTTTCTGTGTCTGTGAGCCTATTTCTGTTTTATAAGTAAGTCCATTTGTATTAAGATTCCACATATAAGATCTCACGTATCTCTGACTTAATTCACTCAATAGTAGTCTCAAGTCTCTACCCTTGTTGCTACAAATGGCATTATTTCATCCTTTCATGAAGTATTTCATTATTTCATTCTTTTTCATGGCTGAGTACTATTCCATTGTACACAGATACCACATCTTCTTTATACGTTTAGTTGGTGGACATTTAGTTTGCTTCCATGTCTTGGCTGTGAAATCTTGACTATTCTGAAGAAGGTAGCCCAGGTGCGCACTGTATATTTGGCAGCTACATCCTGATACCGACTCATTTAAACTCCAGTCAACCCAAATCCTAACTCTCATCTGCACTGCTGCCGGCTTAAACCAGAGTCCCCAGCACAGTTTCTGCTAAAAGACATCTTGACAGAGCCTGTCCTGCTGGCACCTGGACACTTTTGTGCCCTTGTCTCTGACCTGGGAAGGGATCAGTTCATTAGCAGAGGGAGTTTCTGAGAGGTGCCTGACTGTGTCCTGTCTCAGACCGATAGGCGCCTTCTGGACCTTACCTGGGACTGGCCACCTGAGGGTGATGATGCAGTGCCACATCTGTCTGCTGCGCTCCAGAGGGGTCTTTCTATAATGGGGCTCTTGACCAGATCCTTTCACCAGGCAGGTCCGTGGTCATGCTCTTCAGCTGGTGGACCTGTTCCAGGCTGCTGGTCAGAGAACAGGCACGTGGCTCTATGAAGCCACTGATCACATGCTTCCCATAGGGCAGCCCTCTATGACCCCTCAGGGGTACTCTGCCAGCCAGGATGGCTGCCATGAGGCTCCCTAGCCTAAAATTGTCTTCTCCTCATTTCAGCCCAACCCAGGGGTCTTGGTGGCCACCGTATTTAAACAAGAGATTTGTTCTGGGTGCATTAAAATTTTTATTTTGTTTTTTGGTCTGCTTAATCCTCGTCTTCATTTTTCTATTCCTATCTTTGCTCGTCTCGGGATATATAGAGTTTGCTACTGTATGATTTATGGTTTCATCCTGTCATTTTTGCTTGGTATCTTTTCTAAGCATTTGTTGTAGGCTCTGGCAAACTGTTTGTGGCTGATGCCCCTCTCTCTGTTTTTTCTTAATGTTTATTTGACTGCGTTGGATCTTAGTTGCCTAATGTGGGATCTTCCCTCGTGGTGGGCCGGCTCCCTAGTTGTGGCAGTGGCTCCTTGTTGCTCGGCATGTGGAATCTTAGTTCCCAGACCAGGAATCGAGCCTGAATTTGCAAGGCAGATCCTTAACCACTGGACCACCAGGCAAGTCCTGATCCCCCTCATTTGGACATAGTTACTTTTTTTTTTTTACTCTCATAAGCAAGTCTTCTAAAAACAACTTTATGTATATCAAGGCTCTAAGTTTCTTAGTCTACCTAACTTTCCTTTTTAAGAAAACGGAACAAAAATAGGTCACCTGTAAACTAATTGTGAAGAAAGGCTTAAAAGGAAGAAAGTTGAAGCCACTGTGATCTTGGGTTTCTGTTTCCCATGTTCTGTGTGGGATCCCCAGCACCTTGGTGAATGTTCTTCTAGACATTTCTCCCTGTGTTTACTAACATTTCATCACATCACACGCGCTGTTCTGTAATCTAGGTTTTCACTCAGTGCTACGTTCGGGGGTATGTTTTTCCACAGATGTAATTCTTTGGCTGTAACTGATGACATCCTTTGGACGAATTTCTAAAGGTAGAATTCCTGATCAGAGGTGAGGTCATATTATATTAAACTCTTTTATCGTGTTTTCAGGTAAGTGGTTAAAACCTGTAAGTGCCTAGAAAGGTTTTTTTCTTATTTATTTTTTTGATAGTAATAAAAATAAAAGATATATTTGTTATTCTGATTCAAACATTATACTGGTAAAAAATTGTCACTTTTTTTTTCTGATACACACTTAAGTGCAAACAGAACACGGTTAAAGATTCAGAAATGTAGACTGTGGAAAGAGTAGGTTCCCCCAAATCCTGTTCCCTAGAGATAATCACTAGTAATGGGTATACGTGTGTTTCCAGTTTCCCTTGACATAGACCAGTGTTTTTGTGATTATCATTTATCTTTACACAAATGGGATCACACTCCCGGTGGTGTCCAGCCCTTGCTTTCTTGGTGGGTGCTTACTTTAACAATATGCCTTTGTGTTCTTCCCACATCTGTCTATGATGATCAACCTTACTCATTTTCCGCTAACCTTTAATTTTTATTTACACCTATCTGTTTATCGAATGGTCATGCACTCAGGTGGCTAATCATCGCAAAAAAGCACAAAGAATTATCTGTACATGTGTATAAAGTCTTCCCAGCTCTGCTGTAGCTCCACCGCCCACATAGTTCTCCCAGAGCCAACCAGTGATGCTGGGTTTGGTGTGTATCCTTCCAAAAAACGTTTCATGCGAGTCACATGAAAATGACTAGATAGTGTTGCATCCCTTTTTATACCCAGATGGAAGCTTAGGATACATCTGTATTGTAACCTGCCTTTTTCACTCACCACCTCACATAAGCACGTGAAGAGCTTCCTCATTCCTTAGGTTAGAGAGGTGTGCCATTGTGTGTGCGTTTTTCTTTTATCTAGTTCCTAATGATGGACACTTGCCACTGTAAACAGTGTTAACTTTGAATAACCTTGGAATACGTCATTTTGCATACATGCGTGTATCTTTGTAGATGATTTCCTGGAAATGAATATCTGGACATAAAGGTGGGAGTTTTTGTAGCTTGGATAGATATTGCCAGATCATTTTCCATGGAAGTATATACACCCACCAGCAACAAGCAAGAGTGCCCATATCCACGCCAACAGAATGTTCTAATCAAACCTTTTGATCTTTGCCAGTCTGATAGTTGGAAGGAAAACTACATCTCAGTGGCGTTTTCTTTTAATGTAAAGTTTGATAAGTTTTGACTTATGTCTGCAAACCACAACCAAGATAGTGATCATATCCATCATCCCCAGACGTTTCCTCCTGCCCCTTATAATCCGTCCCTCCCACCCCCTCACTTGCCCAGGCAACCACTGATGTGTGTTCGATCAGTATAGACCTGTTTGCCTTTTCTAGAGTTAAATGGACCCATACAGGATGTGTTCTTTTTTTTTTTTTTTTTTTTGGTCTCTCTCTTTCACTTAGCGCAGTTACTTTGGGATTCATCCGTGTTTCTTAGGCGGTGGTCCCACCTTTTATTGCTGAGTGGTACTCCATCAGATGGATATACCCTAATTTCTTTATCCAGATGTCTGCTGATGGATATCTGTGTTGTTTCCAGTTTCTGGCTATCACACATAAGGCCACTGTGAACATTTTGTACAAGTCCTTGTACGGATGTACGTTTTCTCTTTTGCGGGTAAATCTTTGATGGGTGGGATGTCTGGCTCAGAAAGTAGGTGTGTCTAGGTCATGAGGTTGAACTTTTTAAGAAACAGTAAAACTGTTTAACAAAGAGGATTACACTATTCTGTATTCCCACCAGCAGCATATGAGAACCCAAGTTCTGCCACATCCTTGGCAACTCTTGGAATGTTCCATCTTTTGAACTTTTAGCAACTTTTAAAAAATAACAAATTGTTGGGAATTCCTTGGCTGTCCAGTGGGTTAAAACTTTGTGCTTTTAATGCTGAGGGCGTGGGTTTATCCCTTGTCAGGGAACTAAGATCTTGCAAGCTACGTGATGTGGCCAAAAAAATAATAATAAAATAGTAAACTTTATTTTGGCTCACATTTAGATAGTCCTCTTTTTTTTTTTAACCATACTATTCACCCATTTAAAAATGTACAATTCAAGGGCTTTTTTGTATGCTGTATTATTGTTTTTTTAATTGTAGTAAAATATATATAATC
Source organism: Hydropotes inermis (assembly GCA_020226075.1). Taxonomy (NCBI): domain Eukaryota; kingdom Metazoa; phylum Chordata; class Mammalia; order Artiodactyla; family Cervidae; genus Hydropotes; species Hydropotes inermis. Next base: position 6,278,895 of record CM035281.1, on the reverse strand, counting down.
CATATATTATATAAAATATATATAACATATATATTTTACTACAATTAAAAAAGAAATAATAGAGCATACAAAAAAGCACTGAAACATGTATATTGTCAAGGGTGAAACAGATCGCCAGTCTAGGTCAGATGCATGAGACAGGTGCTTGGGGCTGGTGCACTGGGAAGACCCAGAGGGATGACTCCATCAGGAGGCTGGAGGGGGGATCGGGCTGGGGCACACATGTAAATCCAGGGCTGATTCATGTCAATGTATGGCAAAAACCACTACACTACTGAAAAGTAATTAGCTTCCAACTAATAAAAGTAAAGGAAAAATTACATATATATAACACAAAATTCTCTACTTTAACCATTTTAAGGGCACAATCCAGGGGCATTAGTTACATTCATAGTGTTGTGCCGCCATCACCATTGTCAATTTTCAAAGCTCTTTCATCTCCCCAAGCAGAAATTCCAGAGCCAGTAAGCTCTAACTCGCCATTCTTTCTCCCCCTTCCCTGTTAAGTTCTGTTTTCTTTTCTTAAGCTGAAGTGTAGTTGATATGCAATATTATAAAAGTTACAGATATACAATATAGTGATTCACAATTTTTATTTTTATATATTTTTTTGATTCACAATTTTTAAAGATTATATTCCACTTATAGTTATTATAAAATATTGCCTGTATTTCCTGTGTGTACAATGTATCCTTGTAGCTTATTTTGTACCTAATAATGTGTACCTTTTAATCCCCTACTCCCATTCTACTTTCTGTCTCTATGATTCGCCTATTTTAGATGTTTTATATAAGCAGAATCATACAATATTTGCCCTTTGTGTCTGACTTATTACACTTAGCATAATGTTTTAAAGGTTCATCTATGTTGTAGCTTCTCTTGTGGCTCATCTGGTAAAGAATCTGCCTGCAATGCGGGAGACCTGGGTTTGATCCCTGGGTTGGGAAGATTCCCCTGGGGAAGGGAAGGGCAACCCACCCCAGTGTTCTGGCCTGGAGAACTCCATGGATTCTGTGGTCCCGCAAAGAGTTGGATGCGACTGAGCGACTTTCCCTATTACTTTCTCTGTTGTGGCATGTGTAAGATCTTCATTCCTTTTTAAGGCTGAATAGTATTCCGTTGGACAGACAGATTGCATTTTGTTTATCTATTCATCTGTTAATGGACACTTGGGTCCAGGGAAGTCCTCTGTGTTTTCTTTTAAGAGAGATTAATGTTTTAGGTCTGTGGTCCAGCTTGAATTCATATGGATACGGTACAAAGTATGGGCTAAAGTTAGTGATTTCTTTACACGCACACCTCATTACTGTACTTTGCATTGTTGCACTTCACAAATACTGTTTTTTACAAAGTGAGGGTCGGTGGTGACCCTGCACGAAGCAATTCTTCTGGTGCCATTTTTCCAACAGCATTTGCTCACTTTGTGTCTCTGTGTCACATTTTGGTAATTCTTTCAATATCTCAAACTTCTTTGTCATTATATTTGTTATGATGATGTGCCTCCAGTGATCTTTAAAAAAATGGTGTTATTCGTTCATTTATTTTTGACTGTGTCGTGTCTTCATTGCTGCGTGGGTTTTCTCTAGTTGTGGTGAGTGGGGGCTTCTCATTGCGGTGGCCACTTTTGTTGCAGAACATGGGCTCTAGGGTGAGGGGGCTTCAGTAGCTGCAGTTTCTGGCTCCAAAGCACAGGCTCCATAGATGTGGTGACAGGCTTAGTTGCTCCAAGGCATGTGGGATCTTCCCGGACCAGGGATCGAATCTGTGATTCCTGCATGGACAGGTGGACTCTCTGCCATTGAGCCACCAGGGAAGCCCTGATTAGTGATCTTTGATGTCACTGTTGCAAGATTATGAATTGTTCAAGGCTACACTTTTTAGAGATAAAGTGGTTTTTAATTAGTTATGTATGTTGTTTTTTTAGACAATGAAGGTGCACACTTAATAGACTACAAGATAATGTAAACTGCTTTCATATGCACTCAGAAAACAGAAAATTTGTGTTGTCTTGCTTTATTTTGATATTTGCTTTATTGTGGTGGTCTGGAGCCAAATCTGCGATTTCTCCAAGGTCTGCTTATATTTATTTATTTGCAAATGGCTCCAGTACCGTTTGTTAAAAGGTTATTCTTTCTGCACCAAGTTGCCTTTGCACCATTATTTAAAAAATCCATTTCCTGAATATGTGTGGGCCTATTTCTGGACTTTCTATTTTGTTCCTTTTATCTATTTGTCTGTGTTGGCACTGACACCATACTTTCTTGGTTGCTAAGTTTTATAATAAGTCTTGAAATCAGGTAGTTTAGCCCTCCAATTTGTTTCTTTTTTTTTTAATTTTAATGTTGCTTGGGCTATTTTAGATGCTTTGCATTTTCATATGAGTTTCTCGAAAAAGCCCTGCTTTTCAGATTTTGACTGAGAGTATAATGAAGATAGATGAATTTGGAGAGAAAGGATGTTTTAACAACACTGAGGAATCCAGCCCAGGAAGAATGTGTCCTTCCGTTTGTTTCTTTAAATCCTCTCAGCGGTTTTTAAAAACAGCTTTTAATGTACAGGCATTGTATGTCTTTTTCAGATTTATCCTGAAATATTGTATGTCATTTGAAGTTGTTACAAGTGGTATTTTAAAATTTTATTTGTCTAATATTTAGATATACAAATGACTTGTGTGTAGTGTACTTATATCTTGTTTTACAGATTTTATCAGGTTTTAAACATAAATGATCACATCATCTGAGAATAAAGACAATTCTATTTCTTTCTTTACAATTTGGATGCCTTCTATTTAGTTATTTTGCCTTATTTTACTGCCTCTAGACCATCCAGTACAGTGTTGACTACAGGTGCTAAGGGCAAATATCCTTTTCTTGTCCTTGATCTCGGATGGGATAATATGCTGAATCATATTGACTGGCCTTCAAACCAGTTCTTTCAGTTTTTACTTTAGGTATTTGAAGCTCTGTTTTTAGGTGCATACATGTTTAGAATTGTCATATGCTCTTGAACTCACTCCATTGTCATTATCAGTGACTTTAAAAACATTTTTTTTTTATTGGAGTACAGTTGATTTGCAATGTTGGGTTAGTTTCAAGTGTATAGCAAATGAATAAGTTTCACATATCCATATATCTACTTTTTAAAAAATTCTTTTTCCATATGGGTCATTATAGAATATTGAGTAGAATTAGTGACTTTCTAGATCTTAGCTGATAATCTCTACTCTGGATCTTTTTTTTTTTTTCAGATTTTCTTTGCATTTGTAGTTTCCATCAAATTTGGAACATTCTTAGCCATTATTTCTTCAAATATTTCTTCTTTCCACTCTCTTTTCTCCATTTCTTCTTCAGGGACTCCAGTTACACGTGTATTAGACATCTTGAAGTTGTCACATGCTCTTTTCTTTTGTAATTCTCTGCTTTTCATATTGGCTAGTTTCTATTGCTGTTTCTTCAGATTCACTGTCTAATCTAAGTTCAGTGTTTCATCTTCCACTGATGCTTCCCAGGTGGTGTCCGTGGTAAAGAACCAGCCTGCAAGAGACACGGATTTGATCCCTGGGTTGGGAAGATCTCCTGGAATAGGAAATGGCAGCCCATTCCAGAATTCTTGCCTGGAAAATTCCATGGACAGAGGCGCATGAAGGTGTTGGTTGCTCAGTCGTGTCTGACTCTTTTGCAACCCCATGGACTGTAAACCATTAGTCTCTTCTGTACATAGGATTCTCCAGGCAAGAATACTGGAGCAGGTTGCCATTTCCTTCTCCAGGGTGTCTTCCCGACCCAGGGATTGAGCCCCGGTCCACTGTATTGCAGGCAGGTTCTTACCATTTGAGCCACCCGGGAAACCCCCAGAGGAGCATGGCGGGCTGTCGTCCATGGGGTCACACAGAGTCAGGCGTGACCGGGCGTGCACTCACGATCTGCCACTAATCCCATTTAGTGTGTTTTATATCTCTAGAGGTTTGATTGGGTCTTTTTATATCTTTACTGTCTCCTCTTAACTAACTGAAGGCTCTTATCTGCAAGTTCTGATGTCTGTGTCTACTCTGGTTCAGTTTTGATTAATTGATTATTTTCTTATACTGCTACTGCTAAGTCACTTCAGTCATGTCCGACTCTGTGCGACCCCATCACTGGGATTCTCCAGGCAAGAACACTGGAGTGGGTTGCCGTTTCCTTCTCCAACGCATAAAAAAAAAAAGTGAAAAGTGAAAGTGAAGTAGCTCACTCATGTCTGATTCTTCGTAACCCCATGGACTGCAGCCTACCAGGCTCCTCCATCCATGGGATTTTCCAGACAAGAGTACTGGAGTGGGGTGCCATTGCCTTCTCCAATTTTCTTATAATGGGATGTATTTTCCTGTGGGTTTTTTTTTCTTTTTTTTTGCATGCCTGGTTATTTGTGATGGATACTAGACACTGTAAATTTTATCTTGTTGGGTATTGAACATTTTTGTTATCTTGTAAATATTTTTGAACTTTCTTCGAGACGTGGTTGACTTATTTGAAAGGTTTATCCTTGCTTTTAAAGGTTAGTTAGATGGGATCAGAGCCCAGGGCTAGTTATTTGCTGCTGTTGAGGCAAAATCCTTCTGAGTTCTTTACCCAGGACTTTTCTTTCCAGTCTGGGTGGCGGGAACAGGCAGTGGCCCTGTGGGTGCTGGGCAGCATCCCTCTCATCCTTTTAGCTGCTTCCCTGGCCCTGGTGCAGAACTGCATGTGCTGGCTGTAGTCTGCATCGATCCCTGGGTGCCCTGCCAACCTCTAGGACTGTCTCTCTGTCAGCTCTCCCTCTTGGCATTCTGTCCTGCAAACTCCCACTGCCCTGGTCTGCCTGGACTTCGGCTCCATCTCTGCAGGTCAGGGAATCCACCAGCTCTGCCCTCCCCCGTTCCCACCCTGTGCTCACCCTGGGGCATGCTGTAGTGCTCACCACCATGTTTATTTCTCTCTCTCAAGACCACTTTCCCTCTGTTGCCTGCAGTTCAGTATCTTGAAAACTACGGTCAAATATTTTGTCTGTGGTTTCGGGTGGGAACCTGAATCTAGTTCCTGTTATTCCATTTTGACTGGAAGCAGAAAGCTGGATTGGAGGCTCCGTTTGAAACCGTACAGAGATTCCACAGTATGGATCATCCTTACCTGAATGTGCTCATGGCCTGATTTGAGAGTCTGGTTTGGCCAGAGGGTGACTGGGGAAGGGCCTGGTGCCGAGAGGGACAGGGACACCTCCCTAATTATCCGCGCTGATCCTGCCTGGAGGGAGCGAGGCCTCTGAGAACATGTGTGTGGGCCGGAGTTTGTGTTTCACCACTAGCACCACACACAATCTCAGCAGCCTGTCCAAGGGCTGTGTGTACAGCTGAGCGTGGGAGCCGCGTCGGTGCAGAAAACCCCAGGGTGCTTGGGCTTGCCAGCAGAGGCTCTCGTTCAAGATGTTGTCATGGGGAGAAAGGGGAAAACGGAAGTGGGAAGGGCCTGGTGTGAACCACGCTGGCTGGGAGGCCTGGCCCTCCTCTACCGGGGGCTCCTGGGGCCTGGCTGCGGCATTCTGGGCTCCGGCTCGCCCTCCCCCGTGATGGAGCGCTCGTTCCTGAGCCTGGGCCCCTGGCTGCCTGCGCCATCAGGAGATGGGAGGCTGGGCCAGGCCCAAGGTGCAGACCCAGGGCTCCCTTGAACGTCTGAACTCGGCCGTGGCCGTGGAAAATATCGGCTGGGCCTGTCGCCTTGAGAAGGGCGGCTGGAGGAGGCTATAAATCAGGCAGCCGGCCGTCAGCCACCCCCGCCTTCCTTGTCCTGAGGATAGGGCCGTGGGCAGGCCCTAGGGAGCCCACTGTCCGCAGGCCGGGGCCAGGCCAGCTGTGGCTACTCTGTGGGGCCAGACCTCCAGGGGAAGAGGCCAGCAAGGCCTGCAGGCCCCTGAGTCTTGCTGCTCTGGTCTTCTTGTTGTAGAGAAGGGGAAGCTGAGGTTGGCAGTGGCTTTTCAAGGGACCTACAGCCTGACCCAGGGCTGGGCACCTCTAACTTTCCCTCCTACAGAGAAAGGGGAAGAAAGGGGCAGGGTGACTGGGGCTAGGCTCTTTCAGGCCTGGATCTCAAGTGATTCTCCCTGTCCCCCAACCCATGGCAGGCTTCTTCTTTGCTCTAGAAGTGCTGTTGGCTGTGTGAGGCCACACAGCCAGTGAGGACAGACAGAACTGGGTGGTCCTGCCTCTGAGGCACCCATCCTGGTGGCACCTTGGACACATGAGGGGCCTTAGTCCTTGGGGCTGCCCCTGGTGGTCTCAGAGGTCCTCCGGGGGCCTTCTTCCCTGGGCCACAGCTGGTCAGCCCCTGAAGGGCAGGGTGATTCAGGTTAGCTGTGTGCCTTTGGGCAAGGCTCTTGGCTCTCTGGTCCTCCCTGGCTGCATCTGTCGGGTGAAGGGGATGTGACCGTCCCAGGGCCCTGGGACTTGATCCTTCCTTGGGATGCCTGGCTGGGGAGTGGCCCTGGAGTGGGCTCTGAGGAGAGTCTGGGGCCTCCCAGAGGGCCTCACTGCACCTCTGGTGCTGTCTGAAAGTCTGGACCTTCCAAGGATCGGGAGGATCGAGGCTTCCCTAGGGCCTGGGGTGGCCTCCGGAGGTTGTGTTGGGAGATTCGGGGAAGTTTTCCTCATTGGCACTTGTGTATATGTCAGGGGGAGGGAGAGGCTGTCTTCAGGTTACTGCGGGCGGTGACCGCACTCCAGTCGTCACCCGTGGTCCTTGGGGACTTGTCCCTGTGAGCCCCCAGCAGCACCGGCCGGCCTTCCCGCCGGCTGGGCAGCCCCTCCTCCCCCGCAGCGTCTCCGTGGCTCTTGGACCACTGCTGTGTCAATCTTTCCTTCTCGGTGCTTCCTCAGACCTCACCCCTGTCTCTTTCTGCTCTGTTCTCGTGCCCTGAAGTTCTGTGTTTGCCTCTTTGCAAAAGCAAAACAGAACAGCCACAGTATTTCCAGGTCCTTCTGGAATCCTGCCCTTTAGTTCCTCTTCATTAGGCGCACTTTTCTCCTCTAAACCCTGTCCCGGGAAGGTCTGACCCCGAATGCCCTGTTGTGCAATCCTGATGAGCTGGTCCAGCGCTGGGAGGATGGGGGGTGGTGGCCTGGGGCGGGGCGACGGTCTAGACTGGGCTGCACCTTGGCTTTGCTGCCGCCGATACTGTTGCCAGACATTTCTCCCCATCCTTTGCTGGTCTGGATCTTGGTAGCCTCACTGGTTTTCAAAGTCAAGGAGTTGGGTGATGGGAGAGAGGCAGGTCTCCAAGGAGGAAGCTGGTCTTGTGTAGGGCACGCTGGGAATGCCTGTGTGGACTGACCCCGTCGGGGGAGGGTATCTGAGCTGGGGCTGTGACTGGAGGAAAGGACCCAGGAGGCAGCCTTGGTTCTTGCCTTCCCAGAGCCCCTAGTGGCGGGGCTCGGGCTGGGGTGGGTGAGGATCCTCAGGATGTCAGGGGGCCGGGGATGTGCTGGCTGGGTGGCACAGCTGAGTGGGAGGGCTTCCCGTGAGATGGACAGCCTCCCCTGCCCTGTGCCACGAGTGGGCTGTCGAGGGCCTGTGGCTGATCCAGACTCAGCACTGAGCCCGGGCCTCCTGGCTCCCCAACTGGCCTTGGGTTCTGTATTTGGACCCCACCGCTGGCCTAGCAGGCCACGCCTCCCCCCCCACCGCCCCGCCCCAGGACAGACTCCTATCTGACTGTTGTCACACTTTTGATTGGCTAACTGGGTATCAGATCTCTGTGTCCCTTTCATCTGGCGAGAGAGCATTGGCACTCATCAATGTCTGCTGAGGGAGGGAAGGGAGGGAGGCAGGAGGGGACAGGGGATCATTCTGCAATGTATAGAAACGTCAAATTGCTGTTGTATACCTGAAGCTAACATAGTAATGTAGTCCATTTTACTTAAATAAACTAAATAAAATTTAAGTAATAAATAAATAGAGCAAACATTGCGTCCTGAGGATATACTTGCTTAGCATGATAGCTGTAGTTAATAACAATGTATTCTATGTCTAAAAGTTGCTAAGAGAGTAAATCTTAAAAGTTCTCATCATGAGGAAGAAAATAGGTAACTACATGAGTCTGATGTTTGCACCCTAGACTTCCTGTGTCGGTCACGTCACAATATGCACAATACGTGTGAAATCATTGTGTTCTGTGCGTGTGTGCTGAGTTGCTTCAGTCGTATCCAACTTTTTGTGACACCGTGGGCTGCAGCCCATCAGCTCCTCTGTCCGTGGGGACTCTCCAGGCAAGAATACTGGAGCGGGTAGTCGTGCCCTTCTCCAGGGGATCTTCCCGACCCAGGGATTAAACCTGAATCTTCTGCACTGCAGGCAGATTCTTTACCACTGAGCCCCCGGGAAGGCCCATTATGTTGTATACTTCAAGCTAGTATAATGTTATCGGTCAATTACATCTCAATGAAATGGGAGGGAAGGAAGGACGAAAGCAGGAAGGAAGGTAGGAGGTCGAGGGTGGCTTGTTGGGGGCGGGGAGCGTGGGCGCTTGGTGCAGCTTGGCATCCAGTGGACACTCAGGTGTCTAGCTGCTCTCTGGCCCTGGGCAGGGCAGGGTTGGGGGAGCCCTACAGGAAAGAGCCGGGAGGGGCTGGCCCAGAGCCAGGGGACTGCCTTCTAATAACAGCCTCTGGACAGCATGACGAAGATCCCTACTGTGTTGGCTGGGCCGGCATGTGCCATCTTGTCCCCTGCAGGAGATTCTGACGGACCTGGGGGCCTGCCTTTGCTCACGGAGCAGAAGCTGGATCTGGTGTGTGCATCACATGTCTGTGGGCCCGGGCTGCGAGAGACAAGTAGGGGTCAAAACCCACGACCATTTTCAGAGATTCTGGGGACAGGTTCTATTCTTAGAGGGTTTTGTCAATGAGAGGGTCTTTTATGTTTTCCCTGGCCGGTCGGATGGCCAGGGCTTTCCAAAGCCATACTCCTCTGTCCGTGGAGACGAGCCCAGAGTCCTGAGAGGACATCTTGCTTTAGGAACTTTCCTCCGGGGTCCCAAGAAAAGCCCCACTGGTGATGCAGACCCTAAGGGTCCCCCAGGCCTTTCCTGTTGGATGGAAGTCTCCTGGGCCTCCTGTATCGTCACCTGGACGTGTCCACCGTCCTCCGAGCTGCAAGGAGGATGTACTGATGGGTCTAGGGCGCAGGAGGAGGTGCAGGTGAGGGGCCAGAGCCGACCTGCGGCTTGTGCCTCCCAGGCTCTGGTGTGGGCCAGGAAGGGCCGGGCCTCGGCCGAGGGACGCGGTGGCCACCTTCCATGGTGCCACCTGAGGACAGGCTGGGAGTGGATGTCACTGGCTGGGGAGGAGACCCAGGCTGCGCCTCCCAAGTTGTCAAGAGCAAGCTTCTCACCTCCAGATCCCCAGACTGTTAGGTGTGTCCCAGGAATTGGCTAATAACCCTGATACATTGCACGTGTTGATGTGAATGTTCAAAAATTTTTTTAAAGAACTGACACTCTGAGGGGAGCTCTTTCATGATTTCACCCTCACCTGTTTGCACCCCCTCCCTGCACCCCACCCGGAGCAGGAGTGATGGGTGGATCCCAGCCAGGCACAAGAATTCAAACCCTCCTGGGGAGACCCCAACCAGCCAGCCTGGGAGGGGGAGGAAGAGGCCAGGAAGGCTCCTGGGAGCTTCCAGCTCCCTTGTGCACAGACTACAGGAAGAAAGGGCCAACTTTGGAGAAGCCTCTTGTGAAAATGAAAGTTGCTCAGTCCAGCTCTTCGCAACCCTACGGACTGTAGCCCACCAGGCTCCTCGGTCCCTGGAATTCTCCAGGCAAGAATACTGGAGTGGGTAGCTTTTCTCTTCTCCAGGGAGATTCCCCTCCAGGGATTGAACGCAGGTCTCCCGCATTGCAGGCAGATTCTTTACTGGCTGAGCTACCAGGGAAGCCTTAGTCGGGGGCTTTCCAGGATCTTAAAAGCACGAGGTGCTATTTTGAAAGCTCTGTGAAGTCCTCCACTAACGAAACTTGCTTCATGCAGACCCTGCGTTTCCAAACCTCATCGCCCGCGGAGCTGTCATTTCCCTGGGTTTTTAGGTGTTTCTCTGATAAAGGGCTCCTGAGTTAGCCCTGGCCCGTCTGCCTTTGCGTCTCTTGAGGCAGTGATGAGCTGTCGCCTTGATTCATTGGTTCTTGCTGTGAGCGCCCAGCGGAAGGAGCTGAGGGGCCTCTGTCTAGGGTGTGGTGAGCACTGCCTTGCTTCCAGCCCTGAGGCCCCTGCTATGCGCAAGGCCCAGGCTGGTGCCCACCTTGCCAGGGGTCTTTCCTTGACCCTCCTGCCCTTGGGGTAGAGGATTCATCTCTGACAGTCCCATGCTGTCCCCAGACATCCCGGTGTGGGACCACCAGGCCTCTCCCAGATGCCCTTGGGTCCCTTTCACGCCCTGGCCTCAGTCCTGGACACTGCAGAAAAGTTGACTGTTTTCACACATTCTGGGAACAGAGCCCCCTTCACCGCACGGCCCCTGCTGCCTTCTTGCCTTTAAGCGAGGCTAGTCCCACTGGCCCGGTTGAGGTTTTGGGAGTATGTATATATTGTGCTTTAGAAAGCTTCAGAATTTGCAGGTTTTGAATCCTCTGATAGGGCCTGGACTCCTTTTGGTGATAAAAGTGGAGTTTCCTTCAGGGTGATAAGAACGTGGTGACTACCCTGTGCTTACAACACCTCTGCTTCCTACTGCCAGGACTCCTTGGGCTTGGAGACCCAGGGTCAATGCTGCCTCCTCCAGGAAGCCTTCCCTGACAGCCCAGGCTGATTCCTGCAGTACCCACTCACGTCTGTGTCTTCCTTTTGCAGGGAGTCTGTGAGGCTAGAACATTGAGGACCCCGGGCTTGATGGGGGCCCGTCCTGAATAGCTGCAGCAGGGTTGGGAGGGGATGTGCCTGCCTCTGGACACTTGGAGCCGTCTTCCCCCTGTTAGGGCCATCAGGGCTTGTCCAGGGAACAGATAGGAGATTCTGCAGGACGAGAGACGTCCTGTTGCCCAGCAGAGTTCTGGCCGTGTGAGTCGATGAGGAGGTTGGACGGAGTTCACCGTGTGTCTCCGAGGCCATGGTCTCCTTTGTTTCCCGAGTTCGCCGCCTGATCTCCTTCTGGCATGTTCCAGTGCGGGCCGGAGAAGACGCGAGGCATGAGATGGGAGGCGAGAGCGGGAATTGGGGATTGAGAAAGCAGCAGGCAAAAGGTTCCTGGAATCCAGACAGCGTTTGTCACAGTGATAGCGCCTGTGTTCCGAACAAGAGTCCCTCTGTGGATGAGGTTGCAGGGATGTCTGGGTCCCCACCCGGTGCCTCTCGCTTGGTGGATGGGGTTTCCTTACACCCCGTGCGGAGGGTTCAGAGGTCACGCTGGCGAGGCCGGGCTGGGATGAGTTATTCCTGCTGTTCCTCGGTGTGTCTGCAGCCGGCTGACCCTTGGCGATCCCGTAGCCTTCAGTCCAGCTGTGGCGCCTCAGCCTGAACCTTTCGGCCTCGCCAGGGACCACTGTGGCTGGGGCGGCACGTGCCTTCCAGTCCCTGGCCGGTGTGAAGTTGGCCAGCACGCCCCTCCGAGCATGTGCCCACCTGGTGGGGACCCCGAGGGCCTCCTCATCTGGGGAGGGCTGTCCCCCAGCCCCTCTAGAGAGGATTCAGGGAGGAGCCCAGGGGTGGGGGGGCACGGAGGCTGCCCTCAGCAGAGAAGAAAAGACTGTGCTCAGGAAGGACCCTATCTCAGGAATGGGGAAGTCTTTACCCTGAAGCACATGTTCTGTGTTCTTCATCAGTCTGAGAAAACCTGGGAGGTGGCTGGGCCATGGAGGAGCATCCCTGTGGTCAAGACTGGCCTGGTGGGATCCTGGCTCAGCTCCTCAAGACCTCTGTGCCTCAGTTTTTGCATCTGTAAAATGGGGATATTATCACGCTCCCCTCCATCCCGACAGGGTGATTTTCACAAATCACTTAGTGTGACATAACAAAGTCAGCATCTGAAAAAAAACAGTTGGCTGTCATGATTGTATTATTATAGGGAAAGATCCTAGAAAGCTTCAGTGAAATTCCTGGGGTTGGTACTAGAAGCTCCAATCAAGGGAACTTGCCCTGCGGGGCTTGTCCCCAGATCCTATGCATCTCCGGGTGTGATTCCTGAGTGAGAGGGAGGTTCACCAGAAGGGAGTGGGGATGGAGGGAAGCCCAGGAGAAGGGAGTGAAGGTGGAGGGAAGCCGGCCTTCAGAGCCAGACCAAGGCCTCACCCATAGGAATTCGGGCAGCTGCCTCTTCCCCCATCCAGCAGGTGTACTCGCGGGGCTTTGGCAAGGCTGAGGTGTGGCGATGACCGAAGACCTGATAAACACCCAGCTGCTCTAACTAAGGGCTGTTCATCTTTTCCTCTCACCTGCAGTGTGCCCTGGGCTTGCCCTGCTCCAGGCAGTGGGCCTGGGATGCTATGCAAGCTGCGTCCCTGCTTGGGAGCAGAGTTCCTCGGAGAGGGGGAGACCTGGGTCCCCGAAGAGGTGGTCATGGCCCAGTGGGCTCAGAGCTTTGCCAAATGAGAGCAGGGTGTGAGGCCAGGACCTTGAGTGCCCTGAGCAGGGTGCTGGGGTGCAGGGGAGACGGCCTCCACCCCAGCCTTGTCTGGCATGGGGGCGTCCGTCACGTTCAGTGGGAATGTTTTTATCCACGATCGGCCCCCAAGGGGCAATCCCCCTCTCATTTCTGTCTGCCACTGCCGAGAGGGTCATACAATTATGGGTCTCCTCATTTCCAAACCAACTGGGAAATTAAGCCGTGTCTTCATCAGAGCGCTATTAGTAATTTCCAAGAAAGGAGTAATTGAAAAGAAACTTTTTAATACCCTCAGCAAATTGGCATGGGGGCACGGGCACCAGGGGGCTTCTCCCCACCTCCCCCGTGGTCCCCTGCCCCGCCCCCCTGACCTTCTCTCCAGCAGCCCCAGCCTCAGTCCTGGCTCCATCCAGCAAGCCGCCTGATCCTCAAGTTCTTTTCTGTTCCCTGCCTCTTATTCTTTTCCATCTGGAAAAGGAGGTTGTCCAGGACCACAGCCCGTGGGCGCTGCGAGGTGTGGGAGCTGACGTCCTTGGAAGCACCGGGCTCTGTTGGGCACATCCAGGGCCTCCGTGCCCGGGGTCTGCGATGCTCCCTTCGACGCTGTCACCCCGACTGCCTCCATCGCCTCTGGGCTCAGTCCATGCCCATCTCCTCCTGATCTTTCTGGAATCCAGACCTACCCAAGCTCTTCTCTAAATGGTTTTTACTTCGTATTCCACTGTGTATTGGTGTATTTTTTATTAAAAGCTGTAGCATCTCTAGTGATGGAGTAGCGGTGTCTTTCCCAACACTCACGCTTTTCTTGGGTGTTTGCTCTGCGCCAGGCTCTGGGCTTGGTGCTCCTCTGCAGGGGGTCCACGTATCCCAGTTTTACACAAGGAGACACTGAGGTTAAGTGAAGTGGCCAGTGGAGCTCGGGTTCCTTTCAAGGCCCGCTGAGCCTAGCTGTGGAGCCGTCTCCCTGTGGGAGGGTGGGGGCTTTTGGTGGTCCTGTCTGCCCCTGAGAAGTGTGTTCAGGCTCCTGGAGAGCGCAGGCCGTGAAACCCGCTGCTTCGCCTCTGTTGTGAGCAGGTGGTGACTCAAGCCACGAAGGGGCCTTCTCTGTGCTGTCTGGCGTCAGGCCAACCTGGCCACTTAGTGGTGTGACCTGAGTGCTGTGTCCCTCTCTGCCTCCCTGTTCTCACACGTGGGACGGAGGTCCTTGTTCTTGCCTTGCAGGGGTGTCCTGGAGATGACGTGGCGGTAGGCCCTCGGGTGACATCTGGACCTAGAGAACATTCTGTGAGTGGCAGTTCTGATCGGGAAAGTCTCCTGCCTCATCCCTGCCAGGGTGGGTCCCGGCATGCCTGGACCGGAGGCGCCGTCTGCCCCTCCTCCACCTGCTGCCTGCAGCTGGACGGGACCCCAGAGCTCCCCCTCTGCCCCAGGGCTTCAGGCCTTGCTCTGCCTGCCCTCAGAGGCCCCCACACGCCCATGCCAAGCAGGCTGCCATCCCCCTTACCGCCACAGCCAGGGGCAGGATGGCTCTCTGGGAAGGTGGGCCAGGAACCTTTGACAGACAGATATAGTACCTATGGGCTAAGGGGCTGTCCCGTATTTTTCTCTATTCATTCATTCAGTTGGGGAATTTGAGGGTTTCTTTGAGGCTGGTGGGCCTTATATTCCTATGGCTGCCTGAGGATGAGGAGAGGTAACAAAATTCCTCACTGGGAAATGGTCCAACAGCAGACACTCTGTGACCAGAAGTGACGCGTCCATGCTCCGGGATCCACTCTGACATTGGAACCCACTTCGCGCTCAGCTTGGTGTGTGGCACTGGCACCTACTGCCAATGTTGATTGGATGGATGGATGG
>CM035281.1:6212334-6254442 GCA_020226075.1 Hydropotes inermis | reverse complement strand
CCTGCCTGTCCTCCCCGCCTCCCCCCTGCCTGTCCTCCCCGCCTCCCTCCTGAGGTCTCTGAGGTCAGTGAGAGGGTCCTGCTTTGTGAGCAGCTTTGCGCCCTGGATTTTTTCACTCGGCATTTTAACATAAGCCCATCTCATGGTATTAAGTAAGTCTGTAAATCTGATTTTCAGTGACTAATGCTGCATCGTTTGGACATGCTGGGATGACTTAACCAGCCCATTATTTGGGGTTGTTTGGAATTGTTTCCACTATTTTGGCATTCTGCATTTTCCTGTGACAAGCAGCTTTGTAGGAAGAACTGTGAGGGCTCTCTGTAGGGGAGACTAACTTGAAGGGGAAGGGGTGGGTCAGGGTGGAAGTGCTTTTAAGGCCTGAGGAAGATTGTTAGGGTACTTTGGGGGAAAGGGTGAGTGAGAGAAGGTTCCAGAGGGTAGGTCTGTAGAGTCAGTCACAGGGTTAGAAGAGCAGGGTGTCCGGAGGTGGGGATTGTGTTCTGAGAACCTGCTTTTCTGGAAACGGACGGCTAGGCCTGTGGCTTGAGTTGGGAAGAGTCCCTGGCATCTTGTGGCGTCCTCTCACTCAGGGTCACGGCTCAGACTGGTGGGAAAGCAGGTGTGTCTCATCCAGGCTGCTCAGCTCCATGAGCTGTTGGATGCCACGCCGGCAGCTCCCTGCTTCCCTCTGAGCTCACCTGGGCGGGGTGCCCTCTGCGCCTGGTGCTGGAGAGGAATGATGATCTCCATTCATCCCCCGTGCATCCCCTGGAAGCCTTCCCTGTCCAGTGCCTGCTCTCAGGTCACTCCCAGTTGGCAGAGGGTGGGGGCATGTCTCTGTGTCCGCAGCACTGCAGGTGTGCGGCTGGAGACGTTGTCAAGCAGGTGGCATCATAGCCTCAGGGGCCAGAGCCGAGCATCTACCTTTGTGGTGAAGCTGGGCTTGGACCTGGTGTTGGGAGGACCGTCAGGGGCTTCCGGATCTGGGTTCCCGAACAGACGGCTCTCATCCTTCTCCCGTCCCCCCATCACTTACCACCCTTTCCTGAGAAGCATCCTGATTCCTAGGTGAAGATGCAGCCTCTAATACAAGCTGACAATTCAGAAAAGCATCCAGGCTCCACTGATGTTGGGGGTGGGGCTGAGGGCACCCCCGCTGTCTGCCCAGCTCCCAATCCGAGACAGCTGTACCAGCCCCTCAAGATGTGTCTGAAGAATGAGAGAAAGATGCATTGGTGAAAAATCTGGCAGCTGTTGGGTGCTTGTGAGATAAAAACCATACTTTTTTTTTTTGTAACTGTCTTGTTAAGATACACTTCATATACCATAAAATTCACTCTTTTAAAGCTCATAATTCCAGAGTTCTTAGCTGTACACAACATCTTAAATCAACTATACGTCAATAAGAGAAATTTTGAAGAGGTATAGTTAGGAAGTTTGCGATCGACATGTACAGACTGCTGTGTTTAAAATTGATAACAAGCACCTACTGTGTAGTACGGGGAACTCGATTCAATGTTATGTGGCAGCCTGGATGGGAGGGGAGTTTGGGGGAGAATGGATACATTTATGTGTATGGCTGAGTCCCTTTGCTGTCCACCTGAAATTATCAAACATTGTTAATTGGCTATACTCCAATACAAAATAAAAAGTTAAAAAAATAGTCAAAAAAATCCAAGAAAAAATAAAGATAAATAAAAAATTTTAAAAATACTTTTTAGATTATTCATAGAGTTGTACAACCATCAGCAACATTTATTTTTATAACGTTTCCATCGGCCCCAAAAGGAACCCCACATCCATGAGTAGAAAGCCCCTCTACCAGCGATCACTGCTCTACTTTCTATGAAGACACTCTGGTGTGTATCTAGGTGCAGAAATTCCTAGATAAGAGGTCAGATATTGATAACCCTTAGGTTAGGCTTTCACTGTGTTTTGAAACCCAGGAAACCGGAAATAAAAACTCTATCCCTGACTCTGTTGGGAGTCTGGCTCTCTGGATCCTGATTCTCCTGTGGGAACAGCCAGCCCCAGAGGAGGAGCAGGTGCCTGCCCTTCAGGGTGGCCTCCTCTTAGCCACAAGCCTCACTGATCTCTATTGCTCTCGTCTTCTCCCAGCATGACCTTGTAGGCATGCAAAGTGGGAGTCCTTGCTCGAGTCCTTTGCCTCGCCCAGGGGATACCATGTAGTGAGGTAATTCCTTATCTGTCCACTCCAGACCGCATTCTACTCTGTAGCTCGCTGTCCACAGTTGGGGCCCCCTTCAGAATGCTCTGATTCTTGCCAGGCTTAAAATCTCTTTTCCCAAGGTGGAGTCTGTGCAGAAGTTGAAGGAACCACTCTCCACTTCCATCTCTATACCTGGATATGCTACCTCTTGCCAGAATTGGTGGGCACAGGGGTCTTGCCAGGGTTGATGGGCACAGGGGTCTGGGCAGGGGGGAGCCTCTGTCCTGCCCGCCTCCCCTCATGTGACACTTCTACACCGAGTCAAGCCACGTGCAGACGGAGCCCGCTCAGCGTCTCACGCTTTTTAACCCGCTGTGATGAAAGCTGCGGCAATTATATTTTAATTGAGATGCACGCTGCTTCAGCGGACACAGGACAGCTACCGCTACTGCTAATTAATTTTCTTCCGAAATGACAGCGTTTAATAATTACGCTCTGGGATGCTCATGGTACAGATGTAGTTTACCTCTCTGGGTGCTATTCAGGGCTCCTATCCAGAGATGCTTGGGGGCACTCTCCTGTGTCTTGTGATGCGTGTGGCTTCAGACGTGAGCAGACAGTCGTGCCCCCACAGGTGGGCAGTTCCTGTTCCTCGGGGCCTGGGGGAACTTGCCCCCCGCCCCCTCAGCACACAGGCCAGGGCCTCTCACTGGCCTCCAGTCCTCTGAGGCAGGAGGACTGAATGATGGAGAGTCTGGGGTCTGGAACGGCCCAGGTGTAGACTGGGGTTTTAAGCGTGAGCTTGGACGAGTTGCCCTTAGCCGTCTCACCGATAAATGGAGAAGCACTGTTTCTCTCTGGGGTGACGAGGAGGCCGCACAGAGCCCTTGTGTGCCACTGGCAGACGGCGTGGGCCCTGTGGGCACTGTGGGCACAGGAATGGCTGGGGCTGAGACAGACCCTGTGGCCGCGGAATAGCCGCCTTGACCCTTCCCCTGGCCCCCGTCACTCTGTCCCCAGGCGCGTGGCTCCTGGGCCTTTTTAAGTGTCAGGTACAAATGCCTGTTCTTGGCTCCGCCCTGCCTGGGGGCTAGGACTGTCCCGTTAGTGACACAGGGCTCCTGTAAGCCCTCTGAGATGGGACTGGACCAGATGCTGGTTTTCGTAGCCGTGGCAGCTCCTGAAGCCAGGCCAGCGGCAGCAGGTGCCAGGCAGGCGGGGGGTGGCATGATGGGGGGAGGGCAAGTGCCTGCTGGGCGCCTGTCTTGACACACATGGACACATTTAATGCTTTCAGTGTGGAGTGGTTTGTGCTATGCCCAATTTCCAGATGGAGGAAACTGAGGCTCAGAGAGCTGGGATTATGCAGCTCACGAGTGAATCCAGTTCTCTCTGACTCTACACCTGACTCCTTCTGCTCTGTTGCCTGTTAATGGGCGGCCTGGGGGGCAGTGGGGAGATCTGCAGCCTCTGGCCCTGGGAGGGACTGGCTGAGGTCAGGTAGGACAGACAGGTGTTAAGAAGGTGAGATCAGTGTGTGTGTGTGTTGGGGGTGGTCAGTGTTTCTAGAATTCAGGACTCTGGTCCAGGACAGTCTCTGGCAGTGGGTCATGGAGATGCAGGTGAAGCTGGGGCCCCACTCCCAGGAAACACCCCGAGGTCACCTGCCCACCTTGTGCCCTTGTTGGGGGGCTCTCCCACCTGCTTCCCCAGGCCCCCGCTCTGCCGGGGTGATTGCGTGGCTCTGCACCTCTTCCTGGTATGGGGGGCTCCTGGAGAGCCTGGGGGCTCCTCTGAGATGAGCTGGGTGGTGGGAGGCCTGTGGGGTGGGCGGCCGGGGACCCTGAGGCAGGTCAGAGTGGGCTCCAGGTCTCACCCTTCCATCCCCTTGACTCCCCTCCAGTCCTGAGCCCTGGATGTGCTGTGAGGGGAGGGCTGCCGCTGGGAAGGGGAGGTGAGTTCTGGGCCGGCCCTGCGCTGCACTGTCTTCCCCTCTCTGGACTTGAGGTCCTCACCTGAAAGGTGACGGTTTGGTGAGAGACCCCCCTTCAGCTGGAAGTGTTAGGCGGTGGACTGGGAGTGTGGTGTTGGAGGCAGAGGAGTTGAGGGGCCAGATGGAGTTGTGATGGACTGCATTCTGGAGCGGGGGAGAGCCCCTGCCATTCTTCCTTCAGCCGCCCGAAGGAGACCTCTTCCGTGAGCCCGCCGGCCAAGAGTCATGCGAGGAAGGGTTCGGAAGTGACCAAGAGCCAGCCCTGGTCCCTGGGTGCTGTTCTGGGAAGGTTGGTCCCAGGTGTGTCTGGGAGGCCTGGCCACTGCTGCCGGCTTCCCAGGGAAGGCTGACCAGGGTGCGGAGAGCCTGGGACCGCCTGCTCCCCCAGCCAGGATTCGTGGCTGGAATATGTGGCTGTTTCCCCCCGAGTCCCCAGCAGACCCCTGGGCCTGCTCTCCTGCTCCAGACCTTCGTGCAGTGGGTAGGAGAGTGGGGTCTGATCGGGAGCAGCCCAGTGAGTCTTGCATGGCAGCTGGCTCCTATGGATGGAGGGTGGGATGCAAGGGGCCTGGCCAAGACCCCAGACTCACTGCTGGGCTCCGATCCCCACCACCCCATCCAGCAGAGAGCAGGAAGCTGTGAGGTCCAGAGGAAATGGCAGGGTATAGGGCTGCAGTGGTGAATGGCTGGGTGTGGGGCGCATGCAGGCATCTTGGCAGAAGGATCAGTGGGCGTGGGAGGGCAGGGTGCTCTGGGGCCAGCCTGTGTGTCGTGGGCTAGGGATCTTAGGGGGCTGCACCAGGAGCCCTGACCACGTAGGGTCCCCTCTGCCCCCAGCCAGGACATCTCCGGCCAGGAAACCCCTGCTTTCACAGCTGTGAAGCCTCTTTCTTAGAGGGACACCACCTCCATGCCACCACCTCCCCAGCAGTAAGCAGAAGCAGGGCTGGCAGAGACTGTCTGGGGCCCCATACTGGGGGCAGCTCTGTCTGGAGTGTGTGTGTTTAGGTGTGAATGGGCATGTGACTGCGGGTCTGTGTGCAAGTGTGCCTAAGTGTGACAGCACGAACCAGTGTGTGTGAATGGGTGCGTGACTTTGTGAGTGTGTGTGCCTAAGGGTCGTGTGAGTGAACAGGTATAAGCTTGTATGAGAGCTGATGGGGGGGTGGTTGATGAGTCTGTGTGTGTGAGTGTGTGAGAAGGTGGGTGCTGGAGGGGGTGAGGGCGGGGGAGGAGGTCCCGTGTCCCCGACTCCGTGCTCGGGGCTCTGGCTCTGTCTCAGCTGTGGGGCTACAGCTGTATCTCCCGGGGCAGAGGGTGGAGGCAAGTGGGGGACCCGCAGGCACCCCCAGCTCCCGTGGATCTGAAGGCCCTTCCCCTGCACAGCCTGGGAGGAGTAGGCCAGGAGGGCAAGGTGGCAGCTGGAAGTAAAACTTGGGGATCTCAGCAGCCATTTCTTTCAAGTGGGCTCCCTGTTTGCAAGATGGGAGTGAGGGCACCTGAGCTGCAGTTTAGAGCCCCTGAGCCCAGTACAGGCCAGGTGGAGATCGCGGATTCTCGGGTGCAGAAGCTGGTGGGGAGTCCGGGGGCAGACATGGACACCTGGCTGACCCGTCAGCATCGCAGCCTCCGGAACCATCCTGACCCGGTCCTCAGAGCCGGGGGCTGCCCTGGCCTCCTCCCTCTCCTGATCTCCTCCCCATCCTGGCCTCGCCCCCTCACCTGTTATCCAGTGCTTATTTCTTTGGCAGCCCCCCTCCCCCCGGCTTCCTGGCTCCTTTTTCCTTGCCCGGGCCCCACCCCCCCCCCCCTGTGACTCAAGCTGCCCCCCCCACCCCCGTCCGTCATGACGCAGTCTTAGCAGCTCACACCGCCGCCCCCGCAGCCAGAGAAAACAATTAGGGGAGTGAAGTGGGTTCCCTGCCAGGTTCCCAGGGCAGGTGACGTCTGTGGGGGTGGGGCTGAGCCCTGGTCTCCATGGCCTGTTTTAGGAGGGTGATCACCGGGTGCCGACTGGAGAACTGCTGGGCTGGCGCTCTGCCTGGTTCCGGGAGTCTGGGAGACTCAGGTTGTACATGTGGCTGGTGGGGCGAGATCAGCGGTCAGGCTGCCTCTGGACCCCCTCCCTGTGTTTAGAGGGTGTGCAGCAGGCTGGATGTCCTGAGCAGCGGCCTTCTACCGTGGTCAGGGCTCCTGGTGCAGCCCCCTAAGATCCCTGGGCCGGGTGAGATGCCAGAGACCTGGCACCCTCTCCGCACAAACCTTCGGCCTCCTGTCTGCTTGTCCTGCTCGTGGGGGCTGCCACAGGGAAGACGGGGCAGGGTTGGAAATACTAGAGGTGTTGTAAGGTCTGCTCTGGGTTATGTCAGCAGAGGTGTGGGCTGAACCAGAGGAGGGCAAGGCTCTGGGTCCAGCCTGCCCTTGGTTTGGGCACCAGGGCTGCCAGCCTTGCCAGAGTGACGGATGGTGGATGCTTCAGGGGAAAAAAGATGCTAGAGAATCTTTATTAAGAAGCTCTCTGCCCTGGGGTGACTGTCCCACGAGCCAGGATCTCAGGGCAGTGCGAGGCGCAGGGGAGGGAATCGGCACCCGCTTTCCGCACATCCCTGCCCCGCCCCATGTGAAATCACTCTCGTGTGTCAGTGCAAGGGCACATGTGCCGCTGGCTGTGTGTAGTTCTGATGGCCAGCAGCCAGAGAGATACATCTCCAGCCTGTGAAGTCAGTACGATTGTCCCTCTATGTTGCAGACCAGGAGCCATGTCCTGGGAAAGGCCAGTTGACCCCGTGGCCTCCCAAGACAGGCTGTGACCCAGGAAATCCTGCTGGCCCCTGGCCTGGCCTGGGCTGTGTGGGAGACCCCAGCCAGGGCTGAGCCCGGGGGCTGGGGCCTCCTGCAGCCTGAGCCTGGCTCATTAGGCTCCCTTGGGCGTCCTTGAGTACCGAGCCTGGAGCAGGTTGGGGCCTCGGGGGAGAAAGTTACAGAGTCCATACTGGACTCCAGGAAGGAATCAGGATGGCCCAGCTTGGAACATGCACCCCGGGGGGACCTGGAGCTGTTGCCTGGAGGGTCCAGGCCCAACGTGCCTTCCACCCTCCCCACTCGGCAAGAGAATTTAGACTCTCATGGCTCAATAGTAGTTATGGTTGGCATCTACTGAGGGCTTTCTCTGTGCCGAGGGCGCCGTGTTATCTAGCCCACTGTGTACAGAGACGTTAACCCGCTCACCAAGGACACACAGCGAAAGAGCGGCCGGGCTGGGGTGTGAGCCTGAGGGCCGGCTGGCCCTGCCTCCCCAGACTCAGCCCCGCGGCCTCTCTCCTCCTCCCCAGGCCTGGCAGGGTGCCGGTCAGTGCTGTCTGGGGTCAGCGTGTGTTTGAGTATGTCTTTGTGCGTGTGTTTGTGGCAAGGCTGTGATTGAGTTTAGGCAAATGGGGAAAGAAAACAACACGCGCATCCTTGCTCGGCTTCGTAGACATCACTGCATGGGGAAGGAATGTGGGTTCAGCAGAACATTTTTTTCTCTGTAGTACGTAAATACCTTGGGATTTGTCAGCTCTCAGAAAGGCATCTATTACTCAGGTCTTACCTAGCAGTCGTCGCCGAAAGGGAAGCCTGGTGAGGACACACACACACACACACTCACTCACTCACACACTAGTGTACACACACACACACCCTTTAGCAGCCGGAAAGCAGATGCTTCTAGGATTCGCATGAGGCAGGCGTGTTGAGACCGAGGTCTAATTGCTGGGCTGCGCCTGGGAGGCTGGAAGCCACCAGCCTCGTGTCATCTTCCGTTCCTTTCTGATAAGCAGACGGCCATCTCTATGGCCACGCAGGGCCCTGGTGGGCTGTCCTGTTGCTGGATGGGTGAAAAAGGAAGGAAGGAAGGGTGGGAGGAGAGGGGAGAAAAGAGAAAAAAAAGGAAAGGAGTGAAGGGAAGAGTAAGAGAGATAAGGGAGAGGGATGAAGAGAGACAGACCACAGCTCTAAGCAGGATCTGCGGAATCTCTCCAGGGACAGGGGGGTGGGAGGGTGGGGCGGTGGCTGTCACTCACTCCACCTCCCCAGCAGGCCACCTGGGATCCTGGGGGGATGATGATCCTGGAGACCTCAGTTTCCTAGGAATAGATGGCGTCACTGGCTGCTACAGATAGGAAACCTCGGCTCAGAGAGGTGACGACTCCTGCCAAGGTCTCCCGGCTGGTAAGTTGCCGTGCTGGCCTGGGAATCTCCTCTGACTGGCCCTGGCCAAGCTGCCCACTTCCTCTAGGAGGACGCTGTTCCCTGGTTCAGGTCCCCGTTGCCCACTCTGACGGTCCCATGCTCTGGGCAGGATAACCTGCTCCTTCCTTCACCAGGAGTGATCATGTCAGCAGTGCTTGCTGGTGGGCCTGCCCCCTCGTCCACCCTCACAGCTGGATTCCTCCTCGGGAGCTCAGAAACTGCAGGGTGAGGCGCTCAGCCCAGTAGAGGTGAAGAGTAGGGGCTTGTGGGGGGACCAGAGGCCATCTAGAATATGCCATTGGTTTGCCAGGTGTCAAGGAGCCTTGGTTTTTAGAATGCAAAGCTTCACAGTATAAACAGATGTTGATCCTAGCTCCCTCTTGCTCAGAGACTTCAACGGCCCCCAGTTCCTCCTGTATCAAGCAAGGCTCCGGCCCCCTCCCTCAGTGCTGTCCCGTCCCTGGCTGTCCCCTGCCTCCTGCGTTCTCAGATCCTGTCTCACCTTTCCTACCTGCTGGGGGTGTAGGCCTTGCCGTGAGGCCCCAAGGGCAGGCTCCAGGGCTGGTAGGCTTCAGGGATCCATTTCTGTCCCCAGGGCCCAGCCCACAGACCCCAAAATGTGCTGCCTCTCCCCTGGCACTTCCCCAGCACTCTGGGAGCTGCGCCCGAGGGGCCAGGCATCTGGCTCCCATGGCAGCTCATCTCTTGGCCCCTCCAATAGCCTATGCTGCGTTTAGCTTGTCTCCGCACAACTGCCCTGCTCAAGTGTTTCTTCCCCTTGCTTGGGACCTTGGTTCCAGCTTGTGACTCCGAGCCTGAGGAGGCCTGAAGGATGCACGCCCAAGTTGGAGATGTGGAAACTGAGGCCCAGACAGGGATGTCAGTTCTGCGAGTGGTCGTGGCAGAGAGGTTCCGGGGCTCGGTTCCCATCTCCCAGTGAAGCGGGGTGTTCGGCTCTGGGGAGGGTTTTCTGACGTGTTTCTGAGCAGTGTCTCAGGCCCCCTGCACCCACTGTCTGCTGCCTGCAGCGGGGCCTCCTTGCCTGCAGTCGGCTCATCCCCCACTCCGAAGCTCGCACGTGTCTTCAGTGAGTCCCCCACACGTCTCTTTACTCCCCATGGTCTCTTGGCAGAAAGCCCTTTGCCACGTTTCCTCATCCGGAACACTAGCTGTGTCCACTCCTGGGGCTGACGGCAGGGTGGAATGGGAGATTGGAAGCCAGGTAGTTGTTGGGGTCTCTGAGCTTGAGTTTACTCATCTCTAAAGTGTGGATCAGAATAGTACCTTCCTCATGGGAGTCAAGATGCACACTGGCGCCACATAAGGGCTCTTATGTGGGAAGGCGTTCGGTAGCTATGAATCCCCCAACCCAGCTTTCATCTGGATATCTCAAAGGTGTGGCCATTTCAACCAAGACTCTTGGAACTGAAAAACAGGACCCACACAGGTAGCCTTTTCACGGTGGAATTTCAGACTCTGGGGGTGGCGTGGGTCCTGGGGAGTTAAGGAAAGGGGACGTTTGTCGGAAGCAGCGGTCGTGTCTGCACTGGGCGTCCTGAATTGGAGGCGTGCTGTCACTTCTGGCCTGGACATTGATCTTCACTGTTAAGAACCTGCCAGAAAGGGGCTGACGGCACCCAGTTGCAATGGATGGAAGGATGCTTGACTGTTGGGGGAGATGGGTGGAAGGATGCTTCGCTGCTGGGGGCACAAAACCAGTTTCATTGTTGGGGGCTCTCCTTCTACCCTTAATGATTCTTTGTTCCATGAGGAGTGGGAATGCAGACCCCTGCTTGGGGTCCCCTCATCAAGTTTGAGAGGTGTTGTACAGCACATCCAGTCCCCTTGAGGAAGAAAGAAGGTGTTTTTCTATAATATTAGCTCCTGCCTGCTCTTCCCCCCAAAGCATCACCACTTGGCCTTTTCTGGACCTCCTGCATTCTTTCTGGGCCCTTCCTCGCCGGCACTCTGCGGCCATTCTCTCTCCTGGTAAGGAAAGGAGGCGGGGGTCCGGATGGCCCACCTCCACCCTCAGAGGCTCTCAGCACAGACTTGCCTGACCTGGCCACAATCCAGTACTTGTGGGGCCTCGGTCATGGGCAGGGATGGTTCAGTGGCATGGGCCAGGGTTCTCTGGGCCACAGGAAAAGCAAAGCAGCTGGCACAATTTTCAGCTTTTGAACATTTCCTTTGGGGATGACTGGAGTGGGCCCTCAGTAGGAAGGGAGATGTAGGGGGAGACAGGTTTTGAAGATGCTTTTTACAATATTTCTGATAAATCAGTTTGAGGTTGCTCAAGATTTGGGGCCGGCCTGGAGGTTTCCAGCCCAGTTTCCTGGCTTCTGAAGGTGAGGGGCCCCCCTTAGGACGGAGAGCCAGACACTCTGGTGGACACTGGACTCCGTGGGGGCTGTGGATGGAAAGCAGGCAGACCCCCTTGGCTGCGTCTCCCCTGCCCGGCTTCTGTCTGTCCTGGTTTCTCCTCTGTGAAGAGGGAGGTAGTGTTGCTTCAGTGTGAAATGTAGGGAGGGAGACTTGCCCTGGTGACCCTGGAGGGAGAGTCCTCTCTGCGGGCAGAGGAGCTGGGGGGGCGGGCCATCCTCCTCCACTTGCCCTGCCCCGGGATGCTGGACGCAGCATCCCCCATTCTGAGGCCCAGGAGGCCCCCCTAAAAACTGGTCAAGGACACAGAATTGTTCCTACACCCCTGTGCTTCGTAGTTAGAAGGAAGACCAGGTTTGTAGTTTCTGCTGGTATTTTCTCTATTTTCATTAATGAATGACACTTTAATGGAAAAAGCAGTATGACTTTTACATTAAGGAACATTGCCAAAACCCAACATGACCCCACATGCCATCATCCTAACAAGAGTTTTTTCCCTATATATTGTTTCCAGTTTATTCTCGAGTTGCAGTTATGGGATGCATTCAAGTTTGCTTTATTTTCACCTCCCATATGACCTCAAACATTTCTGTATTTCTGTCTTTGTAACCGTGACCTAACGTAGCTGCAATACTGTTCCACTGTGTTGCTAAAATACAATATATTAAGAACAGTCTCCCTCCTGTTAGCATGGAGGTGGCTGCCAGGGTTTTGCAAGCATGGCTGCAGGAACACGTTGCACGTGCTCTGGTCTGCGGCAGCATCAGGGAGGCAGGCCAGAGGCTTAGCAGATGCTTTCCTGCAGGTGGTATGCTTTCAGTAGTTGTTGGGCTGGCTGGCGTTCTGCTGCCTGGTATATCCTAAAGCCACACACCACCCAACAGGTGCCTTCTTCGTGGGAGGTGCTGGCTAGAGGTTTCATAGACAGGAAATCACGGTCATTTACAACAGCCCTGGAATATCACATTTTTAGCTTCATTCTCCATCAAGAGATTCTGAAGTAAGGAAGCGCTGAGTCACTTGCCTGTGTGCGAGTCGCTCAGTTGTGTCCGACTCTTTGTCACCCCAGGGACTGTACAGTCCATGGAATTCTCCAGGCCAGAATACTGGAGTGGGTAGCCTTTCCCTTCTCCAGGGGATCTGCCCAACCCAGGGATCGAACCCAGGTCTCCCGCACTGCAGGCCGATTCTTTACCGGCTGAGCCACAAGGGAGGTTCCAGCAAAAAGCTGACTCTGACTTTGGGTCCAGTATTCATTTCACTGCCTCTCCTTCTGGCATAAGGTAGGGAGCTCCCCACCCCTGGGGGTGAGGTCATCAGAAGAGGTTGGGTGATGAAGTGTCTCAAGTACTCTAGATCAGAGTTTCTCAATCTTGGCAGGGTAATTCTCTTTTGTGGGGAGCTGTTCTGACCATTATAGGATGTTTAGCAACATCTCTGCCTCTCTACCCAATATGAAAATAATTAAAAAATGTCTCTGGATAGTGCCAGCCCATTCCCTGGGAGTCAGATTTGCCCCCAGTGTCTCACCTGCTGGAGAGGATCCCTGAACTGTACAGGAGGTTGGTCATGGGCCTCTAGGGCCTCCGGGGGGCTCTGTGCCTGGGAGGGCCCCTTGATGGACTCTGTCCCCATCGGTGGGTGGTTGATTGGAGGGAATGAGTGTGGTGCCATCATGGAAGGAGTCTTGGGACCCGAGTTCAGGAAGGGCCTTTTCCACACGTGGCCCCAAAGCCCAGATGTAAAGCCTTACAATCTTGTCATGTGCCCTGGGGTGCGAACCCCGCTGCCCGTAGGGACGATGGGTGACAGACAGTCCTGTGACCAGGGGGAACCCAACTCTCTAGCTTCTCTGTGGCTTCTGGCCAGTTTGGAGGACTTGCCTCATTTGAGGAAGCCCTGCACGTCAGCTTGGTCTCTCACATGGGCTGAGACATCCCGGGGCATCTTCCCAGTGGCAGTCCTGTCCAGGAGTCCAGAGCCTCTCGACTCAACACATCAGGTCTGGGTGGCGGGGCCGGCAGGGAGACTGTGATTTGCAGGGCTGAGTGTAAACTTGGGCTTTAAAGAGCTCTCTCATTTCCTCTCCGGAAGCCTTCAAAAGGCCTGGAAACAAAAGGGGCTGGATTGAGTGTGCCTTGGAGAGCTTCATCGAAAGTGGGCAAGAACAAGCAGCATGCACTCCAGAGCCACTTCATTCTGCACGTGGTGTTGCACCAAGGAACGCTGAAGTGGGGGGCAAGCGGAGAGGCGCGCGCCTTATCAGGAGGGTGTGGGCCGGCGGTTAGAGTCAAGGGCGAGAATCCCCCAGATTCTCCCCTGACTCCCCTCCTGCCTCCTGCCTCCAGCTCTCTCCAGTCCCGCAGCCTTCTGCTTGGAGACATTCACTTTTTATGTGACAGCCGCTTAAGGACTGACCTTATTCCAGGGCACTTTGCATTTAAATAGACTGTTCTTGAAAATGAAAAGGCTTCAAAGAAGTGACTCTCTAATGGTAGAATTTCAGGTAGTGAGTAGAGGCGGAATTTTTTTTTCTTTTCTTTTTTCAAGTCAGAGAAGTGACTGGTAGAATTTCAGGTAATGAATTCTATCTGGCACCTTCTAGGCTGCATCTTTCTGTCAGGGCCTCAGGGTCAGTTAAATAACTGTTAACAGCCGTTGACTGTGTGGCAAGCACTAGTTAGGGAACGGTTTAGGAGATAGCTGATTTAGGAATGCTGGGTTTATTACTCTGGTGGCTCCCACCCATTGCACATTTGTAGGACACAGAGTGTGTGACCGGCAGAGTGTCAGGGTCTGGGAGCAAATGTCAAAAAGCTGAACCACTGAGAGAGATGGTTAAGCAGAGAGCTTGAAGTGTCTCCTGAGCAGTGTTGATGTGGGAACCCTGGAAGCCCTCCTGGGGGAGGTGGCGCTGGCCTTAACATTCAAGGTTTAAATAGGAGCTCGTTGAGCAGGGATGGGGAGAGCATGAGCACAGACACTGATAGGTGGTGTCTGTGGCTTGCAGACTTCTGGAAATATCCCCTGTGAAGGGTGAGGTCTGAGTTGGCGGGAACAAGACTGTAGACATCTTTCCACAGGCTGTGGGAGCCACCAGTGGTTAATGCTCACCCTCTGCTGCACACGGACGGCTTCAGGGCTCTGAGGCCCAGACTCACTGCGTCCCGCTCACTGTCCAGACATTGCCCTCCATCGACCTTAGCACACCTTTCTGGACCTCACC
Source organism: Hydropotes inermis (assembly GCA_020226075.1). NCBI lineage: Eukaryota > Metazoa > Chordata > Mammalia > Artiodactyla > Cervidae > Hydropotes > Hydropotes inermis. The sequence continues at coordinate 6,240,441 of CM035281.1, read as the reverse complement.
TGTCCTCCTTTGGAAGATGCTTATTCACCCCTTCCTCCAGGAAGCCCTCCCTGACCTCCTTCAGGCTAGCTCAGGCCCCTTATGGAGTCCTGGGACGTCCCTGGTCTCCCTGAGTGGGTGGGTCCTCAGGCTGCAGTCAGCCAATCTGGAGTCAGGTTCCCAGGCGTGGGGGAACCAGACACCGTTTGGGCTGTGATGTGCTGTGATGTGTGACGGGCCAGGGGGTGGGGATGGAAAGGGTGTGTGGGGACGTGAAGGCTCCAGGGTGTGCAGGCCCAGGAGAGGTGGGGACTAGCCGGGCAGGGTCCCAATCCCACCCAGGACAACCTAGCCGGCGCTGAAGGCAGGACACTCCTGTTGGCTTTAGCTGTCAGGGTGGTGTTGGTGGACTCTGGGGAGACCCGGTGGCTGAGCCTGGCAGAGGCACAGACAGAAGAGCTGAGTGCGGGCATGGCCTGGGCCGTAGGGGGAGGGCCGTGGCCGGGCAAGTTGGAGCAGGGTGCCGTGCAGGCCGAAGCGGGAGATGCTGGGCCACCCGCCCGCCCGGTTCTCCCTGGAGCCTTGCGCAGAGCAGCTGCCCCAGATCTGCAGCCAGCCCTCCCCACCCTGTCTTGCTCCCTACCCTGGGCCCAGCAGCAGCGTGGAAAGGGAGATCTCAGGTCTTTGGAGAGTGTTGGTGCTCAGTGTACCTTCGCTGGTTCATGGACACAGGGACCGTCTGTTTCCTCTTGTCTCGTCTCTGCTGCCCCCGGCCAGAATCCCTGTTTCTGCCCACGTGTGGCGTCATGTGACACTCCCGCGGGTCCTGCGTGCCCATCTCACTGGTGGGGCACTGAGGCCAGAGGTGGGCAGACACTTACCCAGAGTTGCACAGTGAGTCAGGGCACTCTTGGGACAGAGAGCGATGTGGTCAGCTGAGGTCAGTGGCTGGGGCGTGAACAAGTTGGTAAGGAGCTTGGGGATGGCTCTTTGACATCACTGGCAAGGAAGGGGCTCGCTCCTCTGTATGTGAGCTGCCTGGGTAGGGGCTGGACCGGGTGACCTCTGGACACCCTTCTTGGTGCTAGACTCTGGGATCAGAATGAGAAAACTGAAGCGGTTCAGAAAATGTGCTTTGGGCCTTGGAGGGGCTCCTTGCCTGGCTGCCTCGTGATGCCCAGGGTCCTCAGCAGGCCTAAAGCCAGAAATCAGACGAAGGTCCTCTCCTGCTACGGGCAAGTTTAATCTCTTCCTGTAGCCAACTCAGAATTGCCCCTGCCACACAGCTGGCAACCGGGGCGGCCCAGCCCTTCCCCAGGAAAGCCTTTGTGACTTGGGTCACTTGTGCTGAGATGTTTGCTGAGATGTGTGGAGAGATCTGTTCTGGGTCTGCAGCCACCCCACACCCGCCCTCCCGGACCTGGGGGAATGTTCCTCTAGAGGCTGTAGTTTGGTTCCGATTAGAAGGGTGTGGGATGGCCATTTGCCCCAGGCCTCTAACGTGAAAATGCTAGTCTGTGGCCTACAGTTCCACTGGGAGCAAAGAGCACCTTCGGATGGGTAATGGTTCAAAAAGCACCTTTTAATCAACAAATACTCCCAGGTTTTTGTCTTGGAAATGGTGTGCGCTTACAGCATAGGAGGTGAGCGTGCAGACTGTACGTGGCAAATCTTCATATGCTTCACTCTCCTGAGCAGGGGTGGAACCCCTGCATTGGGAACATGGAGTCTTAGCCACTGGACCACCAGGGAAGTCCCTGGAGACTTTTCTCCACAGCCCAGCTGGCAAGCACTGCCATCAGAAGTTGGTGACAACCCCTTCTCCTAACCTCAGGGCCAGCCTGAGCTCCAACCCGCCCCACGCCCAGTGCTGCTGGGACCCCAGGAGCCCCCAACCTTGTGGGAAGGCTGAAGGGAGGCTGGGTGGGAGGAGAGCTGGCTCCTTGCAGGCGTAGGAGCCGGAGAGCCGGTCATCAAGCAGGGACTCGACCTTTGTCTGGACCTTTGTCTGGGGCAGGCATCGCAGGCATAAAGGGGGCGGTCATACGACAGGACTCAGAATACAGTGGCCCGGGAGCATGCCCCTGGGGACAGGAGGCAAGACCGGCCTGGTGAGGGTTGGCCAGGTGGGCTCTGGGGAAATAGCACTGCAGGCAGAGCCGGAAGTGTGTGAAATGGGCGACTGGGGGCGGAACTGGGGGGCAGCGAGGCTGGAGGGGCAGATGGGGACAGGTCCCAGCGTGGCCTGGGGGCCGTGAAGGGATTCGGACCTTGTTCTGTGGTTCTTTTCCCCACCTCAGAGCTTCCCTCGGGCGTTTTCTCCCCTCACTGGGCCTCTGTCCTTGGGTCTCCCCCGCCCGGGCTTCGGACGAAGGGGGCCTCGTGCCAACGGTGCTGGGGTGCCCTCCGCCACCCGGAGCCTTGCAGGCAGAGGCCTTCCCCCTGCCGGCAGCCTGCCCGGGGCTGTCTGTTTCCCCTCCTCTGGGCAGAGGCGAAGCTTGTTTTTCCTCCCTGCTTAGGAATCGCGCCTCAGAAACGCACAATGCAGCTGTTAAAATATCTGGGTCTGTCCGGGCGGGCGCACAGCGGGCTCCTTGTTCCCCTCGCAGACAGCGGCCCCGCGGGGCTGAGCGGGGAGCCCGCCTGCGCCAGCCGCCTGCCAGTGGGGGTGTCGGGGCGAGACCTTGGCCCTCGGGGCTCTATGCTTTGGGACTTCCATAGGGGACAGACAGTGGCGTTTGGATAACACATTCTAGAAAGATGCCAAGCTGAGAATTTCCTCATTAGACCCCAGAAGTCCAGACACCTGCGGTGGATAGCGGAGGATGGAGAGGAAGGGGGTGCCGTGGGCCGTGGGGTCCAGGCTCAGAGGGGCCTCCTGCCACTGCTGGGACTGCCGGGGGCAGGTCTTCCTGTCCTGGTGGGCAGATGGGTGGGTGTCTGGCGGGGACTGCAGTGATGGTAACGCAGAGAGCATTTGAGTGGGGGGCCCCGTGTGTGCCAGGCCCTGTGCTCTTCATCCTTATCCCGATGAAGGGAAGGATGTCCTGAGGGAAGCGCCATTCTCATCCCCATCTTACAGATGAGGAGACTGAGGCTTCAGGAGGAGGTGGTTCTTATCCACAGCTCTAGATAGATCCGGGATGCAAGCATGGACCTCTTTTCTCCAGTCTGCCCCCTATGTCCCCTCTGAAGGTGCTGGCTGCTGACATGTGCAGGGGGCGTTGTCAGTTTCAGGAGCAGCCCGGAGCCCCAGCCCTCCTCAGAGCTCACCCACCTCCTTGTGCTGCTCCTGAGACTGACGCGGGTGAGCTCTGATGAGGGCTTGGGTGGGGTGTCAGGGCAGGCTTCCCCGGTTTCAGAGCATGGCTCCCCTGGGTAGAGCCAGGATGGGGAGAGAATGTTCTGGAAAGCAGTGGGATGCAGAGGTAAGGCGGATGGGGTGAGCCTGATGTACTCAGGGAAGGAGCCCAGGTGCAGGCGAGTGGAACTGCAAGGCTCTCTGAAGAGTGAGTCAGCAAAGAGTTCTCAGCTTCGCCCTCCCAGAAAGCAAAAGCCTCCCGCCCAGCCCCGGCCCCCGACGCCCTGCTCCCCGTGTCTGAGGTCGCCTGCTGGCTGCCACCGGAGGGGCCTGCGTTTCCTGCCGTCGGGCCCTTCCTGGCTGCCATTCTGCTTCAGAAAGTCAGTGTGTTGGGTTATAGTCTGCTTTCCTACATAGCAGCGAGCCCAGGGGCTGGACAAATGCGGGCGCTTTCATAGAAAAATACCTTCAAGGAGCAATAAAGAAGCAGGTGCCCCGCGAGGAGAGTGGCTTCTGCATAGTGCCCGTCCCTGGCCACAGGAGGACGGGGAAGGCTTTGCACACCCCCAGCCCCCAGGCCCCAGTTCTCAGGCCTCTGGTCTGAAGTTCCTGGCAGTGGTTGGGGTTGTGGCAGCCAGGCTGGCTGGCTGGTGCCGCAGAGGTGTGTCTGAGACCCAGCAGGCATGCCTCCTCACTGAACCTCAATCTCCCCCCATCCTGGCTTCCTTGGAGAAGGGTGCCCACCTGCAGAGGTTCACCTGCATGATTGAACTCGGGCCAAACCGCAGTGAGGACCCAGCGTTTGCAGTGCTGCTGCTGCAGGGCATACATGGCCACGCGGGGAAGGTTGACGGCCTTCTCAACCTCCCTGGAGTAAGGAGGATGCTCAGTGTTACAGGGGAGGCCTGGAGAGGGAAACCCACCTGCTCAGAGACACAGCAAACGTGGACTGCGCTAGCCCAAGCACAGACATGTCTCTCACCCTGGGAGAAGAAAATGCACATGTTTTAAAAGAAGAGTATTTTGTCCCTGGCCGTGAAGCCCATGCAGAGTGTGCCCAGTCTAGTGCTGCCCTGGGGAGCCCTCCCCTCGCTCCCTACCCCTCCCTCTCAGGATGGAGAAGCGATTGTCAGTTTGATCCACTGGGCAGGGGCTGAGCTGAAGTCTGTGTCTGTCTCCCTCATACCTCTGACTTATAAGGAACCAGGACATTCTTCGTTTCCCTGTGGCTTGGCCTTACACTGCGGTGCTCGTCGGGTGACCCTTGGATCTGGAGCGCCCTTTAGGATGTCCATTTTCCAGATGGCAGCACCGAGGTGATGGGAGATGAAAAGACTCAATCTTCCAGTCATGGCAGAGGTTGGACGAGTCCTCAGGAAGTCGGGGCCCTGAGAGGGAGAGCGTCTGCTACCATCTTCTCAGCTATAATGAGGTTATAATTATTATTACCTTTCACCTGCACTTTCCATTGCAGGAAATTTCATGTGTTTTATCTCATTTGATCATGAAATAGGTCTGTCATCAAGGCTGGGCGGTTATTATTATGTCTGTGTACCCAGGGTATATGTGTATGTGTTTGTGCATATCTCTGTACACACCCATGCACACGTGTGCCAGTGTGTGCACGTGGTGCGTGCATCTCCATGTAGCTGTGAGTGCACACGCGGACCACCTGTGTGAACGTGTGACTGTGGGGGGGGGTGTGTGTGTCCCTGCTCACGCATGTGACTCTGTGCCTGGTCAGGGTCGCTGCTGTAGATCATGTGTGGCCCATGTGTGTGGGACCCGGGCAGCATGCTGAGATCAGGCAGGAGGTGAGCACGCCAGGGCCCCAAGCTGGCCAGCATCGCTGGGAGGAGAGGTTTTATCCCTTCCCTGGAGACAGATTTCGCCCGAGGAAGGCGCTCTGATTCCTGCGACTCGCTCATTCAGGAGAGTTCAAAGCAGCCCAGTGGCAGGAGGGAGTCTGGGTTGCAGGGTTCAGAGTGATTCGTTCATTCTGGTCTGATAATTAATTTATTCTCAAGCCAGTCCTTTCACTCGAGTGCTTCATCTTTGCTGTGCTATGGCCTCCTCCTCAGAATAACGCTTCATAGTATAAAATGCATAGGATTGGAAGGGATAAACCAGGAGCTTGGGATTAACATACATACAGTAATATATATAAGACAGATAAACAGTGAGGGCCTACTGCATAGCCCAGGGAACCACACTCAGTATTTTGTGATAACCTATAAGGGAAAGGAATCTGGAAAAGAATATATATATAAATATGAAAGGTGAAAATGTTAGTTCTCAGTCATGTCTGATTCTTTGCGACCCCACCGATTGTTGCTGGCCAGACTCCCCCCGTCCATGGAATTTTCCAGGCGAGAATACTGGGGTGGGTTGCCATTCCCTTCTCCAGGGGATCTTCCCGACCCAGGGATCGAACCTGAGTCTCTTACGTGGCCTGCCTTGGCAGGTGGGTTTTTTACCGTTAGTGCCACCTGGGAGCCCAGCTGTGTGTGTATATGTATTTATATAAAACCGAACCACTTCGCTGGACACCTGAACCTAACACAGTGTTGTGAATCAGCTGTGTGCTGTGCTGGCCGCTCCGTCCTGGCCGACTCTTTGTGACCCCGTGGTTGGCGTGCAGCCCACTGGGCTCTGTCCATGGGGACCCTCCAGTCAAGAATACTGGCGTGGGTTGCCATGCCCTCCTCCAGGGGATGTTTACAACCCAAGGATCGAACCCAGGTTTCCACATGGCAGGTGGCTTCTTTACTCAGCCACCAGGGAAGCCCACATCAACTATACTTCAATTAAAAAGAAAGTGTTTAGGATTATGAAGGAGACCAATTTCACTGACTGCAGTGATCGTAGGGCAATAGGTGTGCGTCTTTGCGGGCACAGCTGGCAAGGTTGGTGGGGAGGTGTCTCGTGCCGACCCTGACCCTGAGCCAGCGCCGTGGTCAGATAGGTGATGCCCGTGATGTGAGCACATCTGTGGCTTGTGCCGTGGCAGCCTCACGGGCCCCGAGGCTTTTACCCACTTTCATGCCTGAGGGAGACACCGGGTTCCTGTTTCAGATTACTGAAGAGTAGCACTTCCTTCCCATCCAGGTTCTGCAGCCTTGCTTTAATGGGAACTTATCAATCATTTGGAAGCCGGAAGCGATCTTATGAGCACCCCGTGTAGTTTTTCCTAAACCTGCCTGTGTATCAGAAACACCTACGGAGCTTTTGTAAAAAGTTCAAGTACTTTGCCCCCCGCCCTCCGCCTGGACCTGTGGCATCAGAATGAGTGATGGCAGGAGAAGCCCCGGGGATGCTTTCCGAGGCTTCAGGTGCTGCCAGTGTCCCTGGGGCGGGTGGGGTGCCGAGGGCCTGGGAGGCAGGTGACCTGTGTGCGGCTCCAAGCAGAAAGGGGGCCCTTTGTGGCTCTGGGTCCAGCCCCTGCCCCCTCCCCCAGCAGAAGCCCAGGAGCGTGGCTTCCTGGGTAAAGCGGGGGTGTTGACTCTCTCTAACCTGGTGGGGGCTCAGCCCCCCTTCATCTGGATCCTGCTGTGGAGTAGGTGGGCTGTCCCCCAGCAGCCACAGGCTGCTGGCAGGGGCCTGGAGACCCGCGGCCCCTACCTGCTGTCCCCAGCTGGCCTCCTGGAGCCCAGGTGAGGCTGTTGACAGGCAGAGTCTGCCCCAGAGGAGCTTCGGGGAGTGAAAGTGGCTGCCTGGGACCCTGGGCGCCTGGTGTTTACCCAGAAATTGTGCTAATCCCGGTAATTCCTGTGATTTACACGCCTCTCGGCTCTGTCTGCTGCCTTCCTCTCCTGGAGGAGAGGGCGGGGGAGGGCCAGGGCTGGTCTGCAGAAGAGGAGGCTTGTGGCACAGAGGTCCCTGCAGGCCCCGCCCCAGTCAGGTCCCCACGGGAGCTTGTGGAACCCTAGGCATTCCCAGCCCACTGCCCTCTGGGGCATGGAAGTCTGCGTCAGTCCACTCCCACCCACTGTGTCCACCTGGTCCTGGGGCGGCCTCGCCCTGAGGCTTCGGGCAGCATTCCAGCCAGAGGAGCTGACCGTGGACCTGGGCCCTCTCCCTCTGATGATCTGGATGCTGGGATATTGGTGTGAGGCTCCGCTGTACCCCAAGACAACCCCCAGGCTTTCCCTCTTCTTTCCGGTCTCCTCAGGTCCCTCGACAGAAGTGGTCATAGCCCCTTCTTGACTGAGCCTCTTCATCTGCTGTGGCAGCCCCGACTCTGCAGTCCAAGGATTCTGAGTCGCCGGCCTCGGTTTCCTCACCTGCCTTTGGGGCTGCCTCCCAGAAGCCTGGGTGTGGTCACGTGGACTGACCCTGTGGCTGCCTTGAGTCCTGACCTGGTTTCTGGTCCCTCAAGCCCGCTCCCCTCCAGATGCTGGCCTGGTTCCCTGGGTCCACTTTGTCCCATCTTCAAGGAGCCGGAGCATGTGCTCAGCTGGACCTGGAGACCCAGGGGTGCGGGCCCTGCTCTGGCTTGGAGGAGGTCAGAGTTCAGTAGGGTGGGCTCATACATAGCAGATTGTGGCCAGGCTGTATGCGAGGGGTCAGAACCAGGGGAAGGAGCCTAGCCAGCTCCCAGCCTACGGCAATGTGAGTCACGGAGCTGTCCACAAAGAGTTGTGGAATAAAGAGTTAGGGGTGAACGTCTCCTCCTTCCCGCCATCAGCCTCAGTGGACGTACGCCCTGCAGGGCCATGACGTTGGCCGGCAGCCCTGGACAGAGCCTCAGCCTTGGCCTGTCTCTTGGCTGGTTGACCCCCTTCACCAGTCTTGCTGCCTGAGATGCAGCCCTAGGAAAGGGGCCATGTTGAATCCTCATGGGCTTCTGGCATAGGGCCCCTCACACTCAACAGGTCCTTTAATGCTTCCAGGGAATTCTGGGGCAAATCTCTTTGTACTGCAGGGTCCTCACTTGAGGAACAGTTTAACATGATGCTCCAGAATACAGCTTTGTGCCTGGCAGCCTGGATTCAAGGCCTGGTACAGCCGCTTTAAGCTGTGTGTCTTTGGACTAGTTACTCAGCCTCTCTTGAACATTGGTTTCTTCCTACATAAATTGTTGCAAGGATTAAGTGAACTCACTCTTGCAAAGAGCTTGGCACCTGGTAAATGCTTGTTCAAGGTGTGTTGTTCCAGCTATTATTTTGTCTTTACTTCTAAATTCAAGATGTGTTTAAGCTCACCTGAGCTTCTTGGGATGAAAACCCAGATTGTTCACAGAATCACTTGTGTTTCCAAGAGCTGTGATTTCCTGCCTCTGAGATGCACTTCTTTGCCAGGCATTCTTGAGAGGGAGTCCTTGGTGGCTCAGTTGGTGAAGAATCTGCCTGCAGTGCAGGAGATCTCGATCCCCTGGAGAAGGGCATGGCAACCCACTCCTGTATTCTTGCCTGGAGAATCCCATGGGCAGAGGAGCCTGGCGGGCTACAGTCCATGGGGTCAAACAGTCGGACGTGACTGAGCGACAAGCACTTTCACTTCCTGAGTGGTTGCTCTGTGCTAGCCTGAGTGGGGAGCTCTGGACCTGGTGGTGATGATGAATGCATTGTGGGGGTTATGGGGGTGCTGCAGGGGTGTGGAAACAGAGGTGACCGTCAGTGGGAAGGAGCTGGGGGCCTTCCCAGAGTAGGTGACGTGTGAGTGGCATCTTGAAGGAAGAATAGGAGTCTGTCATACAGAAAGGGTGATGGGTTTCTGGTGGGTGTGCCGGGGTTAATTAAGGTAAAGAGCAGGGTGGGATGAGGATACTGCAGGTAGACCCAGGGAGATTTTACCTGAATGCCAGGGGAGGATTGTGATCAGATTTGGTTTGGAGAAGGTGCCTGTGTTTAGGATAGAAGGTGCCCTGAAGGGGCATGGAGATGGGATGGAGCTGCTTGTGACCCACAAGGGAAGAACGCGGGGCAGAGAGGCCCCACTGGCGAGGTGCTTTGGGGGTGAAGTGACGTCCATCGCAGCTGATCAGATGTGGGAGGATGGTGGCCTGAAGTGCCCGCCAGAAGGCTGGGAGGGGTGGTTCCTGGGGCCAGGCTAAGGGGGCAGAGAAGGCGAAGCAAGCACGGCCCAGGGGGCGTTGGTGCCTCTCAGACAGCCAGCATCTTACAGCACAGATTATACAAATAGGCTTAAAGGATCAGCCCGTGATCCCGAAATCTCAAGGCCAGAGGAAACCCTGTAACTCACCAGAACCCTCAGGGAGATCTCTGTCTCTCATCTACCCAGGGTTTTCTGGACGGGTGTTTTCAAGACTGAAAGCAGACAGGCTGGCCTGTGAGATAAAGCCAGGCAGCTCAGAGCTGGGGCTGTCTGCCTAGCAGTTCAGCCGAGCTGTGACCGCCTCCTTGCCTCACGTCCAGCATTCTTTTGCACTCCCACTTTCTCCTTAGAAAAACATGAGAATATCGTGCAGACTTTAAAAGAGTGACATTCTAGGGCCTGTGGATGTAAGATTTGAGGCTCCCAGGGAGGGAGCTGACCACTGCCTTTTGCTTTCTGCCGCCCGTGACCTACAAGCCCTGCCCAGAACCTTCTCTTCCCGCCGGTGTGGAGACCTACCGCCTTCTTTCTGAAACAGCGGCCATGGGCCTCCTTGTCTCTCTCGCCCCGTTTTTTGCATCTTTTATGGCAAAACTTCCCGACTCGATGCCTGTGCCGCCATCTCTCCCGGAGCGTACCTGGGCCCTGGTCGCTACCTCGCAGCTCCGGGGCCTCATGGAATCTCTGATGGCGCTGACTGCTGCCGGCTGTTCCTTTCTGGGTTGGATTGCGGGCCCCAGCACTCCCCTGGAGGTTTTGCTTTCTCATCCTTTGCCCTCATCCATTCCTGCTCACTCTCCTTGGCTGGTTTGTCTTTTCCCTTCTGGTAATGGGGGAACGCCCTGCACTGTCTTGTTCTGGAAATTTCTCTGCCCTCTCTCTTGGAGGTCTTGCCCCGGGCCTGCCGTATTCCCCGTCTGTAACCTGCCTCTCCCTGAGATCTGCCTTCTTTGTAACAGTCTCTGCTCTTTTTTTTTTTTAACTGAAGTACAGTGGATTTACAGTGTTGTGTTAGTTTCCGGCGTACAGTGAAGTGGTTCAGTATTACACATGCATTCTTTTCATATTCTTTTCTGTTCTGGTTTATCACAGGATACTGAGTATAGTTCCTTGCGCTATATATAGCAGGACCTTCTTTCAGCCTTTGCATGTCTTAATAGGCGTCTCAGACTTCACATGGCCCAAACCCAGCACCTGCCCTGAATGTACTTCTCACCCCGCGCTACATCCAAGCAAGTGGCCCCATCGTGCGGTCACCCCAGTGCTCAGGCAAATATAGGAGCCGTCTTTGACCTCCCCCTGTTCTTTTAAGAAAATTGGCTTTCAAGTGTCTGTTCTGTAATAATTGAGGCACACACTGAATTAGCAGTATCTGTGTGTGCGGGGAAGCATCACTTGGTAGAATGCCTGCTTGTGCCCACTAGCCTGATGGAGATGGCGCACTCCCTGAGCCCTGAGTTCCCTGGGCTCCTCTCTTAACCCGTGACAGCTCCTCTTTCTCTCACACCCAAGTGAGGCCTGTGGGCTCTGTCTTCAGAGCCGCTGTCCCTTTAATCCAGGCCACCATGTATCTCTTCTGGGTCATTGCAGTCAGACCCCTTCCTCCCAGGTCTGCTCTCTATACACCTGTAGAGTGACCCGTTTATACCATGAGTCCTGTCACCTCCCCCTTCTGCTCGAAATACTCCAAGGGCCTGCACTCAGCTTCTCTCTGCTCCTTGAACAGACCAGCCTCCTCCCACCCAGGCCGGCGGCTCCTGCCCCGGCCTCCCTCAGACCCTCATGTGGCATCCCTTCCCTTCCTTGCTGAGGTGGGATGGTGGCTCTCCTGCCCTCCCATGCCGCTGTAGCCTGCCCCTCTGCTTTCCTTCCCACGACACCTCTCACCAAGGGGAATGAGGTGTACGTTTATCTCTCCCCCACCTTAGTTATCATGTCTCCCAAGTAGGATGTCAACTCTGTGGGTTGTGTTCTCGACACCAGGCCCAACACTTGATACACAGTAGGGCCTTGATAAGATACTGACTAAATGCATGAGAGTGAATAAATGATGAAAACTGTTGAATGAATGAATGAGCAAATGAATGAAAGAGTGAATGAACATGCATGTGAGTAAGTGAAAGGTGGATCTGGTGAGCAGCCAGGGAATCGGAGAATGAAGGCTTTTCTTTAAGGACCTCCCTGTCGTGGTCCTCGCATTGATTTTTCTTGTCCCGTGAGTCTGAGATGAGGGGCATTGCCTTCTGATTTCCTTTCTCAAGGTAGTTCTTGCTACTTGCCATGTGCGGGACTAGGAACTTGTTGCTTAGATTTGAAAAACCTTGGGGAACAGTGAAAATGCTTGGCTGCTGTCTGTGAGGTCGTTTGGAAGACCAGATGAATCTCAGAATGAAGAAGGCTCAAAATTAATTAAACCCTCCTTGGCAATGACCAGAGGAGGAAGCTGTTTGCTTTCGGAGCACGGGGCGGCGGCCGGGAGCCTGGGTTGGTGCTTCCCGGCTGGGTCTGGGGGACACGTTGGTGATTGCCTTTGTCTCCCCCTCCAGGGTTGCCACCCAGGACTATGTGCGGCTAGGATGGAGACGTCCGCCTCAGCCACGGCCACGGACAAGAAAGAAGTCAAAAGTGGGATCCTGGAGGGCCTCGCTTTCCCTGACCCCGGCAGGAAAGCCTCGGCTCTCGCGGCGGCCGCAGCAGCGGCCGCGGCTGCAGCAGCTGCCCAAGGAGGTACTTGCTGTTCAGCGCGCTTGGCGCGGGGGTGTGGGGTGTTTTTCATGAGCCTGTTTGAGATTCAGTGAGATGGGTGGTCGAGGTCACTGGGCAGGCATCCTGGGTTCATGGGGGCAGCTAGAGGGTGCTCCAGGTTCTGGGGACCCCAGGCACTGAGATGGAAGCCTGCAGGTGGATCCTGGAGGTCCAGCGCCCCCCAATCGGGAAGTGGGGTTTGGACATCTCTAGGTCCATGAGGAAAATGGGAGAGGGAAGGGATGGGAGGTGTGGGGCTGAGGGGCGGCCCCAGTGTTTGTCCCCTTGGCACACATGTGCCAGAGAGGCGGCTTCTTGCCTCCGGCCTGCCAAGGACTATTTTGGAAAGTAATTGTCTCCTGATCCCTCCTGGCTGTAATTAGAGGGTCAGGTACGGAATTTAGCATCCTTAGGTGAATTTCTGGCCAACTTAATTATAACAGAAGGACTGCCCGAGCCACAGCCTCTCATTTTACTGCCCCAAAGAGAAATACGCTCTGCTTTCCACTGGTCCGTGCCAGCATCCCGTTGGGGAAGTTTGGCGGGAAGGCGAGACCTCCCCTTGTGTCTGCGCGGTCCATCTGGAGGCCACAACACTATTTCTGTCTCCGGGGAATGGAGAGACTTAGATTTCTTTTCTTCCTCTTTTTATTCAAGCGCATTTAGTCATGCCCTGTTGCTTTTGCCACTCCAGCGCAGCTCAGAAGCACACCCTGAGGCAGCAGTGGGGGAGGGGGAGGATTGTGCCCTCTCTGGAGTGGGCTGTGAGTGCTGGCTGCACCTCTCACATGTTGATGTGCACAGATCCCAGGGGGCTTTGTTCCAGGGTAGACCCCCAGCCGATGAGTCTGAGTGAGGCTGAGTTTCAGTGATTCTAACCCGTGCTCAGATGATGCGGGGGCTGCTGGGCCGTGCTGGGTGCAGCTTAGAGCTGGAGCCCCGGGATTTGGAAAGGGAGAGTGGGTAGGATTCACTGTTTCCAAGAGTGAACTGGTCGTTGTTACCACACTGTTTTCATTTTTCCCCGTGATCCTGAGTTGGAGGTCAGCTGTCAGGATGTGCGGCCCCGGTCAGTGGAAGGAAGTCCCAGGCCAACCTTCCTACTCCAGGAGCTGGGTACCTGGCCCCTTCCCTGTGTGATGTTCCTTGACTCCAGTCCCCTCTAGGAGCCGGGCTCTCCAGGCCCTTCCTTTGTGAGGAGGGGCCAGTGGCGTGGAGGAAGGAGCCCAAGGCCAGGGTGGACCCCGTGCACATGTTGTCAGGGAGCCAGGGTGTGAGTGGAAGGAGAGGACGGATGACCGAGGGTGGGGGCCTGCGGTGGCCCCAGTGCTGGCTTGTCCTGGGCCTGGCTGGGTCTGCATTTGGTCTGTTCCTTCCCCTGGCCTTTGGTGACGTCTCAGGCTGTCCCTCTGCCTGATGCAGAGATGCGTGGGCCCCTGAGGCCTGAATCACCTTGGCACATCTCTGACCCACCCTCCAGGCCCTCAGCTCTCCCCGCCTTGGCCTGTGTCTGCCTCTCTGAATCCATGAGTGTATTGTGAACTGCCGCGAGGCACGCTTCACTGTCGTGCCCCAGTAGCTGAGAACAGACCGAGGTGGTAATTAGGGAGTAATTACGGAATAACTGGCGAGAAAGCCCTTGAACATCAGACCTGGTTGTCACCAATGGGGCAATAACCACAGATGCTTGAGGGGGTCTTGGTCTCTTGGGGGCGGGGGCAGGGAGTGGGCCTAGAGCTTGGGGTGTAGTGGCTCCCCAGAGGCACCTGACCTCACTCTGCCCCATGCCCTCACCCAAGATGTGGTCCTGCCTACCTCCGCAGGCCTCCGTCCATCCCCTCATTGCTGGACCCCGAGGGAGTGCTTGGCCGGTGAGGTTCCCGCAGTGGGTGGATGTGCCTCTCCACCCAGTCGCCCAGGGCAGGCAGCTCCATCCCTGGACCTGGTCAGGTGTGTCTCCTGCTCCCCAAGCCACTCTCTGGACACCTCATTTGGGAAGAGCCGTCCTGGAGCCAGGGCAGAGCTCTGGCATCTTGGAGCGGTTCCCTGAGGGCTGGGGGACCGTGATGTCTGCATCCTGCCGGTGGGGCGAGGGAGGCCGGTGGAGCACCTGGGACACTGGCCTGGGTCCCCATTCCAGCCATGTCCTGGGTCCTGGTGTGACAGGCCATTCGCTTCTCTGGGCCTCATTTTCCTAAACTGTATTATGAGCATATTTGGCAAATGTTATTCCAAGTCTGCATGATCTCGTGACATCAGACCTTCCTTAAATCTTACCCACGGTGACAGAGATGCCGTGAGCAAGAATCCTCTTTTACTCAGGAAACCAAAGTCCTAGAAGGTTCCAGAGAACCTCCGCTGTGGGCCCAGAGGGGCGTAGGCCTGTGGACAGGTGAGATGGATGTGCAGAAAGAGGTGCCAGGCTGCACAAGGGGTTTGTGTGGGTCTCCCACACCGAGGCCCTCTCAGGATGGGAATGTTCGTGCTCTGCTCTGGACCTTAGTGCCTGAGGGTGTCCTAGGGCCCTGGGTGGTGTCAGGGAAAGCGGCATTGGTGAGGAGCTGGCCCAGGAGAGGGGGGCTCAGTAAATGGCTTTGGGGCTGGTGTGAACATAGGTGGGCAGGGCAGAGGGTCTGCAGAAGGCCTGGGAGAGGGGCGCTGCTGTCCGGTGTGTGCTGGGCTGGGGCGGGGAGTGGGGGAGACTTGAGAGCTGCCTGTCGAGGGGTCTGTCCCTGAGTTGTTTTCTGAAAAAGATGGGGTAGCCATCCTGGGATGCCTGCTTGCTGAGGCAGGGGCGGGACTGGGCCGATTCCCTGTGGTTGAGCCAGTGACTGCCGACTCGGACACCAGGCCCTTCTGACACTTGTCTCTGAGATCGTCCCTGGGAGCTGTACCGTGCGTTGCAGCTTTCTCGGAAGAGACACACAAGCTGGGTGTTTCATGGCCTGTTATGCATCCGTCCAGCGTAGGGGGAGTCCTGTCTGAGCATGTTGGGGGCTCTGTGGTGAGGAATGCAGAAGGGTCAGACCCTGAGAACTGGCAGGGCTGCGATCACACACCCCCTAGTTGCCCCTTGGCACCCCCAGCACCCACCCCCCAACCTCGTCAACTGTTATTGGCCTCAGGAGCTTCAGTCCCACCCCTGGAATTGTAGGACTTTGATTCTAAGCGTGATCATACTTTTAGGCAGAAGGATTTCATTTCCATGTTATTTTTAACTGTAAACACTTGGAAACAGCCTACATGTTCAGTGATAGGGGATTGATTAACCAGCTGTGGAATGTCTATTGAATGGAACATTATGTAGAGCTTGAAAATGCTGGTTATGATTATCATGATGGGGGATGTGCATATGTTTTGGGGTTTCCCAGGTGATGCTAGTGGTAGAGAACCCTCCTGCCAATGCAAGAGACATAAGAGAGGTGGGTTCAGTCCCTAGGTCAGGATGATCCCGTGGAGAAGGGCATGGTGACCTCCTCCAGTATTCTTGCCTGGGAAATCCCAGGGACAGAGAAGCCTGGCGGGCTACAATCCACTGGGTCTCAGAGTTGGACATGACTGAAGCGACTCAGCACACACGCATGCCTATGTTTTAATTCAAAGTGAAGAAAGATAGATACAAGTTACAAGTTACAGAAAGATACAAGTTACTCTCACCTCTGTCACGAGTTTATAGTACATAGAGGTTCCCTTAGAAGTAGTTGACCCAGGGCAATGTACATGGCATATGGGAAACTTATCTCTCTGGTTCTTAAGGACCTTCAGGCTTCTAGAATGCTCTATTAGAATGTCAATAAGGGGATTCCTCTGGTGGTCCAGTGGTTAGGACTCAATCCTGTCACTGTCAGAACCCTGGATTCAATCCCTGGTGGGGGAACCAAGATCCTACATGCTTCGGCCAAAAAATTTCGGCAAGTCTGAGAGGCAGGGGTGCACTGGAGTACCTTGAGAGGGGCAGACTTGGGAGAACCAAGTATATAAGCTCTCCTTCCAACTCTGCCGTCCGTGGCCTTTCAGTTCAGTTCAGTCGCTCAGTCGTGTCCGACTCTTTGCGACCCCACGAACCGCAGCACAGGCCTCCCTGTCCATCGCCAACTCCCAGAAATCTGTTGCTTTTTCTGTGGCCTTAAGTTGGTCATTTAACCTTGCTGGGATGGAAGTATTTGCACCATGGAAATTGGCAAACACTATACATCAGGGCTGCCTCCAGCCCCTATCCTCCCCCAGCACTTGGCTGATAGTACCTGAGACTGACTCAGCTTCCTTGGCCCCATCAGAAGGAGAGTGAGGGTCCAGAGTGAGGAGTGGGGGTGAGGGCAGTAGCGGGCCCCAGTGGCAAGCTTGGAAAGGACACGCAGCACGTCTAGGGTGTTAGGGGTGCCGTGTTGGCATATCTAGTTCGTGGGGAGTCAGAGTGTCTCCTTTTGTAGGCGGGACCGAAATCAGCTGGAGAAGAGACTGGCCCATGTCTCTGCCGCTTCCCTAGAGAGTGGGCTCAGAGGCTCAGGGCCCTTGCCTCTCCCATACTGAGCATCTCCTTCTTGGGTTTGCTTTGGATCCTGAGTTAGATGTTTGTGGGTGATTTGGGCCCTAAAGCTCGGCCTGCTGACACTGTGTGTGTGTCCAGCCTCTGCACCAGCTCCGGGCGGTTCTTATCTGTCCCCGCATTGCTGCTTCCTTCCAGCTCTCGGAGGTTTTGGGCTGTGGCTTATTTGCAGAGGGACCGTAAAAGTCACCTGGCTGGAGCAGCCTCTGTTGCTCGACCACCCTTTGGAGTCGGGAAGCTAGCTGTGCTCAGGGCTGGGTGTTTCCACTGAGAGGTTCCACCTCCTTGTGTGACAGGAACACCTTTGCATCACAGGGCTGTACAAGGACAGGCGGCCCTGTGGTCAGACCAGACAGCAGAAGCCGCGGCTGGTGGGCACCTTCCCAGCTTCTTGAGCTGCTGTGCTAACACTTGGGAGGCCAGCAAGCTTTAAAAACATATTTTTGCCCAGAGCTATTTTTCCCTCTAATTTTTTCACATGGCATAATTTTAAAGGCAATTTGATTCAGATGTTTCTCATTTTTTTACACCGAAACTTCCCCGATGCTGTCGTATTTTCCTCTTCAACAGTAGATTTTCTTTCCAAAAATATTTCTGAACCTCTGTGTTTGCTTCAGCTGAGCACCAAGGACCCAGCTACCCGCACGCCTCTGGGCTGGGAGGAGGAGAAGGCTGGAGCCATAAACCTCAGCTGCATCTTGGTCCAGGGAGCTTTCCTTGTCCCCAGAGTCAACACAGGCCATAGAAATTCTATGATGCATCTGTGGTAGCAGCACCTCACTCTTACACTGAGCACCCGCTGTGTCCTAGGCCAGGGTGCTCCCAGTGTGGTCCTTCCATCAGTCAGCAGCATCAGCACCCTTGGGACTTGGGCCTTACCCCAGACCTCCTGAAGCAGAGCCTGGGAGCTGTGATTCTGATCACTCCTAGATGGTAGACTCTCCATGCCTGGCAGCAGGAGGCGGGACGGGCTTTTGTACATGTAGAGTGAGAATCACATGCGGAGGTGCCATGCAGAAATTACAGGAGGCGGTGTGCTCACACCTGCCTGGCACAGGCCCCTGGTGAGTAGTTGCTCTCTCTCTCCTCGTATGCAGTACAGAGTCACAGTTGAAGCAGCCCGGCCTCTGGAGCCAGTCTGCCTGCTTAAGGCCCCACTGTGCAGATCTCGGGCAGGGCTGTGCCTCAGTTTCCACATCCATAAAGTGGGCACCAGAATGGCACTGCTTCATGGCATTGTGAGAATGACCTGTGTTAGCACACGTATGGTGCCAGGCACGCAGTTAACTCCAAGTTAAGTCTTTGCTCTATAAACTATAACTAGCTTTCCTTTTCTAGGTCTGCAGGCTCTGCCTGACTTAGAAGGTCGCTTTCTCCAGTAACCCTGGTTAGTGGACCCCCCCGAACAGGTGGTGGGAATCCCAGATTTCTGGTGTCTTCCTGTTTGAGAAGGTGGAGGGAGCCCTGGGCTGGAAAGCGTGCCTGAGTTCTTGTCCTGCTGTGCTTTGCTACCACGGGGTGTCATGGATAGGTGACCTTGGTGGGTTCCCGGCCTCCTTAATTCAGCCTCGTGTGCTGCAGGGTGGGGTCAGACCGAACGATGCCAGAGCTGGCCAAGCCTTAGAGTCTTGGGTGACTCTGATGAAGGCAGACTTTCAGGATGTTAAAACAGAATCTCCTGGGCCAGGGCCTGGGTGTGCATATGTTAACAGATTTCCCAGGTCACTGTCCACGGCATGGATGAGCCCCCCCAGAAGCAGAGAATTGGTGGCAGCTGGGCAGTTTTGGGGGTGGGGTGGAGCCTGGCATTGCTGTTAGCACGGCACTCCCTTATGCCTGAGCTCCCACTAGCCACCCCTTCGTCTTGTTCAGTGGCCATTGGCTTCTTGGAAAGTTTCTCCAAGGTAGATTTTTGTTCAGAGGGGAGGCATTCATGCCTGTTTCAGAACGCTGTGAGCATGCCAGGGTGTGGAAATCAGATGTTCTTACTGTGAGGCTCAGGACTGGGAAAGCCCAAGTCACATGGTACCCACCCTGCCCTGTCCTCCTTAAGTGTCTCCATCCCTGGTGCATCTGTTTCTCTCTTTCTTTTATTTGTTTTTAACAGTAATTTTTTAAAATGTTAATTGTTGGTTTTTGGCTGCACCGGGTCTTCACTGCTGCGTGTGGGCTTCCTTGCGTCGTGGCGAGCAGGGGCTGCCGCCTGTGGTGTGCCGGCCTCTCGCTGCGGGACCTCCTCTTTCTGCGGAGCCCGGGCTCCAGGATGCTCAGGCTTCAGTCGTTCCGGCACATGGGCTTAGTTGCCCCGAGGCATGTGGGATCTTATTCCCTGATCAAGCCTGTGTCCCCTGCATTGCCAGGCGGATTCTCGACCACTGGACCCCCCGGGATGCCCTGGTGTGTCTATTTCTGAGTCTCTCCCACTGCCCCCGCCCAAGCCCGGAGGCCCTGTGACAGTGCACCCCCAGCAAGGCAGACATCCCGGAGGTGGTTGCCTGGTGAGGGGGAGTGAGTCTGGTACTGGCACGCCAAGTGCATGCCCAGCGGGCTGGCATGGCCAGCTGCCTTTGCCAATCCAGAGGTCCCCTAGGATGAGGGTCCGTTGGGGCTGGCCTGCTCGTGGGCTCTGGCTCCCCCCCTGAGACTCCCAGGACAGCGGGGAGCTTGCTGCTGTCGGCCAGTCCTGCCTGGCCTCCTGAGCTGCCCAGCAGGGCCACACACTTGCTTTGAGCCCAAGGATGCACTCACGTGTGACTAAGTGGGCAATTACTCTTATTTAAGTGATTTTCAGGATGGCTGTTGGTGCTGCTTCTGAGCTTGTTTTAACGGCCCAGCCACACGCAACAGCCGGTTCCCATAAGACTTTTCCCGAGAGCAGAGCTCAGTTCTCTGTGACAGCTCCGCACGCCCAGGAAGTGGAGGGCAGCACAGTTCCCTGGGCGTTTTCAGGATGGGCTCTGAATGGCTGTTTTTGTTTTTTTTTTAAATTGAAGTATAGTTGGTTTACAATATTGTTTCAGGCGTACGGCAGAGTGATTCAGTGATACATACAGAGACATTCTTTTTAAGATTCCTTTCTATTATGGTTTAACACAGGGTGTTAAATACAGTGCCCTGTGCTATACAGTAAGTCCTTTTGATTATCTACTTTATATATAGTCGTGTGTATGTGTTAATCCCCAGCTCCTACTAATTTATCCCTCCCTGCTCTGAATGGCTCTTGATGATGCCCGGCATGGTCTCAGGTGCCAGGGTGTCCTGGAGGATCCGAAAAGGAGGCCTGGAACCTCCCTCTAGCCCTCCGTGGAGCACAGAGAGTGGGGGAAAGGACCTGGCCTCCTCCCAGCTCCCCACTTCTCAGCTCTGTGTTCTGGGGCAAGTCAGCTTCTCTGAAGTCTGGGAAATGGAGATAATACTGGTCACTGCTTCTGGCCACGATGGACTGAAACGGGACAGCTTTTGACCATGGCTGGCAGAGAGCCTGTGTGGGAGTGAAGTCACTGGTGGGGATGTGGGTCCAGCCAGCTCTGTTCTTGGTATGGTGGCCTCAGGCTTGATGCTGAGACCTCATGCTTTACATGTCCCTCAAAGCGGCTGCTGCCCCAAATCAGGGGACGCCTGCCTGCCCCCAGTACAGCAGGCCTCTTCCCCTCCTGCCCGCAGTGTTCAAGGCCAGCCTGGGGTCTGCACTCTGGCCGCTCCCCTCGGCTCACGTTTGCATCTCCGACCTGCGTTTGCCTTTGAGTCACCCTGGCAGCAGGAAGGTGTTCCAACTGCTGCTTTGACTCTTGGCCTTGTCCGTCCCTGGGACACGGGACCCGCCTGACGGACGTAGCTTCACTTCTCGTGACTCTTCTACATAGTAAACTATTGCAGAGTTTGGAGAAACCTTTGAAGTCATTTCCAACGATAGAACTTCCAACGACAGAACTGGAAGAAGCTTTAGCAATCATCTCGTTCAGATCTGTTCATTTTACAGATGTGAAGACTGAGGCCCATGTACTTAAAGTCCAGTCACCCAGGGACACCGTGGTGGTGACTGGAAACCCATATTCGAGGCTCTGCCTGTATTGGGGCACTCGCTGCCCCAGCCCTGTCCCCTTCCCGGCCGCAACCTCAGCTCCCCAAAAGGATGGTGTTTATGTTAGAAGCATTTTTCTGACGTTTGGTTCTGTCAGAACTAATTTTAGCATTTCTAAAGCTTGGTGAAAATACAGCCTCATTACTTTGATGTCAGTGCATAGTTTACTATTAGTATATTCTGGGGTTTATCATTTTAGTCATGTTTAACACGACTGCAGCAGGCATGCACTATTAAATCTGGCTTATTTTACATTCCTGTCCGGAATTATTTATTTGTAACAATTTCCTCTCTATCAAAAGACACAGCTAATGCTGTGTTTTAATGTGTTATTTACACACAAAATAACCTATTTACAACTCAGTATGCGCCGGAGGGAGGATGGATGGGCCCCGGTTTCCTGCGTTCTGTTATATCGGAGTTTAACAATCTGGTTTGCTAATAGAACCATTTATCATTGGTGTGGGGAGGATAATTTATTTTATGTCTGTGGCCAGGTCTCACGGCCTCTGATCTCAGGAACATTTGGAAGATAATGAAGTCAGGCCTGGTGTTTGGGGGGCATGGGGGATCCCTGGCCTTCCTGAGATTGTCCCCGGGGGTCTTGGGGTTCCCTGAGCTCACATGGGCATTACACAGATGGTTCCGAAACGCCAATCAGAAATGTATTGGCGGAGACACTGCCTCTGCCTTCGCGGCGTTCGCTGGGATGATCCTGCCCAGGGAGCCTCCTCGGAGGCAGCTTGGGAGAGGGCCCATAGGGATGCGTGAGGTTTTTCCAAGTGGGAAGAGGAAAGAAGGTGGACATTACGGGGAGAGCAGAAACAGTAGCCCGTCAGGAGGGCAAGGCTTTGGGGGCAGTCAGCAGGCTGGTGCGCGTGCCTCTAGTTTGGGGTGTGTGGCCTGAGAGGGGCTCCAGCCTTGGTGGCAGATGGAGTGTTTGGACTGCCCTCCCCTCCCCAGGGCATCAGGGAGCCAGCCACAGAGGCTGAGGTCAGGTCCTTGCCACACAGGGGTGGGAGGGCCGCTCGCCTGCAGTCTTGGGCAGAGTAGCTGGAGGCACGGGGTCCAGCAGCCAGGCGTGGCGGGATGGGCACTGGTGTCTGGGGACCTGTAGGACCCAGGAAGGGGGAGGCCTTTTGGCTGCCCTGGAGCTAGGCCCAGGGGTGACTGGGGTACCCAGGTGGGTGTGTGGCCACGGGACCATGCGGACTGAGGTTCCTGTGGCTTTGTCAGGGTCCCCTCCTTTTCGGCATGCTGATGGGTGAGGCGGAAAGCAGTGCATCTGAATGCCAGCACCAGAGCGGGCAGGTGGGGAGGGGGAGAGCAGTCATCCAAGAAGCAGGGGCCTAATGCTTGTCCCCAAGAGCTTGGCCCTTGGAGAAACCAGATGCCCCAGCTCGTGATGCTAATATGGCCAGTGCCTGAGGCTTGAGTGACCAGGCAAACTGCAGGGAAGGAGTGGGTCCTAAAAGGCCTTGAAGGCTGAGTCGGGCCCTGGGAAGGCCATCATCTGCAGCTGTGTGCTGGCTCTCAGTCGAGGTCCTGCTGGGGGCAGTCGCGCGTTCCGATCAGTCATGTCCGACTCGTAGGGACCCGATGGACTGCAGCCCCCCAGGCTCCTCTGTCCATGGGATTTTCCAGGCAAGAGTACTGGAGTGGGCTGCCATTGCCTGCTCCATCTGTATGGACTAGTTTCTGCTATATTTGTACTATTGCGGTTACTATTAGGTTTATTGTAGAACAATTTTTCCCAGAGTAGCAAGTATGCTTCCAATAGATATCTGAGCTTGAGGAAATGAAGGAATGAATGCACAGGCATCTGAAAAGTCTTCATGGAGGAGCAGGTTGTCCATGATGTGCAAGGGGGATGGTGTTCCAGCCGGAGGAGAAGCACGTATAATACGAAGGTCCTGGTGTCTGAAGCGGGCTGGGGGTGGCTGGCTCTGTCTGCCTCTTGGGAGAGCAGATCCCTTCACTCCCCAGCCCCAGCACAGGCCCCTCTCCTGGGGCTGTGAAGCTCTGTGATGCTGTGTCTGAGGCCCCTGCTCCGGCTGTGTCACCAGCTGCTCTTCAGCCACTCGAGGAGGCTGGAGGCCCGGCCCTGCCTGGCTCTGAGTGCAAGGCTCCTTGGAGCCCCCTCCAGGTTTAGGCGGGCTTCCCAGGTGGCGCTCAGTTCAGTTCAGTCGGTCAGTCGTGTCCGACTCTTTGCGACCCCATGGACTGCAGCACGCCAGGCTTCCCTGTCCATCATCAACTCCTGGAGTTTACTCAAACTCGTGAGCTGGTGATGCCATCCAACCATCTCATCCTCTGCCGTCCCCTTCTCCTCCCACCTTCAATCCTTCCCAGCTTCAGGGTCTTTTCCAATGAATCAGTTATTCAGATCAGGTGGCCAAAGTATTGGAGTTTCAGCTTCAGCATCCGTCCTTCCAATGAATATTCAGGACTGATTTCCTTTAGGAAGGACTGGTTGGGTCTCCTTTCAGTCCGAGGGACTCTCAAGAGTCTTTTCCAACACCACAGTTCAAAAGCATCAATTCTTTGGCGCCTTCTTTATATTCCACCTCTCACATCCATACATGACTACTGGAAAAACCATAGCCTTGACTAGATGGACCTTTGTTGGCAAAGTAATGCCTCTGCTTTTTAATATGCTGTCTAGGTTGGTCATGACTTTCCTTCCAAGGAGTAAGTGTCTTTTAATTTCATGGCTGCAGTCACCATCTGCAGTGATTTTGGAGCCCAGAAAAATAAAGTCAGCCACTGTTGCCCCATCTATTTGCCATGAAGTGATGGGACCAGATCCCATGATCTTCATTTTCTGAATGTTGAGCTTCAAGCCAACTTTTTCACTCTCCTCTTTCACTTTCATCAAGAGGCCCAGGTGGTGCTAGTGGTAAAGAAACCTGCCTGCCAATGCAGGAGATGTAGGAGACGCAGGTTCGATCCCTGAGTCAGCAAGATCTCCTGAAGGATGGCAAGGCAACCCACTCCAGTATCCTTGCCTGGAGAATCCCATGAACAGAGGAGCCTGGCTGGCTACAGTCCGTAGGATTGCACAGGGTCAGACACAACTGAAGTGACTTAGCATGCACGTGCCAGGTTTAGGCAGCCTCTTCTCTGGGGGCTGGAGGGGCTCTGTCTTGAGAAAACCGCCCTTGGTCCTCTCCCTGTGTGCTGGCTGGCGCTGCTCCAGCGCGTGTGGACTGCCAGCTTGTGTGGGGGGTAGTTGGGCTGCCTGAAGCCCCGACTGCGGACAGGGCGAAGCACTTTTCTGTATCCGATTTTCCATCCCCTTTGAGCAGCCGCATCTGAGAGGAGGGCCTGGGCCTGGTGTGGTGCTGGTGATGGACAGCTGGCTTGAACTCTGTGCTGTCCTCCATCCCTGCCATGTCCATCTTCTGGACATGAAGCCAGAGCAGGGTGATGCTGGGCATGGCAGGACAGCTCTCTCTGCTCCCAGCCCAGAACCTTACATTTACCCTTAGCCATCGCCTTGCCCCTGGGTTCCTGCAGGGGCCCACATTGTCCTTCATCCTTCTTTGTGACCTAGGTTCCCTGGTGCCAGGACCCTCCCCACGGACAGCTGTAGGCACCTGGGTACCAGGGGCTGGGGCAGCTGAGCCCAGGGAGAAGAGGGTCAGAAACGGACGCACAGGTTGCCAAACGTGCGAGTTGTGAGGCTGGATGCCATTGAGAAACTTTGTTGCTTTTCTGGTTGAGTCTGCCCGCTGATCACATTTCTCCAGGCTGTGTTGGTGCCAAGGAAAGCAGCAGGTGCCTGCAGCCATGTACACGAGCGGGCACCCTTGCCTGCTGTGTGACGTGGTGGTTACAGGACTCACCCGTGCAGGGGGCGAGGATCTGCATGTGGCCAACAGGGGGCTGCTGCCCCTATTTTCAGGGGAGGGTGACCGCGCCTGCCTCGGGGGGCCTGTGGCAACTCCTGGCTGTGCCATTAGTGGCCAGGGTGGTGTGGTGCTTTCCAGCTGACCTCTGCCCTCAGTGGCACCCTCATGCCAGGCCCCCAGCTCTGCCAGCTCAGGGCTGACTGCAGGATGGAGAGAGGAGGGAGGGAGGACCTACAACTCCACTCTTAGGTATCTCCCCAAGAGAATCAAAAGCATGTGTTTCTACAAAACCTTGTGGATGAATGTTTATAGCCACATTATTCATAATCACCCCCAAAATGAAAATAACCGAAATGTCTATTAGCTGTGCTCAGTCGCATCTGACTCCTTGCAGCCCCGTGGACTGTAGCCTGCCAGGCTCCTATGTGCATGGAATTTTCTGGGCGAGAATACTGTGGTGGGTTACCATTCCTTACTCCAGGGGATCTTCCTGACCACTGGATCAAACCTGCATTTCTTGCGTCTCCTGCATTGGCAGGCGGGTTCTTTTACCACTGGCATCACCCAGGATAAAATGTTGTCTATCCACATGATGGAATATTATTTGGCAAAATAAGGAATGAAATACTGATACATACTTCAACAACTTGAAGTTGAAGGTGTTCATACCATTGCAAGGTATGAACCTTGCTGACATTATGCTCAATGAAAGAAGCCAGACCCAGAAGGCCAGATACTGTGTAGCTCCCCTTACATTAACTGTTCCAAATCAGCAAATCCACAGGCATGGAAAATAGATGAAAGGTGGACAGGGGCAGAGGGGAGAAGGAAATCAGGGTGGCTGCTGATGCATATGGAGTTCCTTTTTGGGGTGATGAGATGTTCTGGGATTAGATAGAGGTGATGACTGTTCAACATGGTGACTGTACTAAAAGCCACTGAATTGTACGCCGTAAAAGGGTGAATTTTATGGTATGTGAATTCTATCTCAGTTTTAAGAGAGAAGGAAGGGAGAGAGGGAGGAGGTGAGGAAGGAGGTAAGAGAGGGTGAGGGAGGTGCCTGGGGGTGTCTCAGAGTGGCTTTGTCATGGCTCTAAAACCCTGGCCTGAGTTCCGGGGCTGCGTGAGCACCATTGCCCCCCAGGGAGGACTCTGCTGCCTCTGGCTAATGAGTAGCCTCCCTCACCAAGTCTGTAGGCTCCAGAAGCTCTAAGAGCCACTGGAGTGGAAGGACGGCATTTAATGACAAAGTAAATAATTACATTAAGGGTGTGAGAGTGGAGGGGAGCCGAGTAAATCACTTTAGAAGGAGCACCAGCCTGCAGTTCACTCCTGGTCCTTTATCGCCACATCACATCCTCCGTTGGATGCCGGATAATTGATCGTGGCAGGGCTATGGGCGCTGCAGCCGCAGGGGTGGGGGCCGGAGGGGCTAGGAGAGACTGCCTGCCCGCAGGCCAGGGTGGCCCGGCTGCCCCTCCTCCTGCTCCAGGTGGGAGAGGCCGGGGGCCCGGGAGAGAGGGGTCCCTGTCCTGCTGGAAATCAGATGCTTGGCTGGGAAGGGCCAGCCTCTTCTGAGCTTCTGAGTGGGAGGGGTTTGGGGCCATCTGGTCCACTGAGGCCCAGAGCGGAGAGCATTCTGCCCAAGGCCACACAGTGAGCACGGCTGGACCCCGGTAAGGAGCTAACCTGGGTTCCCCAGGCCAGGATGCTGCCCTTGCCCCAGGACTGGGCTGGAAGGAGGGCTGGACGTTAGATGCTTACTGTGTGGGGTCCCAGGCTTTCTTCAGAGCAGCATCCACAGAAGGCAAGCGCTGGCTGGATTGCAGTTGCTGGGACGTGGCGGAGGTGGCAGGTCAGCCTGATGCAGGTTGTGGGGTCTGGCGCACCCTCCTGCCTCCCTGGCCTGGCCTCAGGTTCCCAGAGTGGCCCCTTCCCTCCGCTGTTTTCTCTCCACCCCGTGGTCTCAGTCTGTCCTCAGGGAGCCCCAGTGGACGGCTCAGGGGCCCTGCTGCCCGCCTCCCCAGTCCCCTGCCTGTCCCTCAGGCCAGCTCTTAGCCAGGGACCATGGATGGGCAGGCAGCTGGACTTAATTCTGAACCCCAAGAGGGTCATGCGTGATGTTGGAAGATAGGAAGACGGCAGTATCTTGTCCTGAAAGGATGGCTCTTCTCCAGTGGAGACTGAGTCAGGACGCTTGGTGGCATGTGATAGAAGCCCACTCAGGCCCTTCAAACCCAGGAAACCAGAACCGCTGCCCCCGGGGGCCCGGTGGCGACACTGAGACACTGCCCGTGTCTCTCTCTGGCTCTTGGTGGGCTGGGTATCCGGGTGCGTGGTGCAGTCAGAGCTCTGGCTCTTCAGATCAGCAAGTCCCCTCCTCTTAGGCTGCTCCTGGGGTGACCAGGCCTGTCCCCAGGCCCTTTCAAGCCTCCTGTGACGGAACATAAAGTGCACCTGATTATTACCAGGTGAGAGTCTTAGAGAAGAAATGCTAGAACGTTCTGGGGTGGGGGTGGCATCACCCAGGCAGCTCCTCCAAGAAGGTGTGGCGGGGGTGCTGAGAAGGGGACAAGAGTGGTGGCCTCGCTGCAGGAATGAGATGGCTTACTTAGAGGACGTGGACGAGAGGGCTTTGCCTGGGGGATTCACACGAAGTGGGTGGAAGGAGAGATGCAGTTGTCAAGAGAGCTCTGTAAGGTGTGGGGAGGCTTGGACTCACCACACAGGAATTTGGACTTTGAGTAGTAGGGAGCCATTGAAAGTCCTTGAGCAGGGGAGGGCTGTGTCAAATCAGCTCACTTTTTTGCTGGATTGACTGTGACCTGAAGCCCCTGTGAAGGAGATACTGGTGATTCTGGCTGGACTTCTCTGCTCTTCAGATCACGCTTCCTTTCCCCCACGCTGCCCTCCCACCCACCGCCTCCTTCCTGTCTTTCCACACCTGTTTATTGAGGGTCCAGTGTATCCCGGGCGATGTTGTGGTCACTGGGTCACAACAGGGGACACTCAGGCAAGGGTTGCGCTTCCCGGAGTGGACAGTCCAGTCGGGGAGATGGGCAAGACCTGCCCTGAATGGCCACGCCGCCGAGAGCAGGAAGCGGGGGCCTAGTGGGGGAGGCGGGGGAGGCAGTGCTTCCCAGGACGGTAAGGCCGCTGTGCTGCTGAGTCAGGTGGAAGTCGCTTCCTCTGCCAGGAGAGCAGAAGGGGCAGAGGAGCAGGCTCTGGCTGTGCCCGCCCTGGGGGCGGTAACTGCCAGCCCCCATCGACCATCCCTGTGCCGGGGGGCAAGAGCCGAAGGGGGACCCCAGGGAGCCAGATGCCTGTTTGCAAGCCGCTAGGAAGCGTGGGCTAGGTCTGGCAAGGGCAGCTCCTCAAATCCGGATCTCTCCCACGGGAACCGGCCTGTGGTCAAGACCGGAGCCTTCCCCTGGGAGCTCTGGAAGGCCAGCCACAGGGCCAGCGTTGGGCACCACAGGCCCCGCCCTGTGTTTCTGATGTCATCGCTCCCAGAGTGGGCTGCCTGTTCCTTGGCTGCAGAGAT
>CM035281.1:6176608-6212324 GCA_020226075.1 Hydropotes inermis | reverse complement strand
GCCACTGGGTGACATCTGTGAGAGGCTCCAGAGATTCTCAGCCACTGGGTGACATCTGTGAGAGGCTCCAGAGATTCTCAGCCACTGGGTGACATCTGTGAGAGGCTCCAGAGATTCTCAGCGTGCCAGATGGAAGGTGCTAGAGCCCTCCCAGTAGTGCCTGGAGCCGCCCTGACCAAGGGTTCTGGCGGGGCTGTGGGTGGTCAGAGATGGTTTTTGTGCATGTTCAGGAGTCAGGAGCTCCTGGGATCTTAAAAAAATTAATAAATAACAGAAAATGGAGTCAGTGTTTCTGTGTGCTGTGATTCTGGGCATTGCTCTGGAGCTGGGGGCAGGACAAGAGTGGCCTTTGAAAGCTCTTCCCAGAGGAGTGGAGGCAGGGAAGATACGATGTGGGGCCACGGCCTTGAGCTGTTCAGTCCCAGAAACATCCCAGCTGCACCCTGGGAGCAATCTGACCCCCTCATCTGGCTTCTGTCTTGAGAGGGAGAGAACCAAGCCCAGGGTCAGACTTGAGACCCTGGGTTCTGCTTGTGCAAGAACTTAACAGCTGGGTGGCTGCCTGGGGCAGGGATGTCACCATGCATGCCTGCTGGACCAGCCTCTTGCTGGTGGCCTTATATGTACAGCTGCATCAGGCCCTTCATCCTC
Source organism: Hydropotes inermis (assembly GCA_020226075.1). NCBI lineage: Eukaryota > Metazoa > Chordata > Mammalia > Artiodactyla > Cervidae > Hydropotes > Hydropotes inermis. The sequence goes on along the minus strand of CM035281.1, from coordinate 6,211,673 downwards.
GGCTGCACCAGGCTGTCCGTCCTCAGTTGCCCCTCCCATCCCCCGTCCCCACCCCTGGTCTCTTCCTGCCCTTCTTAAGTGTGGGCTCATGCCCACTAGATCTCCAGGCTGTACCAGCCCCTTGGACGGCCGCATCTTGAGGGGAAGATTACCCCAGCCTCCCCAATCCATCCAGGATGGCTGTGCCCCGGGTATGAGGTCACTTGTATACAAAGTTATCACCCTCAGAAGCTCTGAGATGGGGCGCTGGTGCATAGGGTTTAGCAGGAGGTAAGAATGGGGCTGGGGACATGAGACTGGACAGGGGAACTCAGCCAGCCACAGCCACCAGTAACTATGGCGTTTCATCCTTTGGGAAAGCTCCAGGGCCCTTTGTGATCTATCCCACCCAAGGAAAAGGGAGCTGAGCTCCTGTCTCTTAGACCTCCAGTGCAGGGGGGCAGAGTGGGATTTGCAGGCAGAAACCCGCAGACAATTAACCCCAGGTGCTAGCGATTGGAAGCTGGGTGTGGATGCTTCACAGTGGTGGGAACAAGGGAATGTGGGTGGGGAATCACCGAGGATCTGTCACACAGAGACAGAAGTGGTGGGAGCTTAGAGGTCATGATTTCTGGGGGTTTAGGAGTCCTCTTCCATGTCCTTCTCTGTAATTTCATCACTAGAGATGATTTCTGATGGCTTAAGAATGGATGAGTGTGGAACCATCGAGATTCCCCAGGGAAAAGACAGCAGCAGGGCTGTTATCAGACATCTGTGTCTCATGGGCTGAGTGTATCAGATGCTGTGTTGAGAGAACAGGGTCCGACGGGGACAAGCCCAGGAGGACAGGAAAGAGGCTGCTGCTTGGCGCAGGGGCTGGATACAGTCTTGAGGGTCCCAAGAGTCCCCTTGCTGCACCCTTGAGGCAGAGGCCCTGTGTCCTGCCTTCCTGAGGACCCTCCATGCCAGAAGTGCAAGCATGGGGCATGGTTCTCGCAGCCTGGCCTGGCGTGGCGGAGACCTCAGACCCCAAGCCCCAGGGATGAGCCTGGTTTACAACCAGTCACTAAAAATATATACAGTGAAATGAAAACTGCCACCACTGAGCAGACGCCCGCTGCCCACCGTGAAGATAAGTAACGGCAGTTATAAGGCCTCTTAAACCCTTAGCTTTGGGGTGTGGAGGGGTCTCTGCAGACAGTATGTCTTCATCAGGAAACGTTTACCACCAGTAAGTGGGAGAGAGGGCAGCTCAGCCACAGGGCTCTTCTGCCTTTATGGAACTGCAGCCCATCGGAAACTAGAGCCGCAAATCACCGCGTCCAGAGATCGGGGGGAGTGAGTCAGCCCTGACCGCTGCCTTCCAGACAGTGCCCCTGCCCCACTCACATCAGCGCAGGGGCCATGGGCCAGGTGCAAGCTCTGTGGGCGCGCGTGGCCCTACTCCCCTCTGCAGCCTCCTGCGGCCCCTTGCACGTGCCGGCCTCTACCCCTCAGTGTGGCTCTCCCTCTTCCCAGATGCCTTCCTCGGCGCATCTGCCAGAGCATCCTGCTTGCATGTGTCTCGTGGTTCCCTCGACACCCACTCTCCCACCAATGAATCAGGGGAGCAGAGCCGCTGGAAGGGACATGGGACCAGAGCTTAGATGGGCCCAGTTCACACTGAGCTGCCGGAGCCACAGGGTTTCTGAAAGGTTGTGGCCTCTGCGTCTTGGGTTGGCTGTAGGTCAGTGGGGTCCGCGGTGGGAGGAGACGCCGCGTGAGATGGGGAGAACGTGGCTGTGGACGCAGATCTCATGTCACCCTTGGCGAGTCCCAACCTCAGGCCAGACGAATGCAGGGGCAGCCTGCCCCTTGCAGCTGTTTCCGCATCTGGCTGGGGAGCTGGGCCAGCCAGCTTTGCCCTGTTTGCCAGGGCGAGCCAAGGATCGGGTGCCTGCGGTCCTTCATCATGGGTCCCCAGGTTTTTTGGTACCTTAAAAATGACTGAGGACCTTAAAAAACGTATGTTAGTGGGGTTCACACCTCTTGACATTTACCTTATAAGAAAATGTCTTGTGAGAAAGATTTATGTATTTTAATTTTTAATTCCTTGGAAAATAACAATGGTGGTTCCATAGTTATGAAAAGTAACTGGTTTCTAAAATTAAAAAAAATTAATGGGATGATTTTTTTTGTAAATCTCTTTTATGTCAGGTTGAATGAGAAACACCTGCATTCGTGTATCTGCTTCTGTATTTCATCCATTGTAATATGCTGTTTTGGTTGAAATACAATGGAGGAAATCCTCCCTCACATAAGGTGGAGTTAAAAAGTGGAGGGATATGTTTAAAGTCTTTTAAACGAATTGTTCTTCTCTGATATTACGCCAAAACTTGACATGTAGTTGTTTCTGAAACGTTTCTTTGAGAAACAACTCATCTCAAAGCCCTTTCTGTATTGTTTGTTAAATTCCATTGGTCTGCCTCGCACTTGGAAGGGGTGTTTTTTAACCCAGGCACCATCGTGTGGAAATACTGGCTCATGGAGTTGTGAGGCTGTCCCAACCCAGAGATGAGAAAGACACATCATTTCTTGGTATGACTGTGAAAGTGCCGTGACTTGCCCTGCCCTCAGAGAGGACCCAGCGATGCAGCATCCTTCCTCTTAACCTCACCCACGTTTCGCCATGGCCAACCCTGAGCTGGAGTCACGCCGGGGAGGGAGATCTAGGAAGGGAAGTGTCCGCTTAGGGGTCCCGCCGTGGGAGTTTCCCCCGCACGCTCCCTGTGTCCTCAGTGCTACCGCCCCGTGGCTGCACCTTCTCTCCGCTCTTTTCTGAGCTTCTGTATTCTCCAGTGAGCACAGGTCCGTCAGGACCCTCCCTGCCCCGTCCCCCCACCCAGATGGCTCCTTGGTCCTTCCGCTCCTTCTCCTCCCACGCTCAGACCATCGGCCTGCTCTGCGGGTCCTGCATCATCAACCCCTCACTTATCCATATATGATGGAGACTTAAGAGACCTGTGCTGAGGATGGTACAGGATGCCAGGTGCCCCGGCCCCTACTGAGGATAGACCTTTCTAAAGTCTTGATGCCCGCTGTCCCACAAGAGGCCCAGAGGGATCCCCAGACTCTCCCACTAGGTCTCCACAAGCGAGGAGAAGACTGGAATTTGATGGGGTCCCTGCCCTGCTCTATGCTTTGCGGGCACCATGTTCTCGGCTCACGGAACCATGTGGCCCTGGGCCCACACTCGGCAGAGGTCAGAGCTGCCTGAGCCTGAGGACCAGCCCCTGGCAGAGAGGGGGTAGAAGGGCCAGAGGACTCCGGGAGTGCCAGTGTCCTCCCCAGAGGCGGCGGTGCCTCCTGCATGCCTGGGAGTGGGTGGTGGAGGTGGCGGCACCTGTCCTGAGTCTGACAACAGGTCTGCCACCTGCATTTAGGACTTTTTTCCATCCCAGAAGACATCTCTAAGAAGAAAATAGCTCTGTATCCCTCAACAGCCTCTGGGAGGCAGAATGGAGATGGCTAGGGCCCAAAGCAGAGACAAGAGAGTGAGCTGAGCTTTTCAGCTGGCTGGGTCCTCAGCTGACACTGTATGTTGCTGGCATTTAGCATGAAGCCAGGAGCCAGACTGGACCCTGACATTGGGGGGTTTCTTATGGGGGCTGGGCTCTCTGGTAGGGAGCCAGGGCATCCCTTACTGCAAGACCAGCAGGGTCCCTCAAGATGCCGGGCTCATCTCTCCCAGCTTCCCCAACCCCTTCACAAAGGACTTCTGAGCCTCCTGACTTCGGGCTCACAGCAAGTCTCTGCGCTGGACCCTTCCCCCCACTCCGCCCCGGGTCCCAAGGTTCCTTCAGGACCACATTCAGTTAGTCAGTTCCATTTAATTCAAAAAGCATTGGATGTTTACAGGAGGCCTACTCGTTAGCCTGTTGCCAAGCTCACCCAGTTATTAAGTGGCTCAGCCAGGACTTGAACTTGAGTCTGTCTGAGCCCTAAGGGCAGGCCTTCTTTCTTCCCACTGCTGCTTCCCTCCTCCTGTCTTCTGCTCATAAACCTGCTTATCTGGACTAGTCACAGCCCCCTGCCCCCTTGAACTTATACCCACGTTAACAGATATAAATCTGCTAGAATTGTTTCTAGACAGAGTCCAAGGGCAATGAGTAAGGGTGTAAGGGCCTCTTCTATGGATGAATTACAAACTGTTTAGTAAAAAGCCTCTGGTGCATAGGTCTGGGAGCCCAGGAGTATCTTGTCTCTTTCTGAGTTCTGGTTCCAGCTGGTAGAAAATTGCCCTCAGGGGTGGGTGATCTCCAGATGGGCGAGGTTTGTTGTGCGCTTTACAAGTGCCGATAGCAGATAATTCAGTGTGATATTAATAGGATGCTAGTGTTTGGGAACTCTCGCGTTCTCTTTCCACCCCCTTTATTTTGCCTCATTTTGCCATTCTTCTGCCAGCAGCTGCAGCCCAAGGGTAGGCACAGAGAATTCTCCGTGAATGTCCTCCTTGAGAGTAGCAAACCTGAGGGGCTTTATGACAAGCAGTTTCTTTGTCCAGTTGCAGGTATTCACCAGTCACTTTGCAAATAACCCACCATCCAAGCCTCCTGGGAGCTCACCAGCCAGGAGGAGGGACTCACAAGCACAGATTTGGCGTCTCAGCGCGGTCAGGACTTAAAGAGAGGTCAGCTCTAGATGATTGTTCCTGCCTTTGGGGAAAAGAGGCCGGGAAGACTTCCTGGAGGAGGCGTGCCTGAGCTGCGTCTTGAGGGATGAACAGGAGCTCGCTAGGCAGAAAAGTGGGGCGCAGAAAAAGAACATTAGCACGGGCAGGGGCTAGGGCGACAGCTGACAGTGTGGGCCCGAAGGCCACTGGCCCTTCTGCCGTGGGCACCTTCTTCAGCAACTTCCCCTGGAGCATCGTGCCCTGGACAGACTGTTGTTGACCAAGGCAAAAGCAAATGCAAGATTCCAGCAGGTCCCTTTTGCCTCCTGTCTGGTTTTCTCAGCTGCATCTGGGTTCCCTCTGATTCCCTGAGATCAGTCCACTTGAATGAGGGTGGGTTTTAGGAATGGTGTTCCTTCCCTCTCTCACCCAGACCCTGCTCTCGCATCTAATGTGAACTCTCAGCTGTTGCCCTCATGTTTGCTGAAGTCACTGTGCCCGAGCGCTGGGTCCCTGTGGGGCGACTGAGCTTTCGTCCCGGTGGGAGGCCCTGGAAGCCTGAGTGAGCTAAACTGCTGAGCCAGCTGGGGAACATCCGTCCCCCTCTCCCTTGATGACGCCTGAGGACGACACTGGGGAGGGCAGAGCCTCTCTGAGGCTCTCGCTGGGGTGGACTCCAGCCGGGACCCCGTGGGTAGGCTGGCTGTGCACGCGCGGGCCTCCAAATGTCTGCGGGGACAGCCGGCGCGTGGATCCGGGAGGCCTGAGTGTTTGCTTTGCTGTGACCAGAACTTCAGTGGAGAAGGAGGGCGCGTGGGTGCCGGAGGAGAGGGCTTCTCCTTCTGGCAGGAGGGGACTGGTTCTCCCTTGGTGAGGGGCTGTATCTCTTGAGCAGTGGCGAGAAGTCAGTGGGGTGGGCCACCCTGTGACTCTGCGGCTCCAGAGGAGGAGCTGCTCTGTCCTATTCGGGCCTGCGGGCCTGAGCGGCCAGAGGAGCAATCGCTGAGTTGGCTGGAGTGTCTGTTGTGTCTGTCGGTCTGTGACCTGGAGGCCTTCTGAAGGGCTACTGTGCGCCGACTCAGAGACTAGTGTATGGCCTGCCTGTGGTTTCAGATGCCTCCCCAAGACCCAGGACCTCCCCCCCAGGGAGATGGGCAAAGTGTGCGCGGGGCCCAGAGCACTGGCCCAGCCAGACGGCCCCCAGGATGTGACGGGGACTGTTCTCCCCAGGGCGGTCTGGGCCAGGGAGGCTCACGGGGATGCAGGGGGCAGACGCGCCCGGTGCTTCGCCGGCTCCTGGGCTTCCTGGGTTGACTTTCCTCCTCCTGGTATGTGATGTGTTTTCCTACGTTGATTGGCGGTTGGGAGAAAAATGTCCAAATTAGGGATGGGGCTGTGGCTTGGCTGAGCCACATAACGAGTGAACTTTCACCATGGAAGAATATCCGACCCCAGAGAAGGCAGTCTCCGCTTTGAGGAGGGTGTTTAGTCTTGTGCCGGCCTAGGCTGTCAGACCATCGGAGGGGCTGGTAAACTTGTGTCCGACCCCAGACCTAGACTCACAGGTGTGTGTGCTGGAATCCACGTGGGCACCTGGATGAGCGTGGGGGGGATCGGGGAGGGCGCACACACACTCTTGGGAGGGGGGTAATCTGGCCCACGCCCCCTTCCTTCACTCTTCCTCTTTTGTTAAGCAGTTGGGAGGCTCTCTTGCATCCGTTTTTGCCCGTGTTACCCCAACCAGCCCTTGAGGAGACTCCCCGAGTCTGTGCTAAGACCCCCAGAGGCAGGTGAACTCCCGTTTTACGCTCCTCGGCACTGGACAGAGGGGGACGAGGTCACACTGAGCTTCCCCTGGGCTGGCCCCCGTCGATAGGACTCAGTGGGAGTTTGGGGGCTTTGACTCCACGAGGCAGAGCAGAGAGTGGCCTTGGGGAAGTGAGTTGCTGGTCCGTCAATGTTTGCTGTGTCCACGCCTCTGACTTGGAGAGGAGGCTGCTGTGGGTAAGACCCAGCCTAGTTCAAGTTTTTGTTTTTTTGGACCCCACCACAGGGCATGTGGGATCTAGTTCCCTGATCAGGGATCGAACCCACGCCCCCTTCAGTGGAAGCACAGAGTCTTAACCACTGGCTCACCAGGGAAATCTCTAGTTCAAGTTTTTACTCTGCTACTGACCAGCTCGATGGGACCTGGAGCGCTCTCTGGGCCTCGGTGTCCATCTGTAGAACCCACCTGCTGGGGGCCTGGAGTATCGTAGGTGGGTATCAGGAATGCCTGTGGAACAGTGCCTGGCAGGTGATGTGCTCACAGAAGTGTATGGGTGAGAACAGCCTTCCAGAGAGGGTGTCCTGGTCCCTCGCCCATCGTGCTGTGGGCGCAGTGCTAACCCTACACTCAGTAAGCACTCAGTAAGCACTCTGGGCAGCGATCCTGGTCCCTCGCCCATCGTGCTGTGGGTGCAGTGCTAACTCTACACTCAGTAAGCACTCAGTAAGCACTCTGGGCAGCACCAGGGGCAGACATGGCCTGTGGCTAGGGGTGTTGGACGGAACGGCTTTGGAAGCTTGTTAGCAAGCAGCCCAGTGGGCTGGGGGCTCCAGAACTCTGTGTCCCCCCAACTTCTGGGCCTTTCCCCCATCACGGGAACTCTTTATGTGCACTTGCCACAATTAACCGAGAGAGACGGTGCCGGCGCCACCCTTTCGTGAGTGAGTGATGGTCATAAGGCAGCAAACAGGGCACTTCTGCAAATCACATACTTACATGGTTTTCTGATTATTAAAGCAATCTGAAAAATGGATTAATGTAGAAAAGCACAGTGAACATGGTCACACGCTTCCCTCGTTCTGCCTCCCATCATTCATGTGGTAGCATATTTTTTTTCCAGTTCTTTCTTTCTGTGTAATCATTTCTCTTTTCAGTGTTAGGGTCAATGAAGGAAATTTTGAAAACCAGTCCTTGGACTTTTGGAATTTAAACCTTCAGAGGAAATGTAGAATGCAACCCAAATGGCTAATTTCCCATCTGATTTTTTTTTTAGTACATGTCAAACCCTCTTCTGCAGAAGAGCCAGGGTACCCCCAAATGTCCCCTCTTGCCCAGAGGGCATCTCCACAGAGTGGTCTTGGAGGGACAGCCCGACAGGGTGTTGGGAGGGGACTTCTGGACAGGTGAGCACAGCGTTTGCAGTGAGAGGCAGGTGAAGGGTGGACAGGCATCCTTCTCGCCCCTGCTCGTGTCCCGAGTTGCCAGAATGAGGTAGCGTTTGACATGCAGCGGGGTACAGCCTGTTTTGGTATGCCGTTTGGTCCCTGGACTTAATGAGTTCTACAGGGACATGCTGCTTTAGCTAAAGATCATTTACCTGAATTGCTTTTTAATTTCTGCCATGGGAAGCTGCCCCTGGCGCGGTATAATTACAAGATAATTTACAGCAATCCCAAATCTAATAATTCAGCCATGCTGGATTGGGGGAAGGGACCAGAGCTATGTGAGGGCTGAGGGGAGAGAACCCGCCTGTCGTTAAGTTAGCCGCAGTTTCTGGGTGCAGGTTCCGGTTGCTGGGCGAACGTGGAAGAGTCAGCGAGGGACGCCTCTTGTCCAGTAGACTCTGAAGTTTCCTTTAACAGAAGGAGCGAGTTCTTCTTGAGCTGGCCGGTGGGAGAGGACATTGTGTGGTTTCACAGTTTTGCCGCGGGGCCTGGGGAGGTAGGTGGCCTGGGGCTGTCTGTGGAACACGTGGCATCGGCAGTCGGGGTTCAGAAGGCGCCTCGCCCCGTTCTTTTAGCACAAACCCTCCCTCACAAGCTGCAGGCTCTGAAGAGGACAAGTGGGCCTCGGGGCAAGGCCCGGGGGGTCCTGTAGGGTCATCCACACTCTGCCCCGGGCAGGAGCTGATGGAGTTTGTGGCAGCTGAGCCCTGTGGTGCAGGAGAAATGAGGGGCTTTCTTCTCTATGTCTCCCTTGCAAGACCCACCATCTTTGCCCAAAGGGACGGATTTACATGCATGGTAACCCTTAACCTTCCCTCTCACTGGATAAATCACCCTTCTCCACCAAAACTACCCACAGAGCAAAATATCCATATTTTCTTTGCACAAAGGCAGTTTGTTAATTAACAGAATTCCATAGTGAATTAACTTTATATAATAAGGAAAAAACAGACTTTTCTGATTTATTGGTTATAGAAATCTAAACGTTCTTTCCTTGGGTGATTTACATTGGGATGAGTTTTTTGTTTGTGTAGCAGTGGGAGGTCATAGCCATAGCCAAAAAGCCAAGGAGCTTAGGTTCCGAGAGGTTAAGGTACCTGTGACCCGTCACACAGCTGGTGGGAGGAGTTAGGCGCCCACATAGCTCACCTGACCTTAATTCACTACCTGGCTGTCCTTCGGGAGAGGTGGGAGGAGCAAGGAACAAAAAATAATCCATCTTTTCCCGGAGCCAGAGGCAGGGGTGGGGGCGGTGGGTAAGTGTCTGTCTTGGTGGTTATTAGCTCTCACCGAGAAGGTGGTATTGTTTTGGGTGGTGCCCCGGGGTGCCCTGCCCCCAGGGTGAGCTGTCCTGTCTTATACCAGGGACTGTCTGCTCTCCCAGGAGGCTGCTGGTCCTCAGACCTGGCTCTCACCGTGAGGACTGGGCCTCAGAGGTGGGGGAACTCCAAATGCTCAGTGGTGCCCCTCACTCTCTCTGGCTGACGATGCTTTCCTGCCTTCTAGGGTCTACACCAGCCCCTCTCCAATCAGCCCTGAGGAGGTGTTCTGGGGGTCTTTGAGGGTCTCAGCTCACCTGGGGGTTTGGCTGGGCTGTGAGCTAAGATGCCCGCACAGCATGATGTCGACACCACAGGGAGACGTCAGGACCTGAGCTGCCTTGTCAGTAACACCACTGAGAGGGATGTCCCCCCAGCACCTCTCAGGTGGAGCCCGTGGGCCTCTGGCCCCCACACAAGTGTCATCAGGCATGTTGGGGAGAGTTTAAAGACACTACTTAGGGTTGGAAAGACTTCACTACTAATTTAAAAGAAATCTTTTTGGCCATGCTGCACAATATGTGAGACCTTAGCTCCCGACTGGGAATTGAACCTGTGGCCCCTGCAGTGCACGCACAGAATCTCAGCCAGTGCATGGACAGGGAGGTCCCAGAAGTTCCTGCTTTGAAGAAGGCTGCTCATCCCTCAGGTTTTAGAAACGCAGGCCCACGGAATAAAGCCTCTGACCTGGCCCTGTCCACCTCTGCAGCCGTTCACCTGTAGTAGTGTCTTGATGCACCCATCCTATCCTTTGCCTGCCCCCTCCAGGAAGCCTTCCCTGATTGCCCCCCCCCGGTGCTTCCCTCTCCCTCAGAGCCCCGTTGCGTCCCATCCTATCTGATGACACTTCTCCCCCATCAGCTGGTGCTCAGCCAGGCAGAGCCGGGGTGTGTTCTGTCTGCAGGGCCTCTCCCCGGCCGGCTGGAAGGTGTTTGGATAACCAGGCAGAGGATCACAGGGATGCCTCCTTTCTGTGTCTGCTCTGGTTCCCAGCTGTCCCCACACGAGCCTCGACAGCTCGGAGCTTTGAGCTCCGGCTGTGGCCCAGCAGTGTCCTGACAAGGGGCAGGATGCGGGGGCTGAGAACTCGTGGCTGGGCCCCAGGGGAGGCGGATTTTTGTTATGACAGAGCAGGGTCTTGGGCCGTGGCAGGCTCAGTCCAGAGACAGCTGAGGTGCTGGCCAGCTGGTTGGGAGGGAGCCGGGGCCGAGCTGGCTAGGGATGCAGGAAGTGTGGTCTGCATCAGATTCCATCCATATTCATGCCCGTCTCCCGATTCATGAACTTCTGGAGCTTGTACCGCTGCTGTCTCTGCCCTCGGAGGTTTCAAGCCCAGGCCTCTGACCACAGTCAGCTCCTGTGGGGGCTGCTTGACTGGGGGCAACATGTCTCCATACAGAAGCGCCCCCTGAACGGGACTGCTGAGAGGGCAGGTCTACCCACGTGGGGTCTTCTTGAAGGTGATTTGGGCGGATGGAGATTTTTCTCTTGTATCCAGGCACTAGCCTCAAATCCCTACAAAAGCTGAGAATCCCCTCTACTCCTGTTTTCCACGTGAGGGACCTGAGACCCAGAGAGAGTGGGTGGATCACACAGGTGGGAGGGGTGGATTTGAACATAAACCATCAGGTTCCAAAGCCCGTGGCTTCTCCAGGTTGTGCCCGGGGCACGATTTGAGAATTGGGCAGTTAATTCTCTCTGTGGGTGTGTGTCGTCCCCAGGGATACCTTCAAATCCCGTTTCAGATCAGCACTAGCCCCCTCCCCTCCCTGCCCCTTGGATGCCGGCGCGTGTTTCTCCATGAGCACCCTTGGCACTGTGTCTGCCTACACCGCGTCTTCCAGGTTGAGTGGAAGATGAGTGGACAAACACTACATGTTTGTCGACGTTTTTCGAGTGAATCAGTGATCACATGAGTGTTTCAGGGATTCATCCAGAGCCAGCCCAGAAATGCAAAGTTTGGCTAAGTTTTTCTGGCTCCATCACTGTCCTCTTTCAGGCTGGTGGGATGACCCCCACATACATTTCTGAATGGTGAACCCAGGCCACCTAAGCCAGGGCTTCTGTGTTGGAGTGGGTGATGGAGAATCAGCGAGATTCACACTCACTGGGATGGCCACTATCAAAACCCGGAAAAATATTGCAAGTGTTGGCAAGGATATGAAGAAACTGGAACCTTAGTGTATTGCCATTGGAAATGTAACATGGTGCGTATGCTATGGAAAACAATCTGACAGTTCCTCAAAAAATTAAACATAGAATGATATGATTTGGCAGTCTTGCTCCTGAGTCGGAGGAGGAGTTTCTTTCAGCTTCTCAAACCCCAAAGAAGTGCAAGCTATGTACATCCATATCTGTAGCAGCATTAACCACAATATCCAAAAGGTGGAAGCAACCCAGGTGTCCATAGACAGATGAATGGACCCACAGGGTGTGTTTTGTAACATACAGTTGAATACTATTCAGCTGAAAAAGGAAAATTTGACACAGCCTATATCATGAATGAGCCTTGAGGATATCATGCTGAGTGAAATCAGCCAGTCACCAAGGGGGCAAACACTGTGATTCTACTTCTCTGAGGTCCCCAGAAGAGTCACACTGGGTGGGTGCCAGGGGCCTCAGCCCCTGGAAGGGGACCGAGAGGTTGCTGTTTCATGGGGACAGAGTTTCAGCTTGAGGCTATGAAAAGGGGTCTAGAGACGGATCGTGGTGGTTGCACAAAGTTAGTGTACCCAAAGCCAGTGAACTGTACCCCTGAAAATCGTTAAAATGAGACTTTTTGTGCTATAGGTATTTTAGCACAATTTTCAAAATTAAATTAAGAAAAAGGAATCGGTGGGGAGCCAGATCCAGAAGCCCATGGACTTGTAAAACCTTTTATTGAAGTATTGTTGATTTGCAGTGTTGCTTTGGTTTCTGGTGTAGAGCATGGTGATGCAGTTATACATGTGTGTATCTTCTTTTTCATATTCTTTTCCCTTCTGGTTTATCACAGGATGTTGAGTACAGTTCCCTGTGCTGTAAAGTAGGACCTTGTTTGTGTGTCTACTTTATGTAGAATAGTTTGCATCTGCTAGTCCCAACCTCCCACTTCCTCCCTCCTCCGACCCCACTCCTCCCCGGCAACTCCAAGCCTGTTCTCTATGCAAAGACCCGTGGACTTTCAAAGCTGGGATGAAGCTGGGGGCCCTGACCCACCTATTTACCTTGTTTTACAGACAAGGAGAGCCAGCTGGGACCCTGCCCCAGCTTTTCTGAGAAAGCGTTGTTTGGGACCGAGGTCACTGTTCCCGGAGACCAGTCCCCTGTCCGAACTCCTCGCCCCAAGATTCCATCCCATCGAAGCTGTCAACCCCAGACAGACGCCGAGCGCGGATAGGGCTGGTGGAAAATAAGCTGGTTTGAGAAATTTAAATCTGATATTTTTTTCTTCTCTGTGAAAAGAATTAAAATCCAGCAGAAGCTTATTACAGGCAGACTGAGGTTATTTTGGGAAGCAGCAATTAACGGTTTTATACTTTTCCTCTCCTTTTTGCCCTTGCTGCCCGCACAGGTCTGGGAAGCTATTAAACCTTTCACCCAGCCCTCAGCCCAGAGGAGTCTGCCCTGCCCTCTTTCTCCTCTGCTTGCATGCCTTGGGAAAGAAAAGAGAGTTCCATTCCTATTAATTACCGCCAAATCCGCTCCGTAAGCACTTGGTGAATGTGCTCGGCGCTGAGGTTTAAAGCCCGCCTCTGAACAGAAGAGTAAAATGAAAGGAAGCATGCATTTGGTCGGACGCTGTAATTTGCCACGTCATCTACTCTCTTGTTGCTAAAATGGATACTCTGCTGAGGCCATGACTTCCAGCTGCCCCAGATCATTGTCCACGGTCACACCCTCCCTAAGAGGTCACCTAGCCCCTACAGGCTGAGGCTGGCTGGGCTCAGGGAAGGCAGCAATGCGCGCGCGCTTACACACACACACACTTTCTCTCTCACGCACAGGTTTTCATATGCATCTGGATGTGGACAGCAGGGTAGTAGCTCAGCAAACTCTTTCTACGTAGGTGCATCGCGGGAGTCTCTGAATGTGTTTCTGATCATTGTTTGTGCTTTCTGAGGCCAGCTGACTCAAAGATGCTTCAGCGATTAAGCCCTCAGACCCAGGAGTTGGACAGTTTTGGGTGAAGCCCCAGGCCATCTGCTGTGTGACGTTTGGTAAGCAGAGCTAGCCCGCAGCCTCGGTTTCCTGTCTGTAAGTGGTGATCACAAAGAGTTGACCTCATGGAATGCTTAGTAACTGTTTTCCAGGCGGGTCTTATCTGCGTTGGACAGTATCATCACCCTCTTTCTCCACATTTGCATGTTGCCTAGGGTCCTATCGCTTCACTGGGTGCCTCCCCGCCTGTGGCTGGGGACCGGGGACCCTCCACCTGGGGTCGAGGGTGGCTTGCCCCCTCCAGGGTGGCTGTAGGAGGGTGCCATGTGGGCTGGAGATGCTGGCCAGGACTCTTTGCTTGGGGGCCTCCTTCCCAGGGGCTTTGGGGTACCCAGAGACGAGAGTGGGAACCTTTGAATCAGCACTGTGCTGGGCACTCAGACAGAAGGCGCCCGGCGGGTGGTGGGCACATGTCTGGGGGAGGTTGGGTGTGCCTGTGTGTCTGCCCCTGTGCACACATGCTTACAAGAGGTAGCTTTCAAGTGGAAGTGCTTTGGGTGAAAACTGTTGCACATTTGGAGGCTGTGTTTGCTGTCACCGGGGGGTGGAATCTCGTGGTGGCAGTGGCCTTGGCAATCAACCGCAGAGCCTGGGCAGGTCTCAAGCCATCTGCACCCTCAGTGTGAGTGCCTGTTGTCTTGAAGGACGAGTGTCTCCAGGAGGGCGAGTGTCCGGCTGGCTTCTGGATGCAGCTGCGTGGGCTTTCCGGTGCCACCACCCAAGACCTGGTGTCCCTCCTTGTTGCCATGTTTTGATTAGTGTCTTAGCTCCCTCTGCCCTTGGAGGGTTCACCCTGGCCCCTGCCCCACACCATGCCCAAGGCCGCGGAAGACCCCCGGTCCCGGGGTGTGGGATGCATAAAGGGGAGGCTGGGCTTGCCCAGGTGGCAGTGGGTCAGTCTCTGCGAGTGTGAGCTTGGGCTGCAAAGACTCACGCAGACACAGGGCACCTGCCAGGCCCAGCCCATCCATGGGGAGGGTGGCGTGGTGTTGGGGAGCCCTGTGCAGCCCAGCGTGGACTTGGGGGTCCATTTTGATCTGGCGCGCTTGGCCAGGCTTGGGGCAAAAGGGGGACAGCAGGCTCATCTCCTGAGGTTCCTGCAGGCCAGGCCAGGTCCGTGCACTACAGAGGGGACACGGAGCTGGGAGGCGCGTTCTCTCTCCAGGAACTTCCCGGCTGGGCCAGCCTGCGGGGCTGCGTCCTCCCGCCCGTGTGTCCCCATCACACTCCCTGTGTCTCGGGAGGCTCGCCCTGTTTTTCCTGTCCCCACCATCCCCCTCTGACTATTGCAGTGCTTGCCACTCTGCTTGTCTGTCTGTGCCTGTCCTGCCGCCCTTTCTCTCTTTCGATTCCTGTCCCCGATCCTTCTCCGTCTCCTGGTCTCCTGGTCTCCCTCCCTGCCTCTCTCTTCTCCTGTGCGGGCTCTTTGCTTTTCTGTCGCTCCTTGTCTCTCTTCCTCTCTCACCGCATTGGCCCCTCTGCACGTGGAGGTCCGTCCTGAGTGGCCGTGGGTCCCACCTGGTGCCTGGCCTTCCCTCCGCTGGGCCTCTCGAGCAGACTTGAAACTCCTTGAGGCCGTTCGGCCCAGGGTCCTGGTAGTCGTCTCGCTTGGGCACTTGACGGACGCTCCTCCGAGAAAGACCATGGCGCAGTGACCTCACTGCGTGTGGGGACAGTGGCCTGCCAGGAGGCCAGCCTAGGCCAGGGCGGCGCCTGAGTGTCCCCAAGCAGCAGGCTGTGTGCATCGCGGCCGACAGGCTCACACCTGTCCAGGATGGAAAGGCTTGGCTCAGGGTATTTTTCTTTTTTTGGTTGGAGGGAAGTGTTGAGTAAAATAATAGTTTCCATTCAGAGAGCATCTTCAATATGCTGGAACCCATGCAAAGAGTTTCACGTATACAGTAAGTCCCCTAATACGAACTTTCAAAGTTGCAAACGTGTGTTCTATCAGCGACAGGCGTGAGTGAAGTTGCAGCTTGCCTCCGTCTCCTATGGCTGATAATCCTTCAGCTCTAGCAGCTCTCACTTTTCTCCCTTCCCCAGTGAGTAACTCTTACCTGCTCACCTGATGCCAGCTCCCATATGCCCGCTGTTGTACCACACTACTGTATGTTTCAAAGCACTGTACTATAACATTAAAAATGTCTTTATTTTTTTGTCGTTGTTTCTTATGTATTATTTGTGTGAAAAGTATTATAAACCTATTGCAATATAGCACTAATAGCCAATGGCATTAGTTGGGTACTTAGGCTAATTTTGTTGGGCTAATGAAGAAATGGGACTTGCAGCCGCACTCTCAGAATGGGACTCCTTCATATGTTGGAGACTTACTGTGTTGTCTGTGATTGTCACAGCCCCTGATGGTTACGTGTGTCGTTGTCCCATGTGATGGTGGCAGCTGGAAGGATGGGAAGGGAGGTGGTACCCATGGCGGTGGCCCGGAGCACAGGTTTGAATCCTGCTCAGACATCCACCAAGTCCTTAACCTTCCCAGGCGTCGGTATCTTCATCTGTGAAGAGGGTTAGTTGTGGTTCCTGCCTCCCAGGGCTGTTACAGGCATTCCCCGAGGCCTTGTTTATAAAGCGCCAGCCTGTGGTAAGGATTTACTAAAAGCTGCTGGTATTGGGGAGATTGGGAATTTTTTTTTTAACTTTTTGGCTGCTCCACGCAGTCTGCAGGATCTTAGTCTCCCAACCAGGGATCAGACTTGCACCCCCTCCAGTGGAAGCACAGAGTCTTAACCGCTGGACTGCCAGGGACGTCCCCAGATTGGGACTGTTATTGCCCAAAGTCTGAGCCGGCGCAGGAGCCACCGAGGCATCCGGGGGAGGATTACAGCCCTTACTGGCTCCGCAGCGTGTTCTGAGCTGGTGAGAACGGTGAGAAACCAGTGTGCCTGGTGATGTGGGGTCATCGAGAGTGGGTCCCTTGTCCATGCCCGCCTGGTTCAGTGTGGGCTGACGGTCCCACAAGAAACCCGGAGCTTCAGGCCTCGCCTCCACCGCTTGTCTGACACAGCCTGTGTGCCGGGGGAGTCAGCGTCCTGTAGCTGGGAGCACAGACCTCTCTTGCCTTCTGCTGGGCAATCAGGGGCAGACAGCTGCCCCCCTGGCAGTGTGGCTGTTTGGGGATGGCCTTTTCGTGTCTGTCCTTGCTTCTGAACCATGCTTTCACCTCCCAGCTCCGGCCTGGCCTGAGCAGACTCCGGGCCCCTTGGCCGCTGCCTCTGCCCCGGGGCGTGCCTGGCTGTTCCTCTGTGCAGTGCGTTTGGGCAGCTGGAAAGTAACCAGCTTCCCACTCTGAAGGGCAGCTGTGTCCCCCTGACTGTGTGACCTGGGAGAGGTCACGTCATTGCCCGTGCCTTGGGAGGACACCTGGGATGAGTCGGGTGCTGGCTGACCCAGGGGGAGGGGTCTTCCATGGGGCAGCAAAGGGTTAGAGGCTGCTGGGGCTCTGTGTCCTAACCCTTTGGAAAGACGTGCCTCCCACCCCCGCTCCAGGCCATGGTGACAGGACAGTGTGAGCTCAGGCACCAGGTCCCAGAGAAGCTTGAGATGGGGAGTCTGAGTTTGCAGTCCTGTCTGCTGTTCCCTGGGAAAAGTCACGGTGGCTCTGTGTGACCCGTCTCAGTCTGCAGGACCCAGGAGGTCAGGGTTGTCATGAGGTCAGTGGAAGCCTCCTCTCAACCACCTTGAATGAGCAGGTCCCCTCCTGTGTGCCTCTCCCCTCGGAGCTATTTGCTCCGTGTGGACGGGGGTGTGAGGGCATGCAGCAGCCACTTCATGCCATGGAGGTCACCTCCCTCCATCCTGGTGGTCTCCAGTGGGGTGCTGAGGACTGCCAAGGCCCCCGGGCTAGCAGGATCCTTCAGCTCCCCCATCCTCCCAACTGGCAGTTAGGAAATATGCAGGCCATTTAGGGACATTCAGCATTTGAATTTAAGATGCTCTTTCAGCAGAATCCACAAACCAAGGTTTAAAATTCAGTTGGAAACCAATTCCTAGGCCTTCCAAAGCCCTCTTAGTTCTTAAAACTAGCAAGTAGCACTAAGGGGTCTGTCTGGCCTGGCTGAGGTCCACGGTGCACTGGCCTAGTTCTCAGTTGGATTCACGGTGACTGTGAATGCCAGCACACAGCTCTGAGGGTGTGCCCCCCCATACCATCGTGCCCTGGGTCCTCTGCAGAATGTACACTCATGTTCTAAAATGTAGCGTCATTGTCCACCAGATAGAAAAATGAGTGTCTCTAAAAGGATAGTGTTATTCACAGGCCAGAAGAGGAGAGGGCCCTCCACACCATACAGGGCCACTCGGGGAGCTCCGGGGTCGGTCAGGAGATAGTGCGGGGATGGGGAGCATGGGCGGAAGCTGTGATGGTGGTGTTTGTGGGAAGGAGTGGGTGAGTCTGGGTCAGCTGGCTCAGGGTGGGCTAGTTTGAATATTTTCAGGAGCTCTGGCATGTAGGGCGATCTCTAGCTGTGCGGTACCTGACTCGGGGGTGACTAGGGCCACGAGTTTTTGCTTGTTGGTGTCTGAGAACCAGATTGAAGAGGTGGTCTGCAGTGTTCTCGATTGCTTGGTTTGCTTATGGAAGTCAAGCTTCCCTGCCAGTCCTGTGCTATTTGTAAGAACTGACTGGTTCTGGAAGGAGCAGTCTCTCCCTAGTTAGTGAGACCCCCC
The DNA here is from genome assembly GCA_020226075.1 of Hydropotes inermis. Lineage (NCBI taxonomy): Eukaryota > Metazoa > Chordata > Mammalia > Artiodactyla > Cervidae > Hydropotes > Hydropotes inermis. The sequence goes on along the minus strand of CM035281.1, from coordinate 6,193,631 downwards.
TGAGGCCAGAGCATCAGGAATATAGACAGTAAGAAAATATAGTTAATACAAATCACCAGGAGCCATGCAATGGGGTCTGGGTCACTACAGACCCTTTTACTTTTCTGTAACAGTTTTTATTTGCATTAAATTTCTTTTATTTTTCTAAAATAATTTACTTTAAATTGGAGGATAATTGCTTTGCAATACTGTCCTGGTTTCTGCCATACAACTTGAGTCGGTACACATATCTGTTTTGTCTTGAACCTTCTGCCCCACTCCCCATCCCATCCTACCTCCCTAGGTTGTCTCAGAGTACTGTGTTGAGCTCCCTGTGTTATAGGGCAGCTTCCCATTAGCTATCCGTCTTACACTTGGTAATGTGTATGTTTCAATGCTACTCTCTTAATTTGTCCCACCCTTTCCTTCCCCCACTGTGTCCAGAGCCTGTTCTCTATGTCTGCTTCTCCACTCCTGTCCAGCAAATAGGTTCATCGGTACCAGCTTTCTAGATCCCACATAGATGCCTTAACACACTATGTTTGTTTTTCTCCTTCTGACTTGCTTCACTCGGTATGTCGGGCTCTTGGTTCATCCACCTCGTTAGAACTGACTCAAGTTTGCTTCTTTTTATAGTTGAGTAATATTCCATTGTGTATATGTACCACAATTTATTTATCCACTCATCTACCAATGGACATCTAGGTTATTTCAGTGTCCTAGCCATTGAGCTATTGTAAGTAGTGTTGCAATGAACACTGGGGTACATGTGCATCTTTTTCAATTATGGTTTTCTCAGAGTATATGCTCAGTGGTGGGATTGCTGGGTCATATAGTAGTTTTACCCCTAGTTTTTAAAGGAATCTTCATCCTGTTCTCCATAGTAGCTATATAAATTTACATTCCCACCAGCAGTGCAAGAGGGTTCCCTTTTCTTCATACCCTCGCCAGCATTTATTGTCTGTAGATTTTTTTGATGATGGCCGTTCTGACTGGTGTGAGGTGACATCTCCTTGTAGTTTTGATTTGCATTTCTCTGATAATAAGTGCTGTTGAGCATCTTTTCATGTGTTTGTTGGCCATGTGTGTGTCTTTGAAGGAATGTCTGTTTGGGTCTTCCACCCACTTTTTGATTGGGTTGTTTGTTTTTCTGGTGTTGAGCTGCATGAGCTGCTTGTTTATTTTGGAGATTAATCCTTTATCAGTTTGTTTCATTTGCAATTATTTTCTCCCATTCTGAGGGTTGTCTTTTCATCTTGTTTATAGTTTCCTTTGCTGTACAAAATCTTTTAAGTTTAATTAGGTCCCACTTGTTTATTTTTGTATTTATTTCCATTACTCTAGGAAGTGGGTCAAAAAGGATAATGCTGTGGTTTATGTCAAAGAGTATTTTGCCTATGTTTTTCTCCAAGAGTTTTATAGTTTCTGGCCTTATATTTAGGTCTTTAATCCACTTTGAGTTTATTTTTGTGTATGGTGTTAGGAGGTGTTCTGATTTAATTCTTTTACATGTAGCTGTCCAGTTTTCTCAGCACTACTTATTGAAGAGGCTGTCTTTTCTCCATTGTATATTCTTGCCTCCTTTGTCAAAGATAAGGTACCCATAGGTGTGTGGCTTTATCTCTGGGCTTTCTATCTTGTTCCATTAACCTATATTTCTGTTTTTGTGCCAGAACCATACTGTCTTGATTACTGTAGCTTTGTAGCATAGTCTGAAGTCAGGAGGGTTCATTCCTCCAGCTCCCTTTTTCTTCTCAAGATTGCTTTGGCTATTCAAGGTCTTTTGTGTTTCCATACAGATTGTGAAATTTTTTGTTCTAGTTCTGTGAAAAACGCCATTGGTGATTTGATAGGACTTGCACTGAATCTGTAGATTGCTTTGGGTAGTATGGTCATTTTCACAATATTGATTCTTTCAATCCAAACGCATGATGCATCTCTCCGTCTGTTTGCATCATCTTTGATTTCTTTCATCAGTGTCTTATAATTTTCTGTATACAAGTCTTTTGTCTCCTTTGGTAGGTTTATTCCTAGGTATATTATTCTTTTTGTTGCAAAGGTGAATGGGATTGTTTCCTTAATTTCTCTTTCTTATTTTTCATTGTTAATGTATAGGAATGCAAGGGATTTCTGTGTATTAATTTTGTATCCTGCAACTTTACTAAATTCACTGATTAGCTTTAGTAATTTTCTGGTGGCACCTTTTGGGTTTTCTATGTATGGTATCATGTCTTCTGTACACAGTGAGAATTTTACTTCTTTTCCAATTTTGATTCATTTTTTTTTCTCTTTTTTTCTCTGATTGCTGTGACTAGGACTTCCAAAACTATATTAAATAATAGTGGTGAAAGTGGGCACCCTTTTCTTGCTCCTGGTCTTAGAGGAAATGCTCTCAGTTTTTCACCATTGCTGTGGCTTTGTCATATATGGCCTGTGTTATGTTAAGTAGGTTCCTTCATTGCCCATTTGCTGGAGAGTTTTTTTCGTAAATGGCCATTGACTTTTGTCAAAAGCTTTTTCTGCATCTATTGAGATTATCATAGGTTTTATCTTTCAGTTTATTTATATGGTGTATCACATTGATTAATTTGCATATATTGAAGGATCTTTGAATCCCTGGAATAAATCCCACTTGGTCATGGTGTATGAGCCTTTCAATCTGTTGTTGGATTCTGTTTGCTAGTATTTTGTTCTGGAATTTTGCACCTGTGTTCAACAGTGATATTGGCCTATAATTTTCTTTTTTGGTGATATCCTTGTCACTCTGTGATATCAGGGTGATGGTGGCCTCGGAGAATGACTTTTCGAGTGTTCCTTCCTCTGCAATTTTTTGGAAGAGTTAAAAAAGGATAGGTGTTAGTTCACTAAATGTTTGATAGAATTCACCTGCGAAGCCATCTGGCCCCAGGCTTTTGTTTGTTGGAAGACTTTTGATCACAGTTTGATTTTGGTGCTGGTGATTGGTCCCCATAGACCCTTTTGTTCACAGAACACTTCCTGGCTTCCTCTGCAGAGTTTCCGGTGCCTCTGTTGCTTGCCGTGTGGTCATGCCCACAGGTGTGGAAGTTACCAGTGTTCTGTAGAGGATCGTGTGCTCTGTCTTGTTGTTACCCTGGCTCCCAGAGCTGGGAGACGGCATGCATGGAAGGACTTTGCTCTGCAGTCCTCATGCGGGTATTTTGGTGACTCTGCGTGCCAGGTTTTCTAATCCATAAGTGTGGATGACCTCATTTTAATTTGTACCCCCCCATTCACTATGGGGCATTTTAGTTCCTTCTCCCCTGATAGGCCCGTTCAGCTCCTTCGCTCAGCTTTCTAGTTTTTTTAAGAGATACTCATCTCTTATTGTTTAGATGTGTTGTAAGTAATTTCTTCCAGTCTTTGGCCATTATCTTTGTTTATGGTATGGTTTATTGGGACAAAGTTGTACATTTTAATGTTATTGAGTGTATCAGTCTTTTCGTGGGGCATGTTTTGGTATCTTTAAGAGGGCTTTTCCTACCTTGAGGTCATAGAGATATTCTCTAATATTTTCTTCTAAAAATTATAAAATTGTACATTTACTTGTAGTTTAAGAAGTCTAACTGGAATTGTTTTGTTTTTGACGTGACGTAAGGACCCAATTTTGTTTAGTCTGGGTAGATAGGCAATTGTTTCAGTAGCAGTTACTGCATTTCTTAGTTTGTAAATGCTAATGCTGTCCCATGTAGTTTCCCTGCATCCCTGTCTGCCTTGTTCTGGCTTCTCTCTTGTGTTGCATTGGCCCATTCATTTCTTCATTTGTCATCCTACACTGTCCTGGTTTACCACTGCTTTATGTAGAGTGTAATATCTCATGGGGTGAATTCCTCATTTGTTGCTCTTTCAAATTGTCTTGGCTCTTCTTTGGCCTTTGTTCTACCGTGAGAATTTTAGGATAAGCTTTTGTTTTAGATTTCATGAAAAACTTCCATTGGGATTTTTGAGGTTAAATTGATTTGATTGGCATTGAATTGTACTGATTTGATTAATTTGGGGAGGATGACCATCTTTGTCATACTGAATTTTCCCCACCTAGAATCATAATCTTTACTGAATGCTTCTTTTATAAAAAGCTTTTAATTCGCTTTAGTTGTGTCATAAAGCTCTTACATATTTTTTGTTAAATTTATTTGAGTGCCCTATAGTTTTGCTGCTCTTGTAAATGATAAATGTATACCTAAAAATGACAGTTTCTAATTCTTTATTGCCTGTGTCTAGTAATGCAGTTGGATTTTGTATATTAATCCTATTTCCAACAGTCTTGCCTGATATCTTATTAAATGTATCCATAGATGTTTTGTTTAGTCTTGTTATTCATAAGTTATGAGTCTTTTCCTTCCTTTCCAATTCTTACATCTTTTATCTCTCTTCTGAATCTTACCATGCTGTCAAGAATATCCGTGTCCAATGGAAATACAGTGTGAAACATGTGTTTGATTTATTTTTTTTTTTTTTTTTTATTTGTGGTGGATTTTGTCATACATTGAAATGAAACAGCCAAGGGTTTACATGTGTTCCCCATCCCAATCCCCCCTCCCACCTCCCTCTCCACCCATTCCCTCTAGGTTTTCCCAGGGCACCAGGTCCGAGCACTTGTCTCATGCATCCAACCTGGGCTGGTGATCTGTTTCACCCTAGATAATATACATGTTTCAATGCTGTTCTCTTGAAACATCCCACCCTCGCCTTCTCCCACAGAGTCTAAAAGACTGTTCTATAAATCTGTGTCTTCTTTTTTTTTTTTTTTTCTTTTCTGCATATAGGGTTATCATTAACATCTTTCTAAATTCCATATATATGTGTTAGTATATTGTAATGTTCTTTATCTTTCTGGCTTACTTCACTCTGTATAATGGGCTCCAGTTTCATCCATCTCATTAGAACTGATTCAAATGAATTCTTTTTAATGGCTGAGTAATATTCCATGGTGTATATGTACCACAGCTTCCTTATCCATTCGTCTGCTGATGGGCATCTAGGTTGCTTCCATGTCCTGGCTATGATAAACAGTGCTGCGATGAACATTGGGGTGCATGTGTCTCTTTCAGATCTGGTTTCCATGTGTTTGATTTAAAAGTTTCTGGTATCCCCATTTTAAAAAGTAAAAAGAAATAGGTGGACTTAATTGCATATTTGATAGTATATTTTATTTAACCCAATATTTAACCTAAATACCAGCATGTCAGCATGCAATCAGTATAAAAAATGATTTAGATAGTGTACATTCTTTTTTCTCCAAGGCTTCAAAATCCAATGTCTGTTTTGTACTTAGAACACATCTCAGCTAAACCACATTTCAAGTGTATGGTTATTGTCTTGGATCCCTAAGGTCTAGAGTCTTCACTGTTGAATAGAAATTTGATGAGTGGGCATTTTTATCTTGTTCCCATCTTGAAAGGGGATAATTGTGAAGTATAAGAATAATATATAATGGTTTGGGGTAGATTTTCTATATTAGATTTAAAATTTCCTCTTTTGTTGGAGCTCCATAATTGTGAAAGGATGTTTATCAGTGCTTTTCTGCAAATACTGAGATAATGATGAAATGTCTTCTTTATTTTCTTATTGGGATGACTTTATTCTGATACATTTCTGTTATTATCACAGCACTAATTCTTGGGATAAACCCACTTGAGTTCACTTTGTTGGATTTAATTGGTAATATTTTCATTAAGGTGTTTGAGTCTACGTTTAGCAATGAGATCAGCCTATGAATTTACTTTCTTTCTGTTCTTATTTAGTGGAAGTATTCACAAAATTAGCCTCATTACACATGCTAAGGAATACTACTCTCTCAAATATCCACATTTAAGGATTATCTTAAAGTATTTGTATATGTTAACATATTTGCATATGTTAATATTTGTGTATGTCAAATATAAGCCAAGGATTGATTGTCCTCAAATATTTCCATGATATTAAAGGTTGTTCACTCCTCAAAGGTTTGGAAAAACCCAAACTGCAAAACTGCCTGGTTTTGTTTGTTTGTTAGGTTTTTTTTTTTTTTTTTTAACTACTGATTCAGTTTGTTTAGAGGTAATTCAGTGGTTAGAGGTAATCCCAATTTTTAACTTCTTTTTTAGTTTTCCGTTAAATCAATCAATCCCTTTCTCTTTAGAAATGTGTCGGCTTCTCCTGTCACCAAATTTACTGGCAGTGTCTGTACTTATGTCTCCTTTTTCATTCCTAATGATGTTGATTGCTCCTTCTCTGTAATTAACAGAGGTGTATTGGCTTTACTGATCTTTTCCCCTTGCTCAGTCCCATCTGGTTTCTTTCTTTCCTGTTTCACTGATTTCTTCTTGCATCCTGCATCCTGTTCTTCCTTCTTTAGGTGTGATCAGTGTTGTTTCCCTGATTCCTGGGGCTGGGCCCCTAGATGGGTGACTCGCGTGCTTCCTGTTTTTCTGCTCTCCCTGACACTAGCGTGTATTTAGGTGCTGCTTCAGCTCCGTCCCAAGAGTTTTGATATATTGCAATTTTACTCTTTTAAAATATTTAGATTTTCTTCAGTTTGGGAAATTTTTCGTCTATTACATCTTCACATTATTCACACTATGTTTTTCCCATGATTTTGTCTATTCTCTCCTTCTTTATATGTTCCATGTGGTATCTGCTGACTCCTGCTTGTGGCTGTGTGGGTGTGTATTGTAATTTTGGATTGTATTCTAAGTCAAAGGAATGAATCTCTAATGGTGGAATTCCAGGCTTGGTGGATTATGAATGGAGATTTATCTGTAGGAATCCTGTGTAACCTCAGTGAAGCTTTCTCCCTCCAGAGTGATTTTCTTTCAGACTCCGCCAGGTTCCTTGGAGGTGACGCAGGAATGGTATCAACTGTCTTCTTTTCGTAGTTCAGGGGTTTTCTAGTCATTGTGGGCACTGTAAATGGGAACTATTGCCCAGTAAGAAGGCAAGCAAGTCATTACTGACACTCAGAGGAGACTTTTTAAGTCTTTTGCCCATTTCCCAGGCAGAAGTACAGGCAGTCTCAGGGTGCCCCTCTGCTGGTGGGCATTGAAGGGTGTACACCAAAGCTGTAGCTCTGCCAGTGGACTTGACCGCACAGGGGGTTTCCCATCCTCTCCCTCCGTGGGTCACTGAAACAGGACCCCTGGGTTGTACAGATGCCCTGGGGATCTCCAGCATCAGCTCACCTGTTCTTGCTTTTGGTCTCCAGATTCACTCTTCAATGAAGAAGACTGAATCTTCCTCTTTTCCCAGCTCACATGTACATATAAATGATACTATATTTATTGAGTTAGAGAACTTACCTTGTCAAATCTCTATGCTGTGGTTTTTTTTTTTTTAATATGGAAAATGAAAGGTAGGGAATGAGGTTGATGGGGAAAGAAACCCATATTTTGGGAAAGAGCTGTAATTATTATCCACTCCAGGCAAAAGACCCATAAAGTGGTCGGTTTTAGGGAGAGGAAATCCTTGGCGTCTGCCTTATTCCCAAATCCACTGGCTAAGTCCCTGACTGACTTAAGTCCTTTTGGACAGGGACCAAGGCTTCTTCTACATGCCACACCAAAGCCCAGTGTTTAGGGTTTGGAGGGGGCCCGGAGGGTGGGGGGGGGGCCCTTTCATCTCATTGCAACCTCCCAATGGGTCCTCCCTGATGCTGCCTTGCTGAGTCATCTTTGCAGGCCACTGACCATTCTGAGAGCATGTATTTATCTAGAAACAAGTATTTTATTTATTTGTTTGTTTTCAACTGCTCTGGGTCTTTGCTGCTGTGCGTGGGCTTTTTCTAGTTGTGGGTAGGAGCTACTGAGAGGTGGGCTTCTCGTTGCAGTGGATTCTTCTGTTGGAGAGCAGCGGCTCTAGCATGCACAGGCTTCAGTAGCTGTGGCTCTCAGGGTCTAGGGCACAGGCTCAAGTTTGCAACGCATGGGCTTAGGTGCTTTGTGGCATATAGAATCTTCCTGGACCAGGGATCGAACCCATGTCTCCTGCATTGGCAAGCACGTTCTGGACCACCAAGAAGTTCCTAGAAACAAATATTTTGATGATCATGCTTTCCCTGATACCGAATTCAGGGGCTTACGATGACTTGCAGGGGAAGATGCCAAGTTTTTGTGGTTATTATTGATTACAACTTTCTGAATGACCTCATACATTCAAAGACTGTTTCCTGAACCCCTTCTGTGTGTCAGGGGTTTCCTAGCAGCATTGCTGAAAACAGCTCTTCACTACCTTTGATGTTCTAGGGGCTGGGAAGGCAGAGAAGAGCTGGACCTGCCTTCCAGCCAGTCCAGGAGGTGGTGGGGACAAGGCTGTCCCCAGAGTCCCCTTGCAGAGTGGTGAGAAGCAAGCATGCTGATGCAAGGGCCAGCTGGGGTCTTCAGCTCTTCAGCGGTGAGGGTGTCACGACAAAGCAAGTCGAGACGGAGTGTGTGTGTGCGCGCGAGTGTGTGTGTGTGTGAATGTGTAACTGTGCATGTGTGTGAATGTGTGTGTATGTGAGTGTGTGTGTGTATGTGTATATGAATGCATGTGTGTCTGTGTTACTGCTGGGGTCTGGGGAAGATGAATGCCAGCCCTTCCCCTTGCTCGAGTTCATCCATTATTGGGGACAGTCGAAGGTCTTTAACTTTTTGTTAAGTTTTAAGTTATTTCATTACCTGAAATAGTGTACCTTTCATAATCCAAAATTCAATCATTACAGAAAAGCATATGGTAAAAAAAATCTTCCTTTCCACTCTGTCTCCCCACCAGCCAACTGCTTCTGCTCCCTAGAGGCCACCAATGTCTCCAGTTCTCACACGTCCTTTCGGGAGATTCTTGATGTACACACGTAAATAATGCATACATTTGTGAATATTTATATATGTGTGCTGATCTATAAATTTACACGCATACACACATGCATGTTTTTTAATGCAATTGTCGACATCTAGCTATTTTGGCTTGACAATGTATCTTGGAAATTGGTCCATATCAGGCCTGAAGCTCTTCTTCATTTGTCTTTATGGCTGCTTGGTATTCCATTATATGGACGGACTGGAATTTATTTAACAAGTCTTCCTCTGATGGATATTTAGATTTCCAAGCTTCTGCCATTTTCAAATAATGCTGCAAGAAATAGTCTTGTGCTTGTTACTTTACACATTTGAGAGTGTGTGTAGGGTGCAGAAGCTTCTGAACCTTCTAAACTAATAACCAGAGCTCTGAGTCAAGACCACTGGTGTGGGGGTGGGCTGGCCTTGGCCTCCTGAGCTTCCTATGGGCTGAATCTACAGTTAAAGTTAATCTGAAGTTAAGACTTCATTCATAGACTTCCCTTGTGGCTCATCTGGTAAAGAATCCACCTGCAATGCAGGAGACCTGGGTTTGATCCCTGGGTTGGGAAGATCCCCTGGAGAAGGGAAAGGCTACCCACTCCAGTGTTCTGGCCTGGAGAATTCTGTGGACTGTATAGTCCATGGAGTCACAAAGAGTCGGACACGACTGAGCCACTTTCATTTTCGTTCATAGACGTGCAAGGTATGGTTTCTGAACGAGTGAATGAAAGTAGTTACAGCTCAGAGAAATTACAATCAGTAGCAGGCACAGGAAGTAGTTTTGTCTGTTTTTCAGATTATCCTCAAATGAATTCAAAGAAGTATATTCTTTTTAAAAATTTCATCTATTGATTTTATTTTTGGCTGTGCTGGGTCTTTGTTGCCGCATGCAGGCTTTCTCTAGTTGCAGCGAGTGGTCTCTAGGCGTGGTGCGCGGACTTCTCATTACGGCAGCTTGTCTTATTGAGGAATACTGGCTCTAGAGCTTAGGCTTAGTCATTGTGGCACACGGGCATGGTTGTGGCTCATGGCGTATCGAACCTGTGTCCCCTGCATTGGCAGGCAGATTCTTAACCACTGGACCCACCAAGGGAGTCCCCAAGAAGGATATTTTGCTTGTATTTCCAATGAAGGCCTTGCAGGAGAGCTGCCTAATTAGACCTTCTGTGGTCTGGATAGAAATCTGGCTGAGGAGCCATTCACTGTTGTAAAAGTTGGCTCATGCGACATCCTGGTGGCCCAGTGGTTGGAACTCTGCTCCCAACAGAGGGGACAAAGTTTTGATCCCTGGTTGAGGGACTCAAATCCCATATGCCCAGCAGCCATAAAAAGAAAAAGTTGGCATCAAATGGAAGATGAAATAGCAGCACTAAAGTAACTTGAGCATTAACTTTGGTAGAAGCTTCATTTCTGACCTAATGTAAGACTTTTTTCATAAGCCACTCCACGCACTGGGTATGTGCCTGCTCGGTCACTATGCCATGTCTGACTGATTCTTTGTGACCTCATGGACTGTTGCCTGCCAGGCTCCTCCTGTCCATGCGATTCTCTAGGTGAGAATATTGGAGAAGGTTGCCATCTCCTCCTCCAGGGGATCTTCCTGACGCAGGGATCGAACCCACCTCTCCTGCATCTCCTGCACTGGCAGGCGGATTCTTTACCACTGAGCCACCTGGGAAGCCCCCATGCTCTGAGCAGATTTTTAAATAAAGGCCTGTTTCCTGTTTTGTTCCAATTTGTGGCGACTGTGAGTGATAATATGTAACGGGCTGGTGTTAGAGGCCAGCTTCTGCTGGAATGCTCTCATTCGCTCCTTCTGACAATCCTGTGGTCATCCCCCTTTTACAGATAGACAAGTGCGGCTCAGGGGGTGATGTAATGTGCTTGAGGTCCCACAGCCAGGATTCAGCCAGGCTTCTGGCCAGGCTGTTGAGAACTGAGTCCTTTGTCCCCTCGACTCTCCAGGACCCAAGGTTCAGAGTGGCAGGTTTTCACCAGGATCTGTCTACTCTTATTCAGGCCATGCTGTCAATCAAAATAATTCCAAGCAGGGCATCCAAGGTGCTGTTGAAGGCAGTTAGGTCCCCTGTTCTTCTAGGAAAATATTTTCAAAAGGAAAACAAGCATCCCCACCCCAATTGGGGTTCCCTAGTGAAGTCACAGGAGAGCTGTGATGCTGTAGATGTCTCATTGCAGGCTGAGGGCATCAGAGGGGCTTTGGCGGTCGGGGAGCCTGAGTGTGGTCTCCAGCTGGGCCTGGTTCATCATCTGTTACCTGTGGGCTGGAGTCCACTCTGATGTCTCGGCAGAGCCTGGAGTAATCCCTGGCAGGCTGTGTTTGCTCTTTCCCCTAGCTCTAAGTCGGCAATCAATGCACTTGGGCTGTCAAGGGCCAAATAGGAAAGATCTCAGCATTTGCAGGCCATACCTACGGTCTCTCTCACAGCTTCTCACTCCCGCTGTTGATGGACTAGTAGCCTGGACAGTCTGTGCCTAATGGAGCAGGACTGGGGTTCAATCAGACAAGGGTACAGGGTCAATTTGGCCCTCAGGCTGCAGTTCGCTCACCTTATTCCCGTTGACAAATGACGTTAGACTGAATCTACATCAAGTGAGTGAATCCAGCCTCGTGGATACAAACTCCACTTTCTTTGTGTTTGCTGGGGGTGAAGAACACTTCAGAAGCTTGCCAACCTCTGCCCAGACACCACACTACCAAGTGCAGGGGGAGAGCACTGGTGGGGTGGGGGAGTCAGAAGACCCGCCTCCCCGAAGTCGTGTCTCCTGGAACCTTTGCTGCTCTGTGCCTCACTTTCCCCATCTGTCAAATGGGATGGTTGACTCCTCAAAGATTCTGCCTAGCTCCAAAATTAATCTTCTTTTACCTGGAAGCTGTCGTTTGTGTCTTTGGTCACCAAGACGTATTGGATAAGGTAATTTTGTCTTGCAGTCTGTCCCCAAGAGGCATTTAATCTCTGGGCTGGTGGCTCAGTTGGTAAAGAATCTGCCTGCAATGCAGGAGACTTGGGTTTGATTCCTCGGTTGGGACAATCCCCTGGAGGAGGAAATGGCAGCCAACTCCTGCCTAGGAAATCCCACGGACAGAAGAAGCCTGATCGGCTCTAGTCCCTGGGATCGCAGAGTTGGACTCAACTTAGTGACTAAAGCACCTTCACCATCACCCCATCTTAGCAGACCCTAAACCTTTAGCTGCAGGTTGGGTAGGGAGCATCCTTGGTGCGTCCTGCCCACACAGCGATATTGTGAAAGGAGACCTTCACCTGTGACTTTGTGGGTGGCCTCAGGTGAGGCACGTGTTAACCCCTGCCTGCTCACCACCCAGAATTGACCCCCATGTAGGCGCAAGGGATGAGCAAGTGAGACAAACGGGGGAAAGAGATGCTTTGGATGAGCAAACAGTGCAAAACTTTATTCTCACTATTGCCTGTCTTTTGGCTGTTCTGAGGGAAGATACTCTACGAAGACCAAGCCTGCTCCCTGTCGCTCAAGGAGCTGGATCGGTCAGGCCCGATCCTGCACTCGCCACTCTGCCAGGCCCAGGAGCGCCTGCGCTGGCCCTTCCGGTGTTGCTCAAGCATGCACATGGCAGTTGCCCAGCAGCTGATTTGGTGCCTCCCATTTCATTCTCAAAACTCTCCCTAGCCTTGGTGGCATGCGGGCTGGAGGGGCACTCCCTGGGAGAGCTGGAACACACAAGCGTTTGGAGCTGCGTTGGCTGCTGGGCCGACATGGCTTGTTTCACCACTAACGAACTGGGAGCTTCTGTTTCCTGACTTGAATTATGGGTGATACCTGCCTGGAGACCTGGGTTTCCGTGGTAAATCATCCGCTTAGTAAATATTCATTATTTACTAGGCTCCAGGCGCTGTGCCAGAATTATGTCTAATAAGATATTATTATGAGGTTTTCCTAATTGCCAGGCACAAGACCGAGTATTACCTGGATCATTTGGTCCTCACAACAGCCTTTCCCATTTCACAGATGGGAAAACCGAGGCTGAGTGGTCTCTAAGGTCTCAGGTGGGTCTGGGCTGGGCTGATTCCAGAGTGACTGTTGTTGGATGACTCCGCCTTCTCCCTGGTTAGCAGGGGGATGTCACGGGCAGGACCCCAAGCACAGGCGAGACCTGGCTGTGTGTTGTCGTTCGAGGTGTGTGCACTGCTTAGATGCCCCTCCATCAGCAAGTCATGTTCTTGCTATGAGCTGACTCCGTTCCACTTTGCTGAAAGCCCCTCGTTTGGGAGTCCTTCTCTGGAGCTCTGGATGGAGGTGAGCTGTGGCCCTGGGCTCTGGACCATCCAAACTGTGGCCATTGATGGAGAAAGACTGGATTCTGGGCCACAAGTATTGTCAGAAGGGGTTTCCTAAAAACCCTAGCAGGCCTCAGTCCTGCCTGGCTGGATCTGGACGAGTCTTGGCATCTATATTGTTAAGGTGGATGCTCTCCAAGTGGGTCCCGTGGCTGTTGGGCCCCTGGCCTCCGGGTGATTTGGTGCAGGCCAAGTGCATTCTAGGTGATGGCACCATCCTTGATATGTGGGGTTCCTGGGGGTCAGCACCTTCACTCGGCTGGCTCCTACCACCTGAAGTTGCCCCAAGGCCCACTCATTCCAGGTCACTTGACTGTGCCAGGTCAGAAGGTGGGAATGGCTTCAGTGTTGCAGTTTGTTAAAGCCATGGCCCAGGCTTGGAGCCAGGCAGTCCTTGGCTTGGGCCTCAGACTTCAATTTAACTCCCGTGGGTGAGTGACCTCCTCTCTCTGAGACGTTGCTTTCCTTACGTAGAAATCCGTGTCCGTATCTCCATCTGTGCGTTGCTGTGCAGATGACGGGGTCTGTGTCCGCAGAGGGGACAGTGGACCGCGTGTCCAGCCAGGGCCTTGTAGGGAAGGGTTTGTTCCCAGCTCTGATGCATGGGCTTCGCTCCTTGGAGCAGATTTTAGCTGTGTCTCTCCAGGTCCTAGCAGGGTCCTGACCCAAGACAGAGCCCACCCCTCTTTGGTTTTGCCTCCGGGTCTGGGGTATGTCACAGTTAGACTGCCTTGTCTGTCTGTGCTTTTGGGGATCTTGGAAGGGCGAGCGGGCTGAAGGCAGGCTGGCCCTGGAGTCAGGTGAGGTCAGGGTGAGCTTCTCTTAGGCCCAGTGGACATGCTGCTGAAGGCCCACAGAGCTGTTAGGGGCCCATAAAAAGTTATAATTGCTTTTTAAAGGAAAAGAAAATAAATGACTAGAGTCTAGCACAGAAGTCTGGGTCATATTCATATCTAAACCATATGTACCTGAAATAGAATTTTAAAAATGAAGGGGCCCCCAAAGGCAAAAGTGCTCAGGGCCGCGAGGGTCATTGTGTGCCTGGGGGAGGACGGCCACCCACCGTGCCCCCCACCCTCCCCAAACCCCTGCCTGGGGACTCTGTCTGAGGATCAGGAGAAGAGCTGGAGAGTGGTGGGAGTGGAGAAAAGGGGGTGCATAGCCACAGGCATCCAAGCAGTGGGGTTCCTGAGATTCCAGCAGGGGAAAGGCAGCGATGGTTGTATGTCTGGGTGTGCCGAGCCCCGAAATGCCGATTGGGAGCTTGAGTATGGGGTAACAGTGTGTGTGTGTTGAAAATCATGGCTCACCCTCCCACAGCAAGCCTGGAGATTCTGGTCCTCAGATGCTCTGGCTGCATGGGGGGGCAGGGGTGGGGATTCCTTTTTGGAGCCAGGGAGCTGATTTCATCCAGCCGAGGCCAGGACCGAATGTGGAGGCTTAGAATACAGCTGGGTCCCTACCAACCCCCCTTTCCCGACCACATGTGGTTCTAAAGCCCAGAAAACGGGAGACCCACGGGGGGCATGGCAGATGTCACCATCCCGAAACGTGCTTGTTTATCTTTTATTAATGACACGCACTTAGGTGAGGGTAGTGCTCAGAGCAGCCGGGGGAAGAGGGAGAAGGCATGAATAATACAGGCTGCATCTTGATGGAGCTGGTTGGGCGGTGCACACCTGAGCGGTCATGGATGCTCCTGGCCCCTGAACTTGGAAGGGAAGCTGTTCTCAGCTCTGGATGGCACTTACTGAGCCATCCCTGGAACAGCCCTGGGAGGGGAGGCCCCAGCTCTGGCCTGTAGTTTGCACCACGAGGCCTGGGCCTCCTCCACGAACAAGGCTGTGATGTCTGGGGCTATGCAGTTCTACCCCATATCTCATCACCTAGGAAACTTGGCGTCCAGAGCAGGGATGCTCACACAGTGTGTTTGCAGCTGGGTGGTACCTGGCCCCCTGACATTGCTCTGGGTTTGTCTCCAGATTTTCATTTTATTTTCAGGCGGAGACAGGGTATTCATGACAGAGACGAGAACTTAGGTCTGTTTTCCATTGTTCATCCTATTCTTGGCAACTTTTGCCTAGGGACCTGGCAGGAAAGACACTCTGGAGAGGGAAGAGCTGAAGGGAAAAGAAGCCTCCTTGGCTCCTTTGCCTGTTCTGCTAAAAATGGTGGCAGCTCTGTGTTTCCACTAAAAATAGCTAGTCTCTGTCAAGGCCACCCACACAGAGGATCTGGGGGCTGGGGAAAATGAGATGTGGGTCTTGGATATGTCCCACTTGCATGAAGAGGTCTGGAAGCTGACAGATGGAGGCATCCATGGGAGAGAGGGCGGGATTGGGAGGGGGTGAGGTGGTGCTTCTGAAGACCTGGGCTGCTTGTGCACAATGAGGGCAGTCTGTATTGTTGTCAGGCATTCCCTCTGTGCTGCTTTAAGAGTAAATGGGGGGAAAAAAGTAAATGGGTGGCAGATGAATGGATAAACTATGCTACATACATACAATGGAATATTATTTAGACTTATAAAGCAAGGAAATTCTGACACGTACTACCACATGAACAAACTTTGAAGACACTATACTAAGCAAAATAAGCCAGTCATAAAAATAAAAATATTGTGTGATGCCTCTTATATGAGTTATCCAAAATCGTCGTCCACAGAGAGAGAAAGTAGAGTGGTGGTTGCCAAGGACCAAGAGGATAGGGGATGGGCAGTTAGTGTGTGGTGGGGATGCATTTTATTTGAGGAAGATGGTCACACAAGAATGTGAATGTACTTAACCTCACTGAATTGTGCATTTAAAAGTGGTTGAAATGGCAAATTCTATTATGAATATTTTACAAGATTTTTTAATAAAGATTCAGTGAGAGGTGACCCCTTTCTTCCTTGTGACTCCCCTATGGAGAATGATTGAGATCGGGTTTTTAATCTTTTATGTCAATAGTGATTAGTTGATAATTGGCTTCTTCTGCAGAGAAACTAAAGTGACTCCCTTGGGTCACCAGGGCAGAACATATGCATGGGGAGCCACAGAGCTGAGCCTCATGTACCTTGGCATTTAGGGATCCCCCAGTGGAACAGTAAAAGTTTCCATTGAACAAGTCCCACTTGGCATTGTGGGATAGCTTTCTAGTCTCTCATCATTATAGATAAATTGACATTCAGTGTTTAACCAACATCTGGAGAAAGTCTGCGACATGAAAGAGCGGTGTCAGCATAAACCATGGGCAGAGTATTGCCCAGGAGAAACCAAATTCAAGAAGAAGTGAAAATGTAAATAACAAAGATAGCCTTCTCATGGGTATTCTCAGAAAGATTGAGAAAGCATTGCATCCATAAAACAAGAATAGGATGCTATGAAATAAGAATTTTTAGAGAGCAGAAAAGCATCTTTCTAAACATTGAAGTATAGTTGATTACAATGTTGTGTTAGTTTCTGAACAGCACAGTGACTCAGTTATACATATATACACATTCTTTTTTTAATATTCTCTTCCATTATGGTTTATCACAGGATGTGGGTGTAGTTCCCCATGCCCTACAGTAGGTCCGTGTTGGTTATCCATTCTCTATATAATAGTTTGCATCTGCTAACCTCAAGCTCCCAATCCATCCCACCCGGAGGAAAACAGCTTTAGATTAACTATATGGTGGTGGAAATTAAAGGTTCATCAAAGGAATAGATGGAAATATCATGGAAAGGAGACTAAACAAGCAAAGGCAAAGAGAAGGGAAGAGAGTTGAGCAAGCTAGACTGTCAAAGCAGGTGGTTGAACATATAACTAATGGAAGTTACAGAAAATGGATGAGAGAAAATGATAAGAGTTAACAGAAGAAAATTCTCCATATCAGAAAGACAGAAATCCTTACATTAAAATGCTCTTCTGCACGCCTAACACTTA
>CM035281.1:6108459-6176208 GCA_020226075.1 Hydropotes inermis | reverse complement strand
TCCACACCTCTTTCTTAGTTCTTTAAAGATCCTCTGATAAGGGAGTAGGTGAAGGAAGGGAAGACTGGGGACCCCAGCAGGGATCCCCCCAAAGAGAGTGATGACGCAAGGTTTACACTGTGGCCACCTCCTGCATCAGTGCAGAAGGATCCGGGGGTGGAGGACCTGGGGAGTTGGGGAAAGGCATCAGTAGACAGGCTATACACCTGGAGGAATAGCAGGTGGGTCATCATTACGTGGGGAGGAAAGGGTGTCCTGATCCACGGTCCTGTGCCTGGTTGGGGGGTTTCAGCGATCAAGTTTTCCTCCCTAGAGAAAACTGATGAAACACTGAGCTCGTGGGATTAAAGAACCAAAACCCGGTGTTTTAATATATTCCGTATAAGGATCAGGTAGCTGTCAGAGGCGTTAAAAGTAGAGAAAGTTTAAAATGTTCAAAGCAGATAGATGCCTCCAGACCACGGTGAGGGGTGTCAGTGTTCATAAGCCTTTCTGTGCTATTTGCTTTTTTTTTTTTCATTGTATGCACAAACGCCTAGATATTTTTTTAAGTTTAAAAAAAGAATCATGAAAATTAAACTGAAGCAGTATGAAATGGGTCGTGGTTTTCAGCGGGATCCTTTTGGGGTCTACTCAGGGAAGCCCAGCTAGGCTGTGGACCCACTGGCTTGAGTCCATTAATGAAGTCCATCTGGGCCTGGGTTGAAGTGACCTCTCAAGTGGGGACTTTTCAGTTCTGTTGTTTTGCTCTGTTTGGGTTATTCTTTGGGGAAACAGATAGGCAGACATACTGCCAGTGGGCCTGGGCAAGTTCAGAGCCAGGGGAATGGTCGTGGTCTTGTACTTGGGGAGATCTAGTGGACACGGTCACCTGTGGTTTGGGCACCCGGCTCCTCTGGAATGCAGGTCTGCCTTGGAATCCTTTGGGGCTCTCACCCACAGGTGAGGCAGGCTGGGCCCTTGCCCTTGGGAACTAAGCATGAGTCAAGGCAGAGTGGGAGGCCCTACCGTGGAGGCCTTCCTGGAAGAGGGGGCTAGCGCCCGCCAGGCTGCAGACAGCAGGCTAGACCACTGTGGTGACTACATCCACAGAGCTCCTGTGCCCTTGGAGTCAGTGGGGGTGTGGAGGACAGACAGTAAACAGGTAAATACACATGAGACTGTCAGCAAGAGCTGCTGGGAAGGAGGTGCACGGAACAGGGCAGGAGAGAGTGATCAGGGAAGGCCTCTTGGAGGAGATGGCGTTGGAGCGCAGAGAGCCGTGATGGAGCTTAAGAAGCCTGTTTGCAGAGAATCTGACTGGGGCCAGGAAAGGAGGAGCAGAGGCCCACGGGGAGGAAGTGGAGATGTCCAGGGCGCGGGGCAGGCTGGTTGGGTGGGAGAAGATCATCACATCTTGGAGAAATACTCTTCTTTGCTCGACAGCTGAGACTAGAAAGGCAGTCTCAGGGGAGAAAGGGCCAGGGGAGCTTGAACTTCAGGCTCAGAGGAAGCAGCCCCAGACCCAGAGTGAGTGGGTAAGAAAGACCCTGGGGCAGCTCTGGGATTACAGCCTGGACGACATTTGCCGGCATAAAATACACTTGGTGGTTTGGTGGTTTAGTTGCTAAGTCATGTCCTACACAACCCCATGGACTGTAGCCCACCAGGCTCCTCTGTCCATGAAATTCTCCAGGTAGGCATACTAGAGTCGGTTGCCATTCCCTTCTCCAGGGGATCCTCCCAACCAAGGGATTGGGAAGATCTCCTGCATTGCAAGTGCATTCGTTACCGCTGAGCCACCATTGACTTGGTAGCAAATCTCGAGCTTGGATTCTTGAAGCGAATCCCAGCAGAGAAGGACACGTGGAGTTTGCCATCCCTGTTCCACCCAGACTGATGTCAGACAGGAACAAGTGTGTGAGAGTCGTTTCCTTATGCGAGGAGCATGTTCCTCACCCCGTTCGTGGGCCTGGCTGGGCCCTGAGCCCCTCATGCGCCTCCGCAGGGTGTCAGGGCCGTTGCCGTTCCATGGAACACCCGGCCTCTACCAGCTGTGCCCCTGGGGGCTGTGCACCGTGCGGTTGTGCAAAGACGGGTTAGCCTCTTGTGAGGGCATCATGGGCGTTGAGAGAGGAGCAGGAGGAGCTCCCTCCACTTGTCACGGCGAGTGTTCCATTAAGCTCATTATGGAAAGTCGGCTACGTCATCGCTCTTGTCTGCATTTTACAAAAGGGGGAAATTGAGGCTCAGGGAGGTGGATCACTTAAACATGCCTGCACAACTTGAACTCAGCCGGGGCCGCTGACTGCAATGCTAAGCTTTCCCTACTGTCCATTCTCACTTTTCTGCCACTTCAGGCTAAGAAACTCAATGAATGGGCTCCTCTCCATTTCTGTCCCGTTTCCTGCCTCGGGGCTCCTCTGGTGTCGGCACCCAGGAGCGTCCAAGGATATTGCAATGCCTGCCTCCAGCATCTCAGATGCTGATGTGGGCTCTGCTGGCTGCACCTAGAGTCTGAGCCGAGACCGTCACCCATCTCATCACCCACGGCTGAGTCTTTCCAGTTCCCTCCTCCTAGGCTCCAGGCCGGGATTTGGGCTGCCCACATGTGGCAGGTTTGGGAAGGCAGCTCCTGGGCCAGGAGTCAGGATGGCGAGTAAGTTGGGCTGGGGAGAAATTTGGTCAGTTAGGAGCTTCATTCTAAAGTGAACGTGCACCCTCCCCTGGGTCTCTGCTGCCCTTAGGCTGTGTGGTCCCTGGCTGGCTTTGGCTTGGGACTGGCTACTGTGTGAGGGAGCTGGCCTGACTGCCCACAGGACACCCCCACAAGACCAAGAATCCTCAGCTCCAGGGACCCTCTGAGCTCCAGGGACCCTCTGAGCTCCAGGGTGCTGCAGTCCAAGCCCTGCCTGCCCTCCCCCACCCTCTCCCAATATTCTGCAGACCCGTGTTGCCTGGTTGCCTCTGTTGGCGGTCCAGTGCACTCCTCGTTCCTCCAGGGCATGTGAAGATGCCTCTTGTGGCTGGAATGGGACAAAAATTCCAGACAAACAAGCCCCTGGTGGGTGACTGGGCCCGTTGGTGGACCTGGCTCATTTTCAGGCCCAGGGGAGTGGCCCTCTCTGAGTTGAAACAGACCCAGGTGCCCTCTGATTTATGTCCAGGGGGTTGCTGCCTGGACAGGCAGAGGCGTGGGCTGTGGACTTGTGGAGGATGGCAGGAGAATGTGGGTGGTGGGGAGGCTGAGAGGAAAAGTTCATTCCTCCAAGCCTTCTGGCTGTTCTAGTCTGAAGACCAGGGGAAGGCTTCATGATGTATGTTCTCTTAGATGCACGGGGCTGAAAATCTTAGTCTCTAAAGTCACTGTCCTAAAGATCAAGATCTAAGTTGAGTGTCTATGGCGGAAAGGAAAAAGAGATATCAGGTACAGATGAGAGGTAAAGACAGAAAAGAGGAAATGCCCTGATTATAGAGTTTCTGTGCATCCACACCCCCATCCATCCATCCATCCATCCATCTGTCCATCCATTCACCCATCCCTCCATCCATCCATCCGTCAATTCACGTATCCCTCCATCCATTCACTCACCCATCCATCTATCCCTTAATTCATTCACCCATCTCTCCATCCATCCTTCCATTCACCCATCCATCCACTAACCCATCTCTCCATCCATTCACCCATCCCTCCATCCATTCACCCATCTCGCCATCCATCCGTTCACCCATCCCTCCTTCCACCCGTCCCTTCATCCATTCACTCATCTCTCCCTCCATCCATCCATTCACCCTTCCCTCCATCCAACTACTCATCCATCTATTTACCCATCTCTGCATCCATCCATCCATCCACCCACTCATCTCTCCCTCCCTCCCTACATCCATCCATTCACCCTTTCCTCTATCTATCCACTCATCCATCCATCTACCCACCCATCAATCTATCCATCTATCCACCCCCCGACATCCATCCATCAATCCACCAACCCACCCAACCACCCACCCATCTACCCAGCTCATTTTTTTAATTGATCACCTGCTATCTTCTTGCCATTTCTGTGTAGTTTGCATCTCCTCATTATAGCCCCCAGTGGACAACCACGCCTTTACTGTTTATATATATATATATATATATATATATATTTTTTTTTTTTTCACTTACAGCCTGATCATGACCTGGGGCCCTTGCAAACTCTCCTTACCATTTTCTTATGATTCTACTTGTTTCTCTTTGCAAACCCTCAGAGACTGTAAGCCCCTTCATACAGAGTCATAGTTGCTTCTAATTCTCTTGGTGCTATCCCCGGAGCAGTCATTCAAAGCATCTTTAGAGGGTTGATGGAAGCATTACTGCAGACACTTAAATTCCTTGAGACTGAAGTTGCCTGGGCATCTTTCTAGAGTGGTTGGGGTGGAAAGGGAGCTCGGGGGCTCCCTTTCTGGGGCTCGGGGCAAGGGGGTGGTACAGAGCATGGTGCATTTTGGAGCCAGACGAGAGTGGAATTGATTCCCAGGGCTGATGACCTTCAGTGAGTCACTTACCTCCCTGAGGCTCAGTGTCTTCACTGTCAAGAAACAAGATATAAACAACCTGTGCAAGTGAATGGGTGTGTGTTCCACACGGTACCTGCCTGTGGCTGCTGGGTGACGCCTTCCCCTCTCCCATGTCCATAGGTTCAAAGGCCGATTAAGGCCTCCTTTGACCCCCCGCCTCCACCTTGGTGAGTTGGGATGGGCAGAGGCAGATGAAGGTCTCTGAGGATGCAGGACTCCTGGGCCAGGGCCAGGCTGTGACCCGCAATGGGCAGCCCTGGATGTTTCTCGGTGCTCCCTCTCCTGGCTCCACCCTGGTCTACTTGCATCCTGCTGCTTTCCCTCTTGGGCCTTAGCGTCCCCCGGGCAGGATGGGGAAAGCTGCTGAGTGACTGCAGGGTTTGGGTTCTGCCTGACGCCTTGTGTGGGCCCTCCACCTTGGGCTCCCGTGCAGCTCAGTAGCCAGTGGGCTGCTTCTCACGGTACCAGGGCAGTGATAGAGGTGAGCTCAGACTCAGAAGGCATCAGGAGGTGAAGGGGGAGGCTTAACCCTGGGGGAGGCACACAACACTGGGGGCCACAGGCTTTTAATCAACTGAATTCCCTCCACCCCGCCCGACTCCACTTATTACCTATTAAATAATTATCTCATTTGGAAAGTGTTTCTCAATGTAGGGCAGACTCCTCCCCGAGGCACGGGTTTTGCAATGGATTGTCTCCGAGCTCCAGGCTGGGGCAGGACTGGAGCAGTCTTGCCCCGGCAGAGCCTGTGCACGAGCCTCAGTCCTGGCTGGGCTTTGCCTCCCCGAGCCCCAAGATGACCTGGCTAATAGCTTCATTACAAAGATGCTCTTCATCGTCTCATAAAGGAGGTTGCCTGGGGCTGGGCAGCCTCCAATTACTTGATATTTTCTGGGGCCCTCCTCAAACATCTGGCAATGTCAGAGATGGAAGGGGCTTTTTTTTCCTTTTTACAGGTGAGGCCCTGGGGAGGGGAGGGACCATCCTGAGGTCATATACTGCGTTGGTTGTAAAAGTAGAAGCCAGGGCCTCTTGCCTGAGAGAATCCAGAGCTTTCTCCACTGGATCCTTCCTTGGTCTTGGAATGTCATGTGCACCAAATGTGGCCCCCTCCCCTTTTGTAGGAAGGGGTTGTTTTCCTGAAACCAGAGCTGGGAGACTGTGTGCAAAGAGTGAGTGAGTGATGAATGAAGACAGCTAAGCCTCACAGCAAACAACCCTATAGAGGAGCCTCCTTTTTTGTTATTAAAAAGTTACGCCTGCTTTCCAGAATGTGTGTAAATAGGCCTGAAGCCCATATAGAAAAGCAGGTCTCGCCCGCCCTGTCTGCTCCCAGAGGTCATCACAGTGGCCGGGCAGGCACGGGTCCTCCCTTGGCCACAGGATGGAAGATGGATGGGGTTGGAGAGGAAACTCAAGAGGCTGGGGGAGTTTGTGAAGGTCCCCCAGGCAGATCACTGGTTGTGGACCAGGGTTGTGTCTAGACTTACTTCCTGATCTACAGTCAGTCAACCCACGGCCAGGAATTTCTGTCTCCTCCACGCCGTAAGATGCTGCAAGGCCTGACTTTGGTCCCAACGCCACCACGGACCTGTGAGGCACGCTGTGTCCCTCATGCCTCACCTGGGCTCCTTCATCTGCATGGTGGGGTCCCTCATCCTCTCCCAGCCTTCAGCCTGGGCTTGAGCCTCACTCCAGCTCTGGCCCAGGCCCTGGAGCACCCTCTGCTCAGGCTGGTTCTCCGTGTCGTTGATAGAAAATCTAAAGGCTCCCCGTGGGAAAAGAGGGGTGGGATGAAGTGGGAGATTGGCACTGGCGTCTGTACATTACTGTGTATAAAACAGATGACTAATGAGAACCTACTGTAGAGCTCAAGGAACTATACTCCCTACGTAAGAAAGAAATCCAAAAAGCGGGGCTACATGTATACGTATAACTGATTTACTTTGCCGTACGGTGGAAACTAATGCAACGTTATAAAGCAACTAAACCCCAGTAAACTTTTTTTAAAAAATAGAAAAAATAAAGGCTCCCCTTGGACTTGGCCCAAAGTCAGGACTCTGGGATTGGGACTCAGGAGTGGTCACTGTTACCTGGAGTGGGGAAGGGGCACTTTGGTGTGAAGGATGAGTGGCTGAGCTGCGTGGAGGGACCTGGAGAGGGCATTTCAGACAGCTGTCCTGGTGGGTCAGAGATGGGTGAAGGGTCTGCAGGGAACCTGTTTGCCTTGGGAGAAGGTTCGGTGGAAGATTCCACTGTGTGCAGGCAGGGGCTCATCACAGAGCCTGGGCTCAACTCCACTGTTAATAGGTAGTCACTGAGGGTTCTAGAGCAGTGGGGGTGCTAGACACAGAGGAGGCGGAAGGGGCTGGGCTCTGCAATTCGGTTCTGTGAGGCCTAGGAAAATCACCCCACTTCTAATACTGTGGGGGTCAATGTCCCCACCTTGCAGGATTGTTGTGAAAATTGGAGCTGATTTCATTACATACGTGATGCAGCCCTCACAGGCAGGAAATGTGCAGTGCAGTGGTTGTGATGTAACCCATGTAAATGATGGTGACTGAAGCTGAGGGCTGGACCACTGGGCCCTTAAAACCTTGGAGCCCCTAGACCCATTGACCCCCAGCAATAAAACTGTGGATTATTGTTCAGTGATGGGTGACGGGTGATGAATTAAGATGCTACATCCCTCTGCTCTGCTTCCATCCCAGGGCTGCCTGTGTTCAAGGCACCACGGTCCTGCCAGGCTCCAAGGATGCCTGTGCAACACTGCAGTGGGTGTAGGTCCCGTGTGTAATGAGTGCTGAAGTGAGTATAAAGCACCCAACGTCCTGGCAGGCCTGGCCTGTGACTCAGCTCAAGGTGACAAGAGCTGGGGGGGGGGGGGTCCTGACACCAGGCCGTGGCCGGGGCCAGCTGCCCTGTGGGCAGCTGGGCTCCTGGCTAGTCCTCTGGTTCACTTCCTTGCTTTTGAAGACAAAAAGCCAGCCTCCTGTTTTAGTTGCTAAGTCCGGCCGGGTCTTGGACCCCTGGGGGAAGTGGACATGGCGGATTGCTGATGCCAGGGCGGGATGGACTCTCCACAGCCCCAGCGATACACTCCCACCTCCCTGACCTTGGATGTGTGCGAGCCTGCTGAGCTGAGCTCCTTTGTTAATACAGATGAAAAAGGCCTTAACCTGTGGGCGCTGAACTGCCCGACCTGAAAAGGTGACTTGGCTGCCTTTGTGCTAAGAGGCTCACAAGCTGGCCTGTCTACCCTACAGACTCGTTACCGCTGGACCACAGTGGAATGGCAGAGCTAGGTAGGGATTGTGTCTGCAGGCTCCGACAGCTCTGCGGATTTCAATGAGCTGATCGCTTGTCATTTTTTATTAATGAGCGAGTGCCTGATTCATTATACATCTGAGGGGCGAGCCACCCGAGATGGGAAGGAGGAACATGGAGACGCCCAGCCGCCGCAGAAGGGGTGAAGTGGCCCCGTGCGCGTCTTTTCTTCCTCTTCCCAAAAGAAACAAGTCAGAAGAGGTGTCTGTCTTGGGCAGGCCAAGACAGATGACCTGCTGTGTGATGACAAAGGGGAGGTGGCCGGATGGTCCCTTAGTCTGAGAGCTGCAGCACTTGGGGAGTTCTCTGTGGCCAGTTTCCCCAGGTTTCTCTAGTTCAAAGTCCCCTGCTTACCTGTGCCTTGACCAGGGTGGGGGATGAGCAGAGGGAAGCCAGGCCCCCCAGGCCTGGGACTCTTGATGAAGGAAAGGCTCAGCGAGCCCAGATGTCTATGAAGGAGGCCCCGGAGGAGACCTGGAATGCACTTCGGGGGAGCGCTGGCCCCAAAGGCATTCGCTAAATGTTTGTGGGATGAACACATGCCTGCATGGGAGATGCCTCCTAACAGCAGGACGCAGTTCACCCGCCACGCTGCCAGCCCTTGCCCTGTGCCAGGCTTCCTGTCGGGCGCTGCAGTCCTCGCTCTCCGGGAGCTCCCGGGAGTCCTGGGTTCTGTCTGTCCTGTCCCCGCACCAGCCGTGGGATTTCAGACACTCTTGTTTCCTTATCTGCAAGATATGCTGAGCAGTGCCTGCCTGGCTGCCTCTCCCGTGGGATGGATCAGCTGTGAGAGCTGGAAGCCCTTGGCAGGGGCCGCGGGTCCACCAGGAGAGCCTGGCATCCAGGTGAGCTGGCCAGGCGTGCCTGGCCTGGCAGGTGGGGACTGAGCTTTTAAGGAGACCTGTAGCATCTTGCTCAATATTGTTCCACTGTGCACGTGTTGAGCAGGCGCTCCGTGATTCTGGGTGAGCGAGGGGGGTCTCCAAAGACCCTGGGGACGTGGGAGGTGGCCGAGCTCCATGTCAGTTGCCTGTGGGCCTGAGGAATGAGAGCATCACAGGAGCAGCCAGGGCCACACAGCTGGCTGTGGGCTCTGCCACCTTCCAGCTGTTTGCACTGGTGTTCACAGCATCTGCTTCCTCGGGTTATAAGATGACGGGAGCCCTGGGAACAGTCTTGCTGTGACTGAACCACTGGAGGACCTGGCTTAGATTCCTCACAGCTTGACCTCCTTTCCTCAGGTCAGCAGGTCAATGGGAAGAGGATGTGTCCATTGGGGGGCCTGAGAGAGGCCTTGGGAGACCCTGGGAGCATAAGGCCTGCTTTGAGGTCCCCTAAGGAGGGCTCTCAAAGACACCTGCTGCCCCCTCCACACCCGGCCCGCTGCAGCCCTGGCCAGTGGCCACACTGCCCCCAGTGAAGGACTGTGTGAGCCGCCAGTGCCCGCCCCTTCCCCAGCCCCGCAGGAGGACCAGTCCTGGCTGCCTGGCTTCGGAGTCTGTCCCAGCCTTCTCTGCCCTGATGATGCTTGGCTTCAAGCCCTAGGACGCAACAGATATAACACACAGATCCATAACCTGCTGTAAGCAAATGCTTAGTGGCTTCCAGTTTGCTGCATTATGAGGGTTGTATTGTATTTTTAATTTTTTAAATGAATTTTTATTAGAGTGTAGTTGATTTGCAGCATCGTATTAGCTTGAGATGTGCAGCACAGTGATTCAGTTACATGTATACATATATCCACTTGCAGTTTCTTTCCTACACAGGCCAATACAGAACAGTGAGTGGAGTCCCCCGTACTAAACAGCAGGTCCTTATCAGTCATCTGTTGTATGTACAGTCGTGTCTATATGTCAGGCCACTCCCCCAGCTTGTCCGACCCCACTCCTTCCCCTTTGATAACCATAAGTGTATTTTTTGTATCTGTGACTCTATTTCTGTTTTGTAAATACGTCTTTTGTACCTTTTTTTAAATATTCCTCATATAAGTGATATCATATGATAGTTATCTTTCTCTAGGGACTGTATCTTTTAAGTAGAAGTTTTAACTGTAGTTCTGCAGTTTCCCAGCACATTGTGGGTCACCTGGAAACCCACTCACACATTATTCACTATGGAAAAATGCCTCTGGGGTCCAAATCATTGGTTTGCACAACGCTGAACTTGGGGAACACAGCTCCTTTGTAAGTGGGAACAGCCTGGATTCAGAATGAAATCAAGGGTCTGATCGTCCTGTCTCACAAAGGCAAAGATAAGCCCGGAGAGGATGAGGTTAGGGGAGCCCAATCAGGAAGGCTGGTGCTCAGAAGAGGCAGGGTTGCAAGGGCAGGAGGAGACTGAGTGCTGGGCCTGCAGGCACATTGGCTCAGTGAGAAGGCCAGCTTATCAGCTAGATGGCCCATTTGTCGGGGCGACCAGAGAGGTAGACAACTTTCCAAGCGTGGTCACTTGATTTGATCATTAGCGGCATGGCTTTGGTGGGGCCACGTTTCCAGGGTATGGAGAACCCGTGTCTGTGCGGGATGCTCCCTGCGGGTGGGGTGGGGACAGACCAGTCGGGGATCTGAGGGAGCTGCCGTGGGCCTCCTCCGTTTCCAAGCTATGGCTGTTTTCCACCTACTGTCTCTAGTATTGCTTCCTCGGGGCCAAGGCAGCTTGAAATGATCCTCTGGGCCTATGAGTCATGTTCTCTGCTGACCCTGGAGTGTTTATATTTCTGGGGGAAAGAGAGAGGGAGAGAGTGGTAGATGGTGGACTTCCTGGAGGAGATTGTACCACCCTCATGTCCCTGAGCCGGCCAATAGACACAAAATGGGTTTTGCTCTCTCTGGGCTTCCCAGCTGGTGCTAGTGGTAAAGAACCTGCCTGCCAATGCAGATGTGAGACTTGGGTTCGATCCCTGGGCTGGGAAGATCCCCTGAAGGAGGGGGCAGCAACCCACTCCAGCATTCTTGTCTGGAGAATCCCATGGACAGAGGAGCCTGGAGGGCTACAGTCCGTTGGGTTGCAAAGGGTCAGACCCGACTCACATGCATAGGGCATTTGTAAGTCACAGGAGGATATTTCTTAAACCTCCCTTAAGCTCGGTGGAAGAGAACAGCTTACTGCTGCATGTGGAAGGTCTGAACAGGAGGCAAACGCCTTGCGAAGGGCTAACGGGAGATGGGCGTGGGGCCCAGAGAGCAGCCCTTTCCATGGGGTGTCCACGGTTGGGCCAGGAGCTGTCTCATTCTGGCCCAAGGGGACGGGACAATGACACCCCGTGATCCTGTCCCCTCAAGCCACCTCACTTCCGTCTCTGAGTAGGGCTGGGGGTGGGGCAGGCTGTATAAATCCCGCTTGAGCTTCTAGAAAGTTTAGAGGCATAATTGTAGCGATTTGGGAGGCTCCAGACAGCCACATGCCTTAAGTCAGGAAGCATCTCCTGGATGATTGAGAGCCAGTGGCTGCTAGGCCAGTTCTCTACTCTCTGGGGAGGAGCCCCGGCCCCCACCTGCACCACGGCTGGCTGCCTGGTGTTCTTGCCACCAGGAGAGGCTCTGGCCTGCAGCCTCCCACCCACCCCCAGACCTTGCGCTCCCCCCAGGCTGAGGCTAAGTTTGGGTCACTTCCCTTGTTTTTTCTTTTCTTTTTTTTTTTGTGGGCTCTGTGGTGCCATCTGAGGCCGTACCACCCAAGAAGGGGCCTGCTTTTTCATTTTGCTGACCCAGGAGGTTTGCGGATGAGCTTTTTGTGTAATCAACCAAGACAAACCTCTGACCCTTTGCATCTCCACCCATCCCATCTGGTTTGGCCGTCTCCTCCGCACCCTCCACTCCCAGGAAGTAGCCTTGACTCAGCTCCAGCCCTGCTATTCGGAGTGTGGAGGAAGTGAGCAGGCCTGAACGGTGCTGACCTGGGATCCAGAGGCCCCAGTGATGCCCAGGTCCTGTGGGTGGGGCCCCTTCTGGTGGGGCCTCACTGGGGGCTCTGTTTCTGGGGCCAGAGGCTGGCAGTGTGTCCTGGGCAGGTCAGAGGTGGGACAGTGTGATGGTGATGGGCAGGCGGGCCACACCCAGCCTGGTGCCTCGTGCCTGTGGGCAGCACTGCCAGGACTTTGAGTGAAAGAGGCACTTGGTGTTTCTGCACACAGTTCCTTCAAGATCCCAGGGAGGACCGTGGAGGCCCGGGCTGCCTTCCTGACCTAGGAGTGGGTCCCACAGGCTCCGCCCCCTCTGTAGGAAGCTGTCCTGTTTTGGGAGGCTCCAGGTGTGCTCCTGACAGCTTAAGTGGGAGGATGTGGAGGGTGGGGGCAGGAGTGATGTTGGCCACACTCAGTGGGTCTCTGTGGTGACGTGGAATCGGGGACCTTCTAAAGAGGAGTGAAACTCCAAAGGGTCAGGGTGTGGGGAGGGGTAGGTGGTTCAGAACCCTCCCTCCTCCTGGTCACACCCTTCTCTGCACCACCCCCCCCCCCCCCCCCCCCGCAA
Source organism: Hydropotes inermis (assembly GCA_020226075.1). Classification (NCBI taxonomy): domain Eukaryota; kingdom Metazoa; phylum Chordata; class Mammalia; order Artiodactyla; family Cervidae; genus Hydropotes; species Hydropotes inermis. The sequence continues at coordinate 6,163,876 of CM035281.1, read as the reverse complement.
CTCCTCTCCATTCCTGGGGTGAATTTCTAGCCTCTTGTATTTCTGTTAACCCCATTAAGGCAGGCTATCCCTTTGGGGATAGAATGGCCACCTTTCATTTTCATGATGCCTTGAGATCAGATGGGAGAAAGGGTACAAAATGTCCTTGGGGGTAAAAGGCCTGAAGATGACCATGCTACTGACCACGTCCCACCCCAGTAGGCCCCTCCGTCCTGTGGCCGGAAAATACAGAATTCTTCCACCAGTCCGGCACCTGGCAAAAGTGGTGCGGGAGCAAGGTGGAGGCTTTGGAGGTCAGTGGTCCTGGCCGACCTCCCCTGGCAGGTCCACAAGCTGTGTTTGATGGGTGCTGCTTGTCCCAAGGTAATTGCCATGGCCCCCCTCCCTATGGAAGGGAAACGAAAGAAGGGTGAGTTTCCATAGCCTGGGGAGAATGCCACACTCAAAGATAAACTCTGTACGTGTCATTTCTGCCAGTTGGCCTGGGGTCACATCGTCCGTGACCCCTACCGTTGATGGGCCATTCTGCATGCCTCTGCTCCCTAGCTCTGTGGCTCTCAGGGTCCACACAGGGCCAGGGAATCTTCCAGAGATTCCCTGGGGACAGTGGCCTGGGGTCCACTTGCATTTTGGGCAAGTCACATTCCCTTTCCTGGGCTCCGGTTCGGATGGACCCCTGAGGTCCCCGCCAGCTCCCTCTCCCTCAATGGGGGCTGCAGAGCAGGGAGCTAGAGGCACTACGGGCCCTCCAGCTCCAGACCCTTGCCCTGGGACAGCCCAGCCCCGTGGAGGACCGGCGGACAGGCAGCTTCTCCCAGCAGGAGGGTGCTACACTTCCCAGGCCAGAAGCGTTCCCGCCAGGGAGGTGAGCACGCTGCCGGCATTCCGAGTCCAGCCGGAGTCCAGCCCCAGCCGGCGTTCAGATCAGCCGCGTTCTTAAACCCTCCGCCGGTCATCAGTGATTCATGCGCCCCGCCTCCCGCCCGGCGGCCACTCGATGCTCCCTCCCGCTGCTCGGCCCGAGGCTCCGGCGCCCGGCGGCACCCTGCCCCGCGCGGCCGCCCCTCCAGGCGGGCGGCACCCGGCCTCCCTCCCGGCCGCGCTGGGTAAGTTGGAGGAGAAAGACCGCTCTCCCGCGGCTCTTCAAGTGGAAATGGGGAGGCGGCTGCTCTCGTCTGCACGGGCCTGGCCTGCAGGTTCTCCCCGCGTCGTTTGAAGTTGGAAGCAGGGCCCAGCCAGGGGGAGGCTGGCCGGGGGAGCTGGGGAGCGAGGTGGGGGCGGAAATGGGAAGAGCCGGGCTGGGGCGCGGGGAGGCAGGACTTCGGCCGCTGGAGAGAGAGAGAGAACAGAGTTCGAAAGAAAGTGAAGTGACTCCTGCTTGGGGAAGGGAAGGAAGAGGTTGTCAGGGATTGAGTGGGAGGCACATTCACATCGTCAATTGCAGGGTTTGTTCCCAGCTCCTCCTCCGGGACAGACAGCCCCTGAAACTCCGGGTGCCCACGAGAACTTTGAACTGGGAGTTTCTTCTGAGATCTGGCGAATCGGGGAGTCTGGGAGCTCAGCCTTCACCACTGCAATTCCCTGGTGGTCTCAGCGGCAAGGAGGATTCGCAGACAAGAATCTTTATTGTCTGTGGAGGCTCAGCTCCGAGTTACTTAGAAAAACATGTGTGTTTTAAAGCCGAGCTTCCCTGGGGAAGACAGTGTGTTCGCATGAGGAATGAATTTGGGAAAAGTTGAATTGAGGAGAGGAGGAAACAAAATCATATTCAGAAGGAATGTTCTTGAGGCTTGGCAAAATCTGGAAGACACTTTCTTCCATTGTCTCTTTTTAACATCCTTTTGATTCTTCCTTCTTCCGGCTTCCAACAAGTCCTTGCTTGGCTTGGCCTTCAGGTCCCCAGGAAAGACGCCCCCAGGGGTCCTGAAAGTGGGGAACTTGTTCCAGTGGGGGTGATGGTGGCCCTCAGGCCGTGGGAGTGCCTCCCTGGTGTGGAGGAACTCACGCTCTCTGGGGAAGGCCAGGGAGGGACAGAGGCCCTCCTCAATCCCCATCCTTGTATGGGACATCCGTGTTTTCCCGTTTGCTAGTTGGAAGCAGAGAGTTACAGAGGGAGGTAAGGTCTTCTTGGCGGCTGCCTTTGGGGAAGTGGTGACACGACCCCACCATGTCAAATCAGAGTCTGCGTGTGCGGAAGGAGGAGTGTTGGAAACCTGCACGTAGTGGACATAGGGGAACAGCTGCCGTCAGCTGGAAACACGCTTCTCTGTGTCATAAAGGGAAGCCTTCCCAGGCAGGGGGAGCCGCGTGTCATCGCCCTATGAGGGGCCGCCCCAGGAGGAGACGTGAAAAGTCACTGTCCCTGGAACGTGGTGAGGGGTCAGGGAAGAATGGGGATGAGATGAGAGAGGAGATGGGCCCCTTGATGTCACAGGCATTGAGAATTAGGATCCCCCGATCCTCAGGGCAGCAGCAGGACACACCCGACGGTCGTGCAGAAAAGTCTCTCTCTCGCTGACGTGCTGAGACAGGGCTGGAGGGATGGGACAGATGGCCTTGGAGGGGACCAAGACAGGGCCTAGCAGAGATGAGCATGACCTGGCCTGGAGCTGTGTGGGGAGAGCGCTTCCTCTGGTCAGCTGTTGGTGAGTCGGGGAGGGGGACTACGGTCAGGGGGCCAAGGCCTTGGGCATTTGTGTACAAAGTGCCATTCAGTATAATGGACACAGCTCAGGCTTGCCCATTTGTGGTTTTTAAACAAATCATGATCCCTACCTTCCAAACAGTTTAAGGTTTTTTTTCCTAGCCAGCCCCATCGCAAACTTTTGAAGCATGAAATGAATTTTGCTGCCCCCCGCCAATAGGATCCTTTCCCTAGATAATGGATTTTATGAAATGGCTATAATCCTCCCAGGTAATGAGCGAAAGCTACACTCTCCAGTTGGACCTGGCATTCCTCTTCCTGATTTATGATGTATTGGTTAAAACAGTAAACTGATAGCAGTCGCAAAATAGTCATCAATCACCAGGCAGTGTTGTTTAAACTATAGAAAGGTTTCCAGAAGGGAGATGCTAGAAGCCAGCAAAGGAACAGTTTGGCAGTCCCAAAGGCGTAAAGCACCAATGAAAGCAAATCTATGTGCTTGTGTTTTGAAGTTGGAGAAATGGAGTGAGGAAGGAACTGCAGGCAAGCCTGTTCCCAAAGGTCAAGGGGTATCCCCTCCTGGGCTCCAGACTGCAGGGGTCCACGGCTCTCTGCTTTTGACTTGTAGTTTGTTTCTCTTTCTAGACCTTTTTGGAAATGTCCCCAGTTTCTAATATGTATAAGAGTATTGGGCTAGTGGATGGTGTTGAGTTTTAAAGCAACACGTCTATCAGACGTCTAAACGGTGTCAGTGTGTTTTAACTAACACTGGAGTACAGAGCCTTAAAGTGTTGGTTGGTGATGGAGAGACTGATGTTCTTGAGGGGCAGGGGGGAGGCGCGGAAAGCTAGGTCTGATCTGCAGCATTGTTCTCACAGAATTGCCCCGTCTCAGTGAGTCATCACTGTGGGTTACTTCTATCGGTTTAGGTGGAAAACTTTTCCATCATTGGCTGAATGAATGAATGGGAGAAAAACGGTGATGATCTGTGTCGTGTTTAGGTAACCCCCTCCCCATTTTATAGCTGAGGAAACTGAGTCCTGGGAGAAGGGAGCAGCTTGGCTTGGGTCTCACAGGGAGTTGGTGAGGTTGTTTGAAGTGGGATGGACCCTGGTCAAGGTGCGATTCTCAGTGACGTCGACCAGAACTTGAGCTTTGCAGGTGACACTGATCCCCGTAGCTGTGTCTGTTTAGTACCAGCCCTGCTTGGAGGGCAGGGTATAAAGCTGGCAGCAGGTGACCCTGTGGTGAGATTGCATGGGAGCCTCTGCCTCTCCCAAGGGCTGTGTTACATACCAGCTTCAGACCCTGCTCCTGCCAGAGGGTCATCCAGCCCCTGGTTGGAGCAGAGTGCCAGGCGCCCCAGAGCCTCCGGATGGCTGTCATCCGACCCCCTGAAACTTCCCTTTGCTGTGGGGTCTCCTATAGAGCTGGCAGCCAGCAGGCATGCAGTGAATGCGACCCGTGTCCACCCTTTCAGTTCGGTGAGCAGCCGTCAGGCACCAATTCTCTGGGCCGGGCCCCATGCCAGTGCACAAACGGAAGCTCAATAAGAGATGGCTGGAAAGGCCACTTGGGATCGGGGACAAGGCTGTCAAGCCCTGTCCTGGAGGTCAGGACTCCCAAATTGAAGAAGGCAAGTGCCAGGACTTGGAGGAATAGACGGGAAAGAGTGACTCATGACTGCACTAGTCTGAAACTAGTGAACTAGGAGAAAGAGACAGCCCTTCCCTCAGGCCCTTCCTCCAGGCCACGGCCACCAGGCTTCCGCAGAGGCCCTGATGCCGACACCCCTGGGAGCCTTGCTTATCCTAAGTCCTGGCTTTTATCTTAGTGAGAGGGGCTGCATCCCTGCTGAGCTGGGCGTGGTGGGCGCTTTGTGAGCATTTGCCTTCCAACTGCACAGAAGGGGCTGGCTTCTTGGAAAACCCTCCCTCCAGGGCTCCTTCCGGGGCTGGAGATCCTGGCCTAGGCCTCCCCATCTCCTCTCCCCTCCCCCCCCAACTCTGTCCTGACACCCGGCCAGCCACACCCACCCAGGACAGAAACTTTTCTGTCCCTCCCACACCTGGCTGTCCAAAGGTGAGTGCTCAGCACATCCAGTCTGCACTCTTCTCAAGGTGCGGTTTGCACAGGACGGCTTTTGTTCTTGTTAGAGTCGCTAACCTCTAAATCTATTTAACACCCCTTCCCTGGTTGTCCATCATTATGACACATGATTTTCCAAAGGATTTACTATTAGTTAGCAGCACAGGGCTTTCTCCCTGGGGTCGCAGCTACTTGCAGTGAGGAAAATGCATGTTCAATGTAGCAATTTGTCTTTTTTTTATATATTTATTATAAGAGTAAATGAGTTATTGTTGGAGACTTCAATATTGTTGCAAATTAGGTGCTGCACATGGAGCCGGGCCCATTTATTATGTTTTTCAACTCCCACAGCCAGTGGAGAATTCGGGCCCTTCCCAGGGGGCACCAGAGGGGGGCGCTCAGGGTCTTCTCACTGTGCCGGGGTCAAAGGAGACTGGGAGCCACCTGCTGAGGCAGGGAGGGAGGACAGAGTTTGTCCTTGTGCCCGGCGGTCAGCGGTGGGCGGCCGATGACCCGAGTCAGCAGGCTGGAGCAGGCAGCAGCGACATGACCTCAGACTGTGACACCTGCCCTGTGACCTGCTCCAAGCCCGTGTGGGGCGTTCAAGAAGCTGGGGTTGAAGATCTGTGCCTGGGGGTCCCTGGGGCCGTGACCTCACTTCTGGCCTGAGCCAGAAGGCTGGCCAGCCACCAGGCTGGCCTGGTGGTCCAGCCTCAGAGGCTGCATTTGTGTTCTGATTTGGGATGAGCTTCTGAGGGATGGAGTGGTCATGGCTGGACCCCTGCTGAGGTGTTGGTGTACCTGCTGGCCCTGTTTGATAGCCGCTGCCTGGTCTGGAAGTGGACACGGGGGCTTCAGGATGCTCAGAAGAGAGCTGGGTCCTTGACCACCAGAGCTGAATTCCATGGGGCAGAATGAGAGGGCCCCATGCCATCAGAGCCAAGGAAGGGTGGACAGAGACCCTGGCATGCAGGCTCTTCTCGAGGCTGGAGAACCAAGGGAAGGCCACCTAGCCAGTGGTCCAATGGTCAGGGACACAGGCCTGGTCAGCCCAGATCAGACCGCCCAGCCCAGATCAGAGTCCTGGCTCTGTGTCCCCTCGTGTTTGTGTGACCGTGGACAAGATGCTCAATCTTGCCCTGACCTTCAGGTTCTCGTCTACAAAACAAGGCTGGTAGCCCATAAGCATCATTGAGATTTGATACTCATATGTCTCTTGAACCCTTAGCATGTACTCAGCCCAGAGGAAGGGCTCAGAATGTTATTTGTTCAATTTAGGCTTCTGTGGGCTTTTCTGAAAAGGGGAGGCTAAACCTTAAACATGAATTATTCACTTGATTTGATCGTAGTAGTAACATATGTGAATGACAGGTGCAGAGGGATCCCTCCCTCCACACCACCACCCAGACAGAGCCCATGGTAAAATCTTGGACCATGTGCTTGCATTTCCTTCTGTGTCCACATATTATACACACACATCTATCTTCTTTTTTCTAACAAAATGAGATCGTATTGTATTGCCTGCTTTGGAAACTTTTCACTGGCCAGGGCATCCTGCCCACTTTCACCACCCCTTGTCATTAAAATTCTACCGCTGCTGTTCTCAAACTTTTTGGTTTCTGGACTCGTTTATGCTCTTAAAAATTATGGAGAACTCCAAAGAGGTTTTTCAGAAGTGTTGTATCTATTGATATTTACCATTTTCAAAATTCCAACTGAAAAATGTGAAAGATATTTTCAACTCATCTTAAGATAATAGTTACAAAGCTACTTCAAATTAAGGAAAACAAGCCATTTTTAGGAAAAATACTTTCCAAAACAAAAAATGAGAAGAATGACCTTGTTTTTCAATGGCACATACCTCTTAACTGTCTGGTCTTACAGAAGGTAGCTTTTTCATATGTTTTCTGCATTTGATCTGTTCCGTGGTAGCCTCTGGGAACCGCCACTGTCCACTCATGAGAAAGCGAGAGGGAGAAAGATAACATTTTAGTAAAAGATAAAGATAGCTTGGCTTTGTGGAACCTCTGGGAGAGCCTTGGGGTCCTCAGGGATCTTTATGCTCTGGTCCCCTTTTTAAAGCCTAGCGAGTGTTTGCAGCCTCCCCAGCTGGGGCTGGGCCATAGGCATCCCTAGAGCGGTCGAAGGCTCCCTGGACAATGCCCCTCCTCCGAGCATTTGGCTGCATCTTTCTCCCCATCACCTTACAATGGAACTGACGTCAAACCTTGCTTGTGTGCAGGGAGTGTGACTGCTGAGAGCATGTCATACCTCCTCGGTCACCTTTGGTGTAGGCCCGGGGCCTTCAGCCAGCCCAGCACCTCACCCAGATCAACTTCTTTGTCCAGAGGCTGGTCCAGGAGGGAGCTGCTGCCCCAGGGTCTAGCCCAGGGAAAGCCCCTAGGTCCCGCCTGTCCTCACCCCAGAGTGCTTCTGGCCTCAGGCCATGGTATCTACTGGCACCCGAAAGGCCAGAGTGATGATGTTGAACTGAACATGGCTGCTCTTCCAGAAACGCCCCTCAGGCCAGCAGAGCCGACTCTGTGCGAGGGCCCCTGTTTGCCTTGGCTTCGGCCTGATTGCTCGTCTGGCTGGCCAGCCCTTTTCAAAAACTGCGGTGTTCTGAAACTTTATTTTTCAAGAATTCCTGGACCTGGAGCAAGGAGGGAAACAGTTAGGATAATAATCAAAACAACCAGTAGCAAAAGTAGAATGGTAAGGATTTGGAGATACTGAGAATCATCAGAGAGCAGCATAGATCACCCATCAGGAGAGAGGCTCGTGGTGGGTGGGTGGTGGGAGCCATGGCCCCGTGTATGTGGAGCAAGGCTGTGCTGACTGCTTCCTGTGTCAGCGTTTGGGGAAAAGATGGATGTGCCCGGAAGCAGCTGCACTCCTGTCTGTATAAGCAGGGCCCACGTCGAACATCCACGGGTGGCATCCATCATCCACGACCTGTAGCATTTGTACTGGTTGTTTATGGTCGCCTGGCGTGCATTGTTTTCTCGGGGCTGAAATATAGCACGCTAATGAGGTATCTCTCTGCTCAGGAGGACGCGGGCGGCTTGGAAGGATGCCTCGGCAGGATGCTGACTAGTTTGTCAACAGCTGTATGCTATGGCAGCTGCTGTCCGTGCAGAAAAGAAAAAGGAGTTTGGAGGGTGGTGCTGGGGGGAGCTGCAGTGAGGACACAGTGGGGGGTGGGTGCCTGGGAACCTCAGTTCAGTCAAGGGTGTGTCTGCAGGTGACTGTCATTTGGGATGTTTGTTCCTGGGTCTGACGGCCCTGGGGCCAGCAGTCACTGAGCAGAATGTGGCTGGGGGAGGGCCCCGGGGACTGGTAGGCCTGGGTTTGGGTCCCAGATTTCTCCCCATTCAGCCTGACATGGGCCTGTTTCCTCATCCATCAGGTGGATGGGGGCACCCACTCTTGTAGGCACTGGGAGGCTTGACTATGGCTTGGGGCTGTGCTGCGCCTGAGGTGGCGGGGCAGCTGATGGAGGTGGCTGAGCCTAGCATGGCAGTTGACTTTGTACTCACAGGGGCTGCTGTGGATCGGGAACCTGGGTGTGGGCAGGCGCTACCCCTGGCTGCACATGGTGTCTGATCAGAGAGCAGGTGTCTCCACAGGCACAGAGTGGGCTCAGGGCCGGGGGAACTGGACCAGATCTGGGGGAAAAGCCTCAGGAAGGACCTCGGGGACCTGCGCTCTGGGTACCAGAGTGGCCAAGGTGCTTATCAATTGGAAGGAAGTCATATGAAAGGCAATTGGCCCAGATGAGGAAGGGGAGGGGCTTGCGAGGAGTTTGAAAACTATTTTCAAGCCAAACAGAGTAAAACAAATATGTGATATCATTTTTATGTGAAATCAAACTGGGGAAAAAAAGACACAAGTGAACTTATTTCTAAAATAGAAAGGGAAGGAGTGCAACCCTCTGCTGTGGGACAATCTAGAGGGACAGGATGGACTGGGAGATGAGAGGGAGGTTCAAGAGGGAGGGGGCGTAAGTATACCTATAGCTGATTCATGCTGATGTATGGCAGAAACCAACACAACATTGCAAAGCAATTATCCTGCAATGAAAAAAACATAAATTTAAAAAAAAACAGAAAAGGACTCATGGACACACAAAACAACCTTACGGTTACCAAATAGGAAACGGGGGGAATAAATTAGGAGGCTGGAATTTACAGATACACACTGCTATCAGTTCAGCTCAGTTCAGCTGCTCGGTCGTGGCCGACTCTTTGCGACCCCATGGATTGCAGCACGCCAGTCTTCCTTGTCCATCACCAACTCCCGGAGCTTACTCAAACTCATCTACATTGAGTCGGTGATGCCATCCAACCATCTCATCCTCTGTCTTCCCCTTCTCCTCCCGCCTTCAATCTTTCTCAGCATCAGGGTCTTTTCCAGTGAGTCAGTTCTTCACATCAGGTGGCCAAGTATTGGAGTTTCAGCTTCAACATCAGTCCTTCCAATGAATATTCAGGACTGATTTCCTTTAGGATGGACTGGTTGGATCTCCTTGCAGTCCAAGGGACTCTCAAGAGTCTTCTCCAATACCACAGTTTAAAAACATCAGTTCTTCAGTGCTCAGTTTTCTTTATAGTCCAGCTCTCAAACCAAAGCCTTGGCTAGATGGACATACTGCTGTACATAAAATAAATAACCAACAAGGACCTACTGTATAGCACAGGGAACTCTACTCAATATTTTGTAATAGCCTATTAGGGAAAAAGAATAGACATGTATTATATGTGTATGTATAACTGGATTTCTGTGCTGTATACCTGAAACTTCATGACATTGAAAATCAACTATACTTCATTAAAAATTTTTAAGAAAGAATGTGTCCTTGGATTAGAAGAGCCATGATACATGCACCATGTCCCTGGTGAAACTTCCCAGCTTGTAGCAACAACAACTAATCATACTAGCTGCTCCTATTTGTAGTCCACTAGCCTTGCCCAAGCCCTTTACAGACACCATCTTTTTTCTTGTCCTCACAACGCTACCTGTGTTATCACCTATAAATTCTGTACAGTCAGTCATGATACAGATCCCGGGAGGATTCTAATGGAATTCTCCAAGTTGATGGTAAAATTCACATGGAAGAGGAACTCATCCCACAGAGCCAGGAATGTTCTGGGAAGGAAGACAGTGATGCGGGTGGGAGGGCTGCCCTTGAGATATAGAGCTGGAGTGATTCTAGCAAAGCGTTGCATCAGAATAAAGAGTCCAGAAAGACAGAAATGTAGAGTTGGGGGGTTAGCCTGTTTTTCACAAGGATGTCTATTGAAATCAGTAGAGAACGATAATGGTGTTGTTGGTAGAATTAAGACAATGGGTTAGAGAGAGAGAAATTAAATTCATAACTCCTCCTATTTTAAAAAAAAATTTCAAGTTGTGTAAGTGAACTTTTCTATTCACCCCAACACTTTGGCTGCCGTGGGAAGCCTTACACAAGACACAAATGTGAAAGCCTTAAAGGAAAAGATGGATATGCTTGACTGTATCAGAAATGCATACTTCTTCCCTGAGGTTTTTATTGGGAATTTTCAATACATTTTTCAAAATTTTCAAATTTTGAATTTTCGAACATTCAGCAAGCTGAAAGAAAATTCGGACCTGATTCTGCCATGATTGTGTTCCTCTCCTGGACCACGTGTCTGTCTGTCCATCTGTACCTCTCTGCTACCTCTATTTCATCTGATTTCTGAGGCAAATCAAAGTAAATTGGTGCCATCAGTGAAACGGTAAACTTTAATGGGAAAAAGATACTATAAATGAAGTTAAGAGACATGGCAGCTTGGGAGAAAACTTACTACACACAACTGAAGGGCAGGAAACTTCACCAAACGCAGGAAAGGATGGTCCCATATTTCTAAATAGATAAAACATAGAAATAGTTAATTATGAGAACAGGAATTGTCAATGTAATTTGGATTAAAGGAAGACCTCTCAACCTTCTTAGTATTTAGGGAGTAGATCTTGAATTGGCAAAGATGGAGTAGTAAGGAAGGGCAGGATGCATGCTAATGGCCCTCTTGGTCGCTGGTACAGTGTGAGCTGGGGCGGGGGGCCTGTGGCAGCAGGTAATGACAGTTTCCCTTCTCGGGATCTACCCTGGAAGAGCATGTACCCAATGAGGCCTGCTCAGAAAAGTCCCTTGTAGCCCTGATTAAAATAACAAAAGGTTGCAAACACCCCAAGCAATCCAGAAATGTTTAAACAAACCATAGCACCTCCATTTAGAGGAGCCATGTACAGCAGTTAAAAGTGAGTCTGATCTGTTAGTTCTGACATGGGCTGATCTCTTAAGAAGCATCACTAACTGAACCGTGAACAGACTGTATCTCTTACTGTACAGTGTGAAGGAGAGAAACTTAGAAACAGCACAGCCAGCCTTTACCGGGTCCGTGTATTTTCAGGTCTTTCTGCCTGTTATCTCTGTTCCTTGACAGAAGTCTGTCAAGTGTAGTCCTATTCTTCCCATTTCACAGATGAGGACAGTGAGGTGAGTCTTGCCAGGATTACATCTGGACTTCCCTGCCTGCAAAGCTGTTGCTGTTTCTGCAACGCCTTCACTTTGTCTAGACAGGAAGAAAATGATACCTGAGCAAAAGCTCAGGAAATTGAATTCCCTCCCTACCCTGAGCTTTCAGACCTTGCTATTCATTCAAATACTATTATTTACAAATATATATATATATATATATATATATATATATATATTATATATAGCTGCAGATCAGAAACACCATTTAGGTGCAAGCTGGAGAAGGCAGGGGACATGTCGTGGGCAGGGCACTCTGTAGCAGGTCTAGTGTCCAGAGGTGTAGTTTCTTCTTCCTTGGGGCTGGCCGGAGGTTACTGAGGTTGCCTTACTTGCTGAGCAGGCATATCTGCTGGAGGAAACAAACTCTTCGGGGTGGTGTCATGGAGCCACTCCCCGTAGTGACCTGCTGGCCATGAATGCCCTGACCTGGGGGCTCACAGAACACCAAACTGGGCTCAAAGCCAGCTGCTCCCTAAAGCTCATCAGAACTTCCCTCTGCAAAGATGCTGGAGATCAAATCTCATCTGAGGAACATGTTAAAATCCCTTCATAGGGTTCTAATAGTCACCAGAGAAGTCAGATAAGCTAGGGATGACAGATGGAAGGGGCTGCTCTCCCAAGGTTTGTAGCTGGCTGCAGAGGGATGGAGTGATGCCCAGGTGGTGGAGGCGGTGTCTTCTCCGGAGTGGCCTTGTTCCACGGGGGCTCTGTGGGCTGGATCTGGCCGACCATCAGGGTGGAGCGAGGCTCTGTGGGCCCCAGCTGAGGCAGGCCCTGGAAGGTACTGATGGACAGTGGGGGCAGGCCAGTGTCAGGGTCAGGCACCTGGCTTCCAGCAAATTAGTCTCGCTCAGCAGAGGCTGATGCTTCAGGGCCCTGTTGCACAGCCTTGTGATGAAGCGCAGATGCATCATTCGGTATCTCTCTTAAAGAGCCTCCCTTATCCCAACTGTATAAGCTTCAGGTCCCGTGGAACCTGGACTTGGCCCTCACACAATCGGTAGCAGCAGGTTGAAGGGCAGAAGGTCTGAGAAAGCCTCGCCAGGCATGGGTGTGGGGCCCGGGAGGGACCAGGCCTTGGCCCTGGGGCTGCAGGTAATGCGTCTGCCCCGGGCTTGACCCACCCCCCATCCAGTGTGGCCGTGTGGGTTGCTTCCCCCACAGATCTGGAGTGGGAGGCCCTGTCTGTGGGGACCCCTGCTGCCCACTGGCCCATCAGCCTGAGCTTCCTGAGACTGGCCTCCAGACCCAGTGGACAAGTTCTGTGTCACTTACTGATTTATCTGGAGCTTTGAATGCAGACACTTGAGAAAATCTTTAAGTAAACTCCTTTGACGAAGTTTAAAAAGGACCACACATCCTTCTAAACAGTTGTGAGAATATAACATACATACAACAAAGAGCACACATCTTATTTTTTCCCTATTCCTTTTTTAAAATTGATGTATAGTTAATTTGCAGTCATCATGTTAGTTTCAGGTGTGCAGTAGATTTTATTTCAGATTCTTTTCCCTTATAGGTTATTACAAGGTATTGAACATAGTGCCCTGTGCTGCACAGTCGGTCCTTGGTGCTTATCTGTTTTATATATAGTACTATGTGTACATGTTAATCCCAACTCCAGATTTATCCCTCCTTTCCTTACCCTTTAGTAATCGTAAGTATGTTTTCTCTGACTGTGGTTCTCCTTCTGTCTTGTATGTAAATACATTTGTATCATTTGTTTTAAAGATTCCGCATAGAAGCCGTATCCCATGGTGTCTTTCTCTGTCTGGCTTACTTCATTTAGTGTGATCATCTCCAGGTCTTTCCATGTTGCTGCAGATGGCATTATTTCGTTCTTTTTTATGATGAAGAGCGTAACATACGTTAAGTGTGCTGCATTGGTGAAATTTTGTCATTTGAACACATTCATCTAAGCAGCAGGCTTCCCAGGTGGTGCTAGTGGTAAAGAACCCACTTGCCAGATTGTAGGATTGACCCCTGGGTTGGGAGGATCCCCTGGAGAAGGAAATGGCAACCCACTCCAGTAGTCTTACCTGGAGAATCCCATGGACGGAGGAGCCTGGCAGGCTACAGTCCACGGGGTCGCAAGAGCAGGAAATGACTTAGCAACTAAACCACGTGTAACCAGCACCCAAATCTCAGAACAGACCGAAGCCAGCCTCTGGGGGCTGCGCTGCCACCGCCCCTGCCCCGGCCCAGGCAAGCCCGCTCCCGCCTCTGGCAGCATCTCTGGGCGTCGCTTGCTGCACGTTCTTAATGCAAACGCAGTTGTGTGCTGTGTGCCTTCTGTGCCCGGCTTCTTTCTTTTGTTTGGGGGGTTTGCTCACACTGTCACACGGCCTGGTGGTTTGCTCATTCTCACTGCCAAACGGTATTGACTCCTTTTTGGTAAATACAGTGTCATAGACTGTATGGTTCCAGTATGGGGTGTTTGGGCTGTTTTCTGTCGTGGCTGTTCTGTGTGTTCTGTGTTCCTTGTGGACATCCTCGTGTGGTTTCTGTGGACATACAGGTACCTTTCTGCTGGGAAAGTACTTAGGAGTAAAACTGGGATCTTGGGTATGTGTGTGGTCAGCTTTCATAATTACTGCCAATCGTCCAAAATCATGTACCAGTTGCCTCAGTTTTGATACTGGGATTTGCTATTCAAAGGCTGTTTGGTTAGTTTTAAAAAAATTTTCTGTATTAATATCTAGGAAAAATTCTTTGGGTAGGGATGGCTACATGAAAGTGTTGACTGAACCTGAGCCCCTGATGGGAAATTAAAGAATTGTGAACTGTAGCAAATAGACCTGGAGGGATATTCACTCACACACAGACTCACCGACTTACATATTTTTTCTTCTTCCAGCCACAAATATTCACTGTGGCCTCCTCCCTCCTAGAGGCCAGCTGAGCAAAAAAGAAAGACAAAATCAAATCCTGTCTATTGTAGAATGTATTGGTTTTTTCTTATGGCCATTAAAGGCTCTCACTGAGGAAGGCCATCTATTTATACAGTGAGGTCCATGCAGAGCTGCCTAAGCAGAAATCATGGGTGCAGTAAAGTCACTTCATAATGTTGAAAGACTTGGCTGAATAAAGAGGAAAGTTTAAATAAATTAATGCCTGTCTATGGAATGAAGCAGTTTGAATCCTCTAAAATGTTATTTATGCAGAATCTTAATGATGATATTAAAAAACAGAATATAGAATTATATACACTGTATGAAATGTATTTTTCAAATGTGAAAACCAGTGGAAGTGTTAGTTGCTCAGTTGTATCTGACTCTTTGCAACCCCACAGACTGTTGCTCGCCAGGCTCCTCTGTCCATGGAATTCTCCTGGCAGGAATACTGGAGTGGGTAGCCATTCCCTTCTCCAGGGCATCTTCCTGACCCAGGAATTGAACCTGGGTCTCCCACATTGCAGACAGGTTCTTTACTGCCTGAGTCACCAGGGAAGCCCATTTTTCAAATGTATTCTGCAGCCAAAAGGGAAAAAGGCAAACTTGGCTTACTCTTTCTGGTTTTAAAATTTTTTCTTCTACTTGAAATATCCCTTGAACCCCCAGATTCTGGCACCATTCTGCTCTGTTGGCACGCACCCACATCTGGGTGCAGCCGCGGAGGAGTGGGGGTGTGTGTGCGTGCGCGCGTGCACGTGCTGGGCGCGGTGCTGGGGTCCCAGTCTGTGGTCACCTCCTGGATGTAGGAAGTGATCCGCCAGGGCAGGGACTTCACTTTCTGGGGCTTCTGCGTGCCCCTCGTGCCCCACCCCAAGCCTTTCCTCAGCTGCCTTCAGTTTAGGCGAGAGGACTTTAGCCAGGCATTGCCCAGTCTGGAGCAGTTTGCAAAAAAATGGGGAGCAGAGAAGGTGTTGGGAAGAGCTGGAGGATCCGTGTCCCTGGTTTCGGAGCTTGCCGTTGGTCGGTGAGTGCGTGGGGCAGGTTTGTCTGGAGGCTGCCGCAGGGTCTCTCCAGGTGGGAGATCGTGGGTGGGTCCAGGCTGAGCCCGGATCCCAGTGCTGTGAGGGGAGAGCTGGCCTCAGAAGGCTCGAGGAAGGCAGGCTGTGCAGACGACTGCCAACGCCCGGTGTCCACCGGTCTGCCTCTGAGTGCAGCCCCGCTGCGAGCTGCCGCCTGGGCACTCCCCAGGCTGGCCTCGCTCAGCGGCCGGGCTGTATCCCTGCAGTAACTGTTACTACTTAGCAACTGCTTAGGGGTTACCAGGTTACTCATAATTACTACTTAGCAGTTTGCGGACCAGAGCCCGTCCGCGATTCCAGTGCAGTGTGTTAAGTCTGTGCAGGCTCCCGCTCTAATGAGGAGCTTTGAACCCACCAGAGCCACCCTGCCACGTGAGGGGGGCCCTGCAGCCAGCGGAGCAAACCAGCAATTTTCTTCAGCGTTCAGCTGAGCTTCCACAGTTGGCTGTATTTCAGCCACTGAGGACTTTAAATGCTGTTGAAAATGCCCATGTGGAGAGATGTGTGTGCATTCCGAATGTGTGTCAGTTTTGTGTGTGTGTTGCTGTGGGGGCCCAGAATGGGAGTACATTGGAGCATCTGGGGGTGCTGTCCGGCCGCCTGTGACCTCCCTGCATGTGTGGACTTGACCGGGTGGGATGCCCTGACCTTCTGTCTTTCATCCTATTAGGGGCTCTTATGGGGAAGGAAGGGGTTTCTTTAAGGACCCAGAGTGTGAAAGATTGGAAAGTGGAGCATGTTCCTCTGAAATCCGGCTAGCGCTGAGGGGCTGCCAGCCTGGAGTCCACTGTCCACACACTTTGCTTCCTCCCTGTGTTTTACATGAATGTCTAGCGCCCGGCCATGGGGGTTCTGCTTGTTGGGAGTTTTAATTAGAGAATTGGGCAGACTTAGTTACTCTCTATTCAGATTTAAAGCTAAGGGAACTGATTCATTTTTTCTCCTCTTTCCAAGCCTGGTCAGGGCCACCGTGTCCAGGTCCAGTCTCTGAGGTTTCATCCTGTCATCTCACGTCTCCCTCCCACCCTGGCCCTCCGGCTCCACCCTCAGGAGGGGAAATCAGGTCACATATGTGGTTATTCACAAACAAACACAAACCTTGTTTGGCCCTGCTAACAGGCGAAGCTTGTGGGTTTTGTGTCCACGCCCTGGGACACCCCGGAGCAGGAACGGCATTAAAGACAGTCGAGGCAATCTGCTTATGAGTGAGGCTGTCAATGACTAGGTTATGTCTTTCTCAAGCAAATTTGACTTGTACTGATTTTATATGTTTATTTTTATTTCTTCTCAAAAGTTTTTTTTGAGGAGGGAGGGTTACATTGCATGGCTCACGAGATCTTTGTTCCCTGACCAGGGATTGAACCCTTGCCCCCTGCAGTGGAAGCACAGAGTCTTCACCACTGGACCACTAGGGAAGTCCTTGTACTGGTTTTGAAAAATACAGTTTGGGTATTAAGTTGAGCTTTATTGGAGGGCTGAATCATTGTTTCCTGACATCACGGTCATACACAAGACCCAGCTCAGCTTCCACCTGGCTCCCTAGGGGGAAAGATCAGTGTTTCTACCCCAAGGAGAAAAGCTTGAAATTAGTCATCCTTTTAAGTTATCCTTAAAAAGCAGGTCCTCATGGTAGCAAAAACTACTCATGTTATCACAGTAACACGGTGTCTAGGAACTTCAGTTTCTGCATCTGTGAAATGGGGGTGAGGCACTAACCATGTAAGATGTTTAATCCAGTTATCTGAGCAAATTCAGGTCGTTCCCCTGACCCCCTCGCTGTGCACAGAGGTCCCATTAGTGTTGTGACTTTCTTGCTGGAGACCTTCAATGTGATGTTTTCAGGAAAAACACCTCCAGTTCAGAGCTATTTCTCAGTGCCCTGTCAGTTACCCCTGCCACACCCAGAAGTGCCAAAGCTGGGACAGTGCCCAGCAGGAGGAAGGCTCCCCTCCCCTCCCATCCTCAGGGTACCCGGACGTGGGGAGGGAGGGCAGGTGGAGCTGGCAGCCCAACCACGCTGAATGGGGAGGGAGAGCAGGGGTCCTATGACCCAGCATCCAGAGGTAGCTTCAACAGGCCAGGTCCTTGGAGATGGAAAGTTAGAAGGGACTATTAAGACCCAAAAGCTTGATTCCAGAGGACACTGCGGTTCAAGTACAGGGCTGGAGAGAGACTCCCTGTGGCTTGGAAATCAAACAATTCAACCAATTTCAGGGGTCTTGCTTGACTGTGAGTCGACAGTGGTCTCTAAATGGACGTGCGTATTAGTTGCTCAGTCTTGTCTGACTCTTTGTGACCCCATGGCCTGTAGCCTGCCAGACTTCTCTGTCTGTGGAATTCTCCAAGCAAGAATACTGAAGTGGGTTGCCATTCCCTTCTCCAGGGGATCTTCCCGACCCAAGGATTGAACCCACATCTCTTAGGTCTCCTGTGTTGGCAGGCGGATTCTGTATCACTGAGCCACCAGAGAAGCCCTTAAATCCTAAAAGAGGCGTATAGTCATGTTACCACTGCCACAGTCAAGACATACAATAGTTCCCTCCCCCTAAATGTTCATCCTGTCCCTCCGCAGTCCCACCCACACCCCCTGGCAACCTCTATTACATTTTCTGTCCCTGTAATTTTACTTTCCCCAGAACATCATATAAATGGCATCATAAAGTGTGTTTAGCTGGGGTTTTGAAGAGAGAAAGAACAGGGTCCCTTCAGTCCCTGGAAGCAGGTCCGCCTTCTAGCCGTACATGCTCTAATGAGAATTGCAGACTCCGTCAGGCCTACGAGAAGATCACCTGGAGGCCAGCCTCATTGCAGAGAGTTGTGGTGTTGGCAGGGACTTGCTGAGCATTGGCTCTGTTCTCTCTTTAAATCTGCAAAACAGGCATAGGAGGACCAGTATCACCATGACTCCATTGAACAGATCTAGGAACCAGAGGCTCAGAGAGGTTCAGTGATTCACTGTTTGCACAGCTGAGATGGGAGCCCAGTCCTGTCACCTTCATTATTTTATGTGGCTCTTGAGCTGAGCTTTGGACAGATGTTATTTACTAGTGACAAGTAAAGCTCTGGCAACTAGTGGGTGGTGGGGGGTAAGGAGATACCTAGCTCCTTGTCTCCAGTCCCTGTCTGGGGCTCGGAAGGTTCCAGGTAGAATAGTCTGAGCCGTGGTCCCTTCCTAGGAAATGCATGTGTTGAGGCCTGCCTTTTGGGAACGAAATTTGCACTGTGCTTCAGCAGGCCTCCCCTCCACTCTTCTGTGTTATACCTTCTCAAGGCTGTCATCCGAGGTCCTCTGGAGGGTTGGGGGCGGTGCTCCAGGGACCCAGGGCAGCTCCCAGCAGGCAGCCCCTCCTTGGGCTCATAGCCACACAGAGCAGCTGGGATCACACACGTCCTCTGCCTGGGCCCGGCCAGGCCTCTCCAGGCAGAGGAGAGGGTGCCCACTGCCTCGGAAGGAGGCAGGGGCCTGGGCTGTGGGGAGAGTGAGGCGGTCCACCCTGATGGTGGAGTGGATGGACGTGGCACCAAGGCCGCCTGCTGCACATGCTAGCCAAAGGGAGGGCTCAGGGAAAGGGCAGTATCGCCGTCTGGGGGCCAAGTGCCACTAAACCTATGGGTAATGGGTTTTCCATCCCCTGGGTAATAGGAGACACCAAAAAATGAGGACATTACTTAGTGAGTCCCTCACCTCCCTGGCCCCATTCAGCAGACTCGGAGGAAGGACATTGCTCAGCGTTGAGCCGTGTGTGGATTTAATGGGGTTTCCAGCTAAACCTTCCATCAAATTTACAGCTGTGCCTGTCTCCTGACCTTCCCCCTCTCACACGTTCTTTTCGGAAATGAAGCTGTGTGCAGGCTGGGAGGTGTCACTTCCCTGGCGTCGGAGATATACGGCTGTGGCCCGGGTTGAGGTGGTGGATTTAATCAGGCTGCGGTGCACCTGCCCGTGAGCCAGCTGACATTAGAAGGCCGCTGAGGTCCGTCTGACCCACACAGTCAGTGGGTCCTTATCCCGCCAGCCACAGGCCCAGGCCCAAACCTTGCCCACCTCCCTGCTGGAGCGAGGCCTCATGTCTGCTCACCCACCTGGCTAGGAGGAGGGGTCACTGCACCGTAGTCTCCCCCACCCCCCAGCCTCCCTGTTGCTGCAGTCAGCATGGGCCCCTGGATTCACTTCTCCTCTTCCTACTCCCATGCTGCTCCTCACTGCCCCCTCTTCCTATTTCTTCCCCTAAATACCCACTCCTACCTCTCTGCCCATCGAAAGCCAACTGTCCTTCAAGCTCCCACATAAACGCCACCACCTCCAGGAAGCCTTCCCTGACTGTCCCCTCCCCAGCAGGAAAGCTCTCCCTTCTGGGAACTACGATGGCACCAGAGGTAAAAGCCATGGGCGCTGCCTTCTCAGGGCATTCTCCCTCTTAGTCTGCAGCCCTGTGTGGACTGTGAGCCTTGAGGGCGTGCCTTGCCCTGTGGGTCCAGTTGCTGCTGAGCTTGGTCCACATAACACACCTATTATCATAGGCACTGTCCCTGTTGCTGCCATAAGGCCTTCTGGTCAGACCTCCGCCCCAGAGAGTGAGGACACAGTTACACTGTGAGTGCTCCCATCCCCAACAGGGCATGCTCAAGGCTCGCAGATGGGCCCTCCTCACTGCCAGGGTGCTGGCCTCTGTATGTCTGGGCTCTAAAGTAACTGGTCCCATGGGAGGCATCCCTACACCCTTCTGTTCCAGCCTGGAAGCACTGACCAGGTCTTTCCGACTGGCCTGGCCGCCCTCACTCCCATCCCTGGACGGGGCAGGCGGTTTCTTCCGCTCCTCTCCACTCTTCGGGGGAAGCGTGTGTTTTCCCAGCCCTTCCCTTCCTGGCCCCATGTTTGTCTGACTAGCTGCCTCAGAGGCCTGCGGTGGCGGCTGTAGCAACAGGCAGTATCCAGCGCCCGCTTGGACAAACAGCACGCGAGGCGGCTGCTGGCACAGGGCGGTGTCTAGCAGGTGGGCAGAATGACTCAGTCTTGAGGCCTCAGGGGAGGACTCAAAATCAAATCGCCTGTGTTCCTTGGAAGCCGAGGGCCTTTGTGCTTAAAGGTGGAGAAGGAAGAACCTGGGAGCACCAAACCTTCCTGGGGCGTGTGAGGTGGGGTGAGCTGTGGTTGATACATTTGTGTAATCACGGTTAACACAAAGGACCCTGGGCTAAAACTGAACTTTCCTCCCTCCCTGGCTCTAAGGGAAGGAAAGAGGGGAAACACACCTGTCTACTGAGCGCTTTTGAGGTGCAGGAGCTTTCTACACCCATCAGGTGTGTTCTGCAGGCAAACTTCACAGAGCGGGGGTTCCAATCCCATTTTACCAAAGACTTTAGGAAGGGGAAGGCTATGGTCAGACCTGTACCTTGGAAAGCTCACGCCAGCCTTTGTGATGGGCACGAAAGGGCAGGGGCAGAGTGGGGAGGCCAGGAGACTGCTTAGCGGAGCTAAGACTTACACCAGCGGTAGCGAGGGCTGGCAGAGGGCTGGGGTAGGTGACAGATGTGCTGGTGTGTGCACTTCGGCAGGGAGGAATCCAGGACATTGACCACTGAGCGGATGGGGGTGGCTTCACCGAAGTGGGAGGCCCGGTGAGAGAGGGGGCGGGGGACGGAGATGCCAGGCTCTGTTTTTGTTGGATGCGTCACCTCCAAGGTGCTCACGGCTCCTGCAAGGAAGGGACAGAGCCATTTGGTGCTCAGAAGAGAGCTGTGGGCCCAAGATGCAGCCTCAGAAATGCATGCTGAAAGACGGGCACCCAACACACCCGTGCTTTTTCTCTGTAGGTTCCAGGAACCCTCGAGGAGGAGGCCTGGGTTCTCAAACGAACCTTAGAAGCTGGCCCTGAAGGATTCCTGTGGTTATTGAAAGCAGGTGCCTAGAAGCCCTGTCTGAAAACTGACACCCCCCCATTGCAAGTGGCGGACAGTGCCAGCCACAGGACCCTAGTGTGAGGGAGTGTCTGTAAACATGCAACCCAGAGGCACCCTGGGAATATCCCCCTGTAGTGAATCTGTCCTAATGCTCACCAAATTAGATCATTTCCAGCCAGAGCACTGAGCCTGTGATTATAACCCTCTCAAGCCATCTTTTTCCTGACCAGGCTGGGTATTAGCGTTCCAAGTGACTTGTGATCAACAGCAAGGAGAGCTGAGGATGGCCGCTCGCTGGTGCCTGCGCAGCCCCGGACGGCCCCTATTTGAGGTTAGCCTTGAGTCAACTTGCGCCGTGTACTTGGGAGCCTTTCAAAGGAGACGGGTGCACACAGATCATTATGAGGCTAATCAGAAGTTTGGGTATTTAGTGGGCTGTGTACACAGCAATCATTGTTGGCAAGGGCCCTTCTCCTCCAGAGGCCATTATTGCAGAGCGGGGTGCTGTTTGCCTGGTTTTGTCTGGACCACGATTTGCATCCACTTGATGGATTGTCGGGGTCGGGGGTCTCCTCCTGAGGAAACAGTGGAGTGGTTGCTGAGTAAACCCTTGAGAGGAAGGGGAGCACTAATACCAGCGTTTGCCCAGGTCCTTGAGGGGGCCGGGCTCCTGGCGCGGTGCTCCATCAATACGACAGGCGGCTCCGAAGCTTTGGACGCTCATTCACAGACCCCTTTTATTGTTCGCTCAGATAGGGACCCCGGAAGTCCGCTCCCCGGTAGGGAGTGGCCGGGCTGTGGTGGCTCAGATGCAGCGAGCAGGACCTGGCCCGCAGGCTCTTGCCTTGTGGCCAGTTCTGGTGGCCTGCGGCTCCGTTCAAGTTTGCAGAGTGGTTTGGATGTGGCCTTCTTCCAGTCCGGCCCTGTGGGGTTCCCCTGTATACCCCTGTCCTGTCACCTGCCTCCTTCTGTCTGGCTGGACGCTCAAGAGCCTCCAGAGCAGGCAGGGGTTGGTGGTGGGTGGGGAGGACTTTGCTCGCTTGCTGCAGAGAAGGCACCCCCCGCCCCCCTCCCCCAACCCTAGTAAACACTTTCAGTTGCCAAAATTCCCTGCCACCCAGCACTGTGCTGTCTTTTTTGGCGAGGCAGGAGGTGTTTGGGGTTTTATTTTTGGTATTTTTCAGGGACATCTCTTGACGCCTGGTGGTGATTCATTTTTCTCTTGATGGGACATTGTGGCTGAGCATTAGGAATGAGGCCTCCTGTTTTATTATGTTTATATTCTTATTTTTCAGGGAGGACTTCAACCCTGAGATTCAGGGCAGGGTAGGCAGCAGACACAGACCACAGGGCCACGCCCCATTAGGAAGCCCGCTGCTCACCATAGACACGCCTGCAGTTGGTTTGAGTTTGGGTGTGGAAGGCGGTGAGATTTTTAAGATGACGATTTCCATTTAGAACCATCAGGGGTTTTCTTTCCTCACAGTCATAACTGTTTGACACAAGCTGGTTATCAGCGAGGATGCCAGTTTTCTTCGCACAGCCCTCTGTTAAGAGTTTCCACTCTAGGGGTCCAGCTCAGGACAGGAGTCACCAGTGGAGTCCAGGCTCCACTGAGAGGCTCAAGGCGACTGGATGGGCCAGCTTTGGCTGAAACTTCAGTAGTGAGCCCTTCTTTCCAAAGAACCCACCATTCACAGGCTGTCAGTTAGCCGTGACTTCACAGTCCTCGTTTTCTCCGTTTACAGGTAAAGTGGAGGCAGTTAAGCTGCCAGCCCAGCACCAGGTGGGGACCAGGTCTCCTTGTCCCAGAGATGGGGAGGGGCCAGGCCAGGTGGACGTGAGGTCCAGGTGAGGTCATTAGGTCAGGTCTCCAGGGACCCCAGAGGACCAGAGTGCCTCTTCTACCTTTTGCTCAGGGGCCACGCAGGAAAAATCTCTTTCAACCCTTTTTTGGTCCTGCCTGTGACAAAAAGCTGTTGAGTAAATACTGAAAGGAATCGGGGCTAGTTTAGCCATGGAGATGTTCTGTGCGTGCTGTCGCTTCCGTTGTGTCCGACTCTTTGTGACCTGTGGACTGTAGCCTCCAGGCTCCTCTGTCCATGGGCTTCTCCACGCAAGAATACTGGAGTGGGCTGCCATGCCTTTCTCCAGGGGGTCTCCCCGACCCAGGGATCCAACCTAGGTCTCCTGCATCACAGCCGGATTCTTTACCGCTGACCCACCAGGGAAGCCCCTGTTAAGATGTTCTAAGGAAGTTTAAATGTCTCTTTCTTTGCATCTCATCTTTCTTAGCAACTTGTAAGCCACCTGGGCCAGTCCTTAGACGGTGGTTGGCAGATAGACAGAGACAGAGAAAAGATACTGCCCACCTCAGAGAATGCAGATTCCCTCACTTGAGGAAGGAATGAGAAGTCAGAACACAGTGTGAATGTAAAACATAAAATGACAAGACTTTTTTTGTGAAAAACAAGTCTTGAGGGTTTAGGGCCCGGCACAAGATCTGGACACCAAAAGCTTGATTGGCAAAAGGAAAAATTGACATATTGGACCTCAACAAAAATTCTGAAGTGAGCTCTTCAAAAGACCCCATGAAAAAGATAAGCAGCAGATGGGGAGAAAATATTTGTAAACCGTGTCTCTGACAAAAGACTCATATCTGTGATATGTAACGTGCTCTCGAAACTTGATAGTTACGAAAGAAACAATCCAGTTAGAAACTGGGCAAAAGCCATTTCACCAAAGAGAATGTATGCAGATGGTAAAGAAGCACATGCAAGCTCAGGGCACGGTGAGATCCCACTGCCCATCTATCATAGCAGTTAAAACCCCATGTGCTGGCCAGGTTTTGGGGCAACTGAATCCATTGCCGGACCAAAGGTGAAGCGGCGCAGCCACCCAGAGAACTGTCTGGCAGTTTCCTGCCAAATTAGCCTTGTATATAACACATAATCCAGCCACTGTGCTCTTGGACATTTATCCCAGAGAAGTGAAAATGTAGGTTCATACAAACCCTTGTATCTGAATGTCTTTAGCAGCTTTATTTGTAATAAAACCCAAATTGGAAACAATCCAGATGCCCTTCAGCGGGTGAATACAGTGTGGCCCATTCATGTTGTGGAATACTCCTCAGCAACCAAAAGGAGCACACTCTTGATATTCACACCAGCTCTGTTGCATCTCTGGGAAAGGGTGCTGAATGAAAGAACCAGTCCCCAAAGGTGGTAAACTGTGTGATTCCATTCAGATAAAAATTTTTGAAATGACAGACTGTTAGCGGTAGAGAACAGATAAGGGGTTCTCAGGGTGAAAAACAGATGTTGGGGTAGGAGCGAGGTGGGTGTGGCTGTAGAAGGACACATGAAGGATCCTAATCGTGTTGGGACTCCTCAGTATCTTCACCGAGGTGATACACACACATGCACACACACACACACACACACAGACAGACAGACAGACACACACACACACGAGTACCAGTAATATTGGAAAACCAGAACAAGATCTCGGGACTGTGTCATTAGACTCCTGGAATAGTGGTCCTCTCTTTCCCTACTGCCCCGACGTGTGACCAGTGCCAGACCCCACCGAGGCCCAGAGCTCTCCTGACCCTGCAGGACTGTCTGCCTCCTGACTTCTTGCTTACTATGCAAATTCTGGTCACCTCCTTGGACTACTTATTGCAACACCCCACATAGGTGTTTATTAAAGTATTATCCTGTTGTATGTGTCTTCCCCACCCCCCCACCCCACCCCTCCCCATTGAGGTCTGGAAGGGAAGATTTGATCTTTCGGTTCAAGTCCCAAACACGTCCTCTTCTTGGTTTTCACCTCCTGATGTTTCTTCTGGGTCACAAGGGAGAAGTTTGTTTCAGAAGAGGTTTCTGTAGGTGGTGGGTGGACTGGAGCCCCCACCCCCAGGTCAGCAGGGCTGAAGTCTGGACTGTGGACCTACACAATCTATTCAGTGTTAGTTTTGTGATGCAGGGGTCTAGGAAGGCATTGCAGAATGTTGGTCAGGGCATAGGCCTTTCCTTGCATGTCAGAAAATGGGTACATGCAGGCTATTGTGCAACACAGCCAGCAAGAATGCTCTAACTGGTCTAAAACTTGGCCAGCAGTGCTTCTGGCAGCCTCCTTCTGCCTCCTGACCTGGGTCTGACACCCACATATCTGTGCCTGAGGGCTTTCTCTGCTGCTGGCCAGGGGTCCAAGAAGTTAACCCCTGAAACCAGCAGCCCTGCTTCATGAGTGGCTGTGGCAGAATTAGTGTATCAATGCCCCAGCCCTCTCACCCTCAGTCAGGGCCTCCATGCCTGTTTCTGGGATACCCAGACCAGATGGGGCTGACACGGCTTCCCTGACAGATACCGCGCACCTGAAGTCACGTGGGATGGTCCACCACTCGCAAAGTGGGGACTGTGGCCCCTGACTAGCCTGGTTCCTGTCCCCCGCACACACCGTTATTATTACTGTTATTATTGCTTTTTGGCGTGTGGCACACGAGATCTTAGTTCCCCAACAAGGGGTTGAACCCATGCACCCTGCCATGGCAGTGCAGAGTCTTAACCAGTGGATCAGCGGGGAAGTCCAGTTACTAGTTTTTTGAGTAAGATGTTTTAGAGGGACTGGCTCAGATATCTCAGCAGCCCAGCCTATCCCCAGGTGATCTGAGAGGAAGGCTGAGTTGCCACAGCTTCTAGAAGTTTCTCTTTCATTTTTCTGTTTTAGTTTTTGTTTTTGCTGGTGGATGGAAGCTGAGAGGAAAGGTGGGCTCAAAGGTGAATAACAAACCCCAGCTCCCCAAGAAACGGAGAGCAGTTGTCAAGACCCCGGCGGGCCTGTCCCTCGACTCCTCTCCCCTGCACCCGGGGTATGTGTGTGACTCGGGACAATTAGGGTTCTTGCTGGGCATCCGCAGCCCCCTGTCTTCAGGGATCTTCTGAGAACAGGCTCTTTTCTGGGAACCTTTATAAGAGATTTCTCATGGCTCAGTTCTCCTATAGAAAACTAGGGATTGTAAGTCTTGCCGAGCTCAAGAAAGAAGCTGAAGGGAGTGAGTTAGGGCCCGGCAAGAATAAGTTAACAGTATTCACGGCAGTGTCTTGGGAGGAATTACCCAAGAAAAAAAGAAGAAAAGCTGAACACAAAACCAGCCAAAATGAAAAAAAAGGAAATTTGAAGGCCACTAAGAAAAGATGGACAGAACGCATCCAAACTCCTGGGCCCAAGCCGTCCAACAAGGGGGCAGACGGTTTTGTGGGGCTCTGGGTGTTCAGCCTCCTGAGCCCAGGGCTTTGTGGGCCCTGTCTGGGGGGATATTTAGCAAAGCTGTTTCTTTTGCATAAACCCGAGTAATGACCGAGCTTGAGGAGAGAGGAATTGTGTGGGCTGACAGCGGAGTGATTTAACGAGGGGCCACCTGATCCTCTGCACCTCCCCGCCTCCCCTGCTCAGGCGCTGCATGTTAATCACCACAAAAGGCTGAGGCCCGAGGGAGGCCCATTGTGGGGACAGAAGGCCACAAAGGGGTGGCCGCGGTCCTCCGGAGGCTTTGTGACTCAAGCCGAGTTGGGGCGTCATTCAAGTTTCCTTTCTCTTGACGCTGAAAACTCAACTTGCTGGGCGAGGGTCTTAGTTTTCAGCTTCATTTACCTTCTTGCTTGAATTTACTTGACTCCCACATCTATGTGCTTTCTTTATATTTATATATATGTGTATTTAATTATTTATTAACATATAGTTAGTTTATAATGTGCTAATTTCTGCTGTATAGCAAAGTGACTCATTGTACACATATGTACATTCTTTTTTCATATTCTTTCCCATAATGCTTTATCCCAGGAGATTGGATATACTTACCTGTGCTGCATAGTGGGGCCTTGTTGTTTATCCATTCTAAACACTTTTGCAAAATTCATTCCCCTCATTTTTAAAATGTAGTCTTAGTGGCAGATATCCAGACCTTTAGAAAGGAGACCTTCGTGGCGCCCACAGGGTGGCTGCTGGATTGACCAGGGCTAGGTTTTAACTGTGCCCTGGGGGCCTTTAACCTCTAGCTCTCAGAAGCGCTTGCTCTGTTCCCTCTCCTGCATTCTGTTCCCTTCCTCTCTTCCTAGAGCAACAGTGCTGCTGGGTCAGCCCTTGTTGCTGGGGAGTAGAGGCCAGGGGCACGAATTTCTGTGATTCAAATCAATGGACCAGGTAGGGATTGGAAGGGGAGGAATTTCAGTATCATCAACAGACTGCAGATGAGAGAACGTGGATTGGGAGCATCAGCTGGTTTCAAGTCCACAGAGATAAATTCACATGCCTCTGTCTTGTTTCCTTCCTGCAGAATAAGCCCAGTTCTGCCTCATCAAGCCTCAATGGGCACCTTCCTAAGGGTGTGGCTGACAGTGAGGGAGGGGGTCTCTCCAGCAGAGGCTTTGGCCAGGAGTCTGTGGACCCCTCACAGCCCCCACCCCAGGCTGGCCTGAGCCTTCCTGTGCTGTGATGCCCATGGATCTCCACTCCCGAGAAACTGGGAGGAAAAGGACAATAGGAATAATGAAAAAAAAAAAATCCTGATAATGCAAACTTGCCTGTAAATTTGGGGCAGAAAAGTCATGCTCGGGCTTGCCACTGAATGGATGCGTGGAACGAATAGTACAATGTTGGGAGGGGGAGAGGTGAAGTTAAGCATTTTCTTGTGAGAACCAGGGTGAAAATCGAATCATTGCATGTCCATGAGAGGGGATGGACCCCAAGGAGATGGTGGGCCTGGGAGATGGGAAGCCTGCTTCTCATCACTTGTCTCCCCCAGAAACCCAGCCCTTCCTTTTCTCTTTCTATGAAGGATCCCTCTGTTACTGCCGAGGTTTTCCCACAATGACGCCTTGATGATCGCAAAAGACTCTGAAGTCATTAGGCCTTCTTTTTCTCCTGCTGGTGCACAAGGATCTCTTCCTGCCCATTATCTGGATGAGAAGCCGAGACCAGGTGGCTGAGTGGTGGGCAAGTTCTGGAGTTATGGGTCCCATCAAGCTAAGCGGTACAATGTCTGATCTTTCCATCTGCATCTCCGCTCCTTGTGTGGGCTCTGGACAGGTGGGTTCTCAGATACTCCTGGTTCTGCATCTCCCACTACCTGCTGTGCTCAGGTTTCTCCCTCCTCCCTCCTCCCTCCTCCCTCCTCCCCGCCCTCCCTCTGTCCCCCGCTGAGGGCCACCTGGAGGCACCCACCACCTCCCGTCCCAGACCCAGTCCCAGACCTCCTGGAGCTGAGGTTCAGTGGGAGAGTTGGTTTGGGGTCCAGAGGGGCCCTTTCTCCCTACTTGGGTTGGGGTGGGGCTGGCAGGGCTCCGGCAGAGTCTTGAGATGTGAGTGTCAGCCCGGCTTGACCAGGTTGGGGCAGGGCGTGTATTTACAGAGACAAGGGAGGTGGCCTTTCTTCACAAAGGATGAGACTTGAAAGGCGAGCCTCAGGTTCCATGGTTACAGCAGCCGCAGTTTCCAGGACAAAAACTGCACCCTGACCGTTGGCATTTCATTATAAAGGTGGGAGTGTGAGCACGCCTGTGTTTCCTCTGACACCCACGCATACAAGACTCTTTTGAAGCTTTGTCCCTTTTTCTGTCTTTCTTAAGGAATCCTCAACTTGGGAATTAATCACTTGTGAGTTACTGAGGGTTAACTTGATGAGATTTGTTTTTACCCTCTGTGGTTCAGGAGGCAACCTCCAAACAGGCTTGTCATTAACGGGGTCAACTATTTTAAAAAGGAATCATAAAATAAAAAAGAACAGGGCAAAGTGGGGGCCAGTGCTAGCAGAACTGGGGGAAGGTGTTCCTCTCCAATACTCGGTGGTCTGTGATCCTGAGGGAGGGAGCCTCCGCTGGGGACTGTCCTGTGGGCAGAGGTCCCAGAAACCAGAGTCCAGGACTCTCCTCTCTTAAGATGCCCCAAATGCGGCGCTTTCCCCAACCCAGCACCCCTCCCGCTGATGCTCCATCACACACCTCTTACTCACAAATGCATCCACATTTCCTGATCTTGTCTCAACCTCCAGGGAGAGGAAGTGCCCTGAGTTTATTTCCTGTGAAGGGAAGTAGGGCTCCATCCTTTCCTCAATCTTTCTCCTCGCCCAGAATATTTTGGAAAAACAAGCAAACAACAACAAAGGAGATTTGCTATCAGGCTTTGCCATTAGCATCTGTGACCCCAGGAAGGCAGGTGACAGCTGGGGACTTCAGTCTCCCTGTCAATACAGGGAGTGGGTTTGGCTGATAATCTCTTGGGTTGAGCTGATAAGATCTTTGATCCTATGCATGTATATATACTTGGGTTATCTCTTTAGGGTCCTCAAGTTTTATGAGACTTTTCTCACCCAGTTTCATGAAATCATCTAGTAATTCCACCGAGTGTGGTGACATTTTGTTTCCAACATTAGTGTCATGTCTGATTAGATGGATTCTGGTGCTGGTCCTTGGGAATTCTGCCTTTCCAGCTCCTGACATTCAGAAGAGTAACTATAGTAATATTTTCCCAATGAAGGTTTCTTCACCTGTAGCGTTTTCTTACTGTTACTGTATGATGTGATTCCCATCCACACCCCCTCCTTCCACATCAGAGTAAAATGCAACAATATGATGCACTGCTAGAGTAGATTTAAAAAAAAAAGATTATTATAAAGAAAATCATTCCAGTTCTGTGAGTTTCACATTTTGTTTCCCCCAGACATTTGCTGTGTTTACAGAGGAAAAGAAATGTCTTTGTAAACATAGGTTGTATTTACAGAGAAAAATAAATATCGAAATAAATGTCAAGCTGTTAAAACTGGAGCACTGGCAGAATTCCACACAAATGGTTGGATGAGGGCTTCCCTGACTTGGGCTGTGCGTTCCCGGATTGCTCGTAAATGGGGAGTTGGTCTTTCTCCCTTCAGTGTTGAGCCCAGCTTCAGGGAGGGGAAATCATTCACTGTGGGATGGACATTTCACACAGCCCCATTTTCTTGCCACCCAGCTATTACTGCCAGTCTTTAGATGAGGCTGCTGAGGCTCAGAGAGGGAAAGAAACCTGTCCTGAATCACACAGCTAGCAAGCCGTGCAGCCGGCCGTCTCCCCAGCCCAGATGGCAGGGCCGGCCACAGGGCCTGCCTGCCTGTTTCCTTCTACCCTAGATCCAGGGTGACGGCCTGCTTAGGGCACCTCTAGCTATAGGGTAGACTGGAAGGGTGTCTGGTGAGCGAGGCAAGCATCTCTCTCTCTCTCCAGTCCCTCTGGCCTAGGATGCCTGGCTGCGTATACGTTTACACCCCTTCACCGAAAGCTGGGGCCTTTGGAATCTCTTCCAGCCATCAGGCTGCCTGCACACCCCCGCCCCCCCAGGACAGCTCTTGCCTGGGGCTCACCGTGAGTGAAACTGCAGCTGGGCTTCATTTGTGTCTTGGAGTTTTACTAGCAGGCATCTCGGTGGGAGGTGGGTTTTGCAGATTCCTGTAATATAGAGACAAACACCCTGGGATAGAAGGGAAAACACATTTCTCACTTTAGGGGTTTGCTTCTGAGGGCTTCCTTTTTTGGAAATGTGTTCTGTCTCACTCTCTGTCTGACACACACGTGTTCACACATAAACGCCCCACAGCCTCACTGTTCCTCAGGCTGCCACTATGGAAGTCCAGCCCTGGAGGATGGATTTCCCCCCATCCATCCCCACTTCCCTGCCCCAAGTATGGACCCGGTCCCTGCCCTGGCTGGACCAGCATGGGGCCTTCAGCCCTCCTTGGTCCTGGAACACCTCTTTGGCCAGGTGGTTGTAGCAGGCAGTAGTGTGAGGGTGAACGTGTGGCCACGGCAGACAGGGGAAGCTGGGTGCCTGCAGCTCAGGGACCCCCTTTCTGCACAGACCCAGCTTGGACCTGTACCTGATGGGGCCTCGGTTTCCCATCTGCTCAATAGGAACATTTGGGCCCCACCTCGCTTCTGTCTTGTGGCCGCTCTGAGGGTGAAGTGAGGTCTTGGATGAAAATATGCCTTAGAAATGAGCCTGCCCAGGGAGTATAAATGCAGGCTGTTTTTCTTGTTGGTGCCCAGCCCAGGTGTGGGCCGCCAGTGAAATGTCAGTGCTTGTGGGAGGGACAGGAGCCCTTTGTGGGGGGATGTGCCCTGGCTTGGTGCATCCAGGGTCTCGGTGAATGCTGATCACTGAGCTTTGGCCCCTAATTCCCAGGATCTGGGGCGATGCCCAGTTGTGTGCATTTTCCGCCTGCTCCCAGGGCCACCCCAAGAACTGTGAGCCAGGTGTGTTTTCCTTGAGTTCCCAGGGGGGCCAGGCAGAGTCCTCCTGGGGAGCTGGATGCAGCTGGCCTGTTTGCTGCCGCTGGAATCCGTATGTGGCCTGCTGCTTTCCTCAGCTGTCTTTTTGGGTCATTCTTTGACAGACTATAATGCTTCAAACAGTGCTCTCAGACTTCAGGGTACAGAAGAATCACCCCAGGATATTGCTGAATTTGCTCCTGGACCTGTAGGTCAGCATGGAGCCCAGGAGGCTTCATTTTCAACACACACCACGTGATGCCAAGGCTACTGGTTCTCGGACCACACTTTGAGTAGCAGAGCCCAAGACAGGCAGTTTCTTAGTAGTGGAGTCACTTCTAATTGGTGATCACACTTGTCATTGTCTCCAGGAACTCTAAGCAGCTCACCTGCTAGCTTGGTGACCCTGGGCACAGGATCTGAGCGGGTGCAGCCTCAGTCTCCCCTCTGTGTAGTCAAGATGATGAACCTGGCCCCTGGATGGTTATGTGGATGAAACGACATGAGGAGACCTTGCCTACAGCCTTAGAGGTTTTGGATGAAAATTATTCGCTGTCTTTCAACTCTTTGACTTTCACAGCCCCGATAAAATAGCCAAGAGATTTGTGTGGCTATAGTTGTTTCAAAAGAGTGAAAAGTGTTGGCTGGCTTGCCCAGGGTGGTGGAGGAAGCCCCAGGGGTCACCCCGCCCCTGCTGACCCCCAAGTCCAGGTTCTGCATCATGCTTTGAGTGATGAGTAAAGACCCCTCATAGCATCTACCTGGTACTCAGATCCATTTGGACTTTTCAAGAATTTGGAATCACTTACTTTTTTAGGTCAAAAGGGAAAACAGAGGCTTTTTGCCTGATGATTATACATCTTAGCTTTGAGGTTTGTACCAGTATGAGTTCTTTCTCACACACCCACACATTTACCCTCACTCCTGTTCAAATCTGTAAACAGATTTTAAATGTGTATTTTCTTTCAAAATAAAGCCACTTAAGCTTTACCAAGATGAGCTGCTTACATGAAATCCACATTTGGGAAACCTCTGTCACCCGTGTTTTACTGAGTGTGGGCTATTGTAAATTAAGTGAGGTCATAGTGGGGATTCCCCCCCCCCAAAATGGTTATGGAAGTCGAGCTGCTCCCAAGTGAAAGATAAATTATGGCTGGATGTAAAAAGGCATCATTTAAAAAGTGTCAGGATACAATTGGGTTCTTAAAAACCATGCAGAGCTGCTAAATTCACATGAAAATTGAGTGACGAGGGATTGCCCGGGGTGACAGCGTCCTTGGCATTGATTTATCCCATCCGTTTGGCCAACCCATTACTTCAGGCCTCTGATGGAGACACAGCATCAGTCAGGAGGGTCTTCATGGCCCCAGCCCTCAGCTAGACCTCTGGTGGAGAGCAAGGATCTGCCCAGACCCCCAGGAGAAGGGTAATGCATGTGGAATCCTGTTTTTATTGAAGTATAGTTGATTCATAACGCTGTGTAAATTTCTGGTGTATAGCAGAGTGACTCAGTTATAGATATATAGGCTTTTTTTTTTCATATTCTTCTCCATTATGGTTTATCACGGGATATTGAATATAGCTTCCTATGCTCTACAGTAGGACCTTGTTGCTTGTCCATTCTGTATATAGTATTTTGTGTCTGCTAATCCCAGCTTCCCGATTCTTCCCTCCACCACCCCTCTTCCCCGTGGCAACGGCAAGCCTGTTCTCTGTGAGGCTGTTTCTGTTTATTTCATAGACAGGTTCATTTGTGTCCTGTTTTAGATTCCCACATATAAGGAGTATCATGTGGTGTTTGTCTTTCTGTGTCTAATGTACTTCACTTAGTATGACCATCTCTAGATCCATCCATGTTGTTGCAAATGGCATTATTTTGTTCTTTTTAATGGCTGGATAATGCTCCACTTTACACACGGACCTTTTCTTTATCCGTTCATCTGTCAGTGGACATTCAGGTTGTTACCATGTCTTGGACGTTGGGTGTAGTGCTGCTGTGAACATAGGGTAGCACTTTTTTTTCTTTTTTGGTTTATAATTTTGTTTAGATATATGCCCAGGAGTTGGATTGCTGGATCATAGGGTGATTCTGTTTTTAGTTTTCATGCTGTTCCCCATAGTGGCTGTTCTGGTTTACATTCCCACAGCGGTGTAGGAGGGGAACTTCACTTCAGAAAGGGGACATAAACCCCTTTTTATTTATGATCACATCCTTTCAGTGTCATCTTGAAGGTTGATTTTAGGTCTAACTGAACCACTCTCCTTAAACTTCTAGGCTGCCCACGATCATTCAGTATTATAAATTCTACCATAAACAGAGTCAAAATCTCTGGACTTGAACTTTTCACCACTTAGGTTTTTACCCTGGAATTGAAGGAGAAGGTGAGGTTCCTGAGTCTAAGGGTATGATTCTTGAACTGTGTTTCCAAATTATGTCTAGTAGTCATTTCCAACACAGCACCTCCGAAAGCCTTCTCAAGCCTTGGGTTTTTTAAGAAAAAATTCTTGCCTACGTTTTTAGATAGGAAATAGTATTATTTAATTATTAGGACATCAAGATGGTTTTGCTGTTTTGTTTTTTTCTTTTTTCCCCCCAAAAAGAGAAGAAGGTCCTTGATTACAGAAGCATTAAGGGTTGTAAGGACCCAACTTGGCAGAGCCTGGCTGGAGCTTGCTCATGCCAGCTCCCAGGAGCCAGTTCTATACATTTTCCAGCTCCCGGTTCATGTTGTTCCTCAGCAGCTTAAATTCAGCCATGGTGGGAGCATTTACACTGTGGAAACTGGCAAATGATGCAAACCAGGCCTCCTCCCGTTACCCCTGCCCCTGAGAACTGGTTGCTAACATTATCAGCAGTGCAGCCATTTAACACATGCTTAGAGAGGGCTTGCTGAGAAAACACACGATAGCAAGAAAAGCCTGCTGTCTGGTTAGGGAAGAAGAAGTCTGGTTAATAGTAATGGACACTCTTCAGTCAAGGGCTGGATCTTTGCAGCTCTCCTAGTCCCTGCATGGGAGAGAACACACCCCTTCAGGCTTGAGTACTCAGGGAAGACTTCGAGGAAGAATTAGCACTTAAGCCAGATCTCCAAGAGCCTGCAAAACATGGAGGAAAGAAGAGTGGAGTCTGGGAGGTGTGTTGTGTTGGAGGGGCTGTCAGAAGCCCTCACTTGTTGTCATAAGTGAAGGCTCACATTAAAATCCCAGCTGGTGCTATGAACCTTGACTGTGACATTAGCCAGGACCCCTAGACGGTCCATGCTGCCCACTCCCACATCCCTCTAGGGGCTGGACCATGATAGCGGGATGTATGCACCTCCCGAGGGTGGCTTCTGGTTCCTATTTTGTCAAAGATTGGGGTTCACCGTCCACAATCTGCAGCCCACGTGATTTCAAAGGCAAGGCTTAATTGGTCCCCAATGCTGGGCTTTTTTCAGCTCCCAAGGAGAAATGAGTTCTGTTGCCTGATGGATGGTGGGGGACAGGTGGAACTTGCAAGTATATTTGGAAGTTGCAGGAGTTCATTCTGAGACTCTGTGTGTAATAAATGGCTCAAGCTGGGGCCGGAGAAAGGAAGTGAGATCCAAGAAATGAGACAGCAAAGCAGGAAATCAGGGCCAGATGGCCAGAGGGCGACATTCAGGGCTTGGTTTGGTTTGGCTTAAGAGGGCAGTTCATATGGTCACTTCACAGTGGCTCCAGTCTCTGGGTGCTGGTGGCCCTTGCTGTCCGAGGCCTCAGTGACGGAACTGGGATCCAGCTATTAGGTTCTGGCTGTTCCAGAACCTTCTGCTGTTTAGCCTTTGAATTTGGCCCAAGAACACAGGTTGACTGAGTATGCCTCTGAGGGTCCTCCAGCCCTGGCTGGTCTTCAGTTTCATTTCCTGTCTTCATGTCTGCGTGTGTCCTCATGGGCAGAGGATGCGGAGTCTCTGCCCACACTGGAGACGCACGTAGGCACGAGCCTTAGACGCCGCAGAGCTGGCAGCCATGACCCAGGTGAAGGGGCGCCTTCTGCGGCCCCATGGCGCTCCCCACTCCTGCCCTCTGCCCACTGTCTTCCTAACGACCCCACATTTGATCCGAAGGTATCATGCCAGAAGAACCTATAAGAGGGGCCCGGGAGGAGATGGGTGTGACTGGGAGGTGTTGGTGGTCGGGGGAAACGGGCTTGCTCAGGTGTGGGCATCTGTAGGGTGGGGGGCGTCGGAGGAGGAGGTGGTGTGGCCAGCCTGGATGGTGACGCAGGGGCAGGAAGAGCCATCCTCAGCCCATCGCAGCCCTGGGGATGTGCTCATCCCTGAGAACAACTGCGGGCAGTGGGCAGAGCTTTGTCAGCAGTGCCAGCCTTGAGTTCTGGAATCTGCTCGGCGCTTCAGGAAGGTGAGCGGTTGGGGAGCCCTGAGCACCATCCCGACCCGGAGGACGTGGAGTCGTCCAAGGAGCTTCTTATAGGTGGAAGCCATTCCTTCATTCACTCTTCCTCGTCCCTTGAGCACTGGACTCACCTTCCACTCAGAAGCTCATTTCAAACACAGCTTCTTCAGATTGGAAGGGTAAGGGCCTGGGTGCTGAGGGTGACCTCGTGACCTCTGGGTTTTGATTTTTAAACCATCCAGGAGAGAACGCCACACTTGCCCAGTACCTCCGGGGTGCAGAACCAGGTGTGATAGTGTATGAGCGATGGAGGGGCCTGTCCTGGAGGAAGCTCAGCTGTTCTCAGGGCCTACAAGTCCCTTGGGATCCCCCGGGGAGCTTTCAAAAATGCTGATGTCTGGGAGCCCACCCCAGAGGCTCTGTTGGCCAAAGTGGGCTGGGTATTGGCATTTTTAATTTCCTGGTGTTTCAAATATGCTTCCAGGCCCTGCAATTCCCTGAGGTTGAGAAACAGGGGGAGGTAAGCGGATTGGTGGGTGATGGCCTCCCTGGACCCCTAACCCCTCAGGCATGGGGGGTTCTGCAGCCAGCTGGTGCAGGGACAGAGGATGGAGAGAGCAGCCGGCGCCACAGGCTCTCCCTCAGCCATTAAAGTTTATCGTCGCCGCGGACAGTGATTGAAAAAGGCTTTTTGCAGGACTGAAATGTGAGCAATGAAACTTGCCAGCTGATACCTACACAGGGCACTTATCTCATAAAAATATCCTCCGTGTCAAAAGGTTTCAGTAAGTGTGGCTGCGAGTATTAGCGGTCGTTTCTGCTGGCCTCAGGCTCCCCCGGGCCGCAGGAGGGCTGTAAAAGGGGGGAGCTCTTAGTTCCTGCAAAGGGGGAAGGAGGGACAGAAGGAGAGAGGAGGAGAAGCTCAGCCCTGTCTGCTGCTGGCCAGGAGAGTGCTGGCTCCTCGGCAGCACCCAGTTTAATCTGCGAGGCTGTCCCTTGCGTGTGTCCTCCAGTTACCAATTTCTCTGGTGGTAGGCCCCCTCCCCCCCAGCTTCCCATGGCAGTGTCCCCTGCAGCCAGGTCAGTCTCTGGGCTCAGGAACTCACTGTAGCAAGCCAGCCTGAGTGGTGGGTCCAGAGGAAGATGGGGGGTTGGCCGTGAGTAGTGTTCCATTGTGGAGAAGGAAAAGGCAACCCACTCCAGTATTCCTGCCTGGAGAATCCCAGGGACAGAGGAGCCTGGTGGGCTGCCGTCTATGGGGTCTCACAGAGTCGGATGCGACTGAAGCGGCTTGGCGGCAGCAGTGTTCCATTGCGTATGCATATCACATCTTCTTTATCCATTCATCTGTCAGTGGACATTTAGGTTGCTTCCATGTCTTGGCTATTGCGAATAGTGCTGCTCTGAGCATAGGGGGCATGTGTCTTTTTTTTTATTATAGTTTTGTCCAGATAGATGCCCAGGAGTGGGATTGCAGGATCATATGGCAGCTCTGTTTTGAGTTTTTTGAGAAGCCTCCACACTGTTCTCCATAGTGGCTGCAACAATACATAATGTCGAGTGTCCTTAGCATCCTGTGAGATGCTGCATGCCCCAGCCCCCACTACGGCCCCGCTTTGATGCTGTGACAATACCAAGCCTCCCTGCTGTTCCTCATCTCCGCTCTCACTTGTCACTTGCTCGTTTGGGTGTCTCCCACTAGCTGGCAGATCCTTGAGACCAGTGTCCATGTGCTTTCCCTCCTATGTCTCCAGAGCAGAGCCTGGGCCCAGGGACTGAAGATGAGTTGTATGGTGAAGAAGACAGGACAGGGGGCTGGACTCTCCCAAGGAATCTGAGTGGAGGTGGCCTCCCTGGGGAAGACCACAGGGACTGTCTTTTCTGCGGCCAGGGAGCTACACGTCTTTGTCCAGCCAGCCACGCTGTCATAAGAAGGCAGTCATGATGACAGGCAGAGGTCAAGGGTGGTTAAGCCTCAGACTCTAGAACACAGACAAGGGTTGAAATCCTTTCTCGCCTGGACTGCCCACTGTGTAACCTTAGACACACTACGGACTCTACAAGCCTCAGTTTCCTCATCTGTAGAACTGGGGCCGTCCTATTGCTTCCTACCCCACGGAGGGCGGAAGTGAGAGCGAAAGCCACTCAGTCGTGTCAGACTCTTAGTGACCCCACGGACTGCACAGTCCCTGGAATTCTCCAGGCCAGAGTACTGGAGTGGGTAGCCTATCCCTTCTCCAGGGGTCTTCCCAACCCAGGTGCCCCGAACTGCAGGCGGATTCTTTGCCAGCTGAGCCACCAGGGAAACCCACAGAGGGCTGATATAAGAGCAAATAAACTTGAAAGTCAGGTGCACAGGGTTATGCTTGGCATGGTGCTCAAAATGACGTTTTAAAATCCTCATCGATTCGTGTGGCTCTGTTGGGTCTTGGCTGTGGCGCAGGGGTCTTCGCTGCATCGTGCGTGCCCTCACCACAGCACACGGACCCTCTTGCTGTGGCTCACGGGCTCAGTCGTGGCCATGCACTGGCTTAGCTGCTCTGCAGCTTCTGGGGTCCTAGTTCCCCGACTGGGCACCGAACCTGCATCCCTTGTGTGGCAAGGCAGATCCTTAACCGCTGGACCAGTAAGGATGTCCCTCAAAATGATTCGATAGATATTCTTGAGGGTTTACCTCTGGACTTATGGGCGTGGAAAAACAATGTGATTACTACAGCGAACAATACGGATGTGGAGGCTGCTGTCCTCGTGGACGTTTACTGATCCTCTTTCATGTCCGTGTGGGACCCCACGCGCCCCCAGCACTGCAGGGTGAGCAGACACCATCTGTAGTGGGACATCATCCAGTGGTGATGAGGGAGGCCCTCAGGCCCTGGTCTGGTGGTCTGGTGGTCTGCCTGCTCCGCTTCAGCCCCAAGAGGGCCAGCCCGGGGAGCAAGGGTACCCAGGACCAGCCAGAGCATGGGTGTGGCCGTGGGTCTCTGGGTGACTCGAGCACTCACCCTTGGGCAGGCCGGCCGAGGGGCCACACGTGGCATCTGCCCTGGAGCTGTGGTTTGCGGGAAGCCAGTGCTGTGGGCACAGCTCCTGGCTCCGGCTGGTGTTGCTCCATTCCAGAGGCAGATTCACGGTGGGGGGTTTGGTTTGGGAATCTTGCTTTGCTCAGAAAAGAAGGGGACTCGCCGCACGGCTCTTGGGCAGTGGTCTGACTGTCTGTAGAATTGAGAAGCAGGTTTTGGGGCCCAGCTTCTCTCCGGTGGGGAGAATCAGGCTGCAGGGTCTCCCAAGGCTTGTGCTGGTGGTCTTACCCCCAGCAGGGGGCTCTGAGGGAGGGTCCCCTCGTTCCGGTCCCCTGTGACACCGTGAACCCCAGGATTGCAGTGTGCTCACTGCCATTCCTTCTTGGAGATAAACACATCTCCTGCCTTTTGGCCAACTGGTGAGGAGGGTCCCACAAGGAGATCCCCTGGAGGCGCCTCCCAGACTCAGGAGGCCCACCTGGTGCTTTCAGCCTGGCTGGCCTGGTCTCTGCCGAAACGTGGCCCTGTCATTTCCCCGCACTGTAAGCCCCGCTTGCCCTCCCAGCTGCCCTGCTGGTGTTCGCCGCCTCTGGCCAGCTGCGCCCTGTCAGTTGAATCCCCACTGCATGCGGTTCTGTCCACTTCTGAGAACTCTTCCAAAGTGCCCTCTGGAGGGAGAGAGTGAAATATTCAGGGGCCCTGGAGAAGGGATGTCAGTTGCATGGCTCCAAGCCGGGGAAGCCGATACTCAGAGGAGTGAAAACACACACCTCGTTCATGGCGGGACAGCTGCTGGTTGTGCCCCCTTATTCACTCCTACTTTGCCTCCTGGTTTGTCCCAAGCCACCAGTGGGTCCTCATTCCCTTCTTCCAGGCCCCCAGTGGGCCTTCATCCCCATGGACAGCAGCACTCAAGGGAACAGATCAGAGGGTAGCCTTAGCCGAAGCTTGTCCAGGTGCGCGTGCTGGGCGTGGGCGCGGCCGGCTCACTTCCCTCCGGGTGCCCTCGGGCCACGATGACACCTGCAGTCTCCCCAGGCTGCGGTTTCTTCCTTCCAGCCATCCTGTTCTGACCTTGATCCCCTGGGGCATCTGGTCCAACCCTGCCAGTGGGACCTTTGTTCCATTGGGTCTCCCTGTGGCCCCCAGGCCTGAGGCGGGGGTAATGGCAGAGCCCTCAGCCACATCGTCCCTTGGCAGGTATGCAGGGGGGTCCCCTCCTAATTATAGGCTGTTTG
Organism: Hydropotes inermis; assembly: GCA_020226075.1. Lineage (NCBI taxonomy): Eukaryota > Metazoa > Chordata > Mammalia > Artiodactyla > Cervidae > Hydropotes > Hydropotes inermis. The sequence goes on along the minus strand of CM035281.1, from coordinate 6,123,774 downwards.
TCGTCTATGCAGATGGTAGGAGTCACAGACATTCATCACCCCATCTCCCAGCACCAGTCAATCATCAGCGGGGCTTAAAGGTGATACACTCTTTCTTTAAGGCAATTACTTAATCTTGACAAACTCCTGTGTTAAGCAGGGCTCATGGGGGGCCATCACTAATCAGCACAGAACCAGGAGGGTGCTTTTCTGAACCACAGTCACTCCTGGGGACCAGGGCTGGGCCCTCTGCCTCCTCGCTGCCCCTCCTGATTACGCACTCAGCATGCTACAGCGGGCACCCCGCTTGCGCTGTGCGGCCCCCAGGCCACGCAGGGCAGAGGGGTGCGGTTTTAACACTGGCCAGCACATTTCCAAGCCCGGCAGAGTGAGCCATGGGGGCGATTAGCAGGCCCCAGAAACACAGATGGGGAGAAAAGATAAACCCCTCTGGTGGGTCCCCCCCAGACTTGCCTCCTGAACTTTGCTAGATCCCTGGGTAGTGCTGAGAAGCTGCCGCGGGGAAGATTTATTCCATTTGGGGAGGAGGGGTTCAATTCGTTTTTGGCAAGGCCACGGACCACGTGCAAAGAGCGCGTCCAGCCCTGTGCCCGCTGGAGCTGGTCAGCTCCGCCCCTGCTCCCCTGGCTCGCCTGTGCCTCGCCCTCCCCGCCACACGCCTGTGGCTCTGGTCCCACTTGCCCCAGGTCCCCTTGCCCCTGCCCCAGGTCCCCTTGGCTGGGGGTGAAGCTGGACCTCCTCCCTGGCTCACATTCTACCTTCGTGGTCCTAGAAGAGCTCTTACCGCCCTGTTCCGCCTTTAAGAATGGCTGGAATTTCTGTGGGTGGTTGTGTCACTGATTAGCTGTGTGACTGACCCTGGCTGGACTCCTGTATCTCTGTGTGCCTCGGTTTTTTCATCTGTAAAATGGACATGATGCTGCTGCCTGCTGCTGCTAATGAGAATACATCCTTCCTCAGATGCTACGAGGATTAAATCAGTTAACAGATGTCACACACTCAAGTAGCCTCCAGTACATAGGAAACCTGGTGATTCTGCTGTCAGAACGACTTCTAATTCCAGTCTGTGAGGACGGCCCCAGCTGACGAGTTGAGGACTCTGTCCGGCTTTGCCTGTAGCTATGACTCAATGGACATGAATTTGCGCAAGCTCCAGGACATAGCAGAGGACAGGGGAGCCTGGCGTTCTGCAGTCCGTGGGGTTGCAAAGAGTTGGACATGACTTCGTGACTGAACAATAACAACGTTCTGTTGGCTTCCCAGGTGGCGCTAGTGGTAAAGAACCCACCTGCCAATGTAGGAGATGCAAGAGACGCAGGTTCGATCCCTGGGTCGGAAAGATCCCCTGGAGGAGGAGATGACAGCCCACTCTAGTATTCTTGCCTGGAGAACCCCATGGACTGAGGAGTCTGGAGGTCTGCGGTCCGGGGTCGCAGAGTCGGACACGACTGCAGTGACTTAGCACGCGATACTGTTGCACCATGTCCGCTACCGCGGCTCTGCTGGCGCGCTTCTGCCTGCGGCCGCCATCCCGTCCGCTCTGCCTGCTCTCGCTGCTCCATCACTGCTCTGCCTACTGCACATCTGCGCTGCAGGACCTTCTCTCCCAGGTCCTAATCTGTGCAGAGCATTGGCAGCTATTGCCCCCTTGTTATCCCCAGGTCTCTTTTCTGGCCGTGAACAGATTCCCTCACTCATTCATCCCCTCATTTATTTACTGCCTCCCTCCATGCCAGGCATGGACAGGCTTGGAGGAAATGGCCCAGAGGCTGTGTCTTCTGCCTGATTTGGGGAGGGAGCAGGAGACAGGTTCAGAAAATGTCACAGCAGAAGGCACTCGTGATCTTGATACCAACCAGGGTTCCCAGCCTTCCTTAATCAATAGAAAGTGACTAGAGGCCAGATAAGAAATTCAGGCAAGGCTGTATTGGGGTATCGAGGACAGGAAACCGGTTTCTTCACTTACTCCACAGGGTGGGGTGAGCTGGTTTCTTATATGGGGTGAGGGTAGGGGTGCGTCCAGGGGTTGGGCTGAAGGGGTGGCTTAGGTGGTTTGCCCACCTCTTATGTGATGCTGCGTGCAGGGCACGTGCATGGAACCCTGCTTTTGCTCTGGGCTCCTCAGAAGTGGCAGTTGGCTTTTTTGGTCTCTTTGTATCTTATTGTCCATAATTTGACCCAACTATGCATGCAGGCAGTTTTTTTTTGTCTTTTAATCCCTTAGAGTTTCTTTGTATTTTGTTACTCTGGGAGATGTTTGCTCAGATGCAAGCACCGCAGCAAAGGGTCCCAGATCCCAGCCTGCCTCAGTCTGGGGTTGTTTAAGGCAGTATTAGTTGGTGTGATAAGTAGGAGATGGGCTTGGTGGGGAGTAGCAGAGTGTGTGGGGGTAGCAAGCTGGGAGCTTTCTGGGGTCTGCAAGGTGTCTGACTGATCCTGGAGGGAAGACTTGGGGACAGGATCAGGAGAGTCCAAGGGTCCGGCCAGGCTCTGGGTTCCATTCTGCCAGTGATAGCAGGACCTGGGGTCCACCTGCCAAGCAATGGGATCCCTCTTTTGGGTCCCCTTGGCTGGGCTGAAGCTGGACTCACAGAGCTAGGCCATTGCCCACAGCCCCTTGAATGGGGTGAAGAGGGGCTAGGATGCTCTGGGGGTTGTAGGGAGAGCAGCTCTGGTTTCTTCAGCCCCCAAATACATTGTGTGAGAGAGTTCACCCTTAGATGTTAAACACTCTTTGTTTTAAAGAAAGTGCACACTATCTGCTTTTAATTCATACACTTAGCTCATCAAAACATTGTTTTGCAAGAGGTCTTTTTGATGTCCAGGGAGCCTTTGGAGGTCTTTTTTTTTTTCACCCCGCCCCCCGCTATCTTTAGCTCCTGTTATAAACTTTAATTCTAAAAAACCAGGTCCTGGGACCTGTTCAGAGCCAGCAAGTTGGGTCTTGAGGCCATGTTTTCTGCGTCTGTTTCCCCATCAGCAGTACTGGGGAAAGGAGCTCTCCTGGGCATTCTGTGGATGGGCCTCCAGTCCTGCAAGGGGGACATCCCATGTTCCCAGATGTGGCAGTGGGATGCTGAGGGCTGGCATGTGGGGTGGAAATGGCATATGCTGGACTGTCGGTCAGACAGTTGGATCCAGAATCACGTGGGGCCAGTGCTGCCCAGGGAGCCGGGCTTCCAGGAGTGTTGAAGGACTCAGCCTGTCTGTCCACAGCCCCGCCCTCACCACGCCCTGTGCGTCCTTTGGGGACCCTCTTATTTTTCACAGGGTCTCAGGAGTCCAGATGCCTACTCTGCCTTGTTTGGGATGCCTGCCCAAGCCGATGGGGAAGGCAGTGGGCAACAGTCCAGGGCAGAATTCGGGGAGGCTCTGAGGGCTTAGTCTGTACAAAGGGTTAAGGGTATGGAAGAAGTTTTGTGATGAACATATACACATGACTATATATAAAATAGATAACCACCCACAATCTACTGTATAGCTCAGGGAACTGTACTTAATATCTCATGGTAACATAATGGAAAGTGTTGGTCGCTCAGTCACATCCAACTCTTTGTGACCCTATAGACTGTAGCCCGCCAGGCTCCTCTGTCCATGGGATTCTCCAGACAAGAATACTGGAGTGGGTTGCCATTTCCTTCTCTAGGGCATCTTCCTGACCCAGGGATCGAACCCAAGTCTCCTGTACTGGCAGGTTCTTTACCACTAGCACCACCTGGGAAGCCCACATATTTGTATGTTGTATAGTTGTAGCCATTATCTTGTAATAACATTTAAAGGACTATAATTCGGAAAAACACTGAATCCCTATGCTGTATACCTGAAACTAATGTAATATTTTAAATCATCTGTACTTCAATAAAGAATTTTAATGAATAAAATCAATAGGTTAAAAAACAATAAACAAAAAAGGATGTGGAAGAAATGAACCTGGGCGCCCTTGTGACTTAAACAGATACAAACAAGGGAGAAATGGAAGGAAGAACGGTTAACTGCTTGTTAATTGGCTAATTTAAGGGCCAAAGTTGGCTGGGAGCTTAGATGCAGAAGCAAAGGACAAGTTTGGGGAGAATGTTTGTCACCATTATTTATATATCAATGAAACTTTGATCCAACTAGACTAGAATTCAAAAGCAAAGTCTGATCATGATAACTGGTTAAGCCTGGGTTGTGCAGTAAGGCGGCTGCAAGCTATGTTGACTGTCCTGCACTTCACCTGGAGCCGATTCAGAGATGTGCTGTCAAAGAAACTACGTAACTGACTTGGAAGACTTAGTACAAATAAAAGTGAAAGTCACACAGTCTTGTCCTGCTCTTTGCAACCCCATGGACTATCCAGTCCATGGCATTCTCCAGGCCAGAACACTGGAACAGGTAGCCCTTCCCTTCTCCAGGGGACCTTCCCCACCTAGGGATCACACCCCGGTCTCCCGCACTGCAGGCGGCTTCTTAACCTGCTGAGCCAGAGGAGAAGCCCAGAAACGCTGGAGGGGGTATGCTATCCCTTCTCCAGCGGGTCTTCCTGACCCAGGAATCTAACCAGGGTCTCCTGCAAGTGGATTCCTTACCAACTGAGATCTCAGGGAAGCCCCAAAATAAAACATCAGCTTAGTGATTTGTGTGTTGAAAGGACAATATTTTTGATATACTGGGTCAAGGAAATTGTATGTGAAAATTAGTACCTGTTTCTTTTTAGTTTTTTTTTTTTTTAATGTGGCTACTAGAAAATTTAAAGTAATATATGTGGCCTACCTCACATGTCTGTGAGGCCAGGGCTGTCCTTGACGGGAGGAACAGTGGAAGAGACTCATTTGAGGAAGATTGAAGGAAAAAGGTCCCTTGGAGTAGCATATGGTCATCTGTGCTGTGCTGACAGGGGCCTCCCAGAAGGGACCCTTCAGAGTCCTGCTTCAGCGAGGGAATGGAAAGCATTTGTGATGAACCATCAGTGGCGGGAAAATGAGTAAGTGCTGCGCATGGAGGTTGGAAGTACTTGGAGGCGTTTCTCGTAGCAGACTCCACTGCCTGGCTCGGAGTCTGACTGGCTTTGGTGGGCTCTGCCTTGGAACATGCTGTGGAGTCGGGGGTCTTGGCCAGCCTGGGGCAGCATCAGCCGTGCTTGCTGCGGACGGGATGCTGTGGCCTCCTTGAGACCCGAAGCCTTCTTGGTGCCCTCGGGAGGTGGGAGGCAGGGCCGTAGCCCAGACAGGGGGGCACCTCCTGCTGGATCTCTGCAGGAAAGGGCAGATGCTGGTGAGGGGAGCAGAGTGACACGTGACACTTCGGGGACGCAGGGGGGCAGGCAGAGGAGTGTCACAGGCGTCCTCCTGATGGGCCTCGATGCCCCTGTGACACGTGGGCTTTGGGGTCAGTGACAGGATAGCAGTGAGGCTGCGGGCTAGTGGGGCTGTTCGTGCAAGCTGGCGGGTGAGTCAAGGGCATGCCTGAGCAGGTAAAGCTGTGCGGTGTGGGGTCCACACTGGGCTGTGTGCGTCCAGCCCAGGCCACCCCACCCAGCTCAGCCTCTGGAGCCACTGGAAGGACGACAGGAACAGGTCAGTCTCTTCTCCCGGCCCCTGGGCTGAATTTGTGCTTTCGGCAAGGCCCCTCGGAGGGCTGCGGGAGACGCCTTTACAGCCACAGTCCGCTGGGCCTCAAGTCTATTGTAGATTTTGGGGTCCCGCGTGCAGTTTTCTATGGGATAGATTCTGTGGCCAAGACAGTTTTCAAAATTAATCGGGCTTGACCTCCCAGGTTTCTTTTGGTCCTAAGAATCTGTAATGTGGGACTCCACTGGTCTCCCCTGATCAGCAGGCCACTTGTCCCTTTCCTAAGACAGCAGGGGTTTCCCCAGGGCCTCCCTGGAGCTCCCCACTAGTCTCCCGGTCCTCACTGCAGGGGCAGGAGGTCCGTGGAGATGACCAGGCTGGCACTGCTGGAGCCCCACTGTGTGTCCAGCCGGCATAGACTCTGACACGTTAGCTGGTCTCTGTCTCACATCGCCTCTGACCTGGGTCCTAACGCCACCCCCACTTTACACATGAGAAAACCAAGGCACGGGGAGGTTAAGGGCATCAGCGGTGGGGCTGGGCTGGGCCAGGCATCAGCTGCAGCCTCAGTGCCCTTCACCACGATCCTGTGGCCTCTGGCCCACAGGCCCCATCTGCCTGCCGTGGACGCATCTTCCCACCACTCTCTGCATCTGTCTCAGTCAGCGCGAGCTGTGTAACAAGAACACCAGAGATGGGTGGAGAGCTCAGACAAGCAGACAGTAACTGCTCGCGGTTCTGGAGTCTGGGAAGTCAGAGATCAAGACACCAGCAGATTCAGTGTCTGGTGACATCCTGCTGCCTGATTTATAAACTGCCCGTTCCCACTGTGTGAAGGGGAAAAGGCGCTCCCTGGGTCTCTCTTATAAAAGCACTAATCCCATCGTGCAGGCTCCACCCACATCACCTCATCACTTCCCCAAAGCCCCCCCTCCAAATACCGTCATCTCAGGTGTTAGGACTCCCCCATAAGAATTTGGGGACAACGTAAATATTCAGTCTGTGGTGGAGAGGAGCAGGCCCAAAGCACCCGTGCTGTGAGGGCCATGGGCGCTCAAGTCTGGACTCGTGTCTGGCCCAAGGCCAGCCCCTGGTGGTGAGGTGGGCCCAGCCACGTCCCTGGTCTTGCCAGGCCCTGAGTGGGGGCAGGTCTGACTGCGCCAGTGGCCTGGGCCTCAGCCCCCACACACCCTGGTGGTGAGGTGGGCCCAGCCACGTCCCTGGTCTTGCCAGGCCCTGAGTGGGGGCAGGTCTGACTGCACCAGTGGCCTGGGCCTCAGCCCCCACACACCCGCCAACCTGGAGTGCTGGAATTTCCTGTCTGATTTTCATTTCCCCCCACTATTTTCCCCCTTAAGTGAGACAAAAACGCTTTTTAATTGCATGCTCTGGAGTGCCAGTCAGGATATTATTATTCTTATTAAGTGCTTCCTCTGGGGCAGTGCCCGGGCATGGGGAGTGGCTCTGGAAGCAGCCTGTCCCCCAGTTATTATTGGGAGTAACAGTGCTATTTGCATAAAGTCTGGCCACTGAGAAGGAGGCTTTTCTGGCTGCGCCTGCAAGGTCTTCGTCCCAGCCCTGGTACTTCAACCCATTACTTGGTTCCTGCTGGGAGAGGCCTTGGCCATCTGAGTCCATGTGACTGAAGAGCTGGCCTTTGAAACTGTCCACGTTTGAAAGTGGACTGAGCCCACCCCCAGCACAGGGAGGTGTGCACAGGGGCTGTCTGTGTGGTTTCTCCAGCCCTGCCTGCATCTTTGTTCTTGAACTTGGAAAAGCACAGACTCTGGGCCGCCTTCCTCATGATCCTCTGGCCATTTGAAGTCTGTGTTCAGGAGCCCTGGTAAATGGGGCAGCTTGGTGGTCCCCTGGATTCAAATGACACACCCAGGCGGTCTCTCTCCTCAACCATGGAGTTTCTCCAGCTGCGAACGTTCTCCTGCCAGGACAATGCATAGTAGGTAGAAATATGAGAAGTGATCTCCTTACTGGCACTTCTTGGGTCTGAGAAGCACTGAGGTGAGCTCCCAGTAGGTGTTGCACTGTGAATTCCCTGAGTGGGCCCCAGGCCTTCCTCAACCTGGATGTACCGGAGAGGCCATGTGGTTTGGACCAGGACCCACATGCACACAGCTCTGTTCCAGGATGCAAGTGAGTCCTCTGGACGCTGTCCACACTGCCTCCCAGCCCGAAGGACCCATCACCCTCTCCCTTCTGTCCAGCCCTCCCACTCCCGGTTCCTTGAGGACCCAGCTCCAAAACCCCTCCTCCAGGGAGTCTTCCTGGCTGCTCTGGGTCCCACGGGAAACTTGCTTCCTCGACTCTGAGGCATTCTGGCAGCTATGCCTGTGGACCCCGTTGGATCCCACAGGGTCAGGGTCTCCAGCTTTGCAGAGACAGCCTCCACTGAGATGACCAGTGCATGACCTGTGGGCAGGAATACTGCTCCTCGCTCTCTGGGCCTCCAGGACCCTCGAACAGGACTCCCCTATTTGGACAGAATAGAGAAGCCTTAGGTGGGCTGTCAGTTGACTTCCATTCTTCAGGCTGAGATGGGCCAGACTTGAGAGGTCCACACTGTGAATTCCCCAGAAAGTTAAGGAGCTGGACCTCATGGGACCTGCAGCCTGTGCAGGTCAAGGCAATGTTAGAGGGGTCACGTGTCAACTGCATCATATCCCTAGGTCAGACCTGCGTGCTGAGGAAGGGGCATCCCGTGTATTTTTACAGCTGGCACCATCATTCCTGGTATCTTCTGGGAAGGTGAGGGCCTGGTGTCTCCACAGAGATGGGAGGGGTTGTGGATTTGAGACAAGCTCAGCTTCAGTGGCTGAAAGGTCGAACTTTTTTGAGGGCTAGTGGGCCTTCCAGGTTCATTGGGGCACAAAATATAAAGGCACCGATCGCCATCCCATCCCTACACAATCAGTCCTTTTGCTTTTGCCAAGTGTCCTCATGTTCTCGTTCCCTGAACAGTTAAACAGTTGGGCATTCGGGGTGGAATGGAGAATAGTGATTTTCTTCTAAGAGTCCTCCCCAAAGGTTCACTTGTTCATGCCATTGATCCCTCCTTGCTTCCTGGAAGGGAGAGCAGGGTTTGATGTCAGGAAGTTGGATCATAAGAGGGATCCATCCTCTGAGCTGCTGCTCTGCAGCACATGGGATAGTTCAGTCATGTCCGACTCTTTTGCAACCCCATGGACTGTAGCCAACTAGGCTGCTTCATCCATGGGATTTTCCAGACAAGAATGCTGGAGTGGGTTGCCATTTCCTTCTCCAGAGGATCTTCCTGACCCAAGGATCGAACCTGGGTCTCTTGGATTGCAGGCAGACTCTACCGTCTGAGCCACCAGGGAAGCTAGGAAGGGATGGGCACACTTTTACCAAAAGCCGCCGTTTGGACAAAGTTCACAGTGATGTTCACTGGAAGTCTCAGGCCACCTGCAAACCCCCTTGCGTGTTTGTTTCGTCTTGGGTGACACATCACAGATTCTAGGGAAGGAACAGTGGGGACCGCTAGACTTGGAGCAACAAGCCTGAGCTTCCTACAGTGAGCTGTGTGGGAATGGGGGTGACTTCAGCAGGAATAAAGTCGTATATTTTATCTTCCCACAGTGCCCTAAAGCCCATGACCCATCATCTCCACCTGTCCCCACTGTGTGAAGCTGCGGTTCCAGACGAGGGCACATTTGGTGGTGGGTGGTGCATCTGAGGGCAGTGAGATGCATCTTGGGGTCCCTTATGCCATGGATTGGAGAAAAGGTCCCATGTAACTCTTGTTCGCCGCTCCTGAGATGCACGGTGAGCGGGGAGGGGGCTTCCGGTTACTGAGCTGCTGCTCTGTGCAGATGTGGTCATCGGCTACACAAGTTATGTCCCCTTGTCCTTTTGCCTTTAATCTTTCCTGGCATTAGGGTTTTTCCCAATGAGTCAACTCTTCGAGTCAGGTGGCCAAAGTATTGGAGCTTCAGCTTCAGCATCAGTCCCTCCAATGAATAGTCAGGCTTGATTTCCTTTAGGATTAACTGGTTTAATCTTCTTGTTGTCCAAGAGACTCTCAAGAGTCCTCTCCAGCACCACAGTTTGAAAGTATCAAGTCTTTGGCGCTCAGCTTTCTTTATGGTCCAACTGTCATATCCGAATATGACTACTGGAAAAACCATAGCTTTGATAATATGCACTTTTGTTGGCAAAGTAATGCCTCTGCTTTTTAATACGCTGTCTGGCTTTGTTATAGCCTTCCTTCCAGGGAGCAAGCATCTTTTAATTTCCTGGCTTCAGTCCCTGTCCGCAGTGATTTTGGAGCCCAAGAAAATAAACTGTCACTTTTTCCCCCTCTATTTGCCATGAAGTGATGGGACTGGATACCATGATTGTAGATTTTTGAATGTTGAGTTTTAAGCCAGCTTTTTACCTCTCCTCTTTCACCCTTATCAAGAGGCTCTTTAGTTCCTCTTTACTTTCTGCCATTAGAGTGGTATCATCTGCGTAACTAAAGTTGTTGATATTTCTCCTGGCAATCTTGATTCCAGCTTGTGCTTCATCCAGCCTGGCATTTTGCATGATATACTCTGAGTTTAAATTAAATAAGCAGGGTGACAATACACAGCCTTGTTGTACTCGTTTCCCAATTTTGAGCCGGTCAGTTGTATCATGTGAGGTTCTATCTGTTGCTTCTTGACCCACATACAGGTTTCTCAGGAGGCTGGTAAGGTGGTCTGGTATTCCCATCTCTTTAAGAATTTTCCACAGTTTGTTGTGATCCATACAGTCAAAGGCTTTCATGTAGTCAATGAAGCAGAAATAGATGTTTTTCTGGAATTCCTTTGCTTTTTCCACGATCCAGCAAATGTTGGCAATTTGATCTCTGGTTCCTCTGCCTTTTCTAAATTCAGTTTTATACATCTGGAGTATCTTAGTACATACAGGTGAAGCCTAGCTTGAAGTTTTTTTTTAAACTTTAAACTTTTTATTTTGTACTCTGGTATAGCTGATTAACAGTATTGTCGTGCAAAAATTGTCTTAATGACCCTAATAACTACAGTGGTGTGGTCACTCACCTAGAATCGGCCGTTATGGAACTCAAGGGGGTCTTAGGACACATCACTATGAACAAAGCTTGTGGAGGTGATGGAATTCCAGCTGAGCTATTTTAAATGTTAAAAGATGTCACTTGCTAGCAAATGACAAAACCGGGGTTCACACCCAGCTCTGTCTGGGGCCCACATGCTTCCTACTCCTATCCTGAGCTCCTCAGACCACAGGAACAGGTTACCCCTTAGGACTCTCATTTGACTGATGCACAACTCAGGGGCAAGGCAGATGTCAGTTGAGCTGTCAAGTTCACTATGCTTGACTTCCAGCCTCCTCATCTGCCATTTGTTTCTCCTCCACCCTAGCCCCTTCCTTTTCCAAAGATACAGGTGTCATTTGCTGCCTGGGTCCTTCCATGATGGGGAAGTGACCTGATAAGTGATCTGTGAATTTTCACATTAGTGTGAATTTATGACTTTCCCATGATGTGTTTACTTTTAAGAAGAGTGAAACAATTGCCCTGGAATTATAAAGGAAAGGAACATGATCTATTGGTCATGAATGGGGAATCCCAGGCAGAAATAGTGGGGACCCCTTTCCTGGTCTTCAGAACCATGCCTCCATCTCAGCTTCTGAGAGACTCCCGGATCCCAGCAGAGTCCCCCTGACATGGCCTCAGCACTGGCCTTCCGCACAGTCACCCCAGAGCACGGTCAGCCTCCTGAGAGGGATGGGATCAAGGCCTGTCCTGGCCACTCTGAGCTCATGTCCCCCCTGCCCAGTCCCACAGGCCGAGCTGAGATGCATTTGTGCCTCATTGTAACTCAGCCCTGTGTCAGGCCAGGGCCAAACCTCCTTCCAAGGGTGCTGTCGGCACCTTCCCTCGGTCAGGGCCAGGGCTAGACAGCTCTTCTCGCAGAAGCCCCTTTCTTTCCTGGTCTCAGGCCTGGAGTCCATGTGATCTGAGCTCATTCCCTGCTGCAGTCTTGATGGGAATGACCACGTAACTGGACAGCATGCTGATCTCTAGGAATTAGACTGCCCAGAGGGTTGGGTGTCCCCAGCACGCCTGGTCTCTCCGGGGAGATAGCTGCTTCCCCATGACTGGCCCCTCCTACTGTGTCTCTGAGCCCAGTCCTTGGGGCAGCGCCTCCCCACTGTAGCAACACATGACTTCATCCAAGGAGAATTCCTCCAGCTGCTGACCTGGCTGCCTGGTCATGTTTCCATGACCCAGTTTTCCCGATTCTTTGTCTGAATCCTCTGCTGACACCCCACCCCCACCGTCCCATCCTCTTAGGCAGTAACCCACCAGAGTCATTAGTAACGGGGCATTAACTAGAGCTGGGCTTCCAGGGGAAGGTCCCCTGGGCCCTTTCCCGGCCCTGCTCACTAACAAAGCCAGATCCTTATACTGAGGACACTGCTGGCACAAACGTGCCCTCACCCCTGGGACCACCAGCCAAGGAGCACTTAGCATTTAAACCTTAGTGCAAAAAAAATCCTGGGGTTAAAAAAACCCGTCACGCCACCATCATCAGTTTCTCAAACTGTTGCTCTTTCTATGTAGGATCAAAAGCAAATGTGCATTTTTTTTTCAGAGAGGGCAGGGCAGTGCATAGAAAATTTCCATCTTAGAGTTTCTTCCTCAGAAACTTAAAAAGAGAGCCATTTCTTTGAAATGGCATATGGTGTGTGTGTGTGTGTGTGTGTGTGTTCCCTGCTCATGCCAGAAGGACATGATTTAGTCTGAATTTTTTTTTTAAGCTTAAAGAGCTCACAATGAAAACAATGTGTGGATGGGTCCCATTCAATATGTTTCTGGAAGGCTGCCTTCTTCTTTGCACTTATTTTCGTAAGTTCCTTGGATGCTGCTGACGGCCTCCGGGTGGTGTGCTCTCTCTCAGAAGGTCCAAAGTGGGGCTCAGTCCTCCTCTGCCTGACGGACGGGCCCTGGGCACAGCATTCCAGTCTGGATGTTTCCATCGGGGGCCTGGGGCCTGCAGTGGTCCATGCTGGTCTGTGAGGATCCTGAGTCCCCAGATGAGCCACATAAGCATTATCCTCAGTTTATGTGCACAGCAAAGCTGATCCCAGAGGCAAATGTATAGGTGGGCTCAGGTGCCGGGGCCCAGGACGGAGGGCTGAGTGCATTCGGCAGGACCGCTAGGTCAGTGAGTTGTACACAGAGGACCATAAAGATGAAACAGCCTGAACCCAGCATCCCCACCCCCGCCGCCCCCACCGCCTGTATGCCTCCTGAAGCCGTGATGAGTCACCAGCTGGGACAGGCATGCTTTTCCCTGGGGTGCGGGTGACCCTCACACAGCAGGACTGTTCCTGTCGGAAGGAGCTTGGAGTGCATCGGTCCCCATTGTACAGAAGGATAACGAGAGACCCAGACTGGGGACTTCATGCTCCCTGTGTCCCAGGGCTGCCTTGTGGGCAGAGTCAGTCTGCGGTCCCTGGCCGATGCATGCCCAGCCCCATGTGGCCTGGCTCTATCACGTGGCCTTCTGAGAAATTTCACCAGAGCACATGACTCCCTGCTCAGTACCCCCAGGAAACCTAAATCTGCCAGAAAAGAGCCCCCAAGTCCTTCCCAGGGCCTATCCGCGCTTACAGGACCTCTCCTGTCTCTCCCAGCTCTGTCCCTCGGCTCCAGCCCAGGTGGCCAGGTGCTGAGACCACCAAGCTCTCCACCGCACCCGCCACCCACCCACCAGGCCTTGGCAATGGCCATGCCCCTTGCCAGGCCCACCGTCTTCCCTGAGAGCCCTGACTTCTCCCTCGTGTCTCCCGAGGCCCCTGTGTTCCCCTGCCCGGCTGGCTTTCCTTCTAGCTACTTCACCCCTGGAGGTATGTCATCAACGTCTTTCTGTTTTGCTCTCCGCCTGCCTCCTCTCCCAGGAAGCCCTATAGCGTTGTGTTGGCAGCAGTGTAGGTGGCGCGGTGACGCACACCTCCCGGACCTGGAGCCCGGCTTTGACAGAGCCAGCCCTTGAGACAAGCTGGACGAATGAATGGGTGGATGGCTGTTGCTGTGGTGACGGCTGCCCAGGAGTCACCTCCTGATATGAGTGGCCTGGGTGGTTCTCTGAGGGTGGGCAGAGGGGCCCGGACGGCAGGTCCCAGGTTGGACTCCTTGTTCTCTGCTGGCTGATGAGAGGCCCGCTGTCCATCTGGGAGCCGCTGGATTGGAAGTGAGTGCTCAGAGGCCCTGTGGCTGATGGTCGGCTTTGAGCTGAGGTCTCCGGGAAAGTGCATGGGGCTGAGTGGGGAGACTCAGTGAAACCAGCAGCTGAACTAGTTGGTCTCCTAGAGTGGAGACACACCACTCTGAGCCTTGATGTTTTTTCCCTGAAAAATGGGGATAAGGGCAGGGTTGATGGCAGGATTGAAGCAAAGCACTGTAAGCAAAGCTGCGTGAGGCTGCTGATGTCACTAAGAATGAACATCTCGCTCATTCCCTCCTGACCCTGGTGGGGCCTGCCATGGTCAGCAGCCGGCCGACCCAACACCTTCCCCGCCCTGACTAGAACTTCTGACATGCGTTCCCAGGCTTGTCCTGAGGATCCCAAGGGGGTGAGGCTGTAGGTGCAGGGGTGTGGCCAGAGCCCCTGCTGCCTGCTACTCCCATGGGTGTCAGCTGCCCAGGGGAGTGGGGAGTTCGTGCCTGGTGGCCGTGACTTGAGAAAGAGGAAGCTGCTTTCCCTGGTAACCTCCACAGCCTGCACCCCAGGAGCTGGCAGTCTGCACACACGCACAGAGCCTGGCCTTGTGCCTCTGGGTCACCTGGTGCCACCTCCGTTTCATGGATGCCTGGCCAGCCACTGTGAGCACATCATTCCTGGGGTTTTCACAGCTCTTTAGACCTGATGAAATTGAATGAATCCTGAGAAGGGCACTGTTAGCTGGTGAGGTGGAGGGGGAGGTCTGGGCTCTCCTGGCATCAGGGGACCCCCTTCAACTTTGGCAGGGGGAAGGGAGCACCCCAAGGTGCTGGGAGGTTGGTCAGTGGAAAGAATAGGAATTCTGGGACAAATACAGCCTGGGATTTCAGTGAAGACCCAGGAACTGATGTTCGCAAAGCACTGAGAGCAGGGCCCGGGACTGTGTGAGCGTTTGTTAAATATGACACATCAACGGGGTGCAGACAGAAAGACACCAGGATCACTCCTGGACCCAGGGACTGCCTCTGAGTATTCGTTGGAACTGGGCAGAGGGAAAAGCCCGTGCCCAGCTGTCCCAGGTCTTGGATTCCCCTCCTGGCTATATCATCTTTCAGCTCCATAACTTTGAGCTGAAGTCGGCCTTGGTCTCCATTTTCTTATCTATGAAATGGGCCCAGTGACACCTACCCTGGCTTCCTCGGGGAGCCTTTTGAATATGCAGGGAAACAGTCAGAAATAGACAGAAGCAAACCATGTTTATTTTATTAGCAAATACTGTAATCTGGTCTGCCTGGCTGCATTTTAAGAAAATTTTTTAAAAATATCATAAAGGCCCTTTCCTACAGGTTTGGGAAGGTTAAACACTGCTTCTCTGCTGACTCCCCTGGGGTTCAGAGAAGCCCACTTTGCCTCCTAGGCTGTAAGCAGACCAGCACCAGCCTTCTGCCCTTCCGCCCTCCCCAGGGTCTGCAGTGGGCAGAGGAAGACTTGTCCCACGCCCCGTGACCAGTGAATGATGTAGTCATGGTTTGATTGCCTTTTTATACCGTTCATGGGGC
>CM035281.1:6086695-6108371 GCA_020226075.1 Hydropotes inermis | reverse complement strand
AGACTGGTTTGCATTCCCTCCTCCAGTGGGGTTCTCATGGCGAGAATACTAGACTGGTTTGCATTCCCTCCTCCAGTGGGGTTCTCATGGCGAGAATACTAGACTGGTTTGCATTCCCTCCTCCAGTGGACCGTGTTTAGTCAGAACTCTCCTCTGTGACCTGTCTGTCACTCAAGGCATGGATCATAGCTTCATTGGGTTTCACAAGTCCCTTTGTCATGACAAGACTGTGGTCCATGAAGGGGAATATTCACTGCAACCCTGAATATTCATTGGAAAGGCTGATGCCGAAGCTGAAGCTCCAATACTTTGGCCACCCGGTACAAAGTGCCGACCCACTGGCAAAGACCCTACTGCTGGGAAAGATGGAAGCCATAAGAAGAAGGGACAGCAGAAGATGAGATGGTTAGGCAGCATCACCAACTCAGTGGACTTGAACTTGTGCAAACTCCGGGAGATAGTGGAGGACTGGGAAGCCTGGCGTGCTGCAGTCCGCGGGGTCGCAAAGGGTCGGACACGGCTTGGCAGCTGCACGCCACGACCCCGGTTTGATTATGGGCCGTGGAGCTCCGAACGTTGGTGATGACTGTCGTCATCCTCAGTAACAGACAGGGCGCTTTTATGTGCACAAACATCTCTCAGCAGGAGCATTTTATCTTCATGGCAGCCACACAGGTAGCTCCTGTTTCTTGTCTTTGGATTGGACACAGAGAGATGCAGAGAGGTAATGAAGTTTGCCCAAAAGCAGGCAGTTGGTGAGCGGCACCTGGTCTCCTGGTCTCTGACTCCCAGAGGCTGTCCAGTCCTCCTGTCACTCTTTTCAGAGTCACAGCGGTATGCCCAGCCTCACCTCCTCAGAGGACATGGGCGTAATGGGAGAAGAGGGTGGTCTTTTCCGCAATCACCAGCCCCAGAAGGGAGCAGCCAACCACAGGGCTGGGGCAGTGTGCCCAGCGTCATGTTTCCTTGGAGCCCGAGATTTGTGGAGACTGGGTTTGGCAAATTGATTCAATCAGGGTGAGAGGATTTGCTTTCTTTATCCCCAGTCCCCGTGGAGGGTGTCAGGACTGTAGAATTAGGAAGATACAATTGAATACATAAAAGTTAAGGTTAAATGTCAGGAGAAAATTTACTCTTCTTAAGAATTCATAAGCAATGAACCCAAGTGTCCATCAGCGAATAAATGCATAATCCAGACGTGGTGGTATATCTATGCAATGAATATTAACCAGCCTTAAAAAAGGAAGTTATCCCACTCAGCCATAAGAAGAATGAAATCATGCCATTTGCAACAACACGGATGGGCCTAGAGACTGTTAACACTAAGTGAAGTAAATTAGAGAAAGACGAATACCAGATTATATCGTTTGTATGTAGACTCTAAAAAAATTAATACAAACAAATTTACAAAACAGAAATAGACTCATAGAAGCAGAGAACAGATTTGTGGTTGCCAAGGGGGAGGGGGGTAGGGGAAGGATAGATTGGGAGTTTGACATGAGCAGGTGCAAATTAGTATATAGAGAATGGATAAACAACAAGGTCCTACTGTGCAGTGTAGGAAACTGTATTCCATGCCCTGTGATAAACCTTCATGGGAAAGAATATGAAAAAGAATATATATGTATGTATAACTGAGTCACTTTGTTGTACAGCAGAAATGAACACAATTTCAAGTCAACTCTACTTCAGTAAAGTATATTTAAAAAAAAAAAAAAAGGAAATTTGGGCACAGGGCACAGTGGATGAACCTTGGGGACATTATGCTAAGTGAAGTCAGCCAATCACAAGACAAGAGACACTGTGGGATTCCTCTCACAGGAGGTCCCTAGAGGAGAATGGTGATTGCCTGGGGCAGGGGGAGCTGGTGTTTAACGGGGAGAAAGTTTCAGTCCGAGATGATGGAAAGAATTCTGGTGATGCATGGTGGAGGCACACTCAATTTGTACGCTTACAGATGGTTAACATGGTAAATTTTTTGTTACATGTATTTTACCACAATCAGAAAAGATTTCGTGGTGCTTCCAGTATACTAGGATCCGCTTGGACAAAACCCACAGCCTTATTTGTGTGTCTTTATCACCTCCAGTCTGACAGTCAGCTGACCTGTGCGCATGGAAAACAAACCCACCTGACTTCTTTAAACTCGGGTAATTTAGACTCAACACTCATCCTCTTTGGCCGGTGGCTCTCAGCCTGAGTGAGAGCTGACTGAGAAATCTTAGCCCTTTCCCAGTCTCACTGCTTTTTAAAGAGCCTTGTTTTCTTAAGGCCTATAATTATGTTTGCCTCCAGGGTACCCAGGAATTTTCTTTTTTTAATAAGCAAAGAGCATCCTACAATTATCATGATGATTTGTGGAGGGCAGGCCAAGTGCAGACAGGAGGCTGACGCACTCTGGAAGCTGGGTCTCACGTGTTGGCATTGGCATCCCGGGGGCCGGAGCACTTGGGGTCTGTAATTAATATTAAGAGCTGGAGAATTAACAGACCCACAGAGGTGTCCACTGTGGGTGCCGACAGGACGGGGCGGGCGGCTCGGCGGGATTGGCCTGCGAGGCTGGCCGCAGCCGGGAGCCGTCCTGCCTCCGCAGCAGCCGGTTCTAGGTAAACACCTCCGCCTGGGTGACTGAGAGCCCGGGTGCCGTGACCCGGGGCTGCCCGAGCCACATCCAGCCGAGGCCGGGATGCGCAGAAGCCTGTCGGCGCTGTCAGCCCTGATTTGCGGCCAAGTCTGTCATCTCCCCGAGTTCAAAGAGCGCTTAGCTGCTTGTCTTTGTCAAGAGCGCGGTTGGGGATCTTTTATGTGAAAGATGTAGGGTTCTCGGGCTGACTTTGATTATTTATTCATCCCCCTTCGTGGGTGTGTGAGAGCTGGGCACCCCGGAGCCCCCCTGTCCTGGCCGTTCTTGCTCTGAAACTCATCGGGCTTTAAAGCCCTTTGAAAATTGCTTTTCGCGGGAGGGGAAAAGTTTCTGAAGCCCTGTTTCTGTCTCCCCTGCGCAGTGCCGCCGCACCTCCTGCCGCCGTTCCACGCCCCCTTCCCGATCGACATGCGACACCAGGACGGCCGCTGCCATCGCGAGCCTCACTCGGTCCCCGGCGTGCACGGGTGAGTTCCGCCGCCGCCCCGCCGCCGCCCCGCAGTGGGCGTCGGCCCCGTGGGAGGGGGGCTGTGCTCCGGTTTCCCGAGAGGGAAGCGCACCCCCTCCTTCATCAGCCGCTGTGTCCCAGGGCCCTGAGACTCTTCCCCATCCAGGCAGCGGGACATTCTGCAGGCCACAGTCCCCACGTGAGTCCCGAGACTGGATCGGTGTTGTTCCAGCATAATCATTCCGAACACCCCCCTTTCACGCCCTCAAGTATCCCAGCTCAGACTGAATTCTAGAGCCTCCCTACTGATAAGGACAAGTTCAAAGTTGTACTTTGGGGCCTCTCCTGCTCCCTGCTTTGAGACCACCCCCACCCCTTGGCGGGGAAGGAGCTCATCCCCTGCATGTCTCTCTTTATTCCTGCTTCTGTCCCTCTTCGCTCCCACCCTCGGGCTCAGAGCCCATAGCCCCGTGTCTCTTTTCTTGGTTTTAATGACTCCAAGACCTGAGCCCTTGCTGCCATGTCCTTTTTGCTTCCAGAAAAGAGACTAAATCCTCTGCCCCACCTCCTATATCTCTGCTGTGCCTCTTGACCAGACATCTCCCATTCCATGCCAAGCTGCCATTTATGGTTCCAGCCCCCGTGTACCTGGGTCTCAGCCCCTGCTGCCCAGCCACCTGGAATGGCCCCTTCTCCAGACCCCTGAAGCCTTGGCTCAGGAGCCACCTTCTCTGGGAAGCCCACCCTGAGTGGGGGCCCTCCCCTGGATTACCACCACCCTGCAACACCGGAATGAGCTGTTTTTACACTGCCTTCAGCGGACTCTGGGCTTTGCTCTGATTCCCACCTTGACGATGGCTGACGTGTGTGTAATAAGTTCACAGTCAATGTTTGCTAAGCAGAGAACCCCCTCCATACATTCCACCTGCTGAAGACAGACCCTGCCACCTCTCCCAGCTCCCATTGGAATAAAGTCAGTCAAAACTTGCTGAGCCCTCTCTATATTGAAAACTGTGCCCAAGCAGGGAGCAGGTGATTCCTACACTCACTGCTCACCCCAGACAGAGCAAATCTGGGACTTATGTTTGCTTTTTAAAGATATTTTGTACTCTGGAATAATCTCAGACATTTAAAAATAAGTTGGGAAAATGTACAAATATTTCCTGTATATCCTCACCCTGTTCCTTAGACATTCATATCTAACATAACCAAAGACTGGTTCAGTGTTATTAACTAACTCATAAATCTTATCTAAATTTCATCAGTTGCCTGTGGATATCCTTTTTTCCTCTGTTCAGGATTCAGCCCTTACATTTAGTTGTCATAACTCCTTAGTCATCTTTACCCCAGGACATGGCTCAGTTTCTTTTGCCTTTCATGACCTTGACACATTTCTTTTTTTCTTTTTCCATTATGGTTTATCAGTTGAATATAGTTCCCTATGTTATACAGTAGGACCTTGTTGTTTATCTGTCTATATGTGATCATTTGCATCTGCGAATCCCAAACTTCCAGTCCTTCCCTTCTCCATCTTCCCTCTCTGCTCTCTATAACTATGAGCCTGTGTCTGTTTCATAGAAATGTAATAGTTTAGATCCTTCATATAAGCAATATCGTGCTATTTGTCTTTCTCTTTCTGACTTACTTCACTTAGTATGATAGTCTCTAGGTTCATCCATGTTGCTGCAGATGGCATCATTTCATTCTTTTTTATGACTGAGTAATATTCCATTGTATGTATGTAACACATCTTCATCCATTCATTTGCCAATGGCCACTTAGCTTACTTCTATGCCTTGGCTATTGTGAACAGCACTGCTATGAACATAGGAGTGCATGTTATCTTTTTATATTTGAACTTTGTCTGGGTATGTACCCAGGACATACATACCCTGGATTGCTAGATCACACGTCAACTCTGTTTTCAGTTTTTTGAGGAACCTCCACTGCTGTTCTTCATAGTGGCTGTACCAGTTTACATATGACCTTGACACTTCAAGAGGAAAGGCCACTTAATGTATAGAACGTGCTCAGTTTGTGTTTGCCTGATGTTGCCTCCTGATAAATTCAGATGATGCATTGCAGGGATATTGCCATGGAAGCGGTGCTCTCCCATCCTAGAACATCATGTCCAGGGCCCACGACGGCCATACTTCTTATCCCTGGAAATCCTAACTTTATTTGCTTACAGTGAAGTGTGCTGGGTTTCTCCACTTCAAAGCTAGTCCCTTGGTAATTGCAAGTCTCTCGTGGGACAGTACTTGGATAATATGTAAATTCCTATTTCTCATAATATTTTCAGCCACTCACTTAAGCATCCTTTGATGATTCTTGCCAAAAACAGTAATTACTATTATTTGCCAAATGGTGATTTTCTATTTCTGTGATTCTTCCCACATTTATCGATTGGAATTCTACTGTAAGGAAGACTTCTGTCTCTTCTCCCCATTTGTCTATATATTTGATCACTTTTTATATCAAATCAACATGTGAATATTTGCGTTCTTCCAAGAGTTATACTCTATTGCTATCACTGTTCATTTTTGTTGTTCAAATTGTTCCAGGTTTGCCCGTTGGGAGTCAGTCCCTTCAGGTTGTCCCCTGTGACATGTTTGGATCTTTGCGTTTTACCTCGGTGCCTGCAGCTGGTGCTTGCTTGACTAGGACCTGCTGTGGGCAGGCTTGTGTCCCCCTGGTGGGTGGTGGGGCCATTTCGGCCCTCTGCCCACAGCCATGGCAGCTTCTGGAAGGTCTGTCCTATTAGAGCTGGTGCAGAGCAACTGCAGAGTTGCTCAGCTGGTGGCAGCTCAGCATCCTCTGAGTATCAGGGGAGCTGAATCCTTTTCTGGGGGGGGTTAAAATGGCTGTTTTTCTGTCCTTGGAAGCTGTTCGGCTGATTCCATGACACAGATCCTGGGCTTGGCCAGCCTACAACGAAGTGCTCCCAGAAAGGGGCCCCATGCTGGGCAGAGACCAGGGCAAGGCTGAGAGCTCCCTGGGGAGCGTACAGGCAGGCATACATGTGTCACTCTGCTGGGGAACATCCAGGCACCCATGGCCCCGCATGCCTAGGGACAGTGATGGGGTTATAAGGACACCTCGCTGTTAACAACTGCCATTTCTCAGAGTAACACCGACCTTTGGACAAGCTCTGCCTGTAAACACTTCATGTGTTCGTCTTACTTAATCCTCTTAACCCTATGAGGTGTGCGTCTTGTGTCAGCCCCATTTTACAGATGAAGGAACTGAGGCAGCACAGAGTGGTTAAGTAATTCATCATTAGGGCCCTGCCCCCCGACTTAGGGAGTGAAAGAGTTAGAAACCTAATCACGGCCCTCGGCCAGACACCGGCTTCTCCCTTGGGAGCACGTGTATGACCACAGGTCCCCTGCGTGTATCCACACAATTCCTTCTTGGAAGCTCATACAGCCCTTTAGTAGGACTCTGCCCCCAAATTCAGTGGTTCCCCAAACCTCTGGAACAGCAGCATAAGCCTGCTGGGAATGCAGAGTCTCAGGCCCGGGCCCAGACCTGCTGAGTCAGAGGCTCTAGGGTGGGCCCACCATTTGTGTTTAACACGCATTACAGGTTTGAGATGCTCTGTCTGCAGGCAGGAACTTGTCACTGAATCAGGGGGCCCTTGGTACTGTTAGTCCCTGGCTTAATGGAGAGCTGTGGGTGAGAGGTGGTCCCTGAGCCTTCTCCAGACATTGTCATCCCCTAGGTCAGGGCTGGACACAGGTCATGTCCCCTTTCTGGGCCTGCTTCTCTCCTGGCCAGTAAGGAGAAATAAGTCTTCTGGGCCTAAAATCAAGGTGTTAGCAGGGCTGGTTTCCTTCTGGAACCTTCCCACTCCAGGAGAGAATCCATCTCCTTGCGTTTTCTAGCTTCTGGAGGCTGCCTGCACGCCCCTGATCCCTGCCTCTCGCCTCCCTGCCTTTGTGCCCCCTGCATCTTTTCTCAGATCGCCTTCTTTCTCATCCGTAGTAGTTTTCTTCCGCTGCCTCTCTTAGAAGGATGCCAGTGATGTTTCGTTGTGAAATCCAAGATCATCTTCCGGTCTCAGGAACCTTAACTCAAATACATCTGCAAAGCCCCTTTTCCCACAGAAGGTGGCATTCAAGGGTTCCAAGGATTAGGACACAGACATCTCTGGGGGTCACCATTCAGCTCATTTGTGATCACGAAGTTTCAGTGGTGAAGCCTGGCATCACCCACTAGAAGACAGTAAAGGTTGTCAGTCATTTGCACAGGGCCTGTTGGGGCCAAGCTCTGTACTGGAGCCTGGTGGGGTTGTATTAGTTGAGTTTCCTGGTTGCCTATGAAATGAGGTTATAATCCACGTCCTATGGCTACAGACACTGAGGTTCAGAGAGATGCGGCGATTTTCACATGTCATCCATGCAAGGTGGGCCTGCTTGCTTCCCCTCAAGGGTTGAGGAGCCCACCTGCCCCCCAAGGCCCACCTCATGCTAGGCTGGGCTCCCAGTGGCTCCACACTATCCTGTTCCATCCCCCCAGGCCACAGGAGGAATACAGCGCATGTTCAGGGCTAGCCTTGGGCCCTGGGAAAACCACTCCTTCATCCACCGAGGTGGGAAGCAGGATAAAGCCTAGGAGAAAAAGTGGGCTCCCTGGCTGTGACTTCTGTGATCAATGTGGTCTGAGCCTGGTGGAATGCTGCATCCACCAAACCCCTGCTGTAGACACTCCTCCTCATCGTTGCCAAATATATCTAGTTAAACAAACATCGTGCAGCAAATGAGACGCAGTGTCATCTTCTGTCCCACCTTCAGAGACTCTTCAGCTGCTGGCACCCAAGGCTTCTGCCCATTGGCTCTCTTGGCTGTGGTGGGCGTGGCTCCAGGTGGAGCGCCCCTCCACTGGCCCCTCACCCTGCTACCTGGGCTTGAACCCCAGGACTGAACGCACCAGCTTTGGGAGGTAACCATCTAATCACTCTGAACATATAAACCCCAGTTTTCTCCTCTATTAAAGGGCACAGTAATAGTACCTATCCCATTTACTGAGTTATTTGAAAAATTAAATGGGGTAATACAAATAGCATATTTGGAACAGTGTGGAAACTTGCAGTGAATGCATTGTGATCACTGTTGTTATTTCTGTTGGCCTATTAGAGAGGGGTTCATTGTGGCAGAGGTAGGCCATGGAGTGACCTTGGAAGGGGATGCTGTCTGGGGGCTGTACCATGGGGAGGTGGGAAATGGGGCTGAAGAGATACCACTGAGGAAGGAGGAAGGAGGGGTCTTCTCCCACCGCCGCCCACCCTCCCCAGTTGAGGAATTCGGGCTTTCTCCTTTTGGCGACCAGGAGCAGGAGGGAGCGGCCTGATTCGTTTTCAGGGTAACTATAGGAGCTGCTAGAGGATGGGCAGGAGAAGTGGGAGGCCGCAGGAAGGAGATGGGCTCCGGCAACCCCTGTGGTCAGACAGAGGAGGACTTTGCCAGGGCTGGCCTCTCACCTCCCTGAGCGGGCAGCCACACGTGGGAGGAGCAGGCAGTGGGTCTGGAGTGTGAAACACACCCAGCACCACCCAGCTGGACAGCTTCCTCATCGATAGCCATCCCACCACCCAGCTCTCTCCAGAGCCACCTTCCAGTCCCCTGGAGGTGCAGACCCTCCACGGGCGTTGCACAGCTTATGAATGCTTAGGTGGTTCCTAAAGAGTGAATGGTCAGGACTGCTGATGCAGCCCCCATCACCTGTGCAAACCACGGGTGATGGGGAGACAGATGGATGGGAGGGTATGTTTGCTGGTCAGGTGTGGTTCCTCTGTGACACCCCCACCCCACCATGGGCACAGGCTCCTGAGTCTCCGAGCGTCCATTCTCAAGGGCAGGAGAGAAGGTCCTGTGGTCTCCCCATCACCTGGTGACTACTAGCAGGGAACAGGTCTGTGGATCTCCTCCACCCCTGCCCCTTGGAACTAGGCTCAGCAGGTCACAAGGAGAACCAAGGCTGAGGTGGGGCACAGTGGGGCCCTCAGCTGGAGCCCCCACCTTCTTGGTGTGCATGGGAGTGGGGCCTGCCTTGGGCCCAGATTCACTCACATGCTTGCAGGAAGGGCAGAAGCTCATAAATCCTGGTGCAGGAGGCTGGGTGGATTCTCAACTCGCCACGCTGTTTGTAGGGCCCTTGCCATCCCAGTCCTTCCCTGGGGCTTCATAGAGGATCAGTTCCAGCTGCGTGCAGCCCAGAAGGGCTAGAGAGACCAACTGATGGAGCAGTACTCAAACCTGGCTGTAAATATGACCTAGGATGTGTCTTAAAGATGCACATTCCTAGGCAGTGACCCCAGAAGCTCAGACTCTTTCAGGCTAAGGTGGGGCCTGGGAGTCTGGTTGTTTGTAGGCACCCACAGGCCACCCTGCTTATCTGATGTCTGAGAAAGCAGGCCCAGAGCTGTGTGTTGGTTGTCCAGAGTCATAGAGCTGTCGAGCATTTAGGCCTTTTCCCTCCAAGCTAACAACTCTGGGATATGGGCATTAGACATCCCCTGCTTCCTCTTCATCATATTCTCACAGATGCATGCAAGATGACCTGGGTCTCTGTATTCTCAGCCTGCAGAGATGTGCATTCAGGGGTGAGAGAGGGAGGGCAGAAAAGGGGACAGACGCAGCATCTCAACCGTAGGCAGGACGGCCCCCTCCACTCTCCACTCACCGGTCTGCATACCTGACCTCTGACATCTGTGACCGCAGAACCTGCCTGGACTCCGGACCACCGCTAATTGCTCCCCTGCATTGGCTGACCTAATCTGTGACGGGTGGACAATACTCAGCAGTCGCAGCCAAGGCCACCCTGCACAGAGGCGGAGCAGGCGGCAGGGTGGGGTTGTTGCTAGAGACAGGTGGCTCTGGGGCCTAGCCGTCAGTTCATGGAAGGGCCACATGCTGACTCAGGTCCTATCAGGAAAGACCGGGAATACCAGCTGGTGGGTGTGAGGCTTCCACCTTCCACCAGCCTCTGGGCACTTTGTCACATGTGCCAGTTGCCCAGCAACCCCCTGAGAGCCATTCAGGGGGTCTGAACCCTCCCTCATCCTGGTGACTGCACATGAATACAGATGGTCATCCCCACTTCCCTCAAGAAAGTTGTTTCTTGGCCGTTGCTGGCTGAGCTCATGAACTGTCGGGTATGGGTGGATCTGAGGATGGCATTTTCCAAAGTTAGTGTTCCATCAAGATGCCATGCTCATAGATTGATAAACACACAGCTGGCCTGGCTGACAGCTGACCTGCGTTGTCCTGGGCCTCTGACAGCTCTGTCCGCAGCCAGCCACCGAGAGGAGCAGAAAGATAGCTGGAAATTTTCTTGATTCTTGGCCCAAACGCCAGGTTCACATTCAGAGGGGGCCGGGCTTTATTTGTGTTTCAAGAAGAGCATTCTCTGCCCTCAGCAATCACGCTTGCTTCTGTTGAGTGTGATGGAGCAGGGGAAGAGACTTCTGAAGGGCCTGTCTGCCTGGCTCCTAGGCCAAGATGCTGGGTGGGCCCAGGGTTGCCCACCAGGGAAGGGCCTTGTCTTCCTCCCTGTCAGTCTACACTGCCCTTCCTTCTCCAGGGAGTGCTTCTTAAAAGCTGCAAGGCTGACCACTTCTTCAGAGGAACTGCCCAGCGGGTGAATGTGGAACCTAGAAAACCCCCGGGACAAGGCAGTTTGTAGGGCAGCTCCCCCTCTGTCCATGGCTGTCTGAGAGTTGAGGGACAGGTCGGTGTGGATCCTTGCCTCCCTGGGGTGGGCGTGGCCCTTAAAGAGCCCTCGAGGCAGGTCCTTTCCTCTCTCTGGGTGGCAGGATGCTGGGCTCAGGCTAACTGAGATGCAGCCACAACAGCCTATGTCCAGCCCTCTGGATTATGTCATCTACGTAGCTCAGTCAGTAAAGCATCTGCCTGAAATGCAGCAGCCGTGGGTTTGATTCCTGGGTCAGGAAGATTCCCCTGGAGAAGAAATGACAACCTAATCCAGTATTCTTGCCCAGAGAATCCCATGGACAGAGGAGCCTGGTGGGGGCTACAATCCATGGGGTCACAAGAGTCAGACACAACTTAGCTACTAAACCATCACAAACCCTCATCTGCACCTCTTGAGCATCTTCACACCTGCTAGATACATGGGGGAAATTGAGGCATGATGATGTTGGCTGCTGTCCTCAGGGACATTCTCCTAGTAAGTAGAACAGCAGGGACTGGAACCCGGACAGTTTGACTCTAGAGGGCTTCTCTCTGCCCCAACCCCTCTGTGGAAGCCTCTCACACTTAGAGAGCTTCAGATCCCCAGCTCCAGGAACGTGCTCAGCGGCATGGGACAGGCAGCTCATTTATAATGGAATCTGCCTGTAAAAGTTTAATGAGGAGCGTGTCTGATAAGGCAGCCTGCTCTTTGATCTTTGCTGAATGCCGGCCCTTGCAGAGGAGTTGTTGCCTGACTCTGGGCTTTGCGGAGAGCTGTGTGGTCAGCTGAGGGCAGGAGGGGCCCCAAGAGTAAAGCAAATCTTGATGTGCAGAAATGAGGTGGGTCTGCAGCAGGAGGGTGTGCAGAGCTGGCGTGGGGAGGAGTTCCTCTGGGGAAAAGGTCCTGCCGGGTGGAGAGGTGATCTTTCTCATTTCTCTCCTGACCCACTGGGCCCCCATCGTCCTGGGCTGTTCCCATCCTACACTCCCAGGGTGTAAGCAGTGCAGCGTGAGGCCAGAGTTCAAGTTCTGTGTCATCTATGTACCTTTACATCCTTGGGCTGGCTGTGTAACCTCTAGAGCCTCGGTTTCCCCATCTTTAAACACAGTCCCCTTCATGGGGTGCTTGTGAGAATTAGGTGAGTGAGTAGTGTGAAACAGAGAGAACAGGTCCTGGTGCCTGGTGGTTGCTGGATAATGGCTTGCTCTTTTCACTCCCCTGCTGACACCAGGAGGAAACCCATGTTTTGTTCCAGGCACTCTGCTGGGTACTGGGCAGATGATCTTCTGTCCAGTCCTCTCATATGCCCTGTGAGTTGCACAATAATTCTTCCCCATTCACAGAGCAGAAAATTGGAGGTTTCCCGAATTTAAGGGCTTCCCCAGATCACTCAGCCAGAAAGTGAGATCTGACCCTCAAGCCTGAGATCTTCTTTCTGCTGTGATTATTCTCAGGGAGGAAGGGGCATCTCATTGTAGGTCTTAGGGCTTTGGTGTGTTATTCGTGCTGTAATCAATCCAAAGGAATTAATCACTAACAGTAAAATCTCAGGTGTGGGTGGACAGATTGGCCTTTGACCTGGGGGTTCTCTTTCCACTGCTTGTGTCCATGTCATTCAGTCTGGGTGGAAGTTGCTACCAGTGCCCGGAATGCATCCATTTATTGAGCTTAATTCTTTCTTGCTGGATTTATCTGTGTCCCAAGTGCGATCACTCAGGGTCCCTCCTGCCAGCCTTAGTCCACATCTGTTGAGGGGATTTGTGGGCAGTGAACTGCCCCTGAGTCCTGGTGCAGCTGCTCTCCAAGCCTTCGTTACTGCAGCCAGCATTGCTGCATCAATGATGTGCTCGGGGACCCAGGGAGAAGAAGTGTATCTGGCACGGTGGGGCCCGTCCTCTCGTGCATGCCTGACATGTGAACAGCTGCATGTCAGCTGCATGCCTGACGTGTGAACTTAACCTGTCCTGCCCAAGCAAAGCAGCGTTTAGTTGTTGCTCCCCTCAGTGGGGAATTTCTCAGCACCTGTTCATTTGATGACGCTCACCTACTGCCTTCAGTGTGCTAGCCTTGTACCACGCATGAGGGATGCAGCCCAAGGAGAGGCAGTCTTGGTACCCACAGATAGCTACTGGCCTGGGAGGGGGAGGGAGGGCAGTTACAGAGTGGTGTGCTTGGGTGGGTGGTGGGGGAAGCAGGGGACCCAGAGCACCAGGAAGCCAGGAGTGGAAAGCATTTATCAACAGGAAGGCACAAGGGCTTGTCTCTGCCCGCACTACCCCTGGCCCCAGCCTGCCGGGGTGGGGGGGCAGCTCCGCAGTCTTTCTGGAGTTGCCCTTGTTCTGATGAGGGGCCTTAACTCCCTGGCCCTTTTCAAAGCCTGTACTAATGCATTCGGAAGCTTGGTAAAAATTGGCTGCACACCCGCCTCCAAGAAGACAAGATGTCTTATCTAAACTATTTGGGATTATCCATCTAGTTTTGACAGACAGCCAGGAAAGGAAATTCCACACACCCCTTTGGCTGGCCCAGCCCAGAGTCGAAGAACTCTCACTGGAGAGGAGATCCCCTCTATGCAGCCCACCCTCCACCCAGGCCTTTTCTCCTTGCTTAAACCCAAACCCCAGGGAAGCCTAACAACGCCCCTCTCCCAGCCCTGAGACGGAGTGTCTCACTCCCACCCACAGGTCCCCTCCAGCCCCTGCACTTGCCCTGGGATGGGACCACCCCCATAAAGCCATGACTTTCTGGAAGGCTCTCCGCGGCTATGCTCAGCCAAGGGTGACGTGTCTTGCAGAAGCAGGACCCGCGTCCCCGGAGCTGTCCCACACCTCGGGTGCCTTGTGCAGCGCTGGGCTGGGTGTAGTTGCTGAGTCGCGTTTGACTCTTTGTGACCCCAGACTGCAGCCCACCAGGCTCGTCTGTCCATAGGGATTCTCCAGGCAAGAATACTGGAATGGGTTGCCATGCCCTCCTCCAGGGGATCTTCCCAACCCAGGGATCAAACCCAGGTCACCCACATTTGCAGGCAGATTGTTTACTGGCTGAGCCATCAGGGAAGCCCAAGAATACTGGAGTGGGGAGCCTATCCCTTCTCCAGGGGATCTTCCTGACCCAGGAATCGAACCAGGGTCTCCTGCTTTGCAGGTGGATTCTTGGTCAGCTGAGGTACCAGGGGAGCCCCCAGGTACCTTGTTAGGGGGGAGCTAATCCAGTTGCCTCCCAAAACACGTGGATGGAATCCATCACCTCCCTGTCCCCCACCCAGCTCAGCCTGCACAAGTCAACAGATGATCAGTTTGCTAGGGAAAAAAGCCTCCTTGATAACTCCCCTCTTGTTTTTTCTGCTTTGGGGGTTTGGATCTTTGAAAACACTGATAACCTTCCCATCCTTCTGCTCTGATGAAAAGAAAATGTGATAAAGGGTGAGTGATTGAATTAACCCCGGTTGTTTGTGTGGCTAGGTCTTAACCAAATCCATCTGTATGGCCTCCTTTGTAGGCGCAATTTTATAACCTAATTTCCTTACCCAAACATCGCTGTTTACTTAGCGAGAAATCTGCTCTTTGTCAGCTGAACACAGTGATTTCTTTATTATGGGTCTGCCCTGAGTAGGGAGTGACAGCTGAGAGCTGGCGCTCAGCTAGGTCTGGTGGAGCATGTAGATCTCTACAGGGTGAGCGGAATGTCTGAAGGATTACGTGTATACACAGATGTCTGTCTGTCACAGAGCAGGGTTAGGGTTAGGCTTAGCTGAGGCTGGCTAGGAGGCAACTGGCAGCAGACAGATGGAGTGGCCAAGATGAGCCCACCCAGGGACCCTGGAGACAACCACTGGACCTTTCAGCGGCCCACAGGTTCTCCACGGCAGCCCTGTGGTCTCTCCACTCCCCAGCCCAGAACTTCCGTCCACTCAGCCAGCTTCTGCCCAGCCACCTTTTTAAAAAGTTGGTCTTATTACTTTGAAGACGTACAGGAACATAGCAGAAGCCTGGTTTTGATGTGAAGAGTAGAGTAACCATTGGTGCCCGGCCCTGCCCAAGGATGGGGGATGTGCTGGCACCCTGGGACCCCACGTGCCCCTCCAGGGTCCTCCTTGGAGCTCCCCATCTCTTGGAGTCATCACCTTCCTGCATCTGTAACAACTCTATGTGGCATCTGCTGTTCAGTTGCTGACTTGCCTCTGACTTCTGCAACCCCATGGGCTGCAGCCTGCCAGGCCCCTCTGTCTTCCGTGTCTCCTGAAGTTTGCTCAAATTCATGTCCATTGAGACCTGGGGTCTGACTCTCCTAATAATACATTGTTTGGTTTTGCTCTGTGTGGTTTATATAAATAGAATCGTTGCAGACGGATTCTTGGGAAACCTGACTTCACAGGTCACAGAATGTTCCAGAGAGTCATCCCACTGATGCATGTGCTCTTAATTTGTGAATTCTCACTGCTCTGAAGCAATCTGGCCTGACAGGCACCTGAGATGCATCTGTGCTTTTGCTATCTTGAACATCATTGCAGTGAATGCTCTAGCACTGATCTCCGAGGCTCACGTACTGCCCGTTCTTTAGAATAAATGTGTGTCTGAGAATGAAATTGCTAAGTCACAGGGTATTCACGTGTTAACCCTCCTAGATGTTGCCAGACTTTTTGCCGAGCCACTCCCACCAGCGAAGTTCAAGGACTCAGCCTGTTCCACATCCTTGTTCCCAGCGTGATGTCATCTACATTTTAATTTTTGCCAAAATGGCATCTCCTGTGAATCGATTTTTCCATTTCCTTTGTCACTAATGAAGCTGAATACATCCTTTCATATGTTTATTTGCCAAAACATTTCCTTCTCACGAAATGCATGTTCAGTTCTTTTGCCCATTATTCTATGGAGTTGTCTTTTTCCTACTCATCTCACTAAACTTTTCCTATATTAAGGCTACTCATTTAGTGGCTGGTTACCTGTGCTGCAGACAGCTTCTCCCAGTCTGTGCCTGGCCTCTCTGCTCCATCTGGGTGAAGGGCCCTTCCCGCTGTAACCTGACACAGCTTACTGACCCTTCCTTCGTGAGTTTCCCCACATGCTCTCTCACAACCCAGCTGTCTGGTCTGAGCTTCAGCCCCTGGACTCTGCTAGCTGTTTCCCGATTTGACCCACCTTTTTTTCAACTATTCTATCACCGAACACCAAACCTGCCCCACTCACTGACTCCTTTTCATTCCCCTGTGAGAGTTGAGGCCCAACTCAGATGCCGCCTCCTACAGGAAGCCTGCTCAGACTGCCCCAGAAGAGTGAACGAAACCTTTCCCTCCCACCCCTCGTGTGGCTCTAGCATCTTGGGTACTGTTTGCGGACTACGGTGTCCATGCTCCCTCCCTCGTCCCAGAGGGCCCGGCACGGTGATTTTTTTCTTTTAATTAAGAATAGTTGATTCACAATATTGTGTTAGTTTCAAGTATAGAGCAAAGTTGTTCAGTTATTTATATTCTTTTTCAGATTATTTTACATTAAATAGGTTATTACAACACATTGAATATAGTTCCCTGTGCTATACAATAGGACTTTATTGTTTATCTATTTTATATATAGTAGAGTGTTAATCCAAAACTCCTACTTTATCCCTCCCAACCCTTCCCCTTTGATAACCGTTTGTTTTCTAAGTCTGTGTGCCTGTTCCTATTGTATTATTTTTTAGAGTTCACATATAAGTGATATCATATGATATCTGTCATTGTCTGGCTTACTTAGTACAGTAACGTTCATGTGGCTGCAGATGGCATTATTTCATCCCTTTTAATGGCTGAGTAATATTCCTGTGTGTGTGTGTGTCTGTGTGTGCACCACGTTTCTTTATCCATTCCTCTGTTGATGAACACTTAGGTTGCTTCCACGTCTTGCTTGTTGGACATAGTCCAGCATGATGATTTTGTCAAGGCACCAAAGCGAGCTTTAGGTTGGGTTGGGGGAAGGAGCTAGGGGATTGTCTTTTCCTAACAGCTTGTCATCACTGGGACCATATGACACTCAGTCACTTGGCTTAGATCTGTGTGTGGAGAGAGGGGGTTCAGAGTGGACCGAGGGAATGTCAGGGGTGACCAAACACTCCTGGTTCAGCACCAATTGCTCGGGTTGACAGCCATTTGCCCTGCTTTCTGGGTGTGAAGTCCTGGCTGAGTCTTCTTCCAACCTTTCCCCTTCGGTAACCGTAAGTTTGTTTTCTGTCTATAAGTCTGTCTATTCTGTATATAGATTCATTTGTATTATATTTTAGAGATGTCAGAGCCCCACCCAGTGTTGTCAGAGACCCATGCTCTTCATCTGGCAGAGGCGATGATGCATGACCGCAGAAACACATTACTGACTGGCTGGCTGCTTCGGTCCGGCTCCTCTTCACAGGTGTCCACCCCCCACCGGTGGCTCAGTGGTAAAGAATCTGCCTGTTGGAGACATGGGTTTGATCCCTGGGTCGGGAAGATCTCCTGGAGAAGGGAATGGCAACCTATTCCAGTATTCTTGCTTGGGAAATCTCATGGACAGAGGACCCTGGCAGGCTACAGTCCATGGGGTCACGAAAGAGTTGGAAATGACTTAGCAGCTAAAACACAGGAGCCTCCCCCATGCAGACAGAGTGCAGTTCAGATGCACCAGTATGTGCCAGTTGCTGTCTGATTTAGGGAGAGGTAACCGGAGTTGGTGATGGACAGGGAGGCCTGGCGTGCTGTGATCATGGGGTCACAAAGAGTCGGACACGACTGAGCGACTGAACTGAATGGAACTGAACTCTCCAGTGACTTTCAGGGGAGCTCACTGTACCTGTCTTTATAATTGCAAACCCCCACAGTTTATTTTGAAAAGGACTTGATTTCTGGGACTTTTGAAATCAATGTGTGAAAAAGGTGGTCAGCAAGCTTGCCAAGGTACAGTTTCCATACAACAGGAATGAAAGAAAACCAGACAAGCAAGAAACAACACAACCAAAACCAGTAAACAAAAGCCCTGGAGAGGAGCTTGAACTCCATGCAGCAGGGCATGATGGCGCTGCGTTTCTTTTCTCTTTTAAAACATTTTTTTATTTATTTATGGTTGCATCCGGTCTTCTTTGCGGCACGTAGGCTTCTCTCTAGTTGTGGCACGTGGCCTCCAGGGTGTGAGCACCTGAGATCCTGCACTGGAAGGCAGATTCTCAGCCACTGGACCACCAGGGAAGTCCCCCTGGAGCGCTCTTTCTATCTGTTCGTAGGCCAAAGGCTTGCCGGCAGGGATGCCTGTGAGAGCAGACCTGTGCCCTCCCTGGCCCCGGGTGCTAAGAGCCCCAGTTTAGGGAAGAGCAGGCCAGCTTTAGGAAATTCATTTGCTTTCTGGCACATCAGTGGGCCTGAGGTCACCTGCCTGGTGTTTCTGAGTAAGCAGGTCCTTGGCCTGGGTGGCTCGACCACAGCAGAGGGTCATGGCCTCCCCACTCTGAGCCCACTGATCCTGCCCGTGGCCCTGGGATCCTGGTGGGTGGCAGCAGCTCATCCCAAAGGCAGGACCTGTGTGTACAAGCAAGCAGTCCCCGGGGCGGGAAGGGTTGACATGTCAGGGCTGTGTGCAGGGCGCGTTCAGCAAAGGGGAGCCAGTGACCGTGTAATCCAGGCGGCTGGCAGTTAAGCATGTCCCAGAGCCCTGTGACATGGGGGAAATGGAACACAGCCCTCAGACACCCTCCCCCACACCCCAACCCTGGTGTGAAGGGCGTTCCTTCTCCTGGCCCGCCTGCCCCTGATGGAGTACCCATTGGGGCGAGGCTACTCCAGGAAATAGCACACTGACTCTGCTCTCTACGAGCTGACCGTCTCGGAAGAAATGGGGCAGTGATAATGACGGCAACTCCTGCCCCATCCCAGAGGCCTTCTCCACACCAGCATAGTATGCTTGACACACCTTCTTAGCTTCTAGGAAGTTACCACCAACTCTGTGGCTTACAACAGGGGTTTCTTCTCTTATGATTTTGGAGGCTCTAGGGGGAGTCCCTTCCTGGCTTCTTCTAGCCTCTGGCATGGCCAGTACCCCTTGGCTTGTGGCTGCATCCCTCCAGCCTCTGCCCTAGAGTTACATTGCCTCCTACTCTTCTGGGTCAGGTTTCCCCCTGCCTGGCCTCTCTTAACACTTGTGCTGGCATTTAGCATCCACCCAGATAATCCACAGGGCTTCCCTGGTGGCTCAGTGGATAAAACATCTGCGTACAATGCAGGAAACCCAGGAAGATTCCCCTGGAGGTGGAAAATGGCAACCAACTCCAGTATTCTTGCTTGGAAAATCCCATGGACAGAGTAGCCTGGTGGGCTACAGTCCAAAGGGTCACAAAGGGTTGGACATGACTGAGCGACTAAGCACAGATAACCCATAATCTCATCTCAACATCCTCACCTTAATCACATCCTTCAGATTTTTTTTTCCCCCAAATACAGTAATTTCACAGGCTCTAAGGATTAGGACATGGAGACATCTTTTGAGAGACATCAGCTTCCCACACTTGCCTCCTCTCCACTCCTCACTCGTATTTGTAAGTGTTTCTGTGATTGTTCTTTTTGGATGAAGAAGCAGATTCAGAGAGGGGCATGACTTGCTCCAAGGCCTGTGGTCGAAAGTGAGGCAAGGAACCCCTGTCTTCTGTTAAAATGCCCTGCTCTACACTGGACACACTCACTATTTCATCCATCCATCCATCCATTCGTTGTTCATTATTCACTCATTCATCCATCATTCATCATCCATCCATCTATCCAGCCATTCATTCTTTCAAAAGGTTGAGCACATGTGGGCACCTGATCACACAGGTCCTGGTGCTGGGGGAGTGAGTGGAAGTGGGCCTGGAGTCTGCCGCTGGGGCTGCCTGTCCATTGAGGAGACAGGCCGCATGTGAACCCATCACTGCAGGTGCCTGATGACCAGCCATGATGGACATGCTCAGGGTCCGGGAAGGGAACTGTCCTCCACATCCAGGGCAGGGTAGGGATGAAGAGGAGAAAGGTGTGAATGGAAAAGCAGGTGTCCAAGGCCAGCTCCCTGAGGAGGAGGAGCAAGGCAGGGCCCAGGACCAGAGAGAAAACCATGAGGGGACATGCAGGATTCAGGCGGTGGGACATAGGCACCAGACCACACAGGCATGTGGTGTCCTGGTGCCATGAAGGCCGTCGGTCACCCCAAGAAGCAGGCTGGAGGGGAGGCTTGAAAGCCTGTAGCCCCGAGTGACCAGACCTCTCCTTTGTCCCCCTCAGTGAGGCTCTTGGACCAGGCTAAGACAGAGTGACGCCCAGCACTGGGTCCCAGTGTTCTGCCAGCTGTCACTTTGGGTGTCGGTCATGCTGTCTGTGAAATGCAACGTGGAAGGTATTCTCTTCCTATTTCTGGCCCTCCTGACCTGCACAGGAAAAGGTCTGTGAATATAACCGCCAGTAGGAACGTCTCTGGGTGGCCAAGGGTCCTTCCTTCCGGCTGCTGACCCCCACCTGGGCAAACCTGCTCTGACAGCTGGTGCTGAGTCTGGGTGAGTCAGCACCCTCAGCTCCGCATTGTTCTCCTCTCCAAACAGGCACCCTGGGTGGGGTCCAGGGCCCCCAATCCCCAAATGAAGGAGCACGTTGGTTCCTGCCCAACGCCTTGGCTCAGGCTGTGCCAGGGGTCAGATACACCCCCACTCCTCCCATGAGCATAGACTCCGCAGCCGGGCGGCAGCCAACAGCCTCTAGGAACGCAGCCTGTTGTGCCAGCACCCAGGGGTGGCGCCCGTCCCCAAGGGTCTAGGCGTGCTCGCTCAAGTCCAGCCAGCTTGAGCGGCGGTGCACACAGCCGCGCAGGGCTCCCATCACCATGGCCTTCCCTTTCATCTCCCTCCAACGCTTGTGCCCTGCGCTTGGGGAGGGCGGGGCCCGGGGCTGGATGCTGGGAGAGGTGGGCAGGGTCCTCCCCTCCACCCTCTGAGTGGCGTCCATTGGCGTCTGTTAAATGTAACAAAGGAGGCCATGGGCACGGGCCCAGCCCCTGCCTGTCACCCAGGAATACAGCACAGCTTCCGTCCTGCACTCTTTCCGTCTCCCAGCTGCCCATCCTGCTGGTGAGGGTGCGGATTGCATGACCAAGGTCGCAAGAAGTAGCAGAGCCATAATTCAGACCCAGAGAGTCCAGACTCTGCCTACCTGTGCGACAGCTCCCCTCCGCCAGCGCCCCCATCCCCAGGGTCCAGTCAAAGCCATGTCTGTCAAGGGACACCGACAGGACTTCTCAAGGGCAGAGACAGCTGTGGTGGGGTCTTACCTGTCCATGCGCTCTTGACAGCATCAGAGGCCCAAGCCTACCTTCCCAGAGTCCGAAAACGCTCGGCCACTTAGAGCTCTGCAGCCTCGGGCCAGGCTCCTGACTTGCCCCCAGTGCGGGCGGTCAGACCGGCCTTGAAGAGTGTCTGAACCTGCTGCACGGGGCTGGCCTCCAGCGCACGTTGACCACGTGCACCTTCATTGACCGCCAGCACCTTTCCTGGCAGTGCCCGCCTGGGCTGGAATGGCAATGGGCCAGTTAGTTGGTCTCCACTTGCTCTTTTCCTGCGCCTCTTTCTCCTTTTCCTCCTTTCTTCCCCGGACCAGAAGCCTGGCCCTGAAACCTTGTCCAGGGGCTTTGCAGGCCCCTCCTAAGGCGGAGGGGAGAAAAGAGGGAAGCCCTGATGCTGGGAGGAACCACAGGACTCCTGTCCTGCAGCAGAATCAGCCCAGAGAGGCTGGGCCCCGCTGCCCATCACACACACACGCAACATATAGAGATACACAGACATACACACACAGACATGCACACATAGACACCCAAACACGCACAGACATACACATACACATGTGCACACAGACACGCACACACAGACATGCATGCACACACAGA
>CM035281.1:6054543-6086595 GCA_020226075.1 Hydropotes inermis | reverse complement strand
ACATGCATGCACACATACACAGACATACACACATAGACACACACAAACATGCACAGACACACACATACACACAGACACACATACACACAGATACACATGTGCACACAGACACGCACACAGAGAGACATACATGCACACATAGACACACACACAGACAGACACACACATACACACAGACATGCATGCACACATACACAGACATGCACACATAGACACACACAAACATGCGCGGACACACACGGACACGCACACGCAGACATACACACAGACACATGTACACACAAGACACACACGTATGCACAGACACACACGTAAGGAGGCAGGAGGCAGCTGGCCATTCTTCTTACCCAGACTCCTGCTTGTACTCCATCCCCAGACACGGAAGGGCCAGCACAGCTGCCCTCGCCGCCCAGCAGCTGTGGGCAGAATGCCTGCAGGCCAGAAGGCATCAGGCCTGAAGAACCACAGCTCGAGTCTGTCTTACAGGAAGCCAGGCCCTAGATCTCAGACGGGGAGCCAGGGGAGGCTTCATTCGTCAAGGCTCGCCTTGACAAGCCTCGGCAGTTGCCAAAGACAGAAAAAGTCAGCTGAAACTGGTTCAAACAAATAAACACACAAATGTATTGGCTCAGAGGACTGGAAAGGCCGAGGTACTGGCTTCTGGTGGCTCAGTGGTAAAGAATCTTCCTGCCAATGGTCCCTGGGTCGGGAAGATCCCCTGGAGAAGGAAATTGCAACCCACTCCAGTATTCTTGCCTGGGAAATCCCATGGACAGAGGAGTCTGGCGGGCTACAGTCCATGAAGGTTGGTTCCAAAAGAGTCAGACACGATTTAGTGACTAAACACCAAGAGCTAGCTTCTAGTAAAGTCAGATCCCTATCCAGGGGCTCAATTCAAGAAACTTGTTCTGTGACTCTCAGCTCTGATGCTTGTGTTTCATCACCTCTGTTCCTGGCCTTGCCCCTCAAAGCCCTCAGCAGCTCCACACTTATGTCCTACCTGCACAACACCACCTGTGGACAGAGCTCACTTCTTTCCCAAAGATTTCAGTCAAAGCTGCTGTCTTGGGCACACGCCCATCTCCCCTGGTGCCTGACAATATGGGAAACTCTGACCATCTGAGCTGGGGTCACGTGCCCCACCCACAGCAGAAGAAGAGAAGAGATCCGATATCGATGCAGCCCGACGTCCTCTGGGCTCTGCGGGCTCTGCCACTCCCCCCAAGATACAACCTTTGGAATGTTCTTACATTCCAGCCCTTCTTTGCACTTGCTTCCTTTATTTTTAATATACTTCCCCCATGAACTCCTCCTGGGTTCCTCCTCCAGAACTTAGACCAAGTGTTCCCTTCTCTGAGGAGCCTTCAGGCGGAGTTAGGGAATTTGTTTCTCTGCTGGAATCTTTACCAAACCAGCTTGTGTTTCTGCCTCTTCCACTTGGGCTGTGAGCTCCCTGTGGGTCCCTGGGCACATAGCTAGTGCTCGGGGCAATTTTGTTGGGAATATGCACAAATATGGGAAGAAATGATTGATAAGATCAGGTTCTGATGAACTCAGAGCTGGGTTGCAGTGGAGAAGGTGATACATAAGGGTGGAGTTGAAGCTGAGCAGCCGCAGGGAGGCTGATGTGGTCAGTCCAGTTAAAGGCCTGCAAGCATGTGAGTGTGCACACATGTGTACCTACAACATAGGAGAATGTAATGTCTTTTAAAATCAGCTAACACACCTGGTCCCTCCTTCCATCCTCAAGGATGCTTCCTTGAGTCTGCCCGGTTGCCAGAATTCAAGGCCTGGATGGGTCATGGCTAAGACCAGGGTCAGGCTCCCACAGCCCATAAGCATGGAGAAAGGGAGGCTGTGGCTGGGGAATGGCCTGAAGAAGCAGCTCCAATGTTACCGGCAGCTGCCTTTCCTGGCACCTCCCAAAGCCCTGTTCTTGGTTCCCCAGCGTGGCAGCACCGCCTGTATGGGGACTGGTAGTGGTGCTTGGGATGGGACAAGCACCCAAGAAAGAACAACTCTGGTCCCTGAAGGCCCCGCCTTGAAAGTTAGGTGTGTTAATGTGATTTAAGGTCAACTGGGAAGCCCCCTGCTCCCCCTGATGCATTCCTAAGGCTTTAAATTCTGCCATTTGAGATTCATTCCTTTGGCTGTGATTGGTCTGTTAGAATGACAATCTCCTGGCATTTTTGTGACCCTGGCACCTATCTGTCACTCACAACCCAGTGTGAGGCAGAGGTCCCAGCTCCCTCCTAAGAGCTGAGTTGGATTGTGCATGGTGATGGGATGGGAGTGGGGAGGAAGAGAGTGGAAGAGCTGGAACAAAGCCGGGGTGAGGAGAAATCGAGTCCTTCTGTTCCTGGCTGCTGTCCCTTCCATTGTCCTGTGCCCACCAGAGCCCTGCTCACAAAGAACTGCAGTCATCCAGAGCACCTGCCTCTCTGCTAAGGGGACCCTCTTGGATTGATTGTGGTTCCAATACTTGCTCTCTTAGTGACCTTGGGTGAGGTCCCTAGCCTTTGTGAGAATGTTCTCATCTGTAAAATAGACATAAGGTGCCGACTTTGTGGATTTTTTATTGAGATTAGTAAAGGAAAAACATGCATGTGACCCTCTGGCAGCTGGCACCCAGTCTTGAGGCAATGCCAGGTCAGGGCACAGCTAAGCGGGGCCTTGCAACGGGGACACCCAGGGAGGCTTCCCAGAGGCAAAGTCTAGACTGTTTATTACCTGTAGCTGTGTTGTTAATGGGCTTGTCGTCTTGGGTCCTAGGAGCCCAGGTCAGGAGATGCTCCACACCTAAAGTTGGCTGGTGGCTCAGAAGGGAGTTAGCTGCTCACCTGGTGAGGCGCCAGAGGTGGGCAGCACGCTAGTCTCAGACACCCAGATGAGTGGGAGGCTCGGGGATGGCCCCGGCCTGGGTGCCCCTGGACAGCCCCCAGAACCCGGTCCTGCTCTGTGTTGCCCAGACTCACGTTTGGGTTCTGCCTCTCCTGGGAGGCCCTGCTGGCCCAAACCCCTCTCCCAGGCCTGGCACCGGAAGCCCTCAGGTCGCTGGACGAGCAGGGGGTGTTCTGGTCACCCCACCATCACCTCCCTGGTGAGCTGACCCATCTCCTGGCTGGCCCCTGTCGAATGAATCTGCAGGGCAGTGGCCTCTCCAAGCTTCCTGCCGTGTCACACCCAGGGGACAGGGAGACCTCGGCCCTGTTCCCCGGTGGGGCAGGGAGGACCTGGGCTGAGGGCAGCACGATCCTGGGAGTGAGGACCTGGAGCTGGAACTGAGTCCTGCCCGTGTCTCTGGCAGCATGGCATGGGGGTGACTTCCGTCCCTGGACCCGGAGCCCTCGTGGGTAAAGTACGGTTGTCGGTGCCAGAGTTTTCAGGTCTCCTCCCAGAGGCCGTCAGCCCTGCTTCCTTCACAGGCTGCTGTTTTGAAGTCAGCAAGGCATCCCTGAGGGGAGGTGATGGCCTGGAAGACACTTGAGCTCCCTGTTCCCTTGGTGAAGAGTGTGATGGGAAGGGGATGACAGAGGTCGCTGTCCTCCAAAGGATGGTGGCAGAGGTGTGGAGATGAGGGCCACCTCCTCGGTGTGCAGACTCAGGCCCCACCTGCCACTCCTGGGCCCAACCACTGGGGCTGGACAGGATCCCAGTCCCGCTGAGGCAGCTCCCGAGTGGAGTGCACATTGCCATGACAAGACCCCTTCCAGCCTCCTGCTTGGCCAGTGGGATGTTTGTCCCCATGGACAGACCGGGGCCGCCATGTCCCCTCCATGTGTTCCTTTAAACCCCCCTGTAATCACCCAGTTGTCGGGGGTCCATTCCCCCCAGGGGGTGACCTGATACTAGGGAGGCCTGACCAGGCCGCTTAGGGCCGCCAGCTTCATCAATAACACACTGCCTTAAGCTCGATGCCAGCCAGCTTCCCTGCGAGCCCTAGAACCTGCGCTACCTTGAATTGTCTGGGGGAGGACCACGGCTCTGAGGACTCACTCACTCAAGGTGCATCACTTACTCTCTCCTCTTGCAATGACCCTTGGCCTCGGTGGCCGGAGCAGAGCCATCTCTTTGATCCATGGACTCAGTGCAGTTTCCTCACAGGTGGCCTGGGCTCTTAGCAGTGTTAGGCGCTCAGCTGTGTCTGGCTCCTTGTGACCCCATGGACTGTGGCTTGCCAGGCTGCTCTGTCCCTGGTATTCTCCAGGCAAGAATGCTGGAGTGGATTGTCATTCCCTTCTCCAGAGGATCTTCCTGACCCAGGGGTGGAACTCGGGTCTCCTGCCTTGCAGGCAGGTTCTTTATCATTTGAGCTACAAGGACGCTCCCTGGGCTCTCAGGGAAGCTTGTGAATGAGAACGGCTGGAGGCCGTGACTGACAGCAGAGGGTCCCCTCTGCCAGGCTCAGTACCTGGCTCACGGGTGTGTCACCATCACTGGCTTTAAAAACAACTCTGAATGACTGTGCGATGTCAGTTGCCTGCCAGGCACCCAATGCAGCAGTGCCTGGGACACACCTTGCTCCTAGATAGAACCTGGTTACCTGGCAAGCGCACCTGTCCCCCTCAGATGAGAATCATGCCTCCTTGGGGGGAAGAAATTGCCCTGACAAGGTATAGGGTGCAGGTTGGCCAAGAATTGACGTGGGCAAAAGCACTGCAGCAAGGAGGCGGCTTGGCAGGTTCATTGTATCTGCATGTCCCTTGCAAGTCATATCTACCAAAGCTCCAAAATATGCACTTCCCTCCTGGTCCAGTGGTTAAGAATCTACCTTCCAATGTGGCGAATGAGGATTCAATCCTTGGTCAGGGAACGAAGATCCCCCATGCCACAGGGCAACTAAGCCCATACGCTACAACTAGAGAGGCCCTCTTGCCACAACAAAGAGCCGGCGCAGCAAAAAAAAAAAAAAAACCTCGACAATGACATAGCAGAATGTGCACACCCAGGCGGGTGGAGTGGCCTCTGCGTGGGGAGTTTGTATAACGCAGATGTTAAGACATCCTGCCGTCACCTCTTGGGGTTCTGGTGTGTGCTCTGTCATAAGCACAATTTTCATGCCCTGCTGCACATGATCAGTAATTAGCTCTAGTCTGCTGCAGCCACAAGCACACCATGCCTTCTCCCAAGTGACTGGTGCTCACAGTGCCTTTTGACACATCCGACATCACGGTTTTGAGGGCTTCCCTGGCACGTTTGGATTTTGCCCTCAAATGTGGTACTGATGTTGTATTAACAGCTCTCATTTGTTGACTGATAGCTGTGTCTCAGGCACTGTTTGAGGGACGTTCATCCTCCCAGCAACCCTGTGAAATGGGCACTGTTGTTACCCCTATTTTGCAGATGAGAAACCTGAGCCTTGATGAGGTTGAATTACTGAGCACAGTGTGACTGAGCTGGTGACGGCTGAGATTCTGCTTTTTTAAAAAACTTATTGAAATGTGGTTCATTTACAATGTTGTGTTAGTTTCAGGTGCGCGGCAAAGTGACTCAGTTTGATATATATGATTCTTTACCATTGTAAGTTATCACGAGATACTGAGTATAGCTTCCTGTGCTGTATAGTAGGTCTTTGTTGATTACCTGTTTTATATGTAATTGTGGGTATATTTTAATCCCACATTCCTAATTTATCCCCCCCCCAACCTTTCTCCTTTGGTAATCATAAATTTGTTTTCTCTGTGGGTCTATTTCTATTTTATAAGTTTATTCATATCATTGCTTTAGATTCCACATATAAGTGACATTATATGATATTTATCTTTCTCTGTCTGACTTAACTTCACTCAATATGATGGTCTCTAGGTCCATTCATGTCTCTGCAAGTGACACAGTTTCATTCCTTTTTATGGCTGAGTAATATTTCATTGTATATATGTACCATGTATTCTTTATCCATTCCTCTGTTGATGGACATTTAGATTACTTTCAAGTCTTGGCTATTGTGAATAGTTCTGGTATGAACATAGAGGTACATACATCTTTTTTAATTAGAATTTTATCCATATATAAGCCCAAGAGTGGGATTGCCAGATCATATAGTGCTTTTATTTTTTTAAGGAACCTCCATACTATTCTTTAGACTGGCTGAGAGTCTAATGCAGATTGATCTGAATCTCCTGCAAGGCTGACCAGATTGGTCTGAACACATTCTTTGCACTGTGTAAAGTCACAGAGAGGTCCCTATTTTCTGAAAAATAAAAAAC
The DNA here is from genome assembly GCA_020226075.1 of Hydropotes inermis. Taxonomy (NCBI): domain Eukaryota; kingdom Metazoa; phylum Chordata; class Mammalia; order Artiodactyla; family Cervidae; genus Hydropotes; species Hydropotes inermis. The sequence continues at coordinate 6,080,389 of CM035281.1, read as the reverse complement.
GAAATCTTGGTAAATTTGGTTTCCAGTGACTTAGTTGTGGTTTCCCAGCAACTCCCCCCGTCTGATTTTTCTTTAACATGGGCAACTTTTGGAGCAGATGACCTCAGAACACCCTTGCAGCTAACATGCTCACAGCTGCTTAGAGGCCCCTGGGGGCCAGGCCTTTCCTTTTGTCAAGTGGAGCAGGCACCTTCTGCAAGGCTGACCATGGAAGTAGGCCGCAGCCATGCCAGGCGCATCCCTGATTGTCAGTGGGTGTCAGAGAAGAGAGACTCAGGGAACATCAGAAAGAGCTTCATGTACAGAGAGCTAGAATGATATTCCAAAATGATGACTCAGTCTTTGAAAACTCTTCTTGAATCCTGGTCTTTTCCTTTCTAGCTGATGCTGTGGCTGAGTGCTCCACTTCAGGGATTGTCCCATAGAAGTCCCAAATTCTCCATCTTTCAGGGCATCTCCTGATTCCTCTTTGTCTCAATTCTGTTCGGAAGATAAACCCTTTGCCTCTTCCATATGCATGCGAGCATGCTAAGTCGCTTCAGTCGTGTCCAACTCTTTGCGACCCCATGGACTATAGCGTACCAGGCTCCTCTGTCCATGGCGATTCTCTAGGCAAGAATACTGGAGTGGGTTGCCATTTCCTTCTCCAGGGGATCTTCCTGACCCAGGATCAAACCCTGGTCTCCTGCATTGCAGGTGGATTCTTTAACCGACTGAGCTATGAGGGGAGCCCAAGAATGCTGGAGTGGGTTGCCGTGCCCTCCTCCAGGGGATCTTCCCCACCCAGGGATCAAACCTGGGGCTCCTGCATTGCAGGGAGATTCTTTACCACTGAGCCACTGGGGAAGCCCAGGTCTCTTTCCTGAATTGGCAGACGGTTCTTTACCACTAGCGCCACCTGGGAAGCCCATTTTTATGGTCTGTTTTCCACACCGGTTGGTAGGAGGCATGCATCCGTGCATTAATGGAGACTTCCTTGTTAATGCCTCCAGCCCTGAGCAGGCCGTGGGGAAGCAGTGGTGGCAACTTGCAGGCATATGGCCTGCCGAGCTTGTGGTTCTGCAGATCCAGTCTCACGTATGCAGAATTTCATCACTGACATGAGGCATCTGGGTGGTCAGCCGCACCAGCCTCGAGAGCTTTCCACCTGCACCAACTGGCTCATGTGTTAATGTGAGAGTTGAGACTCTATGTGAAAGGTGACCAAGGGATGTTGGTGCATAAAATAAACGTGTGGTTGCTCGTTTGGTTCTGCTGCTTGATGGGATTCCCCTGCATCCTCCTGAGTGGGCCACGCTTTCTCACAATGCTGTCATTTCTGTCTGCAGACCTCCCGCCCTGAGCGGCAGCCCTGTCATCTCTGATATCTCATTGATTCGGCTTTCCCCACATCCTGCCGGCCCCGGGGAGTCCCCCTTCAACGCCCCCCACCCGTACGTGAGCCCCCACATGGACCATTACCTGCGGGCCATGCACGGCAGCCCAACACATCCCGCCATCTCTGCGGCCAGGGGCCTCAGCCCCGCGGATGGTGAGTAGGCAGGCCTGGGATGCGGGATCAGAGGGGCAATGCTAACTCTGATGCTGTGTTTCTCTCCCCTGTCCGTGGGTTGGCGAACAGGCTGTCCTTCCTCCCTGCTACCCCTCAACAACAGGTCTTTTGATAAATGAGTGGTCAGAGCCATAAGCACTGGGAGCGCATTGGGTTTTGCGTTCATTTTGAAGAGCTGTTCATAAACACTCTTAGCATGCAAAATTATGTAACAAGAATGATAAGTTCTGTTTATTCATGGAGGTCCTATCTTGGGTGAGAATTGCTTGGTTGTGAGACACCCAAGCCTGCAGAAGCTGGTAGTAAGCAGAGCAGGTCTTGTATCAGGGTGTCTTGGGGCCCCCAGAGCAGAAGGAAGGCAGAGCCAGGCTGGTTGTCTGCCCCCATCATCTTGTGGGTCAAAACATGGCCTCCAAATGGACTCCAGGCTGCAGCAGAGATCACCAGTGGCTTCATGTCCCTCTTGAGAGGATGTTGAGTGGCCCAGCTCAGAGTTAGATGACAAACCTGTTCAATTCATTTGGGACAAGAAACTGCAGAGTCACAAAGAGAAACCAGACCAGGTGGGTGGCTACAGCCACAGGACTTGAAGAGGCACAATCAGGATGCAGTCATTTGGAAATGGCCCTTTGGGATTAGACCCAGGGCTGGACTCTGCGTGGGTCCTCCAAGTGGCCTTGACCAAGCCAGGATGCCCTGAAAGGTTGTGCTGCCTCCATGTGGGGCTGTCTCCCAGAAAGTGGACCCAAGATCCTCCACATCTCTCCTGAGCGTGCAGACCACATACTGAATGCTGCCCCACCTTAAAGTTCACATGTGGTACAGTGGGCAGGAGTTGTGTTGCCTCATGTGGAAAAGGAGCCTCTGCAGACATGGTTAGGTTGGGGATTTTGAGTCAGAGAGATCATCATGATGATCCACATGGGCCTTAAATCCAATGACAAATGTCCTTACAAGGGAGACACAGGAGATGCTGGAAAGATGGAGCCATGTGGCCACAAGCCAAGGAAGCTGGCAGCTCCCAGAAGCTGGAAGAAGCAAGGGACAGATTTCCCCCTAAAGCCTCCAAGAAGGGGTGGCCCTACTGACTCCTTGATTTGGGACTTCTGACCTCCAGAGCTGTGAGAGAATCAAATCTGTTTTCACAGCAGCAAGCCTGAACTAACTTGTTACTGCAGCCCAGGGAAACTAATACACATGGTGACTGGGCAGTCCTCCCATGGCCTGGGTCAGAGAGGGGCCAGAGGGGTGTTTGGAGGAGGGACAAGAAACAGAGCACCCTCCTGGAGAACCTGTGAGTCTGAGACCCCGTGGCTACCGACAGCAGTGTAGCCACGAAGATCTAAGTGGTAAGACAAGACTGCTCTGGAGGCAAAGACTTCTGTTGACAGAGCCCTGATTTTGTGCCTGCTTTCCATATACCAGCCTTGTAGCACTTACCACACCCACTTGGCCCAGCCCCAGACCCTCGAGACAGCAGAGAATGTACCGAAGAGATGTGGCTAATGAGCATGGCCCTGACCCCTACAGAGGATGGGTCAGAGACCCTGAGGCCTCGCTGGTCCCCAGACCAAGCTCCCCAGTGAGCAGAGATAGGCTGACAGGTTCATTCAGCAGCCGTGCCAGCTGAAAATTTCATCAGCAGTCTGAAGCCGAATCTGCCAGAGTGTGTGTTGCAGAGGACAATGGGCATTCCAGGGAAGGCTTCAGGGAGGAGGTGGATGAGCAAGGGGGGAGGGAGGGCATTTGAGGCACAGACAGGGTAGGCAGAGGCCAGGGAGCTGCAGGCTGGGGGTCTCCCTGGAGGATACAGCAGCAGAGGGAGGGGAGGAAGAAGAAGCAGAGGATGACTTGCTTCTGTGGATTGGCTATTTCTCTCTGCCCAGCACATGTGCATCTCCTCTGTCTGCCAAGGCTAATATTAGAGAGACTGTGAAGACAGCTCTTAGAAACTTGGGGTCTGGATTTCCCATCACAAGCACAGAAATCGAAACTGTAATCAGAAATCTTCCAACAACAAAAGCCCAGGACCAGATGGCTTCACAGCTGAATTCTACCAAAAATTTAGAGAAGAGCTAACACCTATTTTACTCAAACTCTTCCAGAAAATTGCAGAAGAAGGTAAACTTCCAAACTCATTCTATGAGGCCACCGTCACCCTAATTCCAAAACCAGACAAAGATGCCACAAAAAAAGAAAACTACAGGCCAATATCACTGATGAACATAGATGCAAAAATCCTTAACAAAATTCTAGCAAACAGAATCCAACATGTTAAAAAGATCATACATCATGACCAAGTGGGCTTTATCCCAGGAATGCAAGGATTCTTTAATATCCACAGATCTATCAATGTAATATACCACATTAACAAATTGAAAGATAAAGACCATATGATTATCTCAATAGATGCAGAAAAAGCCTTTGACAAAATTCAACATCCATTTATGATAAAAACTCTCCAGAAAGCAGGAATAGAAGGAGCATACCTCAACATAATAAAAGCTATATATGACAAACCCACAGCAAACATTATCCTCAATGGCGAAAAATTGAAAGCATTTCCCCTAAAATCAGGAACAAGACAAGGGTGCCCACTCTCACCACTGCTATTCAACATAGTCTTGGAAGTGTTGGCCACAGCAATCAGGGCAGAAAAAGAAGTAAAAGGAATCCAGATAGGATAAGAAGAAGTGAAACTCTCACTGTTTGTAGATGACATGATCCTCTACATAGAAAACCCTAAAGACTCTACCAGAAAATTACTAGAGCTAATCAATGAATATAGTGAAGTTGCAGGATATAAAATTAACACACAGAAATCCCTTGCATTCCTATACACTAACAATGAGAAAACAGAGAGAGAAATTAAGGAAACAATACCATTCACCACTGCAACAAAAAGAATAAAATACTTAGGAGTATATCTACCTAAAGAAACAAAAGACTTATACATAGAAAACTATAAATCTCTGATGAAAGAAATCAAAGAGGACACAAATAGATGGAGAAATATACCATGTTCATGGATTGGAAGAATCAATATTGTCAAAATGGCTATACTACCCAAAGCAATCTATAGATTCAGTGCAATCCCTATCAAGCTACCAATGGTATTTTTCACAGAACCAGGACAAATAATTTCACAATTTGTATGGAAATACAAAAAACCTCGAATAGCCAAAGCAATCTTGAGAAAGAAGAATGGAACTGGAGGAATCAACCTGCCTGACTTCAGACTATACTACAAAGCCACAGTCATCAAGACAGTATGGTACTGGCACAAAGACAAAAATATAGATCAGTGGAACAGAATAGAAAGCCCAGAGATAAATCCGCATACCTACGGACACCTTATCTTTGACAAAGGAGGCAAGAGTATACAATGGAAAAATGACAACCTCTTTAACAAGTGGTGCTGGGAAAACTGGTCAGCCACTTGTAAAAAAATGAAACTAGAACACTTTCTAACACCATACACAAAACTAAACTCAAAATGGATTAAAGATCTAAATGTAAGACCAGAAACTATAAAACTCCTAGAGGAGAACATAGGCAAAACACTCTCTGACATAAATCACAGCAAGATCCTCTATGACCCACCTCCCAGAATATTGGAAATAAAAGCAAAAATAAACAAATGAGACCTAATGAAACTAAAAAGCTTTTACACAGCCAAGGAAACTATAAGCAAGGTTTTAAGACAGCCTTCAGAATAGGAGAAAATAATAGCAAATGAAGAAACAGACAAAAGATTAATCTCAAAAATATACAAGCAACTCCTGAAGCTCAATTCCAGAAAAATAAATGACCCAATCAAAAAATGGGCCAAATATCTAAACAGACATTTCTCCAAAGAAGACATACAGATGGCTAACAAACACATGAAAAGATGCTCAACATCACTCATTATCAGAGACATGCAAATCAAAACCACAATGAGGTACCATTACACGCCAGTCAGGATGGCTGCTATCCAAAAGTCTACAAGCAAGAAATGCTGGAGAGGGTGTGGAGAAAAGGGAACCGTCTTACACTGTTGGTGGGAATGCAAACTAGTACAGCCACTATGGAAAACAGTGTGGAGATTTCTTAAAAAACTGGAAATAGAACTTCCACATGATCCAGAAATCCCACTCCTGGTCATACACAGCAAGGAAACCAGATCTGAAAGAGACACGTGTACCCCAGTGTTCATTGCAGCACTGTTTATAATTGCCAGGACATGGAAGCAACCTAGATGCCCATCAGCAGACAAATGGATAAGGAAGCTATGGTACATATACACCGTGGAATATTACTCAGCCATTAAAAATAATTCATTTGAATCAGTTCTAATGAGATGGATGAAACTGGAGTCCATTATACAGAGTGAAGTAAGCCAGAAAGATAAAGACCAATACAGTATACTAAAGCATATATATGGAATTTAAAAAGATAGTAACAATAACCCTATATGCAAAACAGAAAAAGAGACACAGATGTACAGAACAGATTTTTAGACTCTGAGAGAAGGCGAGGATGGGATGTTCTGAGAGAATAGCATTGAAACAAGTATACTATCAAGGGTGAAACAGATCACCAGCCCAGGTTGGATGCATGAGACAAGTGCTCAGGGCTGGTGCACTGGGAAGACCCAGAGGGATGGGATGGGGAGGGAAGTGGGAGGGGGGATTGGGATGGGGAACACATGTAAATCCATGGCTGATTCATGTCAATGTATGGCAAAAACCACTACAATATATAAAATAAATAAAGGAAGAAAAAAAAAGAAACTTGGGCTCTGGATTCAACATCTTTAACTCTTAAAGTGTAAGAGCCCTCAGCTGTTAAGGGGCTTCCCGGGTGATGCTTGTGGAACTAGAGAGTGGATTCTATCCCAAAGCCCTGGGACTGCACCCACCTAGGAACATCCAGCCCAACATTGGCTGATATTGTCATTTTTACTAGTAATTTGACTCATGGATATGATTACCCCCATTTTACAGATGGAAAACTGAGCCAGCTCAGAAAGGTGGCACCTTCTTCATTTTTCACACATAGTAAAAGCCAAGACTCCCAATCGGGATAGTGGGGTGACCAAAAAATTTGTTAAGATTTTCCTCTGATGGGAAAACCTAAACTTTTTGGGCAACTCAAAATTTGCTTCTCAAGCCTCCCTTTAATTAGCACCACACCCCTGAGTGCCAGGCACCTTCAGGATACGCTGAAGTTCATCCTCCCACCTCCTTCCTAAGCCCCAGCCAGAGCTGAGTGCGAGGTTGAAGGTGAACAGCCCACCCTGGTTCTGCAGCTGTGGGACAGGCGGGGAGCTTTATCTGGCCAGGCTGGGTGAGCACTCACCTGCAGTCCCGCCTTGAGTGTTAAGGTTAGTGTGGCCTGGCGCCCAGCTGTCTGGCCATCCTGGCACTTCCCGTTGCATCTTATTTCTCCTTTGGAAACTCTGGTGGATCACGGATCCTGTCAGCCTGAAGCTTGAGGCTTCTAGGAGGAGGAAGCAGTTGTTTCTGGCTTTGAGGAAAGAGAAATGCGAGGCTGGGAGCTGTAGCCCCATCACCAGAAACCATCCCACCCCAGCCGGCCCCGCCCAGCTGTCTGCTCAGGGCTGGCCTGGAACAGCAGGGGCAGGGGACCCAGGAGCCTCAGGAGTGGAGGATGGCTGGTGGGCCCTGAGGGGCCTGCTCGGGTCAGCTGTGTGTTTCTCTTCTTTTTGGCCAGATTCTAACGGTTTCTTTCTCTCCCTCCCACCCACAGTGGCTCATGAGCACCTTAAGGAGCGGGGGCTCTTTGGCCTCCCCGCTGCAGGCACCAGCGCCTCAGACTATTACCACCAGATGACTCTCATGGCGGGCCACCCCGCGCCATACGGGGACCTGCTGATGCAGAGTGGGGGTGCGGCCAGCGCCCCCCACCTCCACGACTACCTCAATCCAGTGGACGGTGAGTGCTGGGCCGGGGTTGGGGTGGGCAACAGGATAAGGCTGACGGTTCCCTCTGGGGACGAGGTGGGTGCTGGTGGCTCCTTTTGCCTGGAGGAGGCAGGTGGAAGGGTCCGTGGGGGACCAAGTGTAAACACCACGCAGAAACACCTAATGGATCATCAAGGGCCAAGAAGTGTTGTAGGAACTGCAGACAGTCCAAAGAGAAAAAAGACTCATGTCTGCTTTCATGGAACTTAGAGCATAGTGGGGAGAGACCGACAGCTCAGAAATGGGGGAAGGGGAATTCCTTAGCTGTCTTTGTGGGACTCTGCAAAGATCCCATATGCTGTGTGGCCAAAGAAAAGGAAAAAGGAAATGGGGTAAGAAGCTTCAAGTGGATGGGGGTGCCATCTTGGATGAGGAAGTCCTCATTGAGAAGATGCTGGAGCAAAGAACTGAAAGAGCTGAGCCATGCAGAAATAAGCCAAACAGTGATACAGGCAGGAGAGACAGCACTTGCAAAGGGCCCGAAGCAGCAGTGTGCCTGCTGGGATCAAGAAAAGCCCAGGAGACCAGCGGATCTGGTTCCCTGTGAGTGCAGGGCCCACAGGCTATGGCCAGAGTTCTGGGGCTGGCTGTGCCGGCCGCTCAGGGCTTTCACAGGAGAGTGAGATGGGGCCCGTGGAGTTGGACAGAAGAGTAGCGAGACCAGATTTATTCTTAAAAGGAACCCCATTCTGGATGCTGGTTGAGTACAGATTTCGGGGCAAGGTGGAAGTGGAGGTTCCAGCTGGCAGATACTGGGAGAAGTGCTCGTTTCAGATAGATTTTGAAGGAAGATCCACAAGATTTGTTCCTGGGTGGGATGTAGAGCAAGGCAGGAAGGAAGGCGTTGAGAACAACATCAGGGTCTCCAGCCTGAGCAGTTGGAGGCTGGAGTAGTCAGGGACTGAGCCTGGAGGCCGCAGGCACATTTGTGTGGATGGAAGATTGGGTGACCCGGGGAGATGAAGTGGCCTGGTCCTCCTTAGATGCTAAGACCCCCTCCTACCCTCTGCAGTCTCACAGCTGTTTTCCCAGGGGCACCTGCACCCTGACCTTGAGCCCCTGAGGTCAAATGGAGCCCCCTGTGTGGGAGAGGGTGGAGGAGGGGGAGAACGCTAAGGGCATCTCACCCCCTCCCCAGCCAGTGCTGCTCCACCTGCTGATCTTGGAGCTCCCCCCAGAGACACCCAGGGATACAGGCCAGGCAGCAGGGCTGGAAACCACAGCAAGGTTCCTACAGGGTTGTCCTCCTCAAGCCCTTCTTTACTTCCTGATTTCAGGGAGCACACAGGCCTGCAGGAAGACCTGCCTGGGCTGCAGGCAGCCCTGTGGGATCATACAGGGCTTGGAGGGGCTCTACATCCCTCAGACCCCCACCCCCGTCCTCTAGTCCTCTGCCCTGGGCTTCCTGTCCACCCCTGGCCAATGCAACTCCACCTTATTGGCTGGAGTAAAGCCAAGCTCCTTACTTCCTAAAGCTCGGCTGAGATCTCACCTCCTCTAAGAAGTCCTTCTGGATGTCCCTTCCCTCCCCTCCCTTTCTTGTTACTGACCTCTTTAGTCAATAGAAATTGATCAGAGGCCAGACAAGAAGTTCAAACAAGGCTTTACTAGGATCCCTGCTGCAGTAGGGGGTAGCAGGAACAAGTAACAGGTTCCCTTTTGCCCACTTACTCCCCGAAGGAGTTCGTCATATGGGAGTGAGGGTGCAGGCGGGCCCAGGGGTCAGGCTGAAGGGGTGGCTTAGGTGGTTTGCCCGCCCTTTAAGTGTTGCAGTTTGCAGGGGGCATGCACAGTACCTTGCTTTTGCTCCTGACACCTGGTTTTTGCTCCTGACCCTTAAGAAGTGGCAGTTGGTGTTTGCTGTTTTTGTGTCTGGTTGTCCACAATTTACTCCTACTACACGTGCATGCAGTTTTTTGGGTTTTTTTTTAAATCCCTTATAAGTGTCTTGCCTGGAGCATCCCAGGGACGGGGGAGCCTGGTGGGCTGCCGTCTGTGGGGTCACACAGAGTCAGACACGACTGAAGCGACTTCACAGCAGCAGTGGCAGCATAGTGTCTTTGTATTTTGCTGTCCGAGGAGACATTTGTCCAGGTGCAAGAACTGCAGCAAAGGGTCCCAGCCTGTCTCGTCCTCCCTATTACATCTCACACTTACAGGAGCCACCTCATGTGGTCACCGAGCCCCCAGGCCCCTGCCACTCCCCCCACAGGAGTGCTCGAGGGAGGAGCATGGCAGTACCCCCAACGCCGGCTCTGTGGGCATTGTCCCGTGACGCCCTCGGCTTGCCCTGAAGGGTGCCCACATCACAGCCGAGCAGCGCCACCAGCACCTGATCTCTGGGTCCATCTCACCCCGTGCCTTCCCCAGCATGGTGTTTCATGCAGGATGTGAGCTTGTCCTGGATGAAGCAACAGGTGAAGTGACACCTGTCGGCCCCCTGAGCACACGTACCTGTGTGATTTTCTCTCTGCTCCCCTTAACAGCCCCACAGGTGTCCCCACAGGGAGCGGGCCGGCTCCTGGGAGATCATGGTGCTTGTCATGAAGATGCCAGATGACAGCAACAATACAGGCCCTAAATGTTGCTGCTGTTGTCCGAACATAAGGTTCCCCAAGCGATGTCTGCCTTCCAAGGGCTTGGGGTGCGTGGTGCGCAGACTGGGAGAAGCCATGGCCAAGGGGTGTGGTCAGGCAGGTGTCGCCAGAGGGCAGGAGAAGCCGAGTCAGCATATGTGAGCGCCTGCTGCATGCATGTGTGCGAGCATGCACGTCTAAGTGAGGTCTGCCTGTGTTCCATGGCTTCACACACACTCCTGTGTGACTGCACTCAGCCCATTCCGGAGCTGGCATTCCCATCCCTGCTGTAAGATGAGCTCACTTGCCCAGGCCGCACACTGGGGATCCAGGCCCCCCTCCGCTGGTCACCCCACCAGAGCACCCCATGCAGCCCACCCTAGACTCTCCAAGTCTGTCATGTCAGCTCCCCAGATAGCTAGTCCAGTGCCAGCTCCCAGCACAGCCCCTCCACTCAGGCTCCCTCCACCTGATCTCCACCTCCCTGGATCAGGTGTCCCCTCCCTGCCCCCATCACCCTCAGGGTCAAGCCCAGACTACAATGCGGCCTGAGCAGCCTAACCTCCAACCTGTCTCCTCCTACCCACACTCTTGTGCCTCTGTGCCTTCCCCCGCAGGCTGGACCTGGCTCCATCCTGCAGGGGTCCCAGGGCTCAGGTCAGCTGGCACTTCTGAGACACCACCCACATCAGCTCCCCTTGGGCTCTGCACCTGCCTCCGCCCACCTGCAGGACCCCCCCGCCCCGGGTGCACCAGCTCTAACTGGCTGGTGCTTCTGTCTTCACACACCTGGCAGGTCCGGAGCTTGGCTTCCAAGGAGCAGGGATCTCGTGTTTGTGGAGGGAGGGAGGGAAGAAGCGTCGGTCACAAAAGAACCTGGGTAGAAAGATGCCACTTAGTTGGGAAGAGCTTCTTCCCACAGCTTGTGCTGAGGCCAGCAGCTGTCCACCTGCAGGAGCCTGGAAGGGGACACGGCCACTTTGTTCTGGGGCGCTGAGTGCTTGACGGCGAGTGTGGCTGAGCATCTGAGGCAAGGGGTTGGGAGAGCTCAGTGGTGGGCGTGGGAGCTGCCCCGAGACCCCCACTGCTGCCCTGCCTCTGCCGCCGTCTTGAGGGTATGATGGGCTTCAGGGCACGGAGGGGAGCGTCACCACCTCCAGCCTGGGCCTGAACAGACCCTGGCTCGTGGCGGGTGATTTTCCTGAGTCCTGGTGGATTTCAGCAGCAGACTGTCTCTTTGCCCTGCTTCCCATCAGTTAGGATCCAAGGGAATCAGCGTGACCTGTACTATGATTTCCTGTATTTGTTGTTACCTACATCGTTTTTTTCAAACCAGTTTCAACCAGAACTTCGCTTCCGCTTTTCCAAGTTCTGGGCGTTTCTGTGCAGCTCCCATGTCTACGAGGATGTGTTGCTCTCGTGGCCCCTGAGAGACTCAGGTGATCATGGTCCAGGCCTGTGCCTGGTGGAGCCCAGACCTGCCTCTAGGGATGCCCTGGCCCCCACCCCTGGGACCCGTGGGAGCCAGGAAAGCCCAGCAGCTCCAGTGTTTCTGGCTGGTCCCAGCTGCGCAGATCTGGGGAGAGATGCTCCCAGGACGCTCCGTCCACCCAGGGGAGCTGTGTGGTTCTTCAAGTCAAGTTTCTCTGTGCTCAGACTCACAGAGGAAGGGGTGCCGGCCGGGGCCGGAGCAGTGGGGCTCAGGGACCACCTGTCAAGGGGCCCTGGGGCTCTGCGGGCCTGTGTTCATAGGAGGAAGCTGCCCGCACACAGGACAGTGACGGGGGAGCTCTCTGGGGGTGCGGGGGCCCTGAGAGCTCGTGGGGAGTCGGGGAGGCTGTGTATGTGTGTTTTTCTCTCTCCTTCACACACCCACACACATACTGCACTCATGCCATATCCACTGCCACACACACCATACCCCACACACACACACCCTGCACCCACACGTGCCACATCCGCACCACACGTGCACACACCACACACATCCCCCATATACGTACACACCATACCCGTCACACATATACACCACACACACACCATGTCCCTACATACATACGCCCTGCACACACACACGCCACATCCCCACTACATGCACACATCTCACACACATACACACACATCACACACACAGTACACACACACCATACACAGACACACACAGCCTGCACCCACACGTGCCACATCCACACACACACACATTGTACCCCACATGCCACATCCCCCCACACACACACACCCCAAATATACATGCCATGTCCCCACCACACACACACACTCACTCACTCCCCTCATTCACTCTGAGGACACATACTGAGCACCTCCTGTGTGCCAGGCACGGGCTCAGTGCTGGGGACGCAGCCAAGCCCTGCCCCTGTGGTGCCTACCGTCCAGCGGGGCTGTTCTGAAGAAGCTCCTTGTCGGGACAAAGAATACCTGTCCCAAGGCTGCCCCACCTCCCCAACCTCCTTCCTCAGCTCCTTCCCTTCATGTTCCATGAGGAGGCAGAACTACGGGGGAGAGAATTTCCAGAGGCATCCAGGGCTGAGCTAAGGCATGGAGATCAGGTCCACCCACCCGGCTGTGAGGAGGCCTGCAGAGCGGGTGTCAGGACGGCCACCCGGGCCGCGTCAGCAGAGGGTGTCCCCAGTCCACCGAGCGGCAAACCAGCCACAGTCTTACTTTAGCCAAATACCATCTGCACGGTTATTTATTTAATATTATATTTTTAACAGACTTCGCTTAGCAGATGTTTATTTTTTTATGAAATGAGAAAGCCATTGGTATCTGTGGAAGAGGTCCCCGTCTGTGTATCTGTCAAGCCTAAAATGATCTCCTGTGGGTTGTGTGTGTGTCCTAGGCTGGGGTAGATGCCACAGTCTTAGCAGTGAGGCTAGAGGCGGTGGGTACATATTGAATGGAAAAGCCAAGCTCTCCATCTGCCCTCCAGAGCACGGGGCCAGGCTGTGGCTAGGACAAGGGGCATTGCCTGAGGAAGCCCCCCGCCTCCTCTGCTGGAGCCTCCAGGGGGTCGATGAAGGACCATTGCCCCATTCTTTAAGGAGGCTGATTTATCACCGGAAGCTGTGGAGTGATGTGCCTTTGGAAGGTAATAGATAACCAGTCAGGGAATCCAAGGTTATCATTCTGCCTAGTGGTTCTCTAGAGAGCGGGGAAGTCACTGCTTGTCACCGGGGCCTTAAGATGGAATTTTCTCCTGTGATGCTGTTGAGTATCGGTGATTTAACGGCAGACTGGCAGCAGTCGCAATCCCACCCCCTCCCACCCTTGCCACGTTGAGAAGATTGAAATGTTTCCGATTGAAATGTTGTCTGTTTACAGCCCATATTTCCTCTGAGCTGTATATTTTATCGTCATATTGACACTAATTTGAATCGGATGTCACCTCCGTTCTGACGCCCGTTCTTTATGCTGCCTGCAGGTCCGGGGAGGTTTCAGGAACCAATTACATTGATCACACCACAGAGAGGCAGAGGTGATGGAGGAACTGATAGAGGCATTTGGGCAGGGAGTCTGTGCCCAGCCTGCCAACAGGAGGGGGACCAGGGGCAGGGCGCTAAGTGCAGGCTCAGGCTGAATGCTGTGTCCAGGTCATCTGGTAGACCTGCAGAAACAGTCTCATGACGCAAGTGTTAGGAAGTCACTTTCTAGATGAGGAACTTCAGACCCAGAGCCCTAAATTTCTTTTATCTCTATCACAGATCTAGGAAATACCCTCAGTCTCACACCTCTGGCTCCAAAACCTTGGTGCTTTTTACTCCCCAACAAGAGGGTTTGTGGACAGCTAAGTGTGGGGCTGCAGTCCATGGGGTCGCCAAGTGTCAGACACGACTGAGCGACTTCACTTTCAAGTGTGGGGCAAGTTAAGGTCCTCAAGCTAGATTTCCGTAGAGCATCTCCTCAGTGAATCCAGAAATGATCTGAGTGAGGGGCTGGGCCATGCAGGAGTGCTCCCTGAGCAGTGGGGATAAGAGTTCATTCAGGAGCCCTCACATAAGGCTGCATGTGACCCCGTGGACTGTAGCCTGCCAGGCTCCTCTGTCCATGGGATTTTCCAGATGAGAATACTGGAATGGGTTGCTGTTTCTTCCTCCAGGGGATCTTCCCAATGCAGGGATTGAACCTGCTTCTCCCGCATTGGCAGGCGGATTCTTTACCACGGAGCCACCTGGGAAGCCCCTGACTCGAGGTCACATGTCCCCAGGGAAGGTGTGTCCCAGCCCCGGGCTGCAGACAGCATCTGGCACAGAGGCGGCTCCTGGGGTGTCGGGCCAGGACAGTGTCTGCCCTGCCTAGGTCCTGTGGAGCCAGACTCGCTGCATCCGTCCTTCTGTGCTCAGCCCAGGTTCCTGGGTCCACAGAAGGCCCACTCAGAGCTGTATGTGATAGCTGCTCAGTAGCCTTTAGTGCTGTTGGTCCATCTTTTAGGTGAGGAAACAGCCCAGAGAGGCCCAGCGACTCACCAAAGACACCCAGCTCAGAGCCTGTAGACAGGGTCAGAAACTGGGTCTTCCTAGGCCCAGGGTCTGATTTTACATCTCTTGCTGATGCCAGCTGCCCCAGGGAAGGCCACACTCCCCCTCCCACCCCTGCAAGCACTCCAGGGTTACCTGGGCTCATTCCACTTAAGTGGTATCTGTCGAATCCTGCTGGGAGCTGCGGATACCGTTGTGTCCTCTCGCTGGGATTCTGAGATCCAGGAGACAAGGCCAAGCATCCTTGCTTAGGTGGTATCTGTCGAATCCTGCCGGGAGCTGCGGATACCGTTGTGTCCTCTCGCTGGGATTCTGAGATCCAGGAGACAAGGCAAGCATCCTTGCTTGCAGCCCCCACAGTGTCCAGGCCTGTGCTGGGCAAGCTGCTGCTCAAGGGGCTGATGGGGGCTTGAACCAACACACAAGTGAGCAAAAGAAACGACTAATGGATTAAGCGTGCTCCGGATGTAGGGGGTGACAGGAGTGGGTATCACCTGGCGTTCGCCCAGGTGAGAGCAAGCATGTGGCTGGTCACCCAGTGGCTGTCGGCTATCAGAACAGGGGCATCCACAGGTGAATGGACGTGATGACTCCACCAGTCCCAGTCATAAATCACAGCAGAAGCCACGGGAAATGAGTGCCAGTCTTTTCTTTCTATTTAGTAATTTATCAAGGGAAGAGGCACATTAATAAACATATTTCCCTTGAGGGGTGGGAATAACAGAGATGAATATCACTGTCAGATTTGGCCTGTTTCCTCTTGTTGGCGGTGCTCATGAGGGTGGGAATCCAAATATTAGTAGCAAAATCCTTTTTAACATATTACAAAGATGTGTGTATTTCTTAATTTGTGTGATATTACATCTCACCCCGCCCATGTCTTTTCCCATTTGCCACCCAGTTCATAAGTAATAGAAGTCTTTTGAAAGATTCACTTTTACATCTTGCTTAGAGTTTCCTTTAAAATGATCATGAACAAGGAATGAACCCAGTAAATAAGAATTAAGAAGCTTAGAGGATGCCCAGATGGACGGATGGGTGTTTAGGGACGGATGTACTCTTGTGTGGTCCAGTCATTTCTCTCTAGGTCTGCTGTCTTTTTTTTATTTTAAGGCTGCCCAGGGATGCAGGATCTTAGTTCCCCACCAGGGATCAAACCCGAGCAGGGGAAGCGGAGTCCTAACCACTGGCCCACCAGGGAATTCCCTAGATTTGTTGTACTTTATTCCATTATGAGCTCTAAGCTCACCCTGCTTACCGAAAGAGTCCTCCTTGCCCCTAAAGAAGCCATATTAATTCACTTGTATTTTGGAAGATCTACTGGGTTTGAGGCACTGTCCATGGTGCTGTCCCTGAGTCGTCAGAGCAAACCTGCTGCTCTGCACCCATTGTACAGATGGGCATAGAGAGGCTCGAGAAGCAAAGTCATACACCCAGGACAGCATTATGCGTCAGTCTGTCTGTGTGCCCCCAGTGCTGTGAGGGGGTGTGTCTCCACCTAGGGCCCCCGAGCCCACGAGGGCCGTCCCTGGCTATCTGCCCTCACCTCCTGGGCAAAGGCAGTGTGGTGGTGGTTCTGGTGTCCTGCTTCTCAATCATTCTGTACTTCCCCTGGCTGTGAGACCTTGGGCAAACTTCTTGTCTTGTCCTTTGTAAAACGAGGCTCATAATTAGCCCCTTCCCTATGGGACAGTTGTGAAGAGTAAACTGCTTTATATTTTAAAATGCTTAAGTCACAGACACCCTCGGGCACTCAGTAAATACTGACGTTGAACAGTTCTCCCTCGACACACCAGGCCTCTGCCCCATGCCCAGTGTTTAGCATCTCCATGGAGCTAACCACAGAGCCAGCCAATCCCAGCGTCGGGATTCAGTGGTGAGCAGGGAGCCCTTGTCCCTGATTCATGGACGCAGGGAGAGCAGGAGCAACCAGATATACACAAGAGGGTTCAAACCCCCTCAGAAGGGACTGGGGCACCCTGAGGTCATCCGGGGTCGGGAGGAGGGCAGCCCAGCTCCAGGAGGTCAGCGACGTTTTCTTGGGGGAAGGACAGAGCACTGCAAAGGAAACAGAAGGTGCAGAGGCCCTGTGCCGGGGACAGGAGGCGGCTGGCGAGGCAGGTAGGCGGGGGCCCCCCGGGTCACTGTGGAAGCCACAGTGAGGACTTGTGCCTTTTCCATAACAGCAGCGGGAGCTCTGGAAAGGTGTGCGCAGACACAAGCACGTGATCTGGTTTGGCCACAATGAGGAATGTGGATCGGATGGCAGTCAGTTAAGGGCCCCAGGATGCCTTAGGCAAATGGTGGGCTGGACCAGTGGAAGTCAAGAAACAAGGGTGGAGGTCTTCAGTGGAGACTCGGCTGTGAGGGAGATGAGGAGGGGTCGTCAGGCCGACTCCCACTCCCCAACTCTGCTGCTCTATGGGTGGGGGATGCCCACAAGGCCCAGCCCTGCAGGAATGGGGCTATGTGGGCTGAACTAGGGCGGCTGCCCTTCAGACGCGGGAGGCCAGGTGGGCAACTGCTGTCAGAAAGTTCACTGTCGGAGCTGCTTAAAGTGGGGAATGGAAAGCAGTTTGTGGTGAGATCTTGCTGGCCTCGCCCCTGCCCACCTCTCTGAAGGTGGCCACTGAGGACCCAGGAAAGCCACGCATCAGGGCTCCTCTGGACCTGGGTCCAAATCCTGCCCTTGAGCAAGTCTCTAACCTCCCCAAACCTCAGTTTCTTTTTTGCACAGCTGGGTTTGCATCTTGGGGGACAGTTCACTTCAGTCACTCAGTTGTGTCTGACTCTTTGCCACCCCATGAACTGTAGCCCTTCCCTGTCCATCACCAACTCCCGGGGGACACTCTTGGGAGACAATGAAAGTAAAGTCGCTCAGTCGGGTCTGACTCTTTGTGACCCTTTGTGACATAACCTACCAGGCTTCTTTGTCCATGGGGTTTTCTAGGCAAGAGTGCTGGAGTGGGCTGCCATTTCCTTCTCCAAGGGATCTTCCAACCCAGGGATTGAACCCAGATTTCCTGCATTGCAGACAGATGCTTTACCGTCTGATCCACCGGGGCAGCCAGGGGGACAATGGTAACTGTTAATTGCAACAGTGGATCTGAATGTCCTAAGTAGTGTCCAGCGCTGGGTTGTGTATCACACCGAAATCCAGAAGCAGGCATTTATCCAAACACCACACCAAAGGGATACACACTGTCTCTAGTTGCTGACGGGCCAGGATGTGTCTCTTCTTGATCCAGAATGATTGTTCAGATGGGTGCAGCACAGCCCAGGCTCCATCAGGCTGACCCTGTGTTCCCGGGATCCTTCCCACCACGAGAGAAAGACGGTGGCATGGTCTGAGTGTGTCACCGGCTGGCCTGGGTGCCAGCCGTACTGCCTGGCCCCTCTGTGAGGCCGTGTCCCCCACAGCACCTATGGAGCACCTTCTGTGTACCCTCCATAGCCAAGCTTCCTGAAAGATACACAAGCCCCGGTTCTCAGAACCCAACAGAGTGCACAGACAAAACAAAGATGTGCTACAAGTGCCTCGTCCTTCTGGTTGAAAGCAAGTCTACAGTTACATGCATGCTGCAACTGGGGGGTATTTCAGAGTGCCCAGGCCATCTCGGCATCTGTCATCCCATTGCAGCCCGGTGACCCCAGTGCTGAAAGGGGTCCCATTTGATACTAAGGACATGGAGGAACATTCCAGTCTTGCACAGCTTAACTGTTTGCCCCAAGCCATTCTGCTGACTTGTACAGACATACACACAGGGTACCAGCCCTCGCCCCACCCCCGGCCGTGGGTCTTAGGCCCAGCATCCTTCCTTCATCCATAAGGGAGACGGCTAGGAAAGAAAATCCCAGGATCCCCTTACAGCTGGAGGATTCCGTGGCCACCTCTACCCTCTCCACAGCCTCAGAGAGGTGTTTCTCCTCGGGACTTTTGCAGATTTTCCTGCCAAGGATGGGGTTGGGAGGAGCCAGGCGAGGTCGGCCCCAGGGCGGGAGGCAGTGGGGCAGGGGCTCAGCGGAGGCTTCTTCACTTGGTGGCTGTGGGCTTTCTCGGGGGCCAGCTGGTCCTGGGGATGGGTGTTCAGAGGGTCACAGGGTTCTCTCCTGCCCCCGGTGCTCCTGCGGTGCTGGTGGTGTGGCACGCTGCCACGCTGACCCTGCGGCCAGGACGGCCTCTGTCTCCCTGGAGCAGGGTCCTCCAGGGTCTGAGCAGGCCCATGCGTGGTAGTGGGCTGGGCCGGGCCGTGTGCGTCAGAGGCTGGGTTCCAGCAGCCACCGCACTTGTTCACAGGCAGCCCCTCCAGCCCCAGTGAGGCTGAAAGCCACGGGAGGGAAGGGGGTGGGCAGGGGTACCGCATGCCCATGCCAGGCGCGCCTCGCCCATCTCCTGATCCACTCTTCAGCACAGCCGTGGAGCCTACCCTTTCCAGAGAGGGAGGGGGCCCGGCGAGGGTCTGGAGAAGTTGGAAACCTTGGCAGGTGGGTCGTTGTCCAGTGATTGTCATTTCTCGGCCTCTGTGTGTCCAGAGGGGAGAACAGAACCCTGAACGGCCGAGGAGAGTCTGTGAGCAGGAGCCTGCGGGAACAGGGAGCCCTGCTGGGGGCAGGTCCTCCCCGCTCCCCACAGCTGCATGTGTATGTGCGGGATGGGAGATAGTGCTCACGGGCAGTCAGATAGCGTGTAGATGCGTGCGCGCCTGTGGTATCATACAGCTGGTCATGCTGGAGGAGAAAGATACTTCCATTTATGTAGTAGACAAATGTGCAAAACTGGCAGCTCTCAGGCGACTGTGAGAAGCCGGGAAGGTGGCTGCCCGCTCCTGGGGAAGGTCGGGAAGCGGCAGAGCAGCTGCTGGGCCCTGCCTCTTGGCCTGATGCTGGCTCCTCAGGCGGGCTCCCTTGAGGAGAGGCCCCAGGCAACTCACCTCCAGTCTGTACCTGGCTGTCGTGCCTGTAAGCGCTGCCGCACGCAGTCCCGGCCTCTGCGTGTCTAACAGGGAAGGCTCGGACACAGATGCTCGGCCCACAGCTGTGGACAGGTCTGTCCTTCAGGGGAGCAGATCGGGAGGCCCATGCCCCAGCGTCCCCAGCTGGACAGGAGCAGCCTGCCTTGCCCGTCGGACCCGTCCGCGTCCCCCCAGTCCCGTCCCCCATCCCAGCGCCCCCGGCGCGTGCCATCATGCTGATGCGGCCTGGCTTGGATGCTCCACAGTATCACGTCCCCCCAGACCCGTCCCCAGTCCCAGCCCCCGGCGCGCGCCATCATGCTGATGCGGCCTGGCTTGGATGCTACACAGCATCGCGTCCCCCCAGCCCCGTCCCCCGTCCCAGCCCCGTCCCCCTGTCCCAGCCCCCGGCGCGCGCCATCATGCTGATGCGGCCTGGCTTGGATGCTCCACAGTATCGCGTTTCTCCAGCCCCCGGGTGACGCCCCGCCTGAGCCGCAAGCGCGCGCTGTCCGTCTCCCCGCTCTCAGACGCCAGCCTCGACCTCCAGCGCATGATCCGGACCTCGCCCAACTCGCTGGTGGCCTACATCAACAACTCCCGCAGCAGCTCGGCCGCCAGTGGCTCCTACGGACACCTGTCAGCCGGCGCCCTCAGGTGAGCCCGAGCTGGGCCGGGAATGGGAGCCGGGCAGGGACCCGGAGGGGAGGGTCTGCACAGGCCATCCCAGGAGAAGGGCGCGACTCGCATCGCTTTTTAATGTGTTAAAGTGTAGTTGATTTGCAGTGTTAGTGTCTGCTACCCAGCAAAATGATTCAGTTAAACACATACTCTTTTTCACATTCTTTTCCATGAAGTTTATCCCAGGTATTGAATACAGTTCCCTGTGCTATCCAGTAGCACCTTATTGTTTATAGGACTTGCTGTATTTGTAAGTCAGCCGACTCGTGACTAGTCCATGAATTCAAAACCAGTAGGGCTGATGTTGAAATGTGCCAACATTTGGGTACATCTTCATGAGCCTGTTTTTCACCCACCAAACAATTTCTGATGGGACTAGTTACCCTTACCGAGCCTGTTATGAAAGCTTCCATCATAAAGTCAAAGGCGACTTTCCTAACACTTCAGTGGGTGTCACCGGCCAGCACTGGGGCTACTGGAAGTACGATACTGACTTAGCCCTCACGTGTCTGGGCTGGCAGAAGCCCCCCTCCTGGGTCACAGCATGGCACACCCAGACCTCCTCAACACTTCCAACCCTGTCCCCTCTGTGTGGCCCTCGGATGTTCAGAGAACTCAGACCCAAGCCAACCTGACTGAGGCCCACGTCCTTCCCATGGCCCTCCAGAAAGAGGGCAGGGGGGCAGATAGGAATGTCAGGAGAGCTCAGCCCAAGGACCAGGACGAGGCAGGATAACAATGCATCTGTTATCTTTTGGTGCATGACAGAACAAACAAACAGAAACCAAAAAAACACTTTGGTAGCAGTTTCAAACAGCAATAAACATTTACCATCTTGCAGCGTTTCTGACGGTTAGGAGTCTGAGACTGGCTTAGCCTCAGGTCTCAGGAGGTCGCAGTCAGGATGTCAGCCAGTGAGACTCACCTGCATCTGGGCATCTTTCCAGGATGGCTTGCCCTTGGGGCTGTTGACTCAAGCTTGAGTTCCTCTTCACGGGAGCCCCCTCCCCCAACATGCTGCTTGAGCATCCTCGCAGCATGGCAGCCAGCTCCCCTTCTTCCAGCCCCCAGGGGAAGTGATGCCACAGAGAGCAAGGAGGAAGCCACAGCATCTTCTGTGACTTAGCCTCTGAGGGTACCATTTCTCCCTTTGATAGATCCTGTTCTGGAAAGAGTGGTTGGTTCATAGGCAGGTGGCCTGATAGAGCTCAGGAGTGCAGTAGGAGTTCAAGAAAAGAAGAGGATGTGAGCAGAGGGCTCGGGATGCACTTCCTGGACGAGGGGGCATTAGAATGGACTTTAGAGGCCAAAATGGGTTCAAGTTGTCCAGGAGCATCAGGGATGCAGGGGTGCCTCTCAGGCATCAGAGCAGTGAAGGGCCAGGATGTGGGGAGTGACTTGCCAGGGCAGAAGGCTGCACCCTGGAGCAGGGCCTCGTGTCTGGCACAGAAGAGGACCCCTGAGACCGCAGGCAGTGGGGAGCCACAGCTGGTGCTTGAGCAAGGTAAAGTCACAGTGATGGGGAGCAGTCAACAACCTGATCATCCTGCTCTCTGGGCAGGGTCCTGTCTGCCCTGGACACGTGAGCCTCACAGAACACTGCCCCCAACCCCACCCCACCCCAACCCCACTCCTTCACCTTGTCTGCCCTTCTCTGCAGCCCAGCCTTCACCTTCCCCCACCCCATCAACCCCGTGGCCTACCAGCAGATCCTGAGCCAGCAGCGGGGCCTGGGCTCAGCCTTCGGACACACGCCACCCCTGATCCAGCCCTCGCCCACCTTCCTGGCCCAGCAGCCAGTGGCCTTCACCTCCGTCAACGCCACACCCCCTCAGCTCAGTAGCAGCGGCAACTGTCTGAGTGACGCCAGTCAGGTAGGTGGGTGCACGGAGCAGGGGGCCACCAGCTACTCCATGAACCCAGGGAAGGCCGATCATGGCCATCTCTTGCCAAGAACTTGTGGAAGGACTCTGGGCACAGGCCTGGCCGGCAGGATACCTCTGAGCAGAGACCACATGGTCAAATGGGCCTTGGGCTGGATGCCCGGTCGGGGGACCCAGACTGGGGCTTCACACTGCCCCCACTCCCTGTGGGCAAGTGCCCAGCCTCAATTTCTTGGCCACCTGTCTAATAAGACTAATGAGCAAATGGAGAAACTCTAGGATTCAGAGTCAGGCATCATACAGGGACTTCATACATAGCACGTAACATGGATGAAACAGATGGAGTCGTGGCTCATACCATGCAGCTTAGTTTTAGAGCGTGGCAGCCGTTGTATTTCTTTCCCAATGGTCCTTGGACAGGCCTGGGCCCACTCACATAAGTAGTGCCATGAGCATTTGATGAATGAATGAGGCCCTGTTTCGCAGATGAGGAAATGTAACTGGTGTCACGGAGACGGTATCAGACAGTGAGAAGGTCACAGGCCTCGGAATCAGATGGTGTTCTGAACCCTGATTTGCCCGAAAGCTCTTTCAGCCTGAGCTGACGCCCCTGCAGAGTAGGGCCTGCCACCTATATTAAGTCACCGTGCCTGGGTCCACCTGGATCCTGGTTGGCACCCATGGTGACAGTTCTTGAGGTGAAGCGCAGGCCACTCAGTTTAGGAGCAGCTCTTTTCAAGAAAGTTCTCCCCAGGGCTCCAACCAGCCACCCAGCACTTGCCCCAGATGGTGGCTGTCGACTTTTGTCACATCCCCTGACACTTGAACTGTGGCGCTGGAGAAGACTCTTGACAGTCCCTTGGACAGCCAGAAGATCAAACCAGTAAATCCTAAAGCAAATCAACCCCGAATATTCATTGGAAGGACTGATGCTGAAGCTGAAACTCCAATACTTTGGCCACCTGATGCGAAGAACTGACTCACTGGAAGACCCTGATGCTGGGAGGGATTGAGGGCAGGGGGATAAGGGGATGACAGAGGATGAGATGGCTGGATGGCATCACCGACTCAATGGACATGAGTTTGAGCAAACTCCAGGAGACGGTATAAGACAGGGAGGCCTGGCGTGCTGCAGTCCATAGGGTCACAAAGTGTCAGACACGACTGAGCAATTGAACAGCTGACACTGTAGCTCTAACCTGCCTGTCCCAAGGGACCGCGCTCTTCTGTCCTGCTCCCCGAGTGGCCAGGCCCTATCGTCCTCAAACCCAAGTTGCCCCTGACTCCGAGGGCTGAGAAGCTGAGGCCACTGAGTCAGGAATGGGGGTCCCCAGCATTTCTCAAAGATAGGGTCTCCTGCTCCATCTCTGTGGGGTGGGGGCCACATAGTGGGGAGGGGGCACTGATGGGCCAAGCTCTGGGCTCTCCTGGCCGTACCCCTGGCCTGAGAACCGAGCTGGGGTTGGGGGAGGGAGTGTTTCTGAAACTGCAGTCACAAATGTTGACATAGATGGTCTGTGTGCAGAAGATCCCAGAGGTAAAACCCCAGGAAAACTCGGGAGGTCCTGCCCGCACGTGATGGGTCCCTCTGTGCTCCCTTCTTTCAGAACAAGCAGAGCAGTGAGTCGGCCGTGAGCAGCACCGTCAACCCCATCATCATTCACAAGCGCAGCAAGGTCAAAACCGAGGCTGATGGCCTGCGGCCAGCCTCCCCACTGACCCTAACACAGGTAACCTGCCAGCTGTCCTCGGGCAGGGGCCCGGCCTCATCCCTTAGGGGCCGTGACTCTGTTGGGAAGGGGTGATGGATGGCTTGCATGAATGAATGAGTAAATGGATGACTCGTGAGGGCACCCTTGGAGTTCAAGGAGGGCTGGAGCTGTGTCCCTGCTCGCTGCACCCCATGTGCTCATGAGGCAGGGATGCTGGGTCCGCAGCACAAGCCCCAGGTAAGACTGCGCCCGAACGGCTCAGGCCCAGCCTCACTCCCTCTCCCTGGAAATCTGTCCCCTGCCCTATCTCCTGGACAGTAGGAGTCACATCCGCCCAGAGGCTCCCCCCACCCTGCCCCGCCCTGCCAGCTCCTGGGTCACTTTGTCTCCTGGGTTGCACGGTCAGCTTTAGAGAGGTGGCACTTTAGGAACAGTTGCCTGGTTTGGCTCTGCGCCCCCGGGTTTGCACAGGCCTGGTAGGCAGTAGCGGGGAGATAAGGTTTTCTAAGGACTCAGTGCCGAGCTGAGGGAGTGAGCATTCCAGGGAGCAGGAGGGGAGAGCGGACGGGTCCTGGTGGGAGGGAGAGGAACAGAGCCACCCGAGGCCCACAGTGGGCCTCTGAGGCCCCTGGAGATCCTGCCACTTGTTCCAACACCAGGCTGGCAGGCATGCAGCCCCAGCTCCTGGGCGGCTCAGTGTGTGTACCGGGCCCCGGGGCCGCCTCTCACAGTGCCTCCGCCCATTACTGCAGCATCAGCAGCTGTGACACCAAGTGGCCTGGGGGCCTCTGGTCCCCATCTCCCCTACATCTGCCAGACCATCCTTTATCAAACCTGTAAGCCATCGGGCATGCTCCGGGCACTTAATTTTTATGAAATATTAGGTTCTGTTATTGTCAGGCAAACACCGGGGTTGGTGACAAATTCTCCTCCCTTCAATGACACCAAAGCATCTCCGCGTGATGCATGGTCTCCACGCGGCTGGCCGTCATCGGGGGCCGTTGAAATTGATGAGGACAGCATGCATCCAGGGGAGATAAATGCGCTGGAGCTGCGGGGACAGGACTGTGGAGCATCGGGGGGCAGCGCAGGCAAGGGCGCTCAGCCCTGGGGAGCCTGCTGCCCTTCCTCACTCATCCTGGCGTCGGGGGGTGGGGTGGGGGATGGCACACAGCGCCCTCCCTCCTGCCCAGCTTGGCTCCCACCTCGTGTCAGGAAAGGACAGGTGTTTATCACCAGGACGCCGTCACCGTGTCACTCAGGGCCCTGATTCAGTGACCTGACTCATTTGCTCCCTGACTCACTTGCAAGGCAGACGGGCTCTTTCTCTTGGCAGAACAGAACAAGTCCCTCCCCGGCTTCAGCCCTCAGACTCCTGGGCTAGGATGCTGCCCCGCTGAATCTGGAGGCCTGCCCCCTGCTTAGGTCCTCTGCTCAGGTCCAGCTGGCAGCCTTTTCACACCTTTTCCGAAATAAGCAGATCAGGCAGCTTGAGGAGTTATAAGCTTATCTCCAGTTTTTCTGGAAGTGCAGAGGCGTTCTGAGGCCCCTCCCATTGCTAGGCATTCCGGACAGAATGTTCCTGCCCCTCCTTTTAAGGTGGGCTGAATGCTGCTGCCTGGGGACTTACGGAACAACATGTCATCATTTTCCAGAACGCAAACATTGATTGTAAGGTGCTCTGGGAAATGACACCTAAAACCCGCCTCTAGGAGGAGGCCTTGCAGCATTTTGGAAAGCCGGTCCTGGGTGCGAGTCTGCATCAGCCATGGGAGGGTCACGGGGCTGGTTTCTGCCCCAAGAAATGCACTCAGCTTTTGGAGGGAGGCTGAGGTGGGGGTTGCAGCCTCCGATTCATTGAATCTCTGGAGCCTGCGAGGGCTGGGGTGCCTGGCTGTGGGGGGAGGGTATCTGTCCCTGCACTCAGCCTGAGCTATGAATGCTTTCCCTGGAGGCTCTTTTGAAAAACAGAACATTCCTGCCATTTTGGAAATAGTTTGCAAGTAAAACAGGCCCCATAACATC
>CM035281.1:6018659-6054533 GCA_020226075.1 Hydropotes inermis | reverse complement strand
TGCCCCTTTGCCTGACTCTGCCCCGAGCCTGCCCACAGGCCTGGGGGGCCTGGGGAGGCCTCGGCCTGCTCTGGGGGCCTCGCCAGGCCTGCCTCCCAACCTGCCCGCAGGCCTGGGGGTCCTGGGGAGGCCTCGGCCTGCTCTGGGGGCCTCGCCAGGCCTGCCTCCCAACCTGGCTGTCTGTGCCTCTCCCAAGGCCTTCTCCTGGAACCACTCAGATTGTGCCAGGCTCCCGGCTTTGAGGCTGCCCCCCACCCCGCCATGAGCTCTGTTAGCATGAGCTGGGACGGGGCGGCCCTGTGGGGTTTACTCTCAGCCTGCGGCTGCTTTGGCAGGGAAAGTCTTTGTCCTCTTTGAAACGCATTTTGGTGCCTGTTAATCATGGAAGGCGCACCTTAGGGGCCTCTCCTTCCCCCTGAAATGGGCACATGTGGGCTCCAGCGTGGCCAGAAACATGAACCCAGACCTAGGTAAGCACAAATGCACTGTGTTGTGGAGGGAACAGTCAGCCTCCGCTTGCATGTTAGGGTGCCTGGCTGTGGCTACAGCATACAAACACCCACATTTTAGGCCTGTTGCAGGGAAGCCGATGCTGGGAGAGCACTCTGATTGCCATGGATGACCCTGGGAGGAGGGGACAGTACAAGGATAAGGCCAGGCCAGTGTGTGTGGAGTTTCCTTTTGCCTCCAAACAAGAGCCGACCCTGTTCATATACATGCTGTGAACAGAAATGCCCCATCCCAGCCTGTGGGGCCCACCCCGGCTCTCCCTGGAGGAGACCATATCCGATAAGCAAAAGTTCACTTCTCCTCTTCTCGTAGCCATGTCCACTGGACCCAGGACGTGATGGGACACCTGCGTGATGACAAGTCAGCATATGTGCATGCTCGTGTGTGCAGGCGTGTGATGTGTGTGTGAGCGCAGGTGTGGCTCCACCGAGACCAGCCCATGGGTCCTTGGCACGGCCTTCACGGGGCTGACAGTGACCTCCCCCTGGGGCCAGATGGCTGGCTGCCCAAGGCTCACGTGGGTATGCTCTGCCCCACTCCCCCAGGAGCAGCTGGCTGACCTCAAGGAGGACCTGGAGCGAGACGACTGTAAGCAGGAGGCTGAGGTGGTCATCTATGAGACCAACTGCCGCTGGGAAGACTGCGCCAAGGAGCATGACAGCCAGGAGCAGCTGGTGCACGTAAGCCCCTGAGCGCCTGCGCCCAGCCTCACAGAGCTTCCAGCTCCCCGGAGAGAGCACGGGCTCCCAGAGGTGCCTGGGCAAGTGGCAGGCGTGCCTACTTACCAGAGCCTTACCTATGTCTAAATGGGGCTTATAAGTACATGTGTAGTACAAGAGATGAAAAAAACAAGGAGAAAGCTAGAAGGAAAAGGAGCAGTAAAATAAAGCCCAGGATAAAGTTAGTTAAAAACCAGGTATTCTGAGCTAGAGGTCACGTACACATCTCATTTTTTTTTAAGCTTCCTGGCAGGCAGTGCAAAGAGGGAAAGAGAACTGGTTAAGTCAGCCAGTGCCCACAAGATAATAACAAACCTAACACTGAAATTGGAAAGAAGTTTCTCCCATGGAGGAAGGAATTGGTCATTTCCTCCTGGAGACCACGCAGAGATTCTCAGTGTCCATGGGTGCAGGTGAATGATACACCCATACAAGGACTGAGGTGCTTAAAAATGCCTAGTACTGACAGGTCAGGAGACCAGAGGAAATCATGAGAACTGGGTGTGCTCTTCAGGGTCTGCCTCGAGACTCCCTGCAGCAGCAGCCACTGCGGGCTAACTTGTGCAGTGGAAAAAGCAGGGACAGGGGCTTAAGGCAGGAGGCGCCTGGCCTCCTACCTGACCCCACCACGGCTAGCCAGGCTGCTCTGAACAAGCGACTGCACCTTGGGAGCCTCAGGTTTTCCCTCCTGTAAGTAGAGGTGGAGCCCACCCTGCAGAGGGCTGAAGGCTGACTCTGATACCTGCATAAACACTTAGCAGAGAGCAGCCCTCCAAACACAGAAGGTCTCTCCTAGCTCTTCATCCCTGTCCCCCACACCAGCCGAGTGCTCTCCTCTGCATCTAGAGAAGACCTTTAAGTCAAGAATAAGTCTCCCCCAGTCCCAACACACACACTTTAGTGAGTGAGTGTCTATAAAGATGAACCTACACCAAGCTGACAGCTCAACGGCTGGGTAAATACACAAAACTACACACACGCACACAGTGGTCACACCTACTGGCCATCCCACATGAGTTACCTCCTCCCCAGGTCTGTGAAATCAACATTTAAGACACTACCCACTCCCCCCGCTTACTTTTGTCATGAGCTTGCACTCAAAGACTGTAGGTTTCTTTTGCATTGGGGTTTTTCTCCCCAGATTCTCAGCCAGGGGACTGGAGTTTCTTATCAAATCCATTGCTGCTGATGCTGAACCTTTAAAGCAGGGTCTTATCTAATCCCTCAGGGACTTGAAGATAACTTTTCAGCCTGTGCCACCTCTTTGGGTTAAACAAGTCTTGAGGTGGAGTCTGGGCCATGGGAGCTGTGAGTTTTAAGCCGATTAGATGAAGGGAGGAGAAAGAGAAGATCTGAGGTGGGCAGAGGGCCCAAGCAGAGGGGTGGAGTGAAAGTGAAAGTCGCTCAGTCGTGTCCGACTTTTTGTGACCCAGTGGACTATACAGTCCGTGGAATTCTCCAGTCTCCAGGTCAGAGTACTGGAGTGGGAAGCCATTCCCTTCTCTGAGGGATCTTCCCAACCCAGGGATCGAACCCAGGTCTCCCGCATTGCGGGCAGACTCTTTACCATCTGAGCCACCAGGGAAGCCCAGCAGAGTGGAGGAGAGGATGTAAAAGATGCTCTAGCAAGGACTGAGCTGGCTCCTAAGGGCAGGGAGGGGATTCCTCATGGAAAGGCAGAGTCCACCTGTGGGAAGCAGGGCTCCGCTGCAGGCTCCTCCCTGGGCCCAGGGCTGTCCCTGGGGCTGTAGGTGACCACCTGCGTCTGGCCCTGGAAGGAGCAGGGTCCCCTGAGAGGGGGCAGCCTCTGCCCAGCTCCTTCTCTCTCTCTGCCCCCCTGAAAAGATGGATGGCCCAGGCACACACATAAGCTAGAGCCCCTAGTCAATTATTAACAATTTGTTGCTAAGTAAACCAATAAGAAAAAAATGAAAGGCATTGTCAGGAAGCATTTTGATCATTTGAAAAGCTTTCAGAATGGAAAGTGAGGCTAATATGGAAAGATTTCCCTGGAAGTTCAAAGCGCTGTAGATTTTGCTTATCTCAGTGTCAGCATTTGTATGCATAAGAGTCTGGCTTGTCACCTGGGGCAGAAGGGCCCAGCGGTTTTCTGTCTCACAAGGA
Source organism: Hydropotes inermis (assembly GCA_020226075.1). Taxonomy (NCBI): domain Eukaryota; kingdom Metazoa; phylum Chordata; class Mammalia; order Artiodactyla; family Cervidae; genus Hydropotes; species Hydropotes inermis. Next base: position 6,051,180 of record CM035281.1, on the reverse strand, counting down.
GAGAGGCTGCCCGTGTCCACATGCTCAGCTCTGGGCAGCCTTGTAGGCTGCAAAGATCTACAGCAGCTCTGTCCAAGAGAAAGACACTGCCAGCCCCAATGCCAGGCACACATGTAATCTTACATTAGCTAGGAGCACATTTAAAAAGAGGGAAAGGAGACAGGTAAAATCAATTGGAATCATATAGTTTGTTTAACCCAATATATCTAAAATATTATCCTTCCTGCATGCAATCAATATAAAACAAACTTTCTGAGCAATTTCACATCCTTTTTTTTTCATTCTCAGTCTGTGAAACAGGTATGTGGCTTATACTTCCAGCTCTCCCTGGTTGGGACCTTTCAGGGTTTCAACAGCCACAAGTGGAAAATGGCTACGACCTAGGCCAATGCAGGTCCAGAGGTGGGGGGAGGGGAGGGAATGGAGACCAAGAGAACAAAGGATGGGGATGGAAGGGGCACTGGGCCCCGCCTCCTAGCTCCTCGGGGACCTAAGCTACAGGTAGGACACAGATGGGGCCTCAAGAGACTTCCTGGTGACTGTCAGAGAGAACCCCCAGTGGAGAGGACCAGTATACTTTGTCATTCTTCTGTGTGAGTGACCAATGCCAGGTACCATCCCCAGTGAAATGGGCAGCCTGAGAGATCAAGGCGTACAGGTCCCAAGGCCCTACCCAAGTAGCCACGTGTTCCCGGCTCAGAAGTGGTAACAGCCCTGCTCCCATGAGGACAGCAGGCTTCAGCTACATCATCAAAGCAAACAACTGGAAACCAAATGTCTACCTAGAGTGGCTTGTCCTGTTGCCTGTATCAGGAAACCTCCATGGCCCGTTGCTCCCCATCATCGGAGAAACTGCCAGGCGGGGGCACAGGGGATGGGCCCAGGGTGCTGCTGGTTGGGGTGGGTCTGAGGCCTACTTGTCCAGGGAGGGCTGACTGGGCATGATCTTCCCTGCCTTGCCCAGAATGGCCCCACCTGAGGGGCAGGGCCACCCCACTCACCCACCAGCCCCCACCCTGCCCCTGTGGAGTGAGCTGGATGTCTTGGGCTGTCCCGCCTTGCTTTCTGGGCATTTTATCCCTGGGACAGCGCTGCACAACGCCCAGGGCATGCTGTCAGTCAGACTCTAGCTCTGTCCTAGGCAATCCACTTTAACAATCTGGGCTTTTGTGAAAAGAAGACAAAGCTAACATCTCAGGGGTCACTATCAAAAAAGAAGAGGATGCATTTATGTTTCTGTTGTAATAAAAATGCTAGCGATCTCCCTGACAGTCCAGGTTAGGACTTGGCAGTTTCACTGCCAGCATCCTGGGTTCAGTCCCTGGTCAGGGCACTGAGACCCCACCAGCTGTGGGGCCTTAAAAGAAAAAAAAAATTGTTATTTAAAGCTTTCTGGAGCCATAGGGGCAGTCTTGGGAGAGGCTGCTCATGTACCCACTGTGAGCAGGTCTGCCTCAATGCAACTAATGCCTGCTGTTTGCAGCCTGGAAGCTTCATCATAACCACAAGTTTTCCATAGACTAGAGCCCAGCCCAGACTGGGATGAGCGGGGGCGACTCTGACCGTCACGGATGGTCATTTTAATGACTAATGAGAAAAAGCAGCTGAGCTAACTCACGAGGAGGCGTGGCCGGCATGTGGGTGCTGGTCCGTGTGGTGGGTGGTCTGCACAGACCAGGTGAGGTCCGGAGGGGTGGGTGGCTGGGCTCATCCCTCTCCGTGGGCTTGTTCCTGGCAGCACATTAACAACGAGCACATCCACGGGGAGAAGAAGGAGTTCGTGTGCCGCTGGCAAGCCTGCACGCGCGAGCAGAAGCCCTTCAAGGCGCAGTACATGCTGGTGGTGCACATGCGCAGACACACGGGCGAGAAGCCGCACAAGTGCACGGTGAGTGGCCCTGGCTGGCCCACCGGCCAGGTGACGTGGGGCAGGGTGGACATTGCTGACCACGGAGAGGAGCAGCTTTGGAACAATGGGCCTCCTGTCTGTTCTTGCCGGGTCTGGGGTCCTAGGGGCCCCTCATTCTGTCTGCGGCCCCATTTGTTCGCTTACTCTCCCTGAGGCGCGTGTGCATCCAGGTACCTGCGGGGGAGGTGTGCTGGTGTCTCTGTTACCAGGAGCCCCAAAGCTATGCCCCGCTCAGCGGCTGGCCCTGCAGACTGTCCTCTGCACAGAAAAGAGTTTCACTGGAGAGTCACAGGTTGAGTGATGATGGTTTAAAAGTCACTTTGGCCGACTTGAAAAAAAAAAAATGTGAACACAATCATAAGGCCTTTTGGACAGTCTCCCTTATGAAGTCAACAGGATTTGCAAGTATTTGGTGAGACCTTTATTTAACACGGAGGAGCCTGGTAGGCTGCAGTCCATGGGGTGGCAAAGAGTCAGACATGACTGAGGGACTTCACTTTCACTTTTCACTTTTATGCATTGGAGAAGGAAATGGCAACCCACTCCAGTGTTCTTGCCTGGAGAATCCCAGGGATGGGGTTGCCCAGGGATGGGGTCACACAGAGTTGGACACGACTGAAGTGACTTAGCAGTAGCAGCAGTTATTTAACACTCAGGAATTTCTCCCTCTTTCAAAGGAGCAGGCCATTTGTATATCTTCTTTGAGGAAGACTCTATTCTAATATTTTGTCCGTATTTAAATTTGTCTTTTTGTTGTTGAATTGTAGTAGTTTTACTAGACTCTAATTGGATATATGATTTGCAGGTATTTTCTATACTATTCTATAGATATGCTATTTATATTCTATAAAACCTATTCTATAGGTTTTCTTTTTATTTTCTTCATAGTTTCCTTCAAAGGATAAAAGTTTTTGATGTTCAGAGAGTTTGTTTTATTGATATTGCTTGTGCTTTTGGTATCATATCTAATAAACTACTGCCAAATGCAAGGTCACAAAGATTTATCCCTGTTTTCTACTGGGAGTTTTATGGTTTATAGGTATGTAGTTTTATTTATATGAACATATAAATATATACACATATATTTTTAATAGTGTAGCTCTTCCATTTAGGTCTTTAACCCATATTCATTTAATTTGTATATGGTGTGAAGTAAGGATCCAGAGTCATTCTTTTGCATGGTGTTACAGAGTTGTCCCACCCCATTTGTTGAAGAGAGTGCTCTTTCCCCATCCAATGGTCTTGGATCCTTGCTGAAACCCAATTGACCCTAAATGTGTGAGTTTCTTTGTAAACTATCAATTCTTTTCCATTGATTGCTACATCTGTCCTTATACCAGCACCCCCACACGGCCTTTTTTAATTGAAGAATGGTTGATTTACAACGTTAGGTTAATTTCTGCTGTATAGCACAGTGACTCAGTTATACACACACACACACACACATATATTCTTTTTTATATTCTTTTCCATTATGATTTATCTTAGGAGGTCAGATATAGTTCCCTGTGCTATACAGTTGCTTGATTACTATAGTTTTGTTGTAAATTTTGAAATTGGGTAGTGTTGGTCTTCCAAATTTGTCCTTCTTTTGCAAAATTATTTTTGCTTTTCTGAGTCCTTTGCAGAAGTTGTTTTCTTAAGATCTTGAGTGGTAGCAAACCATAGCCCTCCAACATGAGCTGTGAGCTGCAGAAATGGAAGGCCTTGGAGCCAAGTGTGCTCAGCCACAATGGTCAGGAATAAAGGGGCCGATGGGAGGGATGAAGTTCCTGCCGGGGTTTACGTGTCATTCTGGGGGCAGTTTTCACAGCTATGCTGGATGCAGTTGCAGTATCTTTGGAGTAGGTAACTCTTGCAATGACCCTTCCCTCCCTCCCTTCCTGCCCCTCTCTCTGGCTCCCTCTTCCTTTCCTAAAATGTTTCTTGAGTGCCAAGAATGTTTCTCTTTGCCAGGCAAGATTCCTCGGAACACAGAAATGAATAGGACCTAGAAGGTATCTGCTCTCAGGGAGCTTGTATCCTTGTGGAAAGGCCAGATAACAAAATGATTAAGATAATTATAAACTGCATTAGGCAGTATAAAGAAAAAAGGGTGTTATTATAGTTAAGAAAATCAAAGAATTGCTCTAGGAGAAGTTGACCCCAAAGACTGGGAGGGAGTGGGCCGGGCCAAGGCCAGGGTGGGTGGGGACAGGAAAAAGCTTCCAGCCAGAGAGGACGGTGTGTGTAAGGCCCCTCACGCAGAAGAACTTAGTGGGGTCAAGGATTAAAAAGGAGAGAGACATGGCCTGAGCCAGGGTCAAGGTGACCTGCTCCCTCAGCAATGTGGGGGACACTGGATTTTATTCTTGGCACATTTTAATGCATAAGAAAGTTCTAATCAGGGAGGGGCATCAGGAAACTGTTGAAAATTATGTTTACCGAGTTTTTAATCATATGGGAAGAGTCTCATAATGTGCTGTCGATTTTAACAAGCAGAATAAGCAGCTGAATGCTCGGGATGACCTGCAGGGTCCCAGAATGAGATTTGCCTGGAGGTCAGCAGTGCCCGTCCTGCACCATAGAAGGTTTCATTTGCCTCCTTGCACTTTTCAGTCTTCAAGTTTTCGAGATGCGTCATTTACGTGATCAGGAGGGAAGGGGGATGTTGAGAGCCACGCTCCTGACTGCACCTGTGGGGCAGAGCGGACCCCGGGGCTGGGAGGCAGCAGTGGACCAGCCCGCAGGCGGGGCTCCCCGCACTGTATCTGGGACTCGCTGTGTCTGCCCTCACTGACCAAACCCTTCTGCTCCCAGTTTGAGGGCTGCTCAAAGGCCTATTCCCGCCTGGAGAACCTGAAGACTCACCTGCGCTCCCACACCGGGGAGAAGCCGTACGTGTGTGAACACGAGGGCTGCAACAAAGCCTTCTCCAACGCCTCAGACCGCGCCAAGCACCAGAACCGCACCCACTCCAACGAGGTACCCGCCTGGGGCCCCGGCATCGTCACCCTCACCCCATGGCCGTTTGGTAGCCTGCAGATGTCACTCCCTGCCACCCCCTGCCGTGGGAGCCCAGCACACAGCCGCAGCCCCTGTCCCCACGGTCCAACAGCTGCTGATGGCACGCGCCAGCTCCTGGTGCTGCCTGGCCTGCGGTGGCGGTCACCCTCCCCTCCGTGGGGCCCAGAGCCCCGGCAGAGCTGAGGGAGCCCGTGGTGTGCACCTGCCTCCCAGTCTCTCCCAGGGTAACCACCGTCACTCAGGTAGACTCAGGAAAGGATGTCTCTAAAAGGTTAGGTACATTTTGGACCCCAAAGGGACTTGCTTTGATAAGAAATCGAGTATCAACTCAAGAGTGTCTAAAGACAAGAGATAGCTTGGAAAGGTGTGTGTGTTTGCACGTATGTATGCGCGTGTGTAGATGTGGTTGTATGTATTATGCGGGGAGGAGGTATGGATATGTACTTGTATGTGTACACATGTGGCTGTTTATATACGTGTTCAAGTGTGTGTGTGTGTGTGTGTGTGTGTGTGTGTGTGTGTGAGCTCAGGACTGCGCGTCAGAATCCCCGGGTTTCCGTCCCACTCCTGGGTGACTTGGAGCCACTGTCCTTGCGTCTCTGAACCTCCTTCCTCATGAGAGAGAGCAGGGTGTTCAGGGCTGTCTCACTGATGTGTAAGGAGGTGATGCACTCACTGATACTAAAACTCCCAACATGCTGATGGCTAAGCTGATCACGCACTGAGCTCCCTCCCTCCACAGGCTCTGATCCGTGTCTCCAGTCTGGGGAGGTGGGGCTGAGGGTCTCGTTAACCACATGCTTACCTTCAAGAAAAGGTGGCAGGCGAGGCCGGTGGAGTGCGGCTCCATCGAGGGGTCCAGCGCCTCCCGACGGGGGTGCCGCCAGCTCTGCGGAAGGACCGGCATCAGGACGACGCCGGGCTCCCCTGCGGGGTCTGCCTTCCTGCCTCGTGCGTGACGCCCCTTCTCTTCCCAGAAACCCTACATCTGCAAGATCCCAGGCTGCACCAAGCGGTACACGGACCCCAGCTCCCTCCGGAAGCACGTGAAGACGGTGCACGGCCCGGACGCTCACGTCACCAAGAAGCAGCGCAACGATGTGCAGCTCCGCGCCCCCCTGCTCCGGGAGAATGGGGACAGCGAGGCCGGCGCCGAGCCCGGCCGGGGCTCCGAGGACAACGCCGAGGCCAGCAGCACTAGCCAGGCCGTGGAGGACGGCTTGCACGTCAAGGCCATCAAGACAGAGCGCTCCGGGGTAAGCCGACTGGGCGGCAGAGGCCCGGTCCACGCCCCGCCCCAGGAGGCCATGCCCCGCGGCAGGAGAGCGATGCCATCTGCCCGCCCCCGCCTCCCAGAAGCACAAGGATGTCCCTCCTCTCCCCAGCTCAGTATCCCTCCCTTCACCACCTCGGGCCCCCACCGAACCTGTCTTGAGCCAAGTGGGTCCCATTCTGCTGGGCTGACCGTGGGGAACAGGATGCCTGCCCCGGCTCAGTCAGTCTGCAGGGGGCGGGTGGTTCCCGGTGGCTGACTTTCCCACCGGCCCCCCAGGCTCCGCAGCCGCCCCCCCCCCCCCCCCCTCTCCCCTCTCTGCGTCCTTGCCCTCTGGCCTGCACCCCTTTTGTTCTAACCACCTGTTCTTTGTCTCCGCCTCTTTCTCCTGACTGTACCTCCCTTAAGGATAGACGGTACTGAGGTGAGCAAGGACCTGGGTGGGACTGGGGAGGGCTGGGGTGCTTGTCCAGGCTCCTCAAGGGCCTGGAAGGCAGCTTTGGTTAGGTAGACAGCAGGTGCTGCAAGTGGGGCCGTCAGAACAGGTCATAGCTGGCCGCAGGGGTCAAGGGTGCTGTCACAGGAGGAAGCCATGGGGTCCAAGCCTGCATGAGGATCGGGGCAGAGTGCAGGTGCAAATCCAGGCTGCAGAGGAGGGAAGGACAGACCTCCAGAAGGTCTTGAGTCCTGAGGTGAGGAAGGTGGGCAGTGCCATGAGCAGATGAAAGCACTGCAGCTTCCCTGGAAAGACCTGGAATGCGGGACCTTCAGGCCAGGAGTGAGCCTGAGATGCTTCATCCCAGGGGAGCCTTATTTGGGCTCAGATCCCAGGTCCCAGTGAAGGTTGGCCACGTTCTGTGAAGTTCCACACTGTACCCGTGTGCCATGAACTCTCATCCCACTTTGCCTTGACTCAGAGGGAGTGCTGGTTGGGGAGGGCGAGGGCAAGGGCTGCGTCCAGCAGCTACAACCCCTGCAGACAAACTCCCTTTCTAACGACCCGTCTCCAGCCTTTTGGGCAGGCAGCAGGTCAGCAGGCCTTCACTCTTCCCTGCTTCCGCCAGCAGCCCATCACTGCTGTCAGGATGCTTAAGTCTCCTCTTTTTGTGTTAATTTCACACGGCTGCAGCAGCCTCTGTGGGGCTCAGCTTCCAAGGGTCCACACACCGAAAGCTCTCCAAGCAGAGCTCCGGCCCAGACACTGGCTGGAAGAGCTTAGGAGCACGGCAGGGAGGCTGTGTGGGGCGAGAGGGGCTGTTGGTGGGAGCCTGACGATTACCTGATGCCTTCTACTTGCCGGGTTGTCTCCATCTATCCATTGACTCTCTCCAAGGGGCAGCTCGGGTCCAGCTTATAGCTGGGGAAGCCGAGGTTCAGAGAAGTAATGCTTTGAAAGCTCCTGCACGCAGCGGCTTCCTTCTCGCCCCCCGCCCCCGCCTCCCCAGGTGTGCAAGAGTGCTGTGTTGGGTGGCAGGGCCCGTGGCTTCTCGCACCCTCTGAGTCGGTGCCTTCTTATCACGCCCCCTGCAGCTGTGTCAGTCCAGCCCCGGAGCCCAGTCTTCCTGCAGCAGCGAGCCCTCTCCCCTGGGCAGTGCCCCCAACAATGACAGCGGTGTGGAGATGCCGGGGCCAGGGCCCGGGAGCCTGGCAGACCTGAGAGCTCTGGAGGACCCGCCGCCAGGGGCTGACTCCGCCGCCCTGGCCGCCCCCTCTGCCGGTGGCCTGCAGCTGCGAAAACACATGGCCGCCATGCACCGGTTCGAGCAGCTCAAGAAGGAGAAACTCAAGTCACTGAAGGACTCCTGCTCATGGGCCGGGCCAGCTCCGCACACCCGGACCTCCAAGCTGCCTCCCCTCCCGGGAAGTGGTAGGTGGAGGCCCCAGGTGCGCTGGTAGGGTGGGAGGGAACCCAGGGCAGCACAGTGTGATTCACACCCACCAAACACCATGTGCTCTTGAGAAGACAGATCTTACGAACCCATTGCACAGTTTTGGAAACAGGTTCAGAGAGGTGAAAGTGCTTTGCCCGGATTACTGGCAGAGCTGAGACTTAGCCCAGGCGTGAGTGACTCCAAAGCTGATGCTCTTCCAACTACACCATGCTGCGTCCCCATAACTCCTCAAAACAGGCAAACTCAGCTCCCATCACCCTGTACCTCATGATCCATTCACTTGTCTATCAGGCACCTGCCATAGATACCATAGCAAAGACCCTCGGCAGGACAGTGAGATATTCCAGTCCCTATTGTGAAAGGCCATGACAGCAGATGCAGGATGAGCCAAGTAGCACCAAGGACAGAGCTCGGGGTAGTGAGAGAAAGCAGGGCAGCTGGGGAAGAGCTGGGAGGACTTTCTGGAGGAGGCAGCCCTGTCCTCAGCCTCCGGAAGTTAACCAGGCTTTGAGATGGACGATGTCCTCACTGAGCATTTCCCGAGTGTCGACTCTGCTGAGCAGTGCACTGGGCACCAGACACCCTGGCGTGCTGAGCCTCTAGGCCGCCCTCCAGGGCCTGATGGCCCGTGTGGTGGGACTGGGTCATAGAGGGGTGATACTGAGAGGCTCTTCCTTGAAGGGAGGATTGTTGCCCAGCTGTTGGAGGAGCTGCCAGCAGATGGCCTTCAATTCCCAGCCTCCTCCAGAGACTGCCTGGGGTGCTGACAGCTGCCTCACCCAAGGTCACCCCTTCCCAGGGTGGCCCACATCCAGGGACAGATCAGGGATGTAGAGGCCGCTCAAGGCCCAGAGCTCTCCGTGAGATGAGCCGCAGCTGTCACGGGTCCAGTGTTGCAGCTGTCTTCTCCCGATCCACTCTGCAGCCTCTCTGCCCTCCCGTGGCCCTGGGTCTCAGGACGCTCTCTATAAACAGCCTGCTGGGTAAACAGCCCCAGGGGAGCCCAGCTGGCAACACCCATCCGTGGATGAAGAGGGTGCAGGGAGGCTGTTTCAGGGCCCTCCTGGGCTCTTTTCCGTATCCCGGTGTTCCCCAGGGAGACATGCCCCCCACAGCTGGAGACCGAGAATGGGGCGGAATGAGAGCACAGGGCCTGCCAGCAGCAGTAGACTGGGGTCAAGCGTCCTGACTTCCGTTGTGCCCTGGCAGTAAGTGCCACCATTTGCTCCCGATTGTCTCTTGCTTCCTTTTGTTGAGAAATCATTGACTGGTTGCCAGACCCTATTCCAGGGCTCCAGGCCCAGCAAGCTCAGCGCCCTCCAGGCGGTCAAAGCATCGCCTTTTGTGCCGCATCCCCAACGCTGATCGCTCTCTTCTCCCACAGGCTCCGTGCTGGAAGACTTCAGCGGCGGCGGGGGCGGCGGGGGCGGCGGGGGCGGCGGGCCCGCGGGGCTGCTGCCCAACCCGCGGCTGTCTGAGCTGTTCCCGGGCGAGCTGACGGTGCTGAGCCACCTGCAGGAACGCCGGGACAGCTCCACCAGCACAGTCAGCTCGGCCTACACCGTGAGCCGCCGCTCCTCCGGCATCTCCCAGTACTTCTCCAGTCGCCGCTCCAGCGAGGCCTCGCCGCTGGGCGCCGGCCGCGCGCACCCTGCCAGCTCCGCCGATTCCTACGACCCCATCTCCACCGACGCATCGCGGCGCTCGAGCGAGGCCAGTCAGTGCGGCGGCGGCCCGGGGCTTCTCCAGCTCACGCCCGCCCAGCAGTACAGCCTGCGGGCCAAGTACGCGGCAGCCACAGGTGGACCGCCCCCCACCCCGCTGCCCGGCCTGGAGCGCACGAGCCTGCGGACCCGGCTGGCGCTGCTGGATGCTCCCGAGCGCGCGCTGCCCGCTGCCTGCCTGCGCCCAACCGGGCCTCGGCGGGGCAGCGACGGGCCACACTACGGACTCTCGGGGCCGATGCCCGCTTTCCCCCACGAGGCGCCAGGCGGCGGGGCGCGGCGGGCCAGCGATCCCGGGAGGCGGCCTGATGCCCTGGCGGCCCCGCGGGTGCAGCGCTTCCACAGCGCCCTCGACGTGACCCCAGGCACGCTACCGCCACCCTGTGGTCCGGGCCGAGGCCTGCGCCTGCAAAGCCACCCGAGTGCCGATGGCAGCCTGGCCCGCAGCGGCTACTCGCCCCGGCCGCCCAGCATCAGCGAGAACGTGGTGATGGAGGCCTTGGCGGCGGGGGCAGACGGCACAGGCCCAGAGGCCAGCCTCGGACTGGCAGAGGACGACCTCGTGCTCCCCGATGACGTGGTGCAATACATCAGGGCACGTACCAGTGGCACCCTGGAGGAGAGTAACCCCCCGGTGTACCCCCCAGAAAGCACGTGCTTCTCTGAGAACTCCAAGCTGCCCAGCCCCGGGCTGCACGGCCAGCGCACCATAGCAGCTGCAGACTCGAACGTGGGCCACTCTGCTCCCGTGCTGGGAGGCTGCCCGCTGGCCTACGGGGCCCCCTCCAGCCTGAACAAGAACACCATGCCTGTGCAGTGGAACGAAGTGAGCTCAGGCACTGTGGACGCACTGGCCAGCCAGGTGAAGCCCCTGCCCTTCCCACAGGGCAACCTTGCTGTGGTACCGCAGAAGCCAGCCTTTGGCCAGTACCCAGGATACAATCCACAGGGCCTGCAGCCGAGCCCCGGGGGCCTAGACAACTCACAGCCACACCTACAGCCCTGCGGGGGAGCCCCCTCCGCACCCAGGGGGAATTATACACAGCAGCTGCGGCAGCCAGGGGCTGGCGGCCAGTGTCCCAACATGATTGCTGCAGTGAACCCCCACCCCAGCTACGGCCAAGCCCACCCCCAGCTGAGCACCATGGGTGGGACCCTGAACCAGTTCCCCTCCTCTTGCAGCAACATGGCAACCAAGCCAGGCCACCTGGGGCTCCCCCAACAAATGGAAGTTGCTCCTGACCCCACCATGATGGGAAACAGCCACAGGGAGCTCGGCATGCCCAATTCCAGCCTGGCCGGGATGCCGCCACCTCACCCAGGCCAGAACTACCCACAGCAGAGTCATCACCTGGTGACCACCATGAGCCAGGAGGGCTACCACCAAGACCCCAGCCTGGTGCCTTCCCACCAAGCCAGTTTCATGGAGCCGCAGCAGGGCACGATGGGCACAGCCGGATCTAGCTTTGGCCTAATGCAGCCCCGGCCACCTCCAGAGCCCGGCCCCGCCGGCCGCCACCGCGGGATACGTGCTGGGCAGCAGCTGGCCTATGCCAGGGCAACTGGCCATGCCATGGCTGCTATGTCAGCCAACCAGGAGATGGCAGAGTCTGTACCCAAGGGGCCAGTGGGCAGCATGTTGTCCCTGCCCCCCCAGCCACTCCCACAGGACACAGGCGGGACCCAGGACCACAGCATGCTCTACTACTACGGCCAGATCCACATGTACGAGCAGAACGGAGGCCCTGAGAACCAAGCCGGCTGCCAAGCCCTGCGGCCCCAGCCAACACAGCCCCAGGCCTTGCCCTCGCCGGGGGTCGACCAAGTGTCCAGCACTGTGGACTCCCAGCTGCTTGAGGCCCCCCAGATTGATTTCGATGCCATCATGGATGACAGCGATCACTCCAGCTTGCTTTCTGGCGCCCTGAGCCCCAGCCTCCTCCACGGCCTCTCCCAGAGCTCCTCCCGCCTCACCACCCCACGCAGCTCCCTGACTCTGCCCTCCATCCCCGCCGGTATCAGTAACATGGCCGTGGGGGACATGAGCTCCATGCTCACCAGCCTGGCCGAGGAGAGCAAGTTCTTGAACATGATGACCTAAGGGCCCGGCCCCTGGCACTGGGCAGACTCAGAGGGACCACCGCTTCCCAGGGCACGGTGCTTTGTCTGTTTTACATTTTTCCCCAAAAAGTATTAAATAGGTCTGAGGGAGTTTGGCCAGTGGCTGGTTCAGACCACAAGTGCTTTAAGGGCAGGTCTAGGTGCATCCTGTCTGGTCTTCCTTAGATAATCTTTTGGAACTCTCACAAGTCTCCACGGAAAAGGCAAGGCAGGGGTACAGAGCTCATGTACACAGTGCTTCCCCGCCTCTGGTGTTTCTGGGACTGCTCTGTTCTGGCTTTGTCACCTCTGTCATTTGGCTGATGAGGGATGACAGCGGCCCAGGGCATTCCAAGCACACAGGGAAAGAGGTTCGAGGAACCACACTTGGGTTTGAATCCAAAAGCCATACCAGATATTCTAATCCAGGAAGATAAGCTTCTTGCTCTGGTGCCTGCAAGGCAAAGGAATTCCTGGCCCATGGGAATTCTTCTGTGAAGCTTAATTGTTGAAGCCTCTGACATCCCTTGCTGTGGAGGGGAATTTTTTTTTTTTTTACCTGGATGGTTTGGAAGCACATCCTTATTATGGGCTTGGTAGAGCTGGTGTCTCTACCTTGCAAAGCCAATTTTGCGGCTGGCTGACTGTCCAAGTGTATATGGATGAGTAAAGTATGAAAACATTGCCCAAAAAAGGAAAGAAAACAGTGTAATACTCAGGGCAAGCCAGAAGCTGCCCAGGCCTCTCCAGACCATGTTTACAGTGTTCATGCATGTAGAATGTAGCCCTTCCTGAAAAGAACACATTTCTAAATACCTCAGGGCCGCTGGAGCTGCTGGGGGTTAGGGATGGACAAAGGTGAGCTGAAGTGTGTGATGAAGTGGAGCCTGGGTAAAGAAAGCACGCTGGGGACCCAGCCTCAGGCCGCCCTGGAGGTCTCCCAGTAGGAAGAGGAAGTCGCATGTTTACCCAACCCTGTTCCTCCAATGCACTGTCTGCCCACCTTATGGTGGGAAACTGGGGGGCTGGATGCCAGCCTTTGCCCACATTCCTCCAGGCCGTGCTGTCCACTCACCAGCAGCCCCCTGACTGACCCCAAGCTACAACATGCAGTCCTGGTATCTTCTGGTCTCCCTTCCCTCCGCCCACCAGTTCATTTCACAGAGAGTAATGATATGCATGGTGTTTGGGGCAGGGGTGGGATTGTGAAGGGGTTGATTCTAGGGACTCTGAGGGACCATCTCTGAATTTTCCTGCTCAGTGTTGACCAAGCCCCACCCGGAAATGGAATTTGGAACTGGCATCAGAAGACATTGTTCCTGAACATATGGGAGGGTGAATGGATGCATCCTCCCCACCACACACGTTCACAAACACCCCACACCTTTCTCGTGTTGAATTTGTGGCAACCTTGCTGAATCCACCTGCATCACTATGAGCTTGACACTGACTACGAGCCTGGCTTCAACGAGAACATGGCCAAAACCTCACCTGGGCCTCTACACCCCAGGACAACAAGGACTTTGTCAGGTTTCAAAGACAAGGTCAAGTTCAAATGACAGCCTGAGACACCTCCAAGGATCTGGGCTCTGTGCGGTGCATGTTCTTTCCCTGAGCTAGGATTTCACTGGCCGTTCCCAGTTTGTATATAATCTGTACAGAAGATGGCGTCCCTGAAAATACTGTAGGTGCATCATCCGGTCAGATTTATATCTCCAAAACATTTTTAGCTTTTTCTACACGCTATGAATTGAGATGACATACTCAGCTTGTAAATAAGTCGTTTTTTGTACATTAAAAAAAGTAATTTTTTCATAATTTATTTGGTCTATCTGCTTCTTCCTTGACATTAGTTAATGAAAACCTGGGCAGTAAATTCAGTGCATTTGAACAGGAATGAGGCTGTATTTTTTTTCTCAGCAGCATCAAAATTGACTGTCCCGCCTTTGCAAGGAAATGTTTAATGCTGGGGCACTTACTGGCTGTTTGTCTGTTGTCTCAGGACGGAGGCCGGGGAGGGGGAGATGTGAGCAGGCTTTGATGTTGTAGCGGGAATATCTTGCTGTTCTTCCAGCCAGGTGGGTGGAACATCTAAGTTGGTTTGCGGATTGTGACATGAAGCAATGGTCTCAAGCCCTTCTCATGTCAGAAGCCCCTCTTGGCCAGGCAGTCGGATGAGCACACTTGAGTTTGTGGGAGGCAGGGAGAGGAAGACGGGCAGCTCCCTGTCCTCTGGTGCAAAAGCAGAATCAGGCAGGCTGATGAAGCCCTGGACACCCAGCAGCTGGCCACGGGCAGAGGAGCCCATGGGAGCAGCCCCATGCAGGGACTCTGAGCCCTCGGGGGTGGTCCTGGCAGGCACAGGGCTACCCGGGTCTGGCGATCCAGCAAGCTGCCACTGAAGCAACTGAGCTACAGCCGTGTGTCTCGGGGGGACCAGTGAGGGGAACCAATGGGGTATGGGGTGGGTTCTGGAAGTGGGAGAGGAGAGCCCAGGGTGGGGTTGAAAGAAGTAGAAGGCACCTTCTATAGGGCCAGTTAGGCTGGCCTCTGGGATCCCAGCCCGAGCTCCTTAACGCCCTCTGCTCTAGGAGAGAAACCTTGGCACCCAGCTCGGAGAGTTGCCAAAGCTGCCTGAAAGACACTCAGCTGAAAACTGGTTCTGAGGGGTGTCACGGATGCTTAGAATAACAGCAAGTGTAGGAAACCCCCGAGGGGAAGGGAATTCAGCAGGTTTCCTTCCTGGGGGTGTCCCAGTCTTCACTATGTGTTAGGGAACCTTTGCATCTCTGGCTGTATCCTCAGGGTGGAAAGAGTCCAGCCGAGTCAGCCCCAGGAAGTTAGCGGTTTGTACCCTCGGGAGGAGGAACTGAGCAGCCCCGGCTGAGCCCTTCTGCTCTCAAAGCCCATCATCTTCAGGCCTCTCATCTCTGCTACTTCATCACATGCTGAGTCCCCGGAAGCAGCTGTGCCCTGCTTTGGGGGCAGAGAGACGCCAGGAGTTCAGGGCTGCCTGAGACTGGATGAGCTACAGTATTAAGATGTCCACGGAGGCCATTCAACTCAGCCACATGCTCTGTGTCACTTAACTTCAGCCACGATCATGCTGCATGACCACACCCACGAAGCCTTGGCACCAGGGAACAGCGTCTATTTCACTCAGGAATCTGGCTTCGCTGACGGTGGGCTGATCCCCGTTGGGCTGATCCCCGTTGGGCTGGGCTGGACAGCTCTGCAGCTCAGCTGGGAGCAGCTCATCCAGATGGCTGGGCGGGGGCAGCTTGGAGCTGCTCCATGTGACCCTCATCTTCCTCCCTGGTCAGGACGCTGGCCTGGGCACTGCATTCTAGTAGAGATGTCAGGAGCATGGGAGAGCAAGCAGAAAAATGTGAGTCCTTCTCAAGTTTCTGCTCAGAACCAGGGCACCATCACATTCACCTCATTCTGGCAAAAGCAAGTCATGTGGCAAG
This sequence comes from Hydropotes inermis, assembly GCA_020226075.1. Classification (NCBI taxonomy): domain Eukaryota; kingdom Metazoa; phylum Chordata; class Mammalia; order Artiodactyla; family Cervidae; genus Hydropotes; species Hydropotes inermis. Next base: position 6,035,806 of record CM035281.1, on the reverse strand, counting down.
CCCATATCAGGGGTGGGAGGTATCCTTCTGTAGGAATAAGAGGGATAGAGTGACTATTTCTCAGCAATAGTACAGTCATCCCTGGTCCGCTCTCACGCACTCAGATCCCTCCCACATGTGGAATAGACTCACCCAAGATCCCCAGAGGTCTCTAGTCAACTGGCAGGCTCAAAGTCTAGGATCATGTGGTCTCCATTTGTTCTAACCTAAAAGCAGAGCGTCTCTGTCCCCCAGGCCCGTGCGCTCAGCACACAGAGTGGCCCAGACTTAAAAGTCACTGCGGGTTCCGCTCCCGTCTCAGCCGCTGGTCCACGGCCTCTGAAGTTATGCTGGGCAGACATCACCAGGGACCTTACCCTGGGGTGGAATATTCCCCTGTCTACTGTTCTTTGCTCTGGCATCCATGTTGGGCATTCTTAGTTTTTCCATTAACATTTCCACTTCTGGAGAGGGCCCTGAAAAGTGTGCCCTCTTGGGTAGGAGAGTAACTCTTCAACCTCTTCCTGCCTGAAGAGCGTTGAGAGCTTAAGCTACTTTATGTGTCAAGCTCCCTCAATATACTGCATGGTTACAATACATCTGCCCACTCAGCTCCCTCAAACATGGTGGGTTTTGATATTTGATTCTGGTCTACTCTGCACCAAAGCCACACCCTTAATTCCTTTGTCAATGGGCATCTCTACACTGATTACTGACACCCCACATCAGGCTATGTCTAGGCACCTCACTGTCACTGAAGGGCTATTCAAGAGTTATCTTACCCCTTTCAAGGACCATAAGATCAAGGACACACCCTAGACTTCATCTTTGCTCTGAGGCCATGTCTCGAAGGCACTGCCCTAGTCTCTGTGGTGGACCAGGGCTTCATTTGAACATCTTTGAGAGCCCAAAGAGATAAGAGATAAGTGATCGTTTTATTTTCTAAATTCTGTTTTACGCTGGCTTTTTCCTTTCTGAACTCATCTCTTACTTGTGATTCCTTATCATTTACAGTTCAAAGAAGATGCTGTTTATAATATTATGCCTGGAAACCAGCCTGCCAAATTCCACAAATTCACGAGAACATTTTCTCCCTCCCAAAAGACCATAGGCAATCCTTTTACTGACTATTTCTTCACCACACCATCCAGGTCACTATTTTTCTTGCCATGTTTCCAACCTACTCTAAGTGTCCTCACTGCCCTGTACCAAACCGATGCTCCATATTTTAGAACTTGTGCGAACAGCCTCGCATTCTGGGTACCGATTTCTGAAGAAGCATCGTAACACTGTCTGATAAGCACAGAAATCCTGAAACACAAAACACCTAGCAACTATTTAGCTCAGGAGTCTGCGAGTCAGCGGAGGGGGTTGCCTCAGATGGCAGCTCAGCTTTGCCCCTGGGCCTTCTCCCCTGGGCCCAGAGCATTGCTTGGATATGGTGATGGCACAAGTTCCAAACGGCACATGAACACAGAGGAGGTCACTCAGGACCTAGGCTTGGAGCAGAAGACAGGTCACATGACTGAGCCCCAAATCAATGGAACCCGGGAATGCATGCCTCCTGTAGAATTATCGCAGATCAGTATCCGAACAATTATCCAACCTACCTCATCAGCCCAACCTTGATCGTATTAACAATCAGACTGAATTGGACCTCCATCTCTCTCCTGAGTCTGTGGCTCAGTTGGCTCTGAGTCCAAAAGGGGAGCAGAGTGGAGTTGTTCACTGATGCCCTGTAGCCAGTGAGATGCCAAAGCCAGCTTCTGATCCTATGAGGTACTTTTCTTCCCAACCAACAACTGTTTATGGTTAAGGAAAATGTATGGAAGGTTTTCCCAAGGGGCACTATTGCTAAAGAACCTAGCTGCTGATGATTTGAAGATGTGGATTCCATCCCTGGGTCAGGTAGATTCCCCTGGAGGAGGGCATGGCAACCCAGTCCAGTATTCTTGCCCGGAGAACCCCATGGACAGAGGAGCCTGGCGTGCTGCCGTCCATGAGGCTGCAAAGAGTCAGATACAACTTAGCAACTGGACAATGACAAGCTGACATCGAGTCAGGTCCTCACTTTGTCCTCTCTCCAAAATGCCAGATTCAAAATGAAAGTTATAGAATGATTGGTACTAAAATGATTTAAAGATGATTTATTACATAGGCTTGATATTTTTAACCCAGTTTTGCAAGTAATTTTTAAACATCTGATACCTTATTTCACAGGCAGATGAAATTTGCAGTGGGTTGCCTCAGAATCTCTTTATTTTTTACTTCCCTTTGCTTGTTAAAATACAAATCTGAAAAGCAGGCTCAGAGCAATTTACACAAATACTTGTGGAACAATTTACGACTATCCCACCGGTCAGTGAAACTATCCATGTCCCGAACATTTACAGCGATCGCTTGACACTGGCCATGTTGGGAGAATTTACACCATGGAAACCAGCAAACACTATTAATCAGGGCTTCCTGCCCTCAACCCCAGAGAGCTGGTCGCTAAACGTTTACCAGTGAACCTGGCAGCATACCGAAATCCTGTGAGTCGCCAAAAGCCTGATGCACCTAGAGATCTTTTCTAAGTTTCTAAGTCCACAAAACCTATTTCTTGGAGAACTTGAGTCCAGGGTGCCATGGCTGCCTTGGCCATCTAATTTAGCGGTCCTCGAGCAAGCTGTTTCCCAGCACTGACAACACAGGCAAAGCCCGTATGGACTCTCTGGTCCTTCCCCTCTTTCTGGCCCTGGTGGTCTGTGAGTTCTTTGAGGGATGAGCTGTGTCTGATTCAGCCCATGAGAAGCCACAAGTGGTTTTGATTATTTCTGCTGAGTTTAGTTCCAAATCTGGTGGTTCTAGAAAGCTTCATAGAGGAAGACGTGAACCAAACTTTGACAAATGGATAGAAACTGGACCTTGTGAGTCGCCCATTCAGAATTTATTTGAAATGAGGCTTCAAAGAGCTGAAGCTGTAGAAACAGTGAAGTTGTCATTAAGAGGTAATGGGGTTTGCTTTTTAAACAGATTGGGGTGGGGGAAGGAGGAAGAAGAAGAGGAAATCTGGCAGCTGGGGGCTGAACAGAGACCAAAGGTCTCGGGCCATGGTCTCACAGTAAAAGAAATGAGAATGCCTTGTGGCTGTGATCTACGGGTCTCTGATGGGCCCTTCCAACTTCAAAAATGCACTCCCCTGGCCTGTTTTGGTTCCAGAAATCTATTACTGAAACCTATTTCCTCTGAGTGCAGGCACTGAGGTCCGCTGAAAAATATAGTCCGAGATGGAAGGATGCATGGAGGAGCCCACAGCAACATTATTAGCCCTCATCAACAGCTTCCTGAACCACCTGGAAATTTCCTGCAACTGGATAGGTATGAAAGACTTGCTACATGGTTGTAAACTGACTTTCTTCCTTGGAGGGTCCCCAGGTTCATGCATTAGTTCAAGTTCAGCAACATCCCCTGAATTCAGAGGTCATCTGAGGTTCCTGAAAGGTGATCAGTCTTCACTGTCTTCTTATTTCTCCTCCTCCTCCCCCTTCCTCCCCTTCTCCTTCCTCTCCATCTTCCCCTTTCTCTTCTCTTCCCTCCCTCCTTCCTTTTTCCTCCCTCTGCTCCTTCCTCTTCCACCCCTCAGCTGGTGGAAATGAGCAGAAACAAGTGTGCGAGCCCAGCGTGTGATGGGATCACTACAGTTAGAGAGATGTGTGTGATGATGTCACACAGAGGAAGGTGTGATGGGCTTGTATTATGGCGCAGGGAGGGGCCCGTAAAGTCAGCATGGTTGGAATGAGAGATAAGACCTGACCCACGTTTTGAAGAGGAATAGGAAGTTGTCTGAGGGAATTGGAAACATCTCATCAGAAACCATGGAGGCCAGAAGTAAGTGAAATATTTTTTAAATGTTGAAAGAAAAGAACTGTCAATGACAGAACTCTGTACCCATGAAAATACCGTTTGGGGATGAAGGTAATGCTCTCAGATGAAGGAAAAGGAAGAGAAATTCATTGTCAGCAGGTCTGCTCTAAAGGCAGAAAGGAAATGATATAAGAAGAAAATGGAGCATCCAGAAGGAGGGAAGGGGAATAAAAATGAGATGTCTAGATAAATACAGTAGGATATTCTTCCCTCCTGAGTTCTTTAAAATAAACAGTAAGTCCCCTACATACAAACTTTCAAGTTGCAGGCTTTCAAAGATGCGAACCTGCTTTTTTTGCATGTCCAATTACTGATGATAATTTCATGTATCTGGCGTACATTGTCATATGCATGTATCCTCTACAAATGGTTGTGCTTTTGTGTACGTTAGTGTTCAGAGGACTGTATAGAGGACAGCAGTACAGTATCTTTATTTCAAGCCCAAGATGTCCAGAAACTCCAAACAATAACCATTGGAAAAAAAAAGTGGAAATAATTGAGAGACTGGAGCGAGGTGACAAGGTGGTAGATGTCGCTCATTCTTATAACATGAATTGTTCAATAATCGGCACAGGTCTAAAGAACAAGGACAAGATTATGGAACATGTGAGCCTGCTGTACCAGTGATACTGGCAATAATATCAAAGAAACCTAGAAAAGTGATGGAGAAGATGGAGAAACTTCTCAGTGTGTGGATGCAGGATCAACATCAGAGTTGAGTGCCACTCAGCTTAATACTGATTCAAAAGAAAGCTAAAAGCCTTTATGAAGACTTGAAGAAGAAACATGGAATGACTCAGAGGGTGCAAATTTTAATGCCGGCCATGGTTGGTTTCATTGGTTCAAGATTAGAACTAAACTTCACAATATAAATGTCAGTGTCGAGGCAATGAGTGCAGATAAGGTAGCTTCTGAGAAATTCCCTGAAACACTTAAATTACTGATGAAGTTGTGTATTTATCTGGGCAGATTTTGAATGTGGGTGAGATGGGACTGTACTGGAAGAGGATGCCAGACCAAAGTTACATCAGTAAGTAGGAAAGTTGGAATTAGGCTATAAAGCACCAAAAGATAGACTAACTCTGTTGTACGGTGGCAATGCTTTCAGCAATATGAAGCTTAAGCCTCTTTTAGCTTATCGTTCAGAGAACCCAAGAGTCCTTGAAAACACAGCTGAGGGCTCTCTTCCTGTTGTGTGGAAGAGTGCCCCCAAAGCCTGAGTTACACAGGTCATTTTCCAGGACTAGTTTTTCCACCACTTTATCCGGGAGGTAGAGAAAGCATAGCTTGGAGAAGGATGTCCTATTTAACTTTCTTTTGCTACTTGACAGTACTCTGGGCCACCCTTCATGCATGGATGACCTTCACCCCAAAGTCAAAGTAATGTATCTGCCATGGAATACTACATTGCTTATCCAACATATGGACCAGGAAGTTATAGCAACTTTCAGAAAATACTATTTATGTCACACTTTGGGTCAAGCTGTAAACGTGAGTGATGAATCAAGAACAACCTTACAACAATTTTGGAAAGACTGTAACATCTACAAGGGCACAAAAAATAGTGACTTTGCTTGGTGTGAGTTTACAGTTGTCACCATGAATGTGTTTTGGAAGAACCTGTATCTGCAGTTTTTTCATGATTTTCATGGATTTGAGGACATGGATGAGGAATCCAAAGATGTCATCAGCAACTCACTGATCTTCAGTGAGTAGGTGGATCCAGATCTGGAAGAGGACCCCTTCATTGGACTCTTTGCTGGGCAACACGAGGAGCTCAGTAATGAAGACCTGATGGAACTGGAGGCCCAGAGAAAGGATGAAGAGAGACAAGCGGAAGAAGTAACCGAAGAACTAGAGAGTCACGATGCAGGAAACGGCAAGGGGGTCTTCTTTATTTGAGGAGGCAGCGTCAGTTTTTGAGATAGATGACCTGAATGTAGAATGGTACATGAAGCTTGTAGCAATCCAGTGCTACCAGGTCATATGATGAGAAAACAAGAACTACTACACAGACATCACTGGATCACTTTTTTAAAGGGTAGCTAGAATTAAATCCAGCAATATTCCAGAGGCTGTGCCATCCACATCAGGCACAAGTGAAATCGCATCTTGCCCTCCATCTCCTTCTGCTGACCATTCTTCCTCTCTGCCATCTCCCACTTCCTCCTCGTCCCCCCGTCAGTAACTCTTCTTGCCTGTTCACTCGATGCCAGCCCCTGTATGCCAGCTGTTTGTACTATACTATACTGTACTGTACTGTAAGATTGAACTTTTTAATTTTGTGTGTTTGTTGGTTTCCTATGCATTATTTGTGTGAAAAGCATCATAAACCTATTACAATACAGCACTGTACAGCTAACTGTGTTCTTTGGGAACCTAGGCTAACTTTGTTGGACTTATGAACGAACTGGACTTACAAATACGATCTCAGAATGAAACTCACTTATATGCAGAGGACTTACTGTATCTAACAGTTGACGCAGCGAGGGCTTTCAAAGTGTGTACATGGGCTTCCCTGATGGTTCAGCAGTAAAGAATATGCCTGCAATGCAGGAGACTCAGGAGACCCGGGTTCGATCCCTGGGTCGGGAAGATCCCCTGGAGGAGGAAATGGCAACCCACTCCAGTATTCTTGCCTGGAAAATTCCAAGGACAGTGGGGCCTATGGACCCCAGTCCATAGGATCTCAAAGAGTCAGACACGACCGAGCAGCTGAGCACACATGCAGTTAGTAGGACAGACGTGTCTTGAAGAAGCAGGTGGTTAAGGCACTTAAGGGGCTGGGTAACAACATTCCACTTGAAGTGGTAAAGAATTGAGCGTCGGGAAACGAAGTTCAGCATGTGTATTGTCTTTCCTGGTACAATCAATAAGCAAACACACTATACAAAGTGATGTGTGCCGGAACGCCATAGAGAAATTGAAATGAAATCCTCAGAAGGGCCCAAGAGCCCAAAGGAAGGCAGGAAAGGCAAAACAAAGACAGCAAAACGTAAAACGGCAGAACTGGGTCCACACATCAATAATCACATAACATGAAAGTGACCTAGAAGCATCCGATAAAAGACAGAGAGTAAAGTTGGGGCACTCATCCCACCAGATTTTAAGACCAACTATAAAGCTGCTGTGGATAAGACAGTGTGATATTGGTGGCAGAAACACACAGATCAATCGACTGGACAGAGCCAGGGTCTGCAAATTACAACCCAAAGAGAAAAGCTGCCCTGAGAACTGTTTTGTATGAACTGTGAGCTAAGAGTGGTTTTTACATTTTTTAATTAATTGCTTTGTACTGGAGTATAGTTTTTTTACAATGGTGGGTTGTATCTACTGCATAGCGAAATGAATCAGTCCTATATACACAGGTATCTCCTCTGTTTCTGGACTTCCTTCCCATCCAGGTCACCCCAGAGCACTGGGTAGAGTTCCCTGGGCTGCGCAGTAGGTCTTGTTAGTTATCTGTTTTACACACTTTATTAATAGTGTATATATGTCAACCCCAATCTCCCAATTCCTCCCACCCATATTTTTCCCCTTGGTATCCATATATTTGTTCTCATATCTGTGTCTCTAATTCTGCTTTGCAAATAAGTCCATCTGTATCATTTTTCTAGATTCCACATATATGCATTAATATATGAGTGTTTGTTTTTCTCTTTCTGTCTTACTACTCTCCGTACAATAGTCTCTAGGTCCTTCCACATCTCTACAGATGACCCAGTTTCATTCCTTTTTATGGTTGAATAATATTCCATTGTATATATATATATACCATATTTTCTTTATTCATTCATCTGTCAATGGACATTTCATTGCTTCCATGTCCTGATTATTGTAAATAGCACTGCTTTGAACATTGGGGTGCATGTATCTTTTTGAATTACAGTTTTATCCAGATATAAGCCTAGGAGTCGAACTGCTGAATCATATGGTATAACTCTATTTTTAGTTTTTTAAGGAACTTCCATACTATTTTCCATAGTGGCTGTATCAATTTACATTCCCACCAACAGTGTAAGAGGGTACCCTTCACTTCAGTAATCAAGACAGTATAGTACTGACACAGTTTTTACATTTTTTAAGGGTTGGGTTTATTTAAGGATATGAGACAGAGACTATATGGCCAACAAATCATAAAATATTTACTATGTGGCCCTTCACAGAAAATATTCAGCCAATCCCTGTAACAGAGGGTCCAGAAATAAACCCACACAAATAGGATCAATTGGTTTTTGACAAAGAAGCAAAGAGAATTCAATGGAGAAATTGTAATCTTTTCAACCAGTAGTATTGAAGCTACTGAATATCCATAGACCCCCAAAAAACCTTCATATAAACCTCTTTAAAAATCACCTCAAAATACAACATATGAATACAAAATTCAAAAATCATAAAGCTTTTAGGAAAAAGATCTTTGAGACCTGAGTTTAGGCAAAGAAATCTTATACACACGATCAAAAACATGACCCATAAAAGAAAAAACTGAGTAACTGGGCATTCTCAACATGAAAAATGTGTTTCAGCAAGAGACGCCGTTAAGAGAATGAAAGACTAGCCACAGATTTGGGGGAAATGTTTGTTTTTTCTTTTTTCTGTCACATCTTAAGAGCACCAGAAACATTTGAGCGGCAAGGGCAAGTGTGCTAAGACTTGCATGGTGAAAACTTGGTCCAGCTTGGCAGGATGTACAAGGCCACACCAAGAACCCAGGCATCTGGCAATTAGAGGCGACCAGGAAGGATGATGTTAGAGATGGACATGGTGGGGGACCCAAGGACTACTTAGGAGGTGAAATCCAGAGGACTTGGTGGAGGGTTCCATGTGAGTAGGGTCAGATGGAGGCTTTAGAAGCTGTCCCCAGTTACTGACTCACTTGCCCTGAGAGATGAAGGATTGTGTGAGGGCCAGTGTGATGGGTGGAGACAGTGTGGGCCAGGACAGGGTGGGAGCACTAGGAGTTCAGATTTGCACATGTTGAGTAGGTGTGCTTCGCACACATCCCAGAGGGTGGCCTAAGAGGTGTTAGGATGCATAAGTCTGGAACTCAGAGAAAAGTGGGGGCTGTGATGCTGGCTTGTGAGTCAACCACATGTAGGAGGCTGAGGCTACCTGGGGTAACATGGAGCCTCGGTGGGTAGGGAAGCCGGGAAGGGAGTCTTATGAAACCCCAGCAATAAAGGGTCAGAACCAAGAGGCTGAGGTTGCCAGAGTCTAGAAGGGACGGCAAGAGATGGTGAAGAACCGGAGCTGGTGGGTTTGTGGAGGGTTCTCTGAAACACAGGCTGAGAAGGAACACCTCCAGGAAGGGGCATGGCAACTGTGGCCAGTGCTCCTGATCGCCACTAGACTGGGAGGCATTGCGGTCATCCCTGGCTGTTGCATTTCTCTCGCATCTCGAAATCCTTTGGGCTCTGACTTCAGAGAAAATCCAGAATCTGCTCACTTTTCACCATGATGCCCCAGGACCCTGTGAGATGCTGGATTCCCCTAGTACCCAGCCAGTTGTGAGACACTCAGCAATGCAACGTGACCATGGGGGAACGTTTCACCATGAAATGACTGGACCAGGGTTCTCCCTGCACCCGCTGGGAGAGCTGGTTGACCAGCACTCCACTTCACTGCTGTATCCTCACTTTATTCCAAGTTTCCTTGCTGGTCCACCTGTTCCCACCCTTGTCTCCTATGGCCTAGTGTCATCCTCCAGATGAGAGCATCCTTCCAGATCATGCCACTTCTCCCATAGCACTGACTCTGAACCCCTCATCCACCCTGCCCAAGCGCTACAGCCCACAAGCGTCTCCAGGACCTCACCGTCTCCCCTACCCCAATTGCTCTCCTTCTCCCTCCCTGGCCCCCTTGCTGCCCATATCCTCTCCCAACACACTCTGCCTTGGGGGCTTTGCACTTGCTGTTCCCACTGCCAGGAATGTCCTTCCCCTGATACACACAGAACTCACACTTTCAGGTCTTTGCTGCCCTGACCACCCTATTTAAAAGTGTACACTCCCTCTACCCCTACATTCCTGTTGCATAATTTTCCCTGCAACACAAATGAGCATCAAGGTCAAGGTAAAACTTACATTTGCTGAGTGACTCCCCTGGCTCCAGGAGCAGGAGCTGTGTGGCTGTGTGAGCTGGGCAAGAAGATGGAGGTGAGAAGGTGGGAGTGAAGGAAGTGATGGAAGACAACTCTTTCGAGAAGGGTGCCAGCTGGGGCCTTCCCTGGCAGTCCAGTGTTTAAGACTCTGCACTTCCAAGGCAGGGGTCCTGGGTTTGAGCCCTGGTCAGAGAACTAAGATCCCACGTGCTACACAGGGCAGCCTAAAAAAATAAATTAATTAAAATCAAATTAAAACAAAAAAGAAAGGTGCCAGCTAAGGGGAAGGGAGAGAGAGAGCAAGAACTGGAGAGTGTCTGTATGTGACTTTTTCTGGGAGATTTAAGTGTGTTGGAGAGCTGCTGAGAGAGACCCAGCTGTAGGGAGAGGCCATAGAGAGGGAGTGATACCCAGTGAGGATTAAACCCTGGTGGTTGCCAGCGGGGAGAACCGGCCTCAGATACCAGGATCAAGAGGGAAGGAAACAGGAGGGTAGCAGACGGAGGTGGGCATGGAGGTTTGACGCTGGGAAGAGAAAGGAGCTCCTATTCTTCCTCTTGGGCTTCCCTGGTGTCTCAGCAGTTAAAAAAAAAAAAAAAATCCCCCTGCAATGCAGGAGACCAGGGTTCGATCCTGGGTTGGGAAGATCCCCTGGAGAAGGAAATGGCAACCCACTCCAGCACTCTTGCCTGGAGAATCCCCAGGGACAGAGGAGCCTGGTGGGCGATAGTCTATGGGGTTGCAAAGAGTCGGACACGACTAAAGTGATTTATAACAGCCTGGCATTCTTCCCCTTGATGCAGGGGTTGAGGTGGTCTTCTGGGAGACCAGTGGTCACAGGCTTAAGAACAAAGGAGAAGGTTTGGGATCGTTAGCCACTGGAGAGTGAGTTGAGGAGAATCACCAACCGATGGAACCACCTGCTCTGGGTAGGGGTCTTGTTCTAGCAGGGCTGTGCTGCCCAGGGTTTCAAGAGAGCAAGCTGTGGTCACCCACACTGGCACAGCTGGGAAGCTCTAATGATGGGGTGGGGTTGGGCTGTGTGGCAGCAGAAAGCACTATGGAAATGTGCCCCTGGCCACACATCATGGGCCGTTGTGGCCAAAGAGCCAGAAGTGTCACTTCCCTCCTACTTGGGCATTTGGATCCCAGTGCCAAGTTGGGGTTTGGGGACAGAGCCTTGCTCAGGGCACTGTCTCCCTCCTCGGAAGAAATTGCCCTGGAGCCGGGAGGAGTGATGTCTATGACACTTTACAAGGTGGTGGGAGAGGGGGGCCCATTAGGCTCGCTGACATGGTCCCTGCAGTGCAGCCAGCTGCCCGAGTGCAAGGTGGTCCCCCTGTCCTTTACGGCCTCGGCTCGGTGGGAGTGACACCGGGCCCTGCTTTACGAGCTGCCAGCACGGCTTCTACGAGCAGACCCGCTGTCAATAAGGGCTGTGTTTTATATTACGGGCAGGACGATTTACGGGCCGCCCAGCACTCGGCAGACAGCCATTTGGCCAGGGGAGAAAATGACCTAACACTTCAGATATTTGGAAACCAGAAAACAGGGTGCATGCGTGGGGGTGGGGCGGGTACGTGGAGCTACGTCTGTCTGCTGACTTACCAGGTACTGGAAAAGAGGAACAGCTTCATGAAAGCTGTTGGCTATAAAAATGAAATGAAATGACACATTTCCCTCTGGATGGGGCCTTTGCATCACACACGGACCATGAGGTTTTGGGGGAGAGAGGCGGGTAACCAGATGGTGGTTGCATGCATGCTCAGTCATGGTCAACTCTTACGACCCCATGGACTGTAGGCTCTTCTGTCCATGGGGTCATTCAGGCAAGAATACTGGAGTGGATTACCATTTCCTACTCCAGGGGATCTTCCCGACCCAGGGATGGAACCCACATCTCTTGTGTCTTCTGCGCTGGCAGGCAGATTCTTTACCAACTGTGCCACCTGGGAAGCCCCAGACAGTAGGTGGCTGGTTCCTGCCAAACCCACTGACTTTCAGCATGGCATATGAGAAAGTCTCCATGGGAGCATTTGCCCTATTTTATTGAAATATCTATTCAGACCTGTCTTCCCAAAAGACTGCAAGCTCCTCGAAAGCAGGGCCAAGTCTCATTAGACCTAGAGTTCTTTATTTTTTCAGTTGTTTCTGGCCCGGAGCAGGGATTCAGTCAAGGATTGTTGAATTCACATGTAAGTGGGAATTGTCTACCTGGGCACTGAAGTGATCTGCTAAGAGCCGACATCCCCGATAGACAGTGAGCCTCTGGCCAGCAGGTACCTTGTCTGGGTCAGCTCAAGCCTTGACACATAAGTGAAAGTGAAAGTTGTTCAGTTGTGTCTGACTCTTTAAAATCCCATGGACTATACAGCCCATGGAATTCTCCAGGCCAGAGTACTGGAGTGGGTAGCCCTTCCCTTCTTCAGGGCATCTTCCCAACCCAGGGATCGAACCCAGGTCTCCTGCATTGCAGGAGGATTCTATACCAACTGAGCTGTGAGAGAAGCCCTCGTAAGAATGAGGGAATATGAGGGATGCCCTCACGACACATAAGAAGCACCCAGAAGTGCCGCTGCCCTGGGCTGGGCTGAACAGACCAGGGCACCACGGGTCAGATGACTGTCCATCCACTTAGACGGATGCGCAGCTGGTGGGGCCCCGTTTCAGACTTTGCTGGGAACAAACTTTTGGTGGGTGGCTTTAGTCGGGTGGCTCCAGGGCCGTTCCTCTTGGTCTCTCGGCTGCCCCTTCCTCCTCCCACTGACCTCTGAGTGCGGGAGGGTCCCAGGCTCAGTCTGCATCCCTTCCCTCTGTTTTCTCTCCCCAGCTGTGCTCACACAATGTCAAGACTTTTAACACGGTCTGTGTGCTAATGACTCTGAAATGCAGACCTCACTCAGAAACTCTAGGCTGTAGTGTTTACCTGCTTGTTTGACATTCCCTTGGAGATCTCATAGGCATCATCATTTTAATTAATCCCCAAACTTTCTCCTCCAGGCTTCCTCATTTCAGTAAATGGCACCACCATTCATGAGCTGATTAAGGCAAGACCCCAAGAACCATGGGACATGGTAAAGTTTGTGTGGTTTGACTGGACCATGGGGCAGCCAGATATTCGATTAAACGTAATTTGGCTTTATGTGTATGAGGTATCTGCAAGGCTGTTTCTGGATGAGACTGACATTTGAGTTGGTAGATTGGGTAAAGTGTATTGCCCTTCCCAGTGGGATGGGCCTCATCTTATCAACTAAGGGTTTGAATAGAACAGAAGGCAAAAGGGAGAACTGGCTCTCTCTGCCTGTCTTCAAGCTGGGACATTGGCCATTTCCTGCCTCTGGACTTGGATCATAGCTACCCCATCAACTCTACTGTGTCTTCAGCTTGCCCACCGCAGATCTCATGGTTTCTTAGATAGATATAGGTACAGAGACAGAGATGGAGATGGGAATATATAACTTCTCTTCATCAAAAAAAAGTTTTTTTGATGTGGACCATTTCTAAAGTCTTTTTTGAATTTGTTACAACACTGCTTCTGCTGTATGTCTTGGTTCTTGGCCCCGAGGCCTGTGGGATCCCAGCTCTCTGACCAGGGATCCAAGCCACACTGGCCGCATTGGAAGGCAAGGTCCTAACAGTGGAACAGTAGGAAGTCCCTCTCTCATGTTTATTAATGGAATTCTACTGTAAGAAAGAGCTGTCTCGTCTCTTCAACTCATGTATTTATTTCGTTTTTATTTATATCGGTATAGAGAGGTGACTGCTTAATTCACTCTTTGGGCTAAAATCCAGCTAACGCCGTCATCTGTTTTCTTGCACGAATAGTTCTAGTTTTGACCATGTGAGCTGCCCGACGCCTGGGGCTGGGCCCAGCTCTTGCATGTGTTGTTTAATTTAACTCTTCACCGCAGACCTCAGAGCGAGCTGTTGTGATGTTCTCCGACAGCTGAGCAAACAGAGACTCAGGAAGTGCACCTATTCACGGAAGGTCACCTGGACAGGTAGTGGGCAGGTTCTCACATCACAGGTGTCCCCTCGGGGCCTGAGCCCTTGCTCCTCCCACGCTTCAGCCACCTCAGTCACCCAGGGGTCCGCAGTCACCTTCAGAGGGTGGTCACTTCCATTGCCAGGCAGAGGACCTGAGGCACAGATTGGTCTTCTGGCCGCCAAGGTCCCGTGGTGCCAGCATGCCTGGCAAGGTGTGATGCCCAGGGTGCTGGATTCTGAGGGCCTCCACACGCCCTGGCGTGTCATCTATTCCACAACCTCCTCCACTCAACGAAACGGTTTTCAGTAATAATCTTGTAACAGAAAAATATTAATGACTGGAAAAGAACACTTATTGGGAAATTTCTCTCTTGCTAATATTACACACACACATACACACACACACACAGTGAAGAAAAACTTGAAAGGGAAAGAAATCAAATATTATAATACTTCAAAGGAAAAGCATCAACAACACCTCTCCTGTCTACCTAACAATCTGAACTCTGATCCCCTAGTTACAGGCTGAGGTAATGGTGTTTTACATAAATAATTATCTTGTAACTAACAAGTGAGATTTAATAAAACAAAGACATCTGCAAAGGGTACAATTTAGGCAATTACTGACTCGTACAGTGATGTCATGTTTTACTTTTTTGATTTACTGCTTTTTTCCAAAATAACCAACCAACATTGAAAAATGTAAACTGAGATTTTAAAGAGACCATTCAAATTTTCCCAAATGGTTCATGTGTGAACTAAAATCTGTGCTTACTGAACAAAAGCACTACACTATTTAACTGCTTTCAATTTCAAATACTAATTGTCACAAGTTCAGGAATTTTCTCGTTAATTATCATACTTGAGCAGCTTATTTCATTGGGAATTGGAAACATTTTCAATGCCTGAAAGAAGCTGGGATGATTCTGAAACTTGTTCTTACTCTTGTGACGTGGGTAGTTCAGTCTGCATATGTCAGGGACTAACTGTATAAACCTCAGTTCAGCTCAGTCCTATCTGACTCTCTGTGACATCGTGGACTGCAGCACGCCAGGCTTCTCTGTCCATCACCAACTCCAAGAGCTTGCTCACACTCATGTCATCGAGCAGGTGATGCCATCCAGCCATCTCATCCTCTGTCATCCCCATCTCCTGACTTCAATCTGTCCCAGCATCAGGGTCTTTTCTAAGGAGTCACTTTTTTATATCAAGTGGCCAAAGATTTGGAGTTTCAGCTTCAGCATCAGGCCTTCCAATGAACACCCAGGACTGATTTCCTTCAGGATGGACTGGTTGGATCTCCTTGCAGTCCAAGGGACTCTCAAGAGTCTTCTCCAACACCACAGTTCAAAACCATCAATTCTTTGGCACTCAGCTTTCTTTATAGTCCAACTCTCAAATCCGTACATGACTACTGGAAAAGCCAAAGCTTTGACTAGACAAACCTTTGTTGGCAAAGTAATGTCTCTGCTTTCTAATAGGCTGCCTAGATTGGTCATAGCTTTTCTTCCAAGGAGCAAGCATCTTTTAATTTCATGGCTGCAGTCACCATCTGCAGTAATTTTGGAGCCCAAGAAAATACATTCTCTCACTATTTCCATTGTTTCCCCATCTATTTGTCATTAAGTGATGGGACCAGTTACTATGATCTTTGCTTTTTGAATGTTGGGTTTTAAGCCAGCTTTTTCAGTTTCCTCTTTCACTTTCATCAAGAGGCTTTTTAGTTCTTCTTTGCTTTCTGCCATAAGAGTGGTGTCATGTGCATATCTGAGGTTATTGATATTTCTCCCTGCAATCTTGATTTCAGCTTGCACTTCATCCAGCCCAGCATTTCACATGATGTACTTTGCATTTAAGTTAAATAAGCAGGGTTACAATATACAGCCTTGACGCACTCCTTTACCAATTTGGAACCAGTCTGTTTTTCCATGTCCAGTTCTAACTGCTGCTTCTTGACCTGCATACTGTATAAAGGGGAGTTCTCATATCTTCCGTGCAAAAAAATAAATATAGAGCTACCATATGATCCAGCAGTCCCATTTCTGGGCATATATCTGGAGAAAGCTCTAATTCAAAAAGACACATGTACCCCAGGATTCGTAACAGAACTACTTACAATAGCCAGGACATGGAAGTAGCCTAAGTATCCACTAACGGAAGGATGGATAAAGAAGATGTGCTTCATACATACAATGGAGCCCTACTCAGCTATAAAAAAGAATAAAATAATGCCATTTGCAGCAACACGGATGGGTGTGGAGATGATCACACTAAGTATAGTAAGTCAGAAAGAGAAAGACAAATATCATATGAAATCGCTTATAGGTGGAATCTAAAAAGAAAAAAAAAGAAATGAACTTACTTACAAAACAGAAAAAGACTCACAGACATAGAAAGCAAGCTCATGGTCACCAAAGGGTGCAGGGAATAGGATAAATTAGGAGGCTGGGCTTCCCATACACACTATACTATACATAAAGTAGATTTAAAAATGAGAGCTTACTGTATAGCACAGGGAACTATATTCAATATCTTGTAATAAACTACAGGGGGAAAGAATTTGAAAAAGATTTATATGTAAATATATAAAACTGAATCACTGTGCTGTACCCCTGAAGCTAACACAGCATGGTGAAACAACTATACTCCATGAAAAACATCATCCTCCATGTAGAAACCGATGTTTATTAAAGGCTAACTTATTCTTGCCTGGAAAATTCCATGGACAGAGGAGCCTGGTGGGCTTCCGTCCATGGAGTAACAAAGAGTTAGACATGACTGAGCAGCCACACACACAATAAAAATATGCTCACTGTGCTCACAAGTCTATCATGAAAACTAGCCAGAGCAATTATTTAGAACTTACTTAAAGAATGATTTTTCCGCAGAGGAAAATCTTACTACCAACATTGCTTAGATGACTGGTACAGGGTGACACTGACAAGCAGAGCAACTCAACCTGTTTCATCATTGTTTTTATACTTTTCATCAATTATGCACCCTCATACTGTCTGCACCCAAACTGGAACCCTCCCACCACCCACCCTTGGTCATGAGGTCCCACTTAACTTCTAGGTATCTTCTGCTAACAGGATAAAATAAAGGCAAGGCCCCCTGGCCTTCTAGAAGCGCAGCAAGCCATTTTCAGGACCCGAGAGCCCTCGGGGCAGCCACG
>CM035281.1:6006626-6018259 GCA_020226075.1 Hydropotes inermis | reverse complement strand
GCCTTCAGGACCCGAGAGCCCTCGGGGCAGCCACGTGCCTTCAGGACCCGAGAGCCCTCGGGTCAGCCATGTGCCTTCAGGACCCGAGAGCCCGCGGGGCAGCCACGTGCCTTCCCTGTTTTTAAGGCCTATCTCCCTTCCTCCTTTCTTCAGACACTCCCTTCTCGACCAAGTGGGCACGTAAGATCCCCGCCAAGCGGTGCCTGCAGGTCAGCCTGGGCTCCACCAGGGTCCCTGCTCAGCCAGCACCGGGCCGCCCCTGGGGTCCCACTCTGTCCCTCCATCCCCAGCACCCATCATGAGGTCGGCACGGCTTCTGCATGAGGAGGCGCAGCAGGACCCCAGTGCTCAGCCTTTCATGAGGGGCCACAGCCGAGCAGTGGAGAACCACAAAATGGGTAGAGGTCTAGAAGGCTTGGGGGCTGCCTTCAGCCTCCTTGGGCACGTAAACCTTGTCACTCAGCGCTCCTCCCCCACCATGTCCAAGCAGGCCGTGCTGGAAGGAGGCGGGGAGGGCTTTGTACTCTCTGCCCCATGACACGCGGAATCCCGCACCAGGCGTTGGATGCATGTCTCCTCACTTCAAACTCACAACCTTCGTGGCCTCATCCCCTGCCCACTCACCAGCCTGCTCCCTACTCTGCAGGACCTCAGCTGTGAGATCTTGTCCATCTCAAGGACCCCTGCTGGCTGGCAAGTTCTCCTGCTTGTAAATCCCAGGGAAAAAGTCCTTCCTGAGAGCAGCCCTCCGCCTCAACCCAGGGGTCTCTCCTTGGTCCACCCTGTCGTGTCCTAGCGGTCGCCCTGGTCGGGAGCTAACATAACAGTCCTGTTTAATGCAGGGGTCCAATAATTATTGTGCCACTCAATCTACAAATGAGGATGTTGTAGAGAGGTTCCAAACTTGCACGAGGGCCCCTGAAGTTGGACCTGTGGCCCCGCCCTGTGGCCCCCACCCCAGGGAAGCCTCTGGAAGGCAGCAGTGTGCGGCTGCCTGGTCTCCTGTGCCCCCCAGCCCCAGGTGATGGACGGCCTTCTGCTGAGACTTATGAGATATGTGAAGCCGTCAACCAGCTTTGTGTAAACATCAACTCTGTTTGGCAAAATAGCTGGAGAGGGATTTTTATTTCTGCTGGGCATGATTATGAGTATTGATTTGAGAATCTGAAAAGTCAATAAAACAGATTAAACCTCCCGAAGAATGAACGCAGACCATCAACTTGTGTTGCCAAGGGCATGAAAGCGAGGTGGGTGGGGAGGAGAACTCAGAACTGCGTCAAGTCCAGAAGCTCGCAGGCCCCACCTGCTGCTTAGCCTGGTCCTACCCCAGGCATGCAGGACACAGTGAACACACAGCCCTCCGCCTGCAGGACACCTGGCTTGGCTCTGCTGGAAACTGACATCACGGGAATAATTTGGAGATTCTTTTTCTCTTTGACTTTGATTTTTCTTTGGAGGGGTAATTGATATATAACATATTAGTTTCGGGTGCACAACACAATGACTCAATACTTGTAAACAGTGCAGAACATCACAACAAATCTAGTTGATACATGTCATCCTAACATAGCTACAAAAAAATCTGTTTTTATTGGGATGAGAAGTTTTAAGATCTGTTCTGTTAACAACTTTCAGATATACAGTGCAGTATTCATATAATCAGCATTCTGTGCTGTACATCCCCAGGACATATCTAATGCGTGACTGGAAGTTTTTGTCTGGACTCATTTCTCTGTCCCCCTGACCACTGCCTCTGACAACCACCAGTCTACTCTGTAACTGTGAGCTACGGGTGGTTTTTCGTTTGTTTGCTTGCTTGTTTTAGATTCTACATATAAGTGATATTTATGGTATTTGTGTTTCTCTGACTTATTTCACTTAGCATCCTACCTTCTAGGTCCATCTGTTAGGTGGTTAGAACAGGAAAAAGGAGTCCAAAATGGTGGGGGCTAAAAGACAAAGATGGATTGAGGCCTCACCTTTGGGGTCCGCCTGCCCTCATGCCTCGAGGGTGGACTATACTTTGTCTAATAAAACTCTCCCGTCAGGAGAGTGTGTAATTTCATTGATTCTGTCTTCTGTCTTGCCACAACACAGATTTTAAACCATGACCAGTGTTACAGCTCAGTGACAGCTCAGAGTTTCAATCGGTAAACAAAGGATAGTACACCCTTGAGACCTGAGGGTAGGGGGAACCTCAAAGGAGAGATCTCAACCTGTCTTGGCTGCCTCTTTTTATATGTTCTGTCTCCTCCCC
Source organism: Hydropotes inermis (assembly GCA_020226075.1). NCBI lineage: Eukaryota > Metazoa > Chordata > Mammalia > Artiodactyla > Cervidae > Hydropotes > Hydropotes inermis. Next base: position 6,016,002 of record CM035281.1, on the reverse strand, counting down.
AAGTCTGCCCTATGCAAATTAGGGCTAGCCAGGAAGGGGGTGTGTCTGTTTCACCTGAGGTTCTCACTCGGGCCCATGGATTTTTCCTTTGTTCCCTTTTCACAGACTTTTCCCTTTCTTTGTCTTTTAGCCACTGCCATTTTGGACTCCTTTTTCCTGTTCTAACACATCAAGTTCAGTTCAGTTCAGTTGCTCAGTCATGTCCGACTCTTCGCAACTCCATGAACCGTAGCATGCCAGGCCTCCCTGTCCATCACCAGCTCCTGGAGCTTACCCAAACTCATGTCCATTGAGTCGGTGATGTCATCTAACCAGCTCATCCTCCGTCGTCCCCTTCTCCTCCTGCCTTCAATCTTTCCCAACATCAGGATCTTTTTAAATGAATCAGCTCTTCGCATCAGGTGGCCAAAATATTGGAGTTTCAGATTCAACATCAGTCCTTCCATGAACGCCCAGGACTGATCTCCTTTAGGATGGACTGGCTGGGTCTCCTTGCAGTCCAAGGGACTCTCAAGAGTCTTCTCCAACACCACAGCTCAAAAGCATCAATTCTTCTGTGCTCAGCTTTCTTTATAGTTCAACACTCACATCCATACATGACCACTGGAAAAACCATAGCCTTGACTAGATGGACCTTTGTTGATGAAGTAATGTCTCCACTTTTTAATATGCTTTCTAGGTTGGTCATAACTTTCCTTCCAAGGAGTAAGCATCTTTTAATTTCACAGCTGCAATCACCATCTGCAGTGATTTTGGAGCCCCAAAAAATAAATTCAGCCACTGTTTCCACTGTTTCTCCATCTATTTGTCATGAAGTGATGGGACCAGATGCCATGATCCTAGTTTTCTGAACATTGAGCTTTAAAGCTTTAAAGCTTAAGCAAACTTTTTCATTCTCATCTTTCACTTTCATCAAGAGGCTCTTTAGTTCTTCTTCACTTTCTGCCATAAGGGTGGTGTTGTCTGCATATCTGAGGTTATTGATATTTCTCCTGGCAATCTTGATTCCAGCTTGTGCTTCCTCCACCCCAGCATTTCTCATGATGTACTCTGCATAGAAGTTAAATAAGCAGCGTGACAATATACAGACTTGATGTACTCCTTTTCCTATTTGGAACCAGTCTGTTGTTCCATGTCCAGTTCTAACTGTTAATTCCTGACCTGCATATAGGTTTCTCAAGAGGCAGGTCAGGTGGTCTGGTATTCCCATCTCTTTCGGAATTTTCCACAGTTTCTGTGATCCACACAGTCAAAGGCTTTGGAATAGTCAATAAAGCAGAAATAGATGTTTTTCTGGAAATCTCTTGCTTTTTCGATGATCCAGCAAATGTTGGCAATTTGATCTCTGGTTCCTCTGCCTTTTCTAAAACCAGCTTGAACATCTGGAAGTTAACGGTTCATGTATTGCTGAAATCTGGCTTGGAGAGTTTTGAGCATTACTTTACTAGCATGTGAGATGAGTGCAATTGTACAATGAGTGTATGCACCTAGCAGAAGCAGAAGATATTAAGAAGAGGTGGCAAGAATACACAGAAGAAGTATACAAAAAAGATCTTCATGACCCAGATAATCATGATGGTGTGATCACTCACCTAGAGCCAGACATCCAGGAACATGAAGTCAAGTGGGCCTTAGGAAGTATCACTATGAACAAAGCTAGTGGAGGTGATGGAATTCCAGTTGAGCTATTTCAAATCCTAAAAGATGATCCTGTAAAAGCGTTGCACTCAATATGCCAGCAAATTTGGAAAACTCAGCAGTAGCCACAGGACTGGAAAATGTCTGTTTTCATTCCAATTCCAAAGAAAGGTAATGCCAAAGAATGTTCAAACTACCTAACACACCAATGTTGTGGCAAATGCTAAGATTTATTACTTTTTATGGCCAAGTAATATTCCACTATATATATATGTGTACACACCATATCTTCTTTATCCATTCATCCATCAGTGGAGATAGGTTGTTTCTACTACTACTAAGTTGCTTCAGTCTTGTCTGACTCCTTTCAACCCCATGGACAGAGGAGCCTAGTGGGCTATGTAAGCCAGACTGTAACTCACCAGGCTCCTCTGTCCATGGGATTCTCTAGGCAAGAATACTGGAGTGAGTTGTCTTGCCCTCCTCCAGAGGATCTTCCCAAACTAAGGATCAAGCCCGTGTTTCTGGTGTCTCCTGCATTGGGAAGTAGATTCTTTACCACTGGCAACACCTGGCCCTTGTTTATTTTTACTTTTGTTCCTTTTGTTTTGGAGTCAGATTCAAAACATCATCACCAAGATCTATGTGAAGGAAATTAGCACCCAAATCTTCTTCTAGTTTTATGGTTTCAGGTCTTTTGTCCAAGTCTTTAATCCATGGAGCTCTTGATTAAAAGAGTCCAAAGAGATTCAGCAAATTAGGGCTAACCCTGAGTGAATCCTGGTGTAGAAATAAAAACAAACAAACCAAAATCAAAACAAAATGAACAGCTATAAAGAACAATCTTGAGGTAATCAGTGAAATCTGAATATGGACCTGATCGTAGAAGATTTTAGAGAATTATTAAATATTTAGGTGTGATAATGGTTTTGCAGAAGAATGTCTTTATTCTTAGGAGACACACACCAAAGTATTTAAATAAGAAATGTCATGAAGTCTTACTTTGAACTTACTTTGTCTATAATTTTCTTTTCCTTTCATGCCTCTGTTGGGTTTTATAACAGGATTATTCAGGCTTCCTAAAATGAGTTGGAAAGTTTTTTCCTGTTCCTCTATTTTCTGAAAGAGTTTATGTAAAATAAACATTATTTCCTTCTAAATGTTTGATAGAATTCACCAGTGAAAACATCTTGACTTGGGGTTTTCTTTGATAGATATAAGGCTGTTCAGATATTCTACTTATTAGTAAGTCAGTTTTAGTACATTTTCTATATAAAACTGTTTTTCAAGGAATTTTTCCATTTTCTGTAAGTAGTCAAATTTCTTAGCATAAAGTTGTTCATAATATTTCCCTTTTTATTCTTTAATGTCTGTAGAAGAGCCAGTATTATTTCCTTTTTTATTTATCATAGTGGTAATACCTGTTTGATCTTTTAGTTTTTCTTGATTATTCTTGCTAGTGGCCAATCAATTTTATTTATCTGGTCAAATGATCAACTTTTTCCCCTACCTTCTTTAGGTGAAAACTTAGGTCACTGATTTTAAATCTTCATTCTTTCCAGATATGCATTTTTATTAGAAATTTACCTATAAGTGCTATTTTAACATTATGCCACAAATCTTGATATCATGTGTTCATTATCACTTAGTCAAAATGTTTTTAGATTTCCCTCATGATTTTATCTTTTTTACTTGTAAGCTATTTGTCATTTATATTGTTACAGAAAAACCCAAAAGAACTTTTTGGCCAACCCAAAAAATGTGTTAGTGTCCAATACTTGGGATTGCCTAGGATTTGGGGTGTTTTTGTTTTTTGTTTTTGTTTTGCTTCCTAATTAAATTCTATTGTTGAAAACATATTCTGTAAGGTTTCAGTCTTCTGAAGTTAACTGAGATTTACATTATGGTCTAGCAGATAGGTCTTCCTTTGTGAATATTTCACACACGCGTAGGGAACAAGTGTATTTTGCAGGCAACCCGGCTTGAATCCAGGTCTGCTATTTACTAGCCATGTGAATTAAGCAATAAATATAACTTCTCTGAGCTTCCAAATAGAAAATGAGAATAAATGATGATAATACTGATCTAAATAAGGTTGTAGTGAGAATGAAATAAGAAACTCTTAGCACCCAAGTCTTGCTCAGTGTTAGCTGTTCTCTTTTTCTCCTCCTCCTCCTTCTCTTTATTATTGTTACCGTGTGGCCACAATCATTACTGTTGCTATTGTTACCATTACATAGGTGCAATCATCTTTAATTGAACTTGTGAAGCTGCTATTAAGCCATGCCCTCAGGAGAGTTTCTGGTGGATTATTTTACAGTCAGTTACAGAGTTTTTCTCATCATGTTGATTATTATCATCTTCATAACTAGATTGTGTGCTTTACGTGTCCACCTGGAGGCTATTGTGGAAGGACGTACCAGCTCCTCTAGCCCACAGGGGTAGCCCCGGCCCAGACAAGTGAGGTCTTCAGAGCTGACCAACCTTCTGGGGACACCTGATGTTTGATAGCGCAGCTTTCTCAGTCGTGAGCTCTTTGACTTGTTACTTTGGGGTGGCCTAGAAAGTGTGTCTTTGGATGGTTGTCATCTGTAGGACACAAGGGTTGGAGGTCCTGATGAGACAGGTTGGGCCTCTGCTGTGGTGCTTGCACCTAGACAAACATCTCTGCAAGCAACAACAGCAAAACTACAGGGGACTGGGACTACCCTGGTGGTCCAGGGGCTAAGACTCCACATCCCAGTGTAGGGGGCCTGGGCTTGATCCCTGGTCAGGGAACTAGATCCCACACGCTGAGACTAAGACCCAGCATGGCCAGTAAATAAATAAAAATAATAAATAAATAAATAAAAACTATAAGGGACTAAAAACAACCGCACATGTGCACAGCTGGGACAAATTATGGACAACAAGATGCAAAAAGACGCCCCCCCCCACCCCACTCCAAAATAAAGTCCCAGGTGCTGCTTCTGAAGAGCCAGGAAACAAAACAGGATGTTAGGAGCCAAAGCAGGGCAGGCCCCCTTCACATGACACCACCTAAGGGATAGGCAGACCACCTAAGTCACCCTCTGCCCAACCCCTGGACACACCCCTACCCCATGTGAGGAAGCAGCCTACTCCACCTCAGGGAGAAAGTAAGGTAACCTGTTATTTGTTCTCACTCCTTCCTTCTGCAACAGGAACCCCAATAAAGATTTGTCTGAATTTCTTGCCTGGCCTCTTATCAATTTCTATTGACTGGGGAAGGCCTAGAACCCTGGTCAATATCACTCAGTTATTGCATACCAGCTGCATTTTTTTCCATTGTTATCTCTGGTGCTAGGTGATCTGTCTGGTTGTAACATCTCAGGCTGTGAGCTTTCTCCTTCAAAATTGCCTCTCTATGGCTCCATTGGCTTCTGGCATTAGAAGTAACAGAATAGAACTCTGAGGCTAGCTGGATTCTTATTCCTTAAGAAAGAACTCTTATTTTTCTGCCTAATGGCCTAAGGCTTTTTTCCTTCATAATGCAGTTCCAAAAGTTTTGCATGATATGAGTATTAACATCTTTCCTGATCCTGTTTGATCCACATACACAGCTCTCTAGCTGGGAAATCTCTTTTTGATAATACATTTATCACTCCTTCCACACTCACAAACTGTTTATTGAGCTACCTAGGTTCCAGGACTGGAATTCAGCAGTGAAGAGGAGAAAGCTCCTACCCTCAGGGAGCTTCCAGATATTAAGGGAAACAGTCAATAACCAAACAAAAATGATAAGCAAGAACTCCAGGCAGCAGCAGGCAGGATTTTGGAGGATAATAAAACTGCATGAGGGGTGGAGAATGCGGTTGGCAGGGAGGCCGCCAAGGGTGGCAGGAGAGGGTGAATGGGCTGGAATTTCAGCCTCTTCCTTCCTTCAGTTCAGTTTAGTCGCTCAGATGTGTCCAACTCCTTGTGACCCATGGACTGCAGCACCCCAGGCCTCCCTGTCCATCACCAGTTCCAGAGCTTGCTCAAACTCCTGTCCATCAAGTAGGTGATACCACCCAACGATCTCATCCTCTGTTGTCCCCTTCTCCTCCGGCCTCCAATCTTTCCCAGCATTAGGGTCTTTTCCAAGGAGTCATTCTTCGTATCTGGTGGCCAAAGGACTGGCATTTCAGCTTTAGCATCAGTCCTTCCAATGAATATTCAGGACTGATTTCCTTTAGGATGGACTGATTGGATCTCCTTGCAGTCCAAGGGACTCTCAAGAGTCTTTTCCAACAACACAGTTCAAAAGCATCAATTCTTCAGCTTCAGCACTCAGCTTTCTTTATAGTCCAAATCTCACATTGATACATGACTACTGGAAAAACCATACCTTTGACTAAATGGACTTTTGTTGGCAATGTCTCTGTTTTTTAATATGCTGTCTAGGTTGTTCAAAGCTTTTCTTCCAAGGAGCAAGCGTCTTTTAATTTCATGGCTGCAGTCATCATCTGCAGTAGTTTGGAGCCCAAGAAAATAAAGTCTTTCACTGTTTCCACTGTTTCAGATGTATTTGTCATGAAGTGATGGGATCGGATGCCATGATCTTAGTTTTTTGAATGTTGGGTTTTAAGCCAGCTTTTTCACTCTCCCCTTTCACTTTCATCAAGAGGCCCTTTAGTAACTCTTCAATTTCTGCCATAAAGGTGGTATCATCTGCATATTTGAGGTTATTGATATTTCTCCCAGTAATCTTGATTCCAGCTTGTGTTTCATCCACCCCAGCAGTTCACATGATGAACTCTGCATATAAGTTAAATAAGCAGGGTGACAATGTACAGCCTTGATGTACTCCTTTCCCAATTTGGAACCAGTCTGTTGTTCCATGTCCAGTTCTAACTGTTGCTTCTTGATCTGCATACAGATTTCTCAGGGGGCAGGTAAGATGGTCTGGTATTTCCATCAGAATTTCCCACAGTTTGTTGTGATCCACACAGTCAAAGGCTTTGGAGTAATCAATAAAGCAGATATTTTTCTGTAATTCTCTTGCTTTTCTGATGATTCAACAGATATTGGCAGTTTGATCTCTGGTTTCTCTGCCTTGTCTAAATCCAGCTTGAACATCTGGAAGTTCATGTACTGTTGAAGCCTGTCTTGGAGAATTTTGAGCATTACTTTGCTAATGTACGAGATAAGTGCAATTATGTGGTAGTTTGAGCATTCTTTGGCATTGCCCTTCTTTGCGATTGGAATGAAAATTGACTTTTCCAGTCCTGTGGCCACTGCTGAGTTTTCCAAATTTGCTGGCATATTGAGTGCATCACTTTCACAGCATCATCTTTGAGGATTTGAAATAGCTCAATTGGAATTCCATCACCTTCACTAACTTTGTTGGTAATGATGCTTCCTAAGGCCCACTTGACTTTGCATTCCAGGATATCTGGCTCTAGGTGAGTGATCACATCATCATGGTTATCTGGTCATGAAGATCTTTTTTGTATACTTCTGTGTATTCTTGCCACCTTTTCCTAATATCTACTGCTTTTGTTAGGTCCATATCATTTCTCTCCTTTATTGTGCCCATCTTTGCATGAAATGTTCCCTTGGTATCTCTAATTTTCTTGAAAAGATCTCCAGTCTTTCCCATTCTATTCTTTTCCTCTACTTCTTTGCATTGATTACTGAGGAAGGCTTTCTTACATCTCCTTGCTCTTCTTTGAAACGCTGCATTCAAATGGGTATATCTTCCCTGTTCTCTTTTGCCGTTAGCGTCTCTTCTTTTCTCAGCTATTTCTAAGGCCTCCTCAGACAACCATTTTGCCTTTTTGCATTTCTTTTTCTTGGGGATGGTCTTGATCACTGCCTCCAATACAATGTCACAAACCTCTGTCCATAGTTATTCAGGCCCTCTATCAGATCTGATCCCTTGAATCTATTTGTCACTTCCACTATATAATAATAAGGGATTTGATTTAGGCCATACCTGGGTGGTCTAATGGTTTTCCCTACTTTCTTCAATTTAAGTCTGTATTTGGCAATAAGGAGTTCATGATCTGAGCCACAGTCAGCTCCCAGTCTATTTTTACTGACTGCATAGAGCTTCTCCATCTTTGGCTTCAAAGTATATAAGCAATCTGATTTTGCTCTTGACCATCTGGTGAGGTCCATGCACAGAGTCTTCTCTTCTGTTGTTGGAAGAGGGTGTTTGCTATAACCAGTGTGTTCTCTTAGCAAAACTCTGTTAGCTTTGCCCAGCTTCATTTTGTATTCCAAGACCAAATTTGCCTGTTACTCTAGGTATCTCTTGACTTCCTATTTCCGCATTCCAGTCCCGAATGATGAAAAAGACATCTTTTTTGGGTGTTAGTTCTAGAAAGTATTGTAGGTCTTCACAGAAGCGTTCAGCTTCAGCTTCTTCGGTTTTGTTGATCAGGGCATAGACTTGGATTACTGTGATATTGAATATTTTGCCTTCAAAATAAACAGAGATCATTCTGTCATTTTTGAGATTGCATCCAAGTACTTTATTTCAGACTCTTTTGTTGACTATGAGGGCTACTCCATTTCTTCTAAGGGATTCTTGCCCACAGTAGTAGATATAATGGTCAACTGAATTAAATTCGCCCATTCCAGTCCATTTTAGTTTACTGATTCCTAAAATGTCTATAATTTCCTCAGTTCTGTCTCATCACAACAAAAATTTGAAACGACAGACCAGTGTTACAGCCCTCATATGGACCAGTGTTACAGTTCAGTTTTATTTAGAAAGTAAAGAAAAATACATCCTTGAGGCGTGAGGGCATGCCAACCCAAAAGATGCAAAGAAAAGAGAGGCTCCCAGCCAAATTTTGGCTCCTCTTCTTATATGCTTTCTCCTTTCCCTGGGTCTGCCCTATGTAAATTGGGCTAGCCAGGAGTGCTGTTTGTTTTACCTGAGGTCCTTGGACCTTCCTTTGTTCTATTTTCATGGGTTTTCCCCTTCCTTGTCTTTTATCCACAACCATTCTGGACTCCTTTTTCCTATTCTAACTACCTAACATATCGATGTTCACTCTTGCCATCTCCTATTTGCCCACTTCTAATTTACTTTGATTCATGGACCCCATATTCCAGGTTCCTATGCAATATTGCTCTTTACAGCATCAGTCTTTACATCCATCACCAGTCACATCCACAACTGGGTGTTGTTTTCACTTTGACTCCATCTCTTCATTCTTTCTGGAGTTATTTCACACTCTTCTCCAGTAGCATATTGGGCACCTACTGACCTGGGGAGTTCATCTTTCAGTGTCCTATCTTTTTGCCTTTTCATACTGTTCCTGGGGTTCTCAAGACAAGAATACTGAAGTGGTTTGCCACTCCCTTCTCCAGTGGACCATGTTTTGTCAGAACTCTCCACCATGACCCATCCATCTTGGGTGGCCTTATAGGGCATGGCTCATAGTTTCATTGAGTTAGACAAAGCTGTGGTCCATGTGATCAGTTTGATTAATTTTCTAAGATTATGGTTTTCATTCTGTCTGCCCTCTGACTGATAAGGATAAGAGGCTTATGGAAGCTTCCTGATGGGAAAGAGTGACTGTGGGAAAAACTGGGTCTCGTTCTGATGGGAGGGACCATGCTCAGTAAAACTTTTAATCCAGTTTTCTGTTGACTGGTGGGGCTGTGTTCCCTTCCTGTTGTTTGAACTGAGACCAAACTCTGGTGGAGGTAGTAGCTCCCACAAAACTTGGAGTTTTTGAGTAAGGGGTCAACATCTGTCCCCAAGACATATCCTCTAAAT